>CM065117.1:66049814-66649814 GCA_033026305.1 Cirrhinus molitorella
GATTTCAGGAGATTCTTGATTGTCCTCACAGCTCGCTCCATCACCCTGTTGCTCTGTGGATAGTAAGTCAAAACTCCAGTCTTGTGCAAACACCCGGAAACACTCTGAAGCAAACTGTGGCTGTTGTCTGAGCGCACCGCCTCAGGGATTCCATGAGGTGCAAAGATGGATTTGAAGTGCTCAATTATAGCTTCCGCTGTTGTTGACATCAGTTTGGAAACCTCAAAAAGCCTGAAAAGTAGTCCACGATGACCAAGTAGTGCTTGTTGTCTTTTTGGAACAAAACAGCTCCTACGGTGGACCTTGTTGGAAATTCAGGCAGCATGGTTTCTTTGAAATTTATTCTTTCACACACACGTCACAGTTCTCAATCATTTTTGCTTGGTCTTTATTGAGACCTGGCCACCAAACTGACTGCTTGAGCCTTCAGTTGCCTACATAGCCTAATAAGCTCTCAAACATGCATAAAGCTTGCCACAGCGCACATTCATTTTGGACATATTTGATCAAATGTTGTCCTATCCTAACAAACATACATCAATGGGAAGTATATTTATTCAGATTATGTATAAAGCTTTCAGATTATGTATAAATCTCAATGACAAAAATTGACCCTTATAACTGGCTTTGTGCTCCATGGTCACATACATGAAAATTATTATATACAGTGGCTTCTCCTACTTTTCTTAGTGATATTTAATGCCAGTTTATCAGGAGGTGGCGTTTCACTTTTATGTTTTACTTTTCACTTTTTAGGTTTATGTTTTGTTGAACTTTTCTTCTGTTAACGATTATGTTTAACATAAGAAACTAATTCAGGTTTAAAACTTGAGAGTGAGTAAATGATGGTATAAAAATAAAACACTGACAGGATTGACAGACAGATGATGGGATTTTCAGTTCTGGGTGAACTATTCTTTTAACTTTAATAATCATGACTGATGAACTTTAATACAGTTGCTTTAAAAATATAATTGATGTATATAGTGTATAGTGGTTTATTTTAAAATTGTTTTATTTGTATATTATGTGTATTTGTAATGTATATATTTGCTCTTATTTTCTAATAACAAATATAAAATAATGACAAAAAAATGTATCTTTACCCACTCTGGCAACACTGCACAAGGGTTAAACACTCACCTGATCATAAACCCTCCCTCTTACAGCTCTTACAGGAAGAGACTGATGTGTTCTTCTCCTTTCTGTCACACTGACTCTCTTCTCTACTGACAAAACCAATAAACAATCAGCCATCAGTGAAGAACCAAGACAAACACTTTACAGAAGGATTTTTGTTCAGTTTGTTTCTGAATAGATAGTAGATCTCTGTGATTCTCGTGGAGATTTGTTTTTCAAACTGTTGTTCACAAAGTGAAAGTAAAGTTTATATCGCTGGAGCTCAAAGAGTGGAAATGGCTTCACTATCTGAAGATGATTTTTCTTGTCCTGTATGTCAGGAAATCTTCAAGAATCCTGTTGTTTTATCATGTAGTCACAGTGTCTGTAAAGAGTGTCTTCAACAGTTCTGGAGAACCAAGAAAACTCAGGAGTGTCCCGTCTGCAGGAGAAGATCCTCAAGAGAATATCCTCCATGTAATCTTGTGTTAAAAAACTTGTGTGAGTCGTTCCTGAAGGAGAGAAATGACAGGCGTTCATCAGGATCTGAGGAGATCTGCAGTTTACACAGTGAGAAACTCAAACTCTTCTGTCTGGAGGACAAACAGCCGGTGTGTGTAGTTTGCAGAGATTCAAAACAACACAACAATCATAAATTCAGGCCCATTGGTGAAGTGGTTTCTTCATATAAGGTGAGAGAAATTAACTTGTTGTTAAAAATTAACATGTTGTTTAAAGTCCTGTTTAAGTGTTGATTTGATTGATCAGAGCTGGTTGTGTTTAGTCCAGCTGAACTCCATTATCAATAAAGATTCATAGATTTGGGGAATTAATAACTTTGGGAAAAATAGATTTACACACAGACCCAGTTGGTATTGGATAACTATTTTTGCTTCAATAAACATAAGATGTTCGAAAAAAAAAACAAAAAAAAAAACAGAAGAAATCAGGATTTTTGCACTTTTCCACTGCATCATAAGATCATATCACTGTATCGTCTTCTCTTCTTTTTCACTGTAATCTGGTGTTTTATTTTTATTTTGTTTAATTATAGGAAGAGCTCAATACAGCACTGAAATCATTACAGGAGAAACTAAAACACAATGAAAACATTAAAGGAGAGTTTGATAAAACAGTTGAACACATCAAGGTGAGGAAACAGAATGGAGAGTGATTTTGATTCCAGCTGTAGGATCACTATATACAGTTATGATCTGATATATTTAATATAATGGAGTAGTTTGTCTCAGATCTGAATGATGTGATTGTGTTGATGTGTGTTGATGGAGACGATTGAAGTGAATGTGCTTTGATTTCAGTCTCAAGCTGAGCACACAGAGCGTCAGATTAAACAGCAGTTTGAGAAGCTTCATCAGTTTCTCAGAGATGAAGAAGAAGCTACAATCACTGCACTGAGGGAGGAAGAGGAGCAGAAGAAGCAGATGATGAAGGAGAAGCTGGAGGAGATGAACAGACACATCTCAGCTCTTTCACACACAATCAAAGACATGGAGGAGATGATGAAAGCCAGTGATGTCTGCTTTCTAAAGGTCTGATTTCAGATGATTGATTGATGATTGATTGAGTTGTTGATGATCAATGGTGTGTTTGTTCTGCAGGAGTTTCCAGTCTCAATGGAAAGGTGAGTGATCTGCTGGTGTCTCTGGTCTCTCTGCTTCTGATCCAAAGCCACTGCAGTTCTGACTCCTGAATGTTCTTCCAGAGTCCAGATCTCACAGCCGGATCCACAGACGCCTTCTGGAGCTTTGATTCATGTGCCACGTTACTTGGGCAACCTGCCATTCAGAGTCTGGAAGAAGATGCAGGACATCGTCCAGAACAGTGAGTCTGACTGCAGAACATCTGAGCTTTGATCAAGGATTAAAAAGTAGAAGCAACCTGCAAAAAGAAAGACAATAAAGGAGATTCTCGTTTCATCATATTGAACCATCTCCTCAATGCAAAGCGAAATTGCTTAAAAATAAATTGCATAGAAAACTCAGATTAAAGGCAGAAAACAAAACACATCTATCTAGTGCAAAAACAACAATTAAAATCCATCCTTCACACCTTAATGCCATCCCATATGTATATGATTCTCCTTCTTCAGATGAACACAAACTAAGAGTTTTAGAGAAAATAATCAATCTTTCTGCACATAATGCAAGTGTAGAGCATGTCCAAAGATGATGCTTCAAAAAATATAGAAAGAGAAGGAGACAGTAAATATAGCCCTTATATCCCATATAACCCCTGTTGATTTCTCCTGAAGTGGAACAATAATCGTGTAAGAAACAGACAAATACTAATTATTTCAGCTTTACTTTGTGTGGTTTTGAAGCGGCCCTGTACACTTGAATTATATGCACTAAACATCTTTGTGTTCATCTGAAGAAATTCATGAACATCTGGGATGAATAAATGATGAGAGAATTGTCATTTTTGGGTCAGAAATATATTCCAGACACAATATAAGAACTTGTGTTCAATTATTGATGACTAATTAGATTAATTAATGAGCATTATTTAGATGAAATAATAATTGATTCCAGTCCTAATTGTTCCTCAATATATGATTATTATACTCCCAGGTAAGAACATCACTAAACATGGTTTACAATTAATTTAACACACAATGTTCATTTACACACTTTTTGGAGATTTCTGTAACATTTAATGTCAAAAGTAATCATGGCACTAAAACATGAATTGTATTTTAATTCTTATCACTGATTTTATTTGCTCAGTCAATATAGTGCATAGACAGCTAATGGCTACATCAAAACAGACAGAAATAATGAATAAATCATGAATAAACTGAGCTACCTTAATATACTTCCTCACATTTGATGTCAAAGAAGTTTTGAAGACAGGAATTTAGCTGATGAAAGTTATAACTGAAGCTGAAACGGATATGATTGATGCAGAAAAACAAACCTCGTTTGAGCCTCCATCAATCATACACAGTAAAAAAAAAACTGTTATTTGACGGAATTTTTCTGTTTTATTTTACAGTTTTTCACGTATTTTTGAAAAACAGGTAAAAACATGTCAATGTGCATAACACCCCAAAAAATATTTTTGAAGATTTGTGTGTGTGTGTGTGTATGGCATTAATAATATAATATTTCATATTATTTAATAGATTACAAATATAAATAACATGACGACTGTACAAAAGTTCACTGAGCTTAATTTGACACAGTTTTCGTAGTTCATTTACTGTAAAAACAAATAAATAAAAAAGTGTCTTTATGAAGACATTTCTTTATGAATAAACAGATAGATCATCACTTTTCTTTTGTATATGTAAGTCATTGCGTGTTTGCGAAAAATAGCTGGTGAATCAGTGGTGAATCAATTTTTGAACCGGTTCGTTTAATGTCCTATCCGAATGAATCAATTCGAGCAAAAGAATCACTTCCATCAGTACTGTCACTAGCTGACCACATCTTCTTCCGCTTTTCAAAGTAGTTCTGCTCCGTTAAGTGTTTTGTTACACGTTTATTTCCACAGTGTCGTTTCATAATGTGATATAATAATATAATAATACGCTGATATTTAAATTACAAAAATTACGATTTTAATATTCGAACTAAAGGAATTCCCGCCCTGGCGCAAGGATACATTCTCCACTAAGCACACAGTGGGGCTGCTGTGCGCGTGAAAGGAATCACTCGACCTTCAGCTATGCCTTCAATCTTCGATGTGAGGCGAAAGTAAGCAGGTAAAGTATATGTTTTATATTTTGGTCATTGACACTTTTTTTCATATAATTTTATACTGTTGCAGTTATGAATTATGTTGTTGCATTTGTGACCTAATTGTAACTATTGGACAAATTTTTATATTTGAATATTGTTTCAGTTATGATCATTTCTTTTTATATATTTATACTATTGCAGTTGTAAACAGATTATTGAAATAATGTTGCAGTTGTGATAAAAAATGTATGAACGGTGAACAAACTGATGCTATATTGTAATGTGCTATAATCTTTATGCTGGTATATTGTTGCAGTTTTGAACAAAGAATATAAGTAAATTGCAGTTCTGAACAACCTATATTGATATATTCTTGCAAGTGAGATTAAAACACTGTTTTACATTTGTGGCTGTGTATTTGAATTAACAGTAGTGTTCAAAATTAATAATTTCATGGTTTCATTAAAAGCTCAAGAAAATACAGAAAATTGTGTGTAAAATTACAGTAAAAAAACTGTATTTTTACGTGAAATACTGCCCGTTATTTTACTTTTTTTTTTTCAGCACCCCAGCTGCCGGAATTTTACCGTTTTTTTTACTGGATTTTTTTTTACAGTGTATTTAATGAAGAGAAAATAAACAAAAAAGGTAAAAATGCAGTACTTTAATTATAAGCACTGTTTTTCCTTCAGAAATGTAATTAAGTAAAAGTACAAGTAGTCACTTTAAATTGTACTTTAATAAACTACTAATATCCTAAAACAATGCTTAAGTACAGTAATCAAGTAAATTCACACAAGTATTACAAATAATCAATCCCACAATTCAGTGAGCTTGACTTACATTTTCAGACTCATGAAACCCTCTTTATTTGATCAGACAAAAACATTTGTACGCAAAAAGGTTTTTATTTCCCTTATGATTGCTGCTGTTTATATACTATTTTAATTAGATTTTGAATTAGGTTTTATTTTTATATATTTTAATTTAATTATTTTAATGTTGTGTTTTTTGTAATTGTTATTACTGTAAAAACTATTTAGCTTCATTTTTATTATGTATAAATATTAATAATTTTGTTTTAGTTATTTGAATATTTCATATTCATTTGTTTTATTTTAAGTAGTTTCAAAAACACTTTTATAATCATTTAATTTTAAAATGTTCATCTAATATTTATAATATATTTTAAGCTTTATTTTAATTACTGAATAATTAAATAAAATTTGTCATTTTAATTGTAGCTTTTTGTTAATATCAGCATGTTTATTAGTATTATCCCTTCTTTATATTTGTTTTTAATCAGCAATTAGTAAAAAGCTTTGAGTCATACAAGAGAAACAATGACGGAAATTATAAAGATATAAATATTATTTGTTCTGCATTATTATTATATTTTATCTCATTTGAATATGAAATCACTGTGTAAAGTTGTGTTCAAAGGTAAGGTTTTGTATTAAAAGCATCTTCTGACTATAATGTAATATAAATGAGAGCGTAAATGAAATGAATATGTGTTCAGTTTGTGTCACTCAGTGTTTCTGATTGAACTTTCAGTATTGATAAATCAGACAGAGAATGACTGACAGTGATGAGAGGAAAATGTCTGATGTGTTTGATCAACAGGACGAGTGTCATAATTCATAATCATCTGTGTTGGGTTCACTCTTGATCATTATATGAACATTAGAATAACAGCATCTGTTGATTGTGTCTCATCAGCTCCTGTGATTCTGGATCCAAACACGGCTCATCCAGCTCTCCTTCTGTCTGATGATCTGACCAGTGTGACATACAGCAGATATCAACCTGTTCCTGATAATCCAGAGAGATTTGACTGTGATCTCTGTGTTCTGGGTTCAGAGGGTTTTAACTCAGGAACACACTGCTGGGATGTGGAGCTTAAACAGAGTAAATGCTGGAATCTTGGAGTAACTACAGCATCAAACCAGAGGAAGAGATATGATTTCTTTAACAATGATGTCTGGTTTGTGGAGTATGATGAGGAGCTGTTGTATGATGAGTATGGAGTGTCTCCAGGTTCTGGTTTTCATGTTAAACAGCATCTTGATCGTGTGAGAGTGAATCTGGACTATGGCAGAGGAACGGTGTCATTCTCTGATCCTGTAACTAACACACATCTACACACATTCACAACCACCTTCACTCACACACTCTTACCATTCTTCTCTTGTGATTATTCTTCCTCTCTGAGGATCTTGTCGATCAATAGTCAGTAATCTGTAGGTCTGGATCTTCCTGCTTTCATCTTTCATCATGTTTCAATATTTAATCCAGATCACATGAGTAAGAGACTGTTGATCTGAACATCAGACCAGAAAACAAGTACATTTATTAATCTTTAAACATGAACAATTATTAAAACACCTGATGAAGGGCTCAAATCTTCATCATGTCTGACCAATGACAAACAGTGATGTGTCACATAGCAAGTAGAAGCTTTTTACAAATTGTTCTCATTCAGGAAGCTGAAGAAGAGGCTGTAAAACTTTTAAGAAAGACAGATTTATTTTTAATGTTGTTCTTCACTGTTGTTTATAAAATTACTAGTTATTTTTCCACTTATGTGTTTAGAAAATGCAGATGCAGTATACAGTATACTGTCATGTAGCGTTGTAATCGATGCTTCTTTTCTTATATTGTAATCAGGGATGTGTCTGGTATCTGGTATTAACCCAGCTAAATTATGAAAGACTAAATTATGTGGAAATAAATCAGATATAAATCGGATATGTGCCAATGCGACCGTCATGTAAACAGGCAGATCGGATTTTCTGAGGCATTACGTTCTGTACGTCCTTAAAACTGCTGCTAGTTGGTGCTTATCCGCAGTTTAATGACGTTTTATGTGACCCGTGCTGGCAAAATGAGTTTAAATGCGCACAGGATTGAGCTACATGTAAGAATATATAGATTTTACTCGAATTTGAGGTTTTTACAAATATGAGTTCATTAATCTGTTCTGTCTTAAGTGAATGCTTGGGAACTGTTGGGGAAAAATATCTGATGTGTAACATTATATACGTTTCGTGCATTACAGTCAGTGGTGTAGTGGAGGGTATACTTCATCCGATGTCCTGCATTAGCCAAAATAATGACTGTCCACCACATCCAGTCATATGTGAAAAAATCTGCCCGCGCCCGCTCTGTCTCCCGCACCCCAGATTCTGCGTGTTCATAAGCGAGAGCATGTCAGGCAGTGGCGGTTCTATTTTGAATTACTCCCCGGGCGAGAACTTTTCTGTCAAAGGATCCAGTAAAGGAATGAGTTCAAATAGTAAGTTTAAAACGGCTCTAAAACGGAGAAAACCCGAACGATTTCGTTAGAGATTGCGGAGAGTCCTGTCGTTTTTTTTATTTATTTTTTGATAAAAAAAAAACAACAAAACAGACGTGACTTCATTAAAAGCACAGTGAATCACTGTGCATTCAAAAGTTTAGAGAAGGTACAATTAAGTTTAGCTGTAAATATTACAGTGCATTTTAGGTGCATTCTGAAATTTCACCAGAAAGACTAATATCTTTTTGTGAGTAGTGTATAGATGTGTTTGTGGCTGTAAAAAGATTGACAAACCTTTATTATAACCAAGCTCTTTCCAAAAAAATAACAACAATAATAAAATAAAATATAAATAAGTAAAAAGTTCCTTAAATGGTTTCACAAAAAAATTATTTTCAGAATATTACGCAGTTTAAACTCTCACTAGAATGTAACATTGGCTGACGTTTATATAAACAAATATATTATGCAATAATTCAACTAAATTTTCTGTTCAGTCTGGCCATTCATCTGTGGATGGTATCCCAAAGACAAACTGACGGAGACCCCCAGATCCAGGAAGAATCCTCACCAGATCTCCAGATCCTGGAGATGAACTGTGGCCCTCAATCTGAGACTATGTCCTCTCGGAGTTCAAAGCTGGAAAACATGTTAACAGTGCCTCAGTTGCATCGAGTGTGGTAGGTAAGCCATGCAGAGGCATCAGTTTGCAGTTTGCTTTTGAGAAGTGGTCAACAAACACAAAGATCGTGGTATATCCCTTTGAAGGTGGCAGATCCATGGCAATGTCAATGCCCAGATGGGACCAGGCCGACGAGGAATTGGCAGTGGCATCAAGGAGTGGAGGTGATGGCACAGACCGAGCATCCCCTGATGTATCGAGTGACATCCCAGCCATGCTGGGTCACCAGTAACGATTCTTGAGGAGCGAGGGTGTTCGGTAGCTGCCTGGATGGCCGGATTCCAGAGAGGTGTGCACTGAGCCCAGAAGGGTGTGGCGCAGAGCAGTAGGAACTTAGGTCTTCCCTTCTGGACCTCCCGACAGAGTGGGCAAGGTTTGAATGGCAGCCTCTATCTGGCTGTCGAGTGCCCAGCGGATAAGAGACATGAAGATGGAGGTACAGTAGGTTGCATGGGTTCAGGTTCTTCAAGCTTCAGAGCGTCAGCTTTTTCCTGGTCGGTAGGTTGTGGTAAAACAGAATCGGGTAAAAAAGAGGATGCGTCGGCATCGCTGAGATATTGTAGGTTTTTGTGGTCGGTGAATGCTTGGAATGGAAATTGGGCACCCTCCAGCCAGTGCCGCCAGGCTTTGAGGGCAAGCTTGATGGCAAGAAGTTCTGTTTCCCATGTCGTAATTTATCAGGGTTGCTGCATCCACCTCCTTCATGAAGCCGAGACTGGGGTCTGGTTGTGTGAGCACTGGGGCCACACAGAAAGCCAACTTGAGTTCTTGGAAGGCCTGTTGGGCCTCGGAGTCCAAGAGAGGGTCTTGCTCCTTTGATGGATCAGGGAGGTGAGTGGAGCTGAAAGTTGGCTGTAGTGTGCAATAAATCTTCGATAGCATTTGGCGAACCCCAGGAACCACTGCATCTCCTTGATGGTAGAAGGGAGTGGCCAGTTCCGCACTGCATCCACCTTCCTCTGGTCCATCTGTACTCCAGCAGGGGTGGCCATGTATCTGAGGAAATGGTGGTCTTGATGGTCCTGTATTGTTGGTGATGTTGGTGTTATGAAGGCAGTCTTCCATTAGTCACCCCTGTGGATATGGATACGATTGTAGGTGCTCTGGAGATCCAGATTTCTGAAGATGTGGGCACCTCACAACTCCTCCAGAGCAGCTGGGACCAGAGGAAGGGGGTAGGCTAACTTCACAGTTTGCTCACTGAGTGTCCGGTAGTTGATGCAGGGTTTCAGACCCCCCTTCTTGGCCACAAAGATGAAGCTTGACATTGCGGGTGATGAACCCCTGTTGTAGTGCTACCTGAATGTACTCCTCTATGGCAGCTCTCCCTGAGATCGACAGGGGATATACTTTAAACAGAGGTGGAACAGACTGACAGGTGAGTGGAGGCAGTAGCAGGCTTGGGTAGATCCCTTAGAAATTCCTGATGGCATCTTGAACTCCGCTTGAGGATCTCTTCAGACCTCCAATTGATAATGGGGTTGTGTTTCATGAGCCAAGGGCATTCCAGGACGATATCCACATTTGCCTCCTTCAGCACCAAGAGAGAGATCTATTCCGAGTGGAAACAGCCGATGTTAAGCACAACCTCTGGTATACGATGGCACACCAGCAGTGAGACGTTGTGTTCGTTCGGAACAGGAGAGATGGTAATTCTCGGTTATCGTGGCTTCTGGTTCCGGAGGACGAGCGGGCAAGATTTCAATATTGCAAGCGGTTATGTGTTCAGAGATATGGGAAGCTTTCTTCAGGAAATTCTCCAGGCTGACCGAATCCTCATAGATGGTCCTTTGCTGACGAATCCGAATTCAAACCTCGCTGAAAGGCTGTAAGTAGGGCAGTTTCATTTCACCCACTGCTGGCTGCGAGGGTGCGGAAGCAGAGAGTATAATCCTAGATTGTTGGCTTGCCGCAGTTGGTGGAGTTCGTCATGCACATGCTTGAGGAAGCCAGACAGTGAGTAGATCAAAGGACTATCTGAATTTCACAGCGCGTTGGCTCATTGCAAGGCTCTTCCGGCGAATAGGGAGATTATAAAGGTGATCCTCGTCCGATCGTTGGCAAACTGATGAGAGTGGAGTTCAAAGTATAGTGAGCATTGGAGAAGGAACCGCTGCATCACTGGCAGAGCCATGGGACTGGGCGGTGGTGAAGAGACTGTGGCAGAGGGAAGGAGTGAGCAAACAGAAAGACTTTAATATGTAGTCACACAAACAAACCAAATCAACTCGATTCAAACACTTTGAACAGATGGTCCCTTATGAAAATTAACTATATAGTTTTACTTAGTTAACACTTGTGCTTTTTTTTATTTAAAAATGCATACCTTTTTTTATGGTTACACTTGTCTTTTACTCTACTCCAGCATTTTTGACCCTGGAAACTGTGTGAATTATCAATTATGTGAGTGCAGTGTTACTGAATGAGCATTTGAAATTGATATGCTCAACTCTTCCTTTTGTGTCGACAGGCATTCTTAATAAAGTTTATTTTGTGCCTATAATGTTTTAAAAATCAGAATTTAAAGATCAATGTACCTCATTCATAGGAAGTTTCAGGTATACTTTGTATACTTTGCCCTGTTACATTAGGGTTCAATTTTACGTCTTGTCACTTTTTTATGAGTTAATGAAAATGTACCATTTATACTTCTATTTCAGAGATGATTGAAGAAATTGAGGACAATGAAGAACTGAGTGAAGTTGAGGAGAAAAATCACTACAAAACTGGAGAAAAACTCTTGAGCTCCTTAAATTTATCCTGGATAAATTTAAGGAATACAAGAGCCAAGAAATCTTTCACCTGCACTCAATGTGGAAAGAGTTTGACAAGCAAATATAATCTTGATGTTCATAAGAGAGTTCATACTGGAGAGAAGCTGTACAAGTGCTCACACTGCGACAAAAGATTCAATCATTCAGGACATCTGAAAACACATAAGAGGATCCACACTGGAGAGAAACCATACGCATGTGATCAGTGCGGGAAGAGTTTCAGAATAAAAGGAGAACTTATATCACACATGAGAGTTCACACTGGAGAGAAACCATTCATTTGTGGTCAGTGTGGGAAGAGTTTCTCATAATTATCAATCCTCAAGGAGCACATGAACATCCACACTGGAGAGAAACTGTACAAATGTGATCAGTGTGGCAAAACATTTTTGAGAGCTTCAGAGCTGAAGAGTCACCTGAGAGTTCATTCAAAGGAAAAGCCACATTCATGTAATTTGTGTGGAAAGAGTTTTTCATGTTTACAATATTTGAAAGAACATCAGAAAATACATACTGGTGTGAGAGATTACGTGTGTTTTGAGTGTGAAAAAACTTTTACTACAGCTAAACATTTGAAACAGCACCAGAGGATTCACACTGGAGAAAAACCTTACAAGTGTTCACACTGTGACAAGAGATTCAGTCAGTCATCAAATCTGAAAAGACACAAGATGATCCACACTGGAGAGAAACCGTATCACTGCACTGAATGTGGGAAGAGTTTCAATCAATCTTTTTCTCTACATAGTCATACAAAGAACAATCACAGTAAGTAGATCATCTTCAGATCCAGCACTTTCAGGTCTGATGCAGTAGAACATCATCTGGATAAATCTGTTCTAAGCAGACATTACAAGTGACTTGACAAAGAAACATTATCTAAAGTTTTCACAGTGAATAAATTTCATCTTCAAATCCAGCAGATTCAATTGTGAGATTCAGATCAATTTCTGCTCAAAGAACAATGTCAAAAAAATTAAACTCTTGTCTTTCATTTTGCTTCATAATTTAAATGATGATATTGTATTTTCTTATGAGTTTCATATTATGTTCAGTTGTCTTATAATGCATATGTGCCACTTGCTCATTCTGTCATGAAGAAAAGTAGAAGCTTTTTACAAACTGTTCTCATTCAGGAAGCTGAAGAAGAGGCTGTAACACTTTTAAGAAAGACAGATTTATTTGTTGTTCTTCACTGTTGTTTTTTTAATTACTATTTATTTTTTCCACTTGTGATGTGTTTAGAAAATGCAGATGCAAAAGATGTATACTGTCATGTAGCTTTGTAATCAATGCTTCGTTCTTCTCTTGTAATCAGGGATGTGTACCTGTTAGTGGGTTGACCAAATAAAGTAGTAGAAGAAGTAGTGGAAAAAGAAGGTAAAGTCAATCTTAAACAAAAAGTTAATGAATAAATGGCAAATTAGGATAATTACAGCACAATCACCTATGCAAGTTTAATTTGACATCCAGTACAGTAGGTGGTGATAATGCTGCTAAGGAGTTATTCACCATTAAACAAGAAGAAGTAGCAGCTCTTACAAGGAAGAGATACTGACAAAACCAATAAAGAATCAGTAAAGACAGTAAAGTTTAGATCGCTGAAGCTCATGAGTGAAAATGGATTCACTATCTGTAGAAGAGCTTTCTTGTCCTGTGTGCTGTGAAATTTACAAGAATCCTGTTGTTTTATCATGTAGTCACAGTGTCTGTAAAGAGTGTCTTCAACAGTTCTGGAGAACCAAGAAAACTCAGGAGTGTCCCATCTGCAGGAGAAGATCATCAAGAGAGGAACCTCCAGTTAATATTGTGTTAAAAAATTTGTGCAAGTCGTTCCTGAAGGAGAGAAATGAGAGGCGTTCATCAGGATCTGAGGAGATCTGCAGTTTACACAGAAAGAAACTCAAACTCTTCTGTCTGGAGGACAAACAGCCAGTGTGTTTAGTGTGCAGAGATTCAAAACAACATGACAATCATAAATTCAGACCCATCAGTGAAGTGGTTTCATCATATAAAGTAAGAGAAATTAGTTTTAGCCAACTTCATGTTGTTTTAAAGTCCTGTTTAAGTGTTGATTTGATTGATCAGAGCTGGTTGTGTTTAGTCCAGCTGAACTCCATTACCAATAAAGTTTCATAGATTTGGGGAATTATTAACTACTGGACAAATAGATTTACACACAGCCCCAGTTGGGCACTGGAGAACTATTTTTGCTTTAGCAACATTGTGCTTTGTATTCATTTGTTTTATGGCAGGTTTTAATTTCTGAATTAATTCATTATGAGATAAAGTACACAAAAACAGAAGAAATCTGGATGAGGGCAAATATATATGATCATATCTCGGTCTTCTCTTCTTTTTCACTGTAATCTGGTGTTTCATGTATTTTTATTTTGTTTAATTCTAGGAGGATCTCAATACAGCACTGAAATCATTACAGGAGAAACTAAAACACAATGAAAACATTAAAGGAGAGTTTGATAAAACAGTTGAACACATCAAGGTGAGGAAACAGAATGGAGAGTGATTTTGATTCCAGCTGTAGGATCACTATATACAGTTCTGATCTGATATATTTAATATAATGGATTAGTTTGTCTCAGATCTGAATGATGTGATTGTGTTGATGTGTGTTGATGGAGATGATTGAAGTGAATGTGCTTTGATTTCAGTCTCAAGCTGAGCACACAGAGCGTCAGATTAAACAGCAGTTTGAGAAGCTTCATCAGTTTCTCAGAGATGAAGAAGAAGCTACAATCACTGCACTGAGGGAGGAAGAGGAGCAGAAGAAGCAGATGATGAAGGAGAAGCTGGAGGAGATGAACAGACACATCTCAGCTCTTTCACACAAAATCAAAGACATGGAGGAGATGATGAAAGCCAGTGATGTCTGCTTTCTAAAGGTCTGATTTCAGATGATTGATTGATGATTGATTGATGATTGATTGAGTTGTTGATGATCAATGGTGTGTTTGTTCTGCAGGAGTTTCCAGTCTCAATGGAAAGGTGAGTGATCTGCTGGTGTCTCTGGTCTCTCTGCTTCTGATCCAAAGCCACTGCAGTTCTGACTCCTGAATGTTCTTCCAGAGTCCAGATCTCACAGCCGGATCCACAGACGCCTTCTGGAGCTTTGATTCATGTGCCACGTTACTTGGGCAACCTGCCATTCAGAGTCTGGAAGAAGATTCAGGACATCGTCCAGAACAGTGAGTCTGACTGACTTTCTGGTTCTTTTAAGCGTGCAGAACAACCACCTAATAAAGCATTACAATAATCTATCCTGGAGGTCATGAATGCATGAATTAACATTTCAGCATTTGACATTGGGCAGTGAAGAAATATAGAGCTTAGTATCATCAGCGTAACAGTGAAAGCTAACACCATGTTTCCTGATGATATCTCCTAAAGGTAACATGTAAAAAGTAAAAAGTAATGGCCCTAGTACTGAGCCTTGAGGTACTCCAAACTGCACTTTTGATCGATATGATTCATTCACTGCCATGGATTGATGGCGGTCAGATAAATGTGATTTGAACCATGCCAATGCACTACCACTAATGCTAACATAATTTTCAAGTCTATTCAGAAGAATGTTGTGATTGATAGTATCAAACACAGCATGAAGCACCTCTTTTAGGAGCTTAAATGGAATAGGGTCTAACATACATGTTGTTGGTTTAGATGATTTAACAAGTGTCATAATTCATAATCATCTGTGTTGGGTTCACTCTTGATCATTATATGAACATCAGAATAACAGCATCTGTTGATTGTGTCTCATCAGCTCCTGTGATTCTGGATCCAAACACGGCTCGTCCACGTCTCCTTCTGTCTGATGATCTGACCAGTGTGAGATACAGCTGGAACAATCAACCTGTTCCTGATAATCCAGAGAGATTTGACTGGTATGACTGTGTTCTGGGTTCAGAGGGTTTTAACTCAGGAACACACTGCTGGAATGTGGATCTTAAACAGAGTAAATACTGGATTCTTGGAGTAACTACAGCATCAAACCAGAGGAAGGGACAGGGTTTCTATAAGACTGATGTCTGGTGTGTGTGCTACAGAGTGTCTCCAGGTTCTGGTTTCCGTGTTAAACAGGTCCTTGATCATGTGAGAGTGAATCTGGACTATGACAGAGGAACGGTGTCATTCTCTGATCCTGTAACTAACACACATCTACACACATTCACAACCACCTTTACTCACACACTCTTACCATTCTTCTCTAGTTATCCCTCTATGAGGATTTTATCGATCAATAGTCAGTAATCTGTAATTCTGGATCTTCATCATGTTTCAATATTTAATTCAGATCACGTGAATAAGAGACTGTTGATCTGAACATCAGATTGAAAACAAGTACATTTATTCAGCTTTAAAAATTAAAACCTGTGATGGTTAAAATTAATTATCTTATATCAAATCATGTCTGACCAATGAGAAACAGTTCAGTTCAGCTGAATTATTGTCATTGTGCAATAAAGAAAGAAAAAAAAAATGTATACCGTTAAAACACAAATGGGACATTTCATAATAAATAATTGAAAGAAAGTTAAAAAAAAAAAAAAGTCTGCAGGTTTGAGTCTTAATGGATCCTGAGGTCAGCAGATCAAACACCAGGAGCTGGAGATCTCATCTAGGGAGGGCAGAGGGCAAACAATAATCTTTTGAGTTTATGACCCTCTGTAATGACTTCTTGTTTCCAGCTGAACTCCCAACATAAATAAGTAAACACACTCTAGATGGTGGACTGATAGAACGACACCAGCAGCCTCTGTTCCAACCCGCTTTTCCTGAGTGCTCTCAGAAAGTGGAGGCTCTGCTGGGTTTTCTTTATCAGTGTTGTGATGTTAGTGGTCCAGTGAAATATGCACTCCAAAGAACCTAAATGATGTCACGCTCTCTACACAATCTCCATTTATGTAGAGTGGGGTGTGATCCCCCTATTTCTCCTAAAATCAGTGATGACCTCCTTGGTTTTTGTGGTGTTCAGCTGACAATGATTTGCTGTGCAGCAATCTATTAAATGCCTCACCTCTTCTCTAAATGCCATCTCATCTCCTCCTGAAATAGGTCTGAACACTGTTGTATCGTCTGCAAACTCAACATGGATCTCTGGGGTTGTCTGAGTGTGAGAGAAGAGATATATGAGAGCCAAATTTCAGGGTTTGCGGCCTATTGGTTAAGAAGTCTTTTATCCAGGCACAAGTGGACAGTGGAAGCTGCAGGTCCAGTAATATATTGATCAGGATATCAGGTATTGTTCCATCCCACTATTAAAGATTCTGTACTGTGCTCGCCCGCACTCGCTGAAATATGTCATTTTATTCTGCTCCTGCCGGCAACATTCATGTTTTGTCCCGCTCCTACTCGCAAAAGCCTGCATAAAATAACATTTTTTTTTTTTTACAACATCAATGAAATTTACATTAAATAGTTCCATAAGATCTGAGCATACAGCCGGTGAGTCCCATGAATCTCAACAGTCATTACCAAGTGTAGAGGAACGAGCCAAAACTGATCAACACACTAATCCATGGAACAAACAGGGAGCGAGACCCAAAGGCATTCGAGACATCAGATTGTCACGAGTATCTCATATTGCTGCCATAGAATCCTCTACCCCAGATACGGCTATGACAAGGCTTGCAAACACCGGTATTTTACCACCTCCTATACACTTTGAGAACAGATTTGAAGCATTAATTAATGCGAGTGAGGAATCCCCAAATGTGACTGAACGTAAATCGTATCAGCCTATTCCATCTGCTGTAGGTGAACCAAAAAACAACTGATAACAGCTCTCAGCAATATGTGTGCCTGTAGCTTTTCCTATCTCTGTTTTATCACATGAGAGACTGTTGATCTGAACATCAGATCGGAAAACAAGTACATTTATTCATCTTTAAAAATGAACAATTATTAAAACACGAGATGAAGGGTTCAAATAAAGCATCTTCATCATATCTGACCAATGACAAACAGTGATGTTCACAAAAACACCCTAGCAACAACATAGTAACCACTCAGATCACCCTAGCAACAACATAGCAACCACTCAGAACACCCTAGAAACAACATAGCAACCATTCAGATCACCTTCGCAACAACATAGCAACCACTCAGAACACCCTAGAAACAACATAGCAACCACTCAGAACACCCTAGCAACAACATAGCAACCACCCAGGTCACCCTAGCAACAACATAGCAACCACTCAGAACACCCTAGAAACAACATAGCAACCATTCAGATCACCTTCGCAACAACATAGCAACCACTCAGAACACCCTAGAAACAACATAGCAACCACTCAGAACACCCTAGCAACAACATAGCAACCACTCAGAACACCCAAAGCCACTGGTAGTCAAGCCTGCAAGGCTTAGCCAATAGAGCATAATGGCTAAAGCTAACGATGGAATGCAGGGAAGGAGACCAGTGGCTGTTTTTTTTTTTAATGGATGTCAGTGGAGGGAAGGCTTTTCTGCACTAAATAAACAGCTTTTGAAAGGAAATAGCTATTCATTTAAGGAATCCACTGTCTGTCCGTTTAACATGTTTTACACTAAACAATACTTTTCTTGGAATGATTTGCAGAATTTTAATATGATGAAAGTGTCATTTTATAAGGGAAAGCAGACTAGGAATGTTGCGACAAACAGGACTCATTTACGGCATTACCGCAGTAATTAATATTAACATTGAATGATATTGTGTATCATCTCATCTCTCTCTCTACACCATTACTATTTTGATGAATGAATGATGATGTTTTCAGGTTTTAACAGTAATGAGAAGACGTTAATTTTAATGACTAAAACTGCATGTAGATGCAATTTTGACACTGATGCAATTTGATGGAAAAAGGACATGAATAACATAAAATATATTATATTGTATGTTGTCGAATTGTAATGAACTGTGACTGTTGTGTTGATCGTGTGATTGCTTTTTAATTAATGTGACATAAATTATCATTATTATTAATATTAATTAATTCTTTCAATGTCTTCCATATTCCAACAAATAAATCACATTTTTAGTGGCTTGAGTAAACATCTATTTTATGAGCAGAATAAAACCTAATTGTAACTGTATGTCCACCGAAGTGACCAGTAATTCGCGACCGTTTTCCTGCCTAGCAACGCACATCCTGCATATGTTACAAAGTACCGTAGTAACAAGATATCAACAAATATACAAAAAACATTATCAAGCGACGTCTGTGTGCTGTATTTAATTGCAAAAACCGGTCCAGAAGTGGGCTGTCACTGTTCAGATTTCCACAGGATGAAGAAATGTAAGGTTCTACTTACAAAAGTTATTATTTTGTGTACTTAGAATATTATATAATATTGGACTGTCTATTAGCTACTCACTTATGTTTTCTCCTGATGACTTTAAAAGTAATGGAAATTGAAAATATGTTTTATTTGTAAGCAGTCAGAAAATAACATATTCCATAAAAGTAAAAGTGCTTTATGCTGGCAACGCTTATGAAAGTAATAACAAGTAATAATTTTCGTCTACAATGGCTTGGAAACAAATCCACAACTAAACTTACTCAACTCTTATGAACTTCTTTACTGAAGGCAAAAAGTGTGGTTACACAATATCAGACGAGCAGACATCTCTCTGAAAACAACAAAAGAACAACTTCATAAAGGAGGATATGTGGTCTGCGAGAAGCATTTTAAAGATACAATGATGATAAGAAAAGTAATTTGCTTGACTTGTTATTTATTCACCATCACATAAATGCAATATTAATATAAATGGCAATGCCTAACAAAAACATGTATGATTCTTCTTAAGGGTGGCAGGAAATATCTAAGCCCCCATGCTGTGCCCAAAATGCTGGGCAAAGGGGGATTTTAAAAAAGAACGATCGACAGCAGCATCCACAAAAAGGTGCTTGTCAGCGTCAAAATCAGGGTCCGAGCCAGCATCCACGACAGCGTCCGGATCATCATCATCCACCACAAGGTCTCCTACAGATGAAGAGCGTACCACAAATGAAGTAACAACTTTATAAAACTATTCCAGCTTAATTTAATTTTATGGCTTTCTTGTCTGCTAACAAAGAGAACAATAAAGCATTAGGCATTAAAACAATTTTAGATTTTGTTTAACAATCCAATTAGCCAATTGTACTTACCTGCATTATTTTAAAATTCGGTCAGAGAATAAAGCATCTGGAGAATCTCCTGGAAAAAGAGAAAAATAAAAGGAGACAAATGAAGCATCGTCTGCAAAATAAGATTCTCTCTCTCAAAAACAAGTAAGTATATTATGTCTCATGGCAATTCATTAAAACAAAAAATTGAGCGTTACTTAACACTAAACAAAATATTGAATTATTATTTTAAAGAGTCCAGGTCATGAAAAACACACATCATCATTATTTGGCTCAAGTCCTGGAAGAACTACCTATGGAGTGCAAAGAACTTGTTAAAACTCAGCTGCAACTCAGAGGGAAGCAAAAAAGTGGCAGGCGATTTAGCCACAAAATCAAAGAAATTGCACTGCAGCTTTACCACTGTCATGAACTGCACCATTGTGGCTCCCTCACTTCATCCCGAGAGGGAGCCTTCATTTCTCTCTATGGACCATTTACTCACTACATTTCCCATAACCCCATTCTCATGAGCTTCCTGTGTCCTCTCACTCCTCACCCCTGTCGGCCATCTTGCTTCTCACAGTATAAATAGACTGGTCTGTTCTCTGTGTATTTGCGAAGACTTGTTTAGTGTTACTAGCAATTCCGAGCGTTTTCTCCTGGTTTGTTTTTCCCCTTGTCGACTCCTTGCTCCCTGGTTCCCGTGATTGTTCTCCGCCCGCCTTTGACCCACGCCTGTTCTTTGTTTTGCAATTGTTTGCCTGTGCCCCTTGTGACTACTGCCTGAACTGACTACGTTTTGGATTATCTGTATATACCCGTCTGCTGTTATTCGACCCCGCCTGTTTTACTATGATTTCACTCAATGAAGCTTGCTAATGGATCCACACGCTTCTCGTCTCTTCCTCAGAGCTAGTGTAACAACCACCATAGCCCAAAGTGCTACCCCCACCTGAGAAAAATATTTGTCCTTCCATCTCGCTGGACACTAAACAAACGTGATGAAATGTGTGGGGTACTTTCACGTAAACAGATCACATAAAAGAAAAACATTTTTATATGACTAAACTACATCTATCAAAGCATATATTGTAATAAATGTGAAATATCGTACATTTTTCAGCCTGGATTCCTCAAAAATGTCCTTAACCAAATAAAAAAACTGGCAGGCACAATGACAGACAAGGACAAGATTTGCTCTCTTGTCTTTGATGAGATGGCCATCAAGGACCATCTAGACTACAACAAGAAGATGGACACCATTGATGGTCTAACACCTGATGGCCATCATGCTCGCCAGGCAATGAAAATCTGAAAATGGTTCTTCTATGGCATTGTGTGAAGAAGCTTTTGAAGATTTGAAGAAGACTTGAAGATTTTTTTTTAATAAATGATATAAATAATACTTTTATTTAGCAGTAATGCTTGATCAAGAGATAAAGACATGTATAATGTTACAAATAAAAAAAATAGCCTATGAGTGTTTATACTGAGTGTAAGTTTAGACCATGTTTATTAGTAATACTCTGATCGAGAATAGACATTTAACGTGCTAAACAATAATTAGTTCCTCAGATATAAAACTCAGATACAACTTCAGATGTTCAACTACACTGATATTCTAGTACAAAAGTTTCTTGACTACTGATGATGAGTTTTGCAAGCACTTAAATGTCAGGTATGATTTACTTGTTTCACTTGTTGAACAGAATTCAGAAAATAATCAGTTTTCAGAAATTACACAAAGTCTGTTCATATCTGTAGATCAGGGTGCTCAATAATGTGTTTTTGATCTTCATTATTTATGTTATGATTATACTGTGTTAAATAAAATACAAATGATCTAAAACTCTGTTCTTTGAATCTTCTCACATTGTTTCTTACCTGAGAGTCACAGTGTCATTGATGGGCCATTAGTGGAGGGCTTTGTCTCTCTCAGGTGTGAATCACTAAATATTCATGACCATTGTCAATCTCTTTCATAGTCTCTTTCCATCACAAAACATGCTTTGGTAAATTTACATCAATATATTGTTTTCTTTGAACAAGTGAATGAGATGATTTTCACATAATTTTGTAGAAAAAACTCTAGCCTACCACATCCAGTTCTCAAAAGCCTTGTGAACAAATGTTCTGTCCATGTTTCATTGCCTTTTTTAAGTGGCTTTATTTTTTTAGTTTTTCACTAACCATACATAAACGTTGTTTTCTCAAAAACACAAACATGTACATTCATGTTGCTTGCATATTATTGTAGCCCAGTTTGTGCTGATTACAATATCATCTGACTTTAGCCATGAATATGTTTTTAAGATACTGAAAAATGCACAAATGTCAAGGCATGTCAAAACTTCTTCAGGGCCCAAAAACACCCTCAGACCCCAGAGGGTTAATTGACGAACTTAGAAGCATGAGGCATAAACGGGGTGAGATCAGAATGGCGGAAGCATTATTCAAGAGTCTTATCTTATTTATGATTCACTTTCCTTTCCTTTGGCAGTTTTGTGGCAGTAGGCCTGGAGATACCACCTGATTTCCTGGATTTTCTGTTCAGTCTGGCCATTCATCTGTGGATGGTATCCCAAAGACATACTGACAGAGACCCCCAGATCCCGAAAGAATCCTCACCAGACCTCCAGATCCTGGAGATGAACTGTGGCCCTCAATCTGAGACTATGTCCTCTCGGAGTTCAAAGCTGGAAAACATGTTAACAGTGCCTCAGTTGCATCGAGTGTGGTAGGTAAACCATGCAGAGGCATCAGTTTGCAGGCTTTTGAGAAGTGGTCAACAGATCCATGGCAAAGTCAATGCAAAGATGGGACTAGGCCGACGAGGAATTGGCCGTGGCATCAAGGAGTGGAGGTGATGGCACAGACCGAACATCCCCTGATGTATCGAGTGACATCCCGGCTATGCTGGGTCACCAGTAACGATTCTTGAGGAGTGAGAGGGTTCAGTAGCTGCCTGGATGGCCGGATCCCAGAGAGGTGTGCACTGAGCCCAGAAGGGTGTGGCGCAGAGCAGTAGGAACTTAGGTCTTCCCTTCTGGACCTCCCGACAAAGTGGGCAAGGTTTGAATGGCAGCCTCTATCTGGCTGTCGAGTGCCCAGCGGATAGGAGACATGAAGAGGGAGGTACAGTAGGTTGCATGGGTTCAGGTTCCTCAGGCTTCAGAGCGTCAGCTTTTGTGTTCTTGTTTCCTGGTCGGTAGGTTATGGTAAAACAGAATCGGGTAAAAAAAGAGGATGTGTCGGCATCGCTGAGATATTGTAGGTTTTTGTGGTCGGTAAATACTTGGAATGGAAATTGGGCACCCTCCAGCCAGTGCCATCACGCTTTGAGGGCAAGCTTGATGGCAAGAAGTTCTGTTTCCTATGTCCTGATTTATCAGGGTTGCTGCATCCACCTCCTTCATGAAGCCAAGACTGGGATCTGGTTGCATGAGCACTGGGGCCACACAGAAAGCCAACTTGAGTTCTTGGAAGGCCTGGCGGGCCTCGAGAGTCCAAGAGAGGGTCTTGCTCCTTTGATGGATCAGGGAGGTGAGTGGAGCTGAAAGTTGGCTGTAGTGTGCAATAAATCTTCGATAGCATTTGGCGAACCCCAGGAACCGCTGCACCTCCTTGATGGTAGAAGGGAGTGGCCAGTTCCGCACTGCATCCACCTTCCTCTGGTTCATCTGTGGTGGCGATGCATCTGAGGAAATGGTTGTCTTGATGGTCCTGTATTGTTGGTGATGTTGGTGTTATGAAGGCAGTCTTCCATTAGTCACCCCTGTGGATATGGATACGATTGTAGGTGCTCTGGAGATCCAGCTTTCTGAAGATGTAGGCACCTCGCAACTCCTCCAGAGCGGCTGGGACCAGAGGAAGGGGGTAGACAAACTTCACAGTTTGCTCATTGAGTGTCCGGTAGTCGATGCAGGGTCTCAGACCCCCCTTATTGGCCACAAAGAAGAAGCTTGACATTGCGGGTGATGAACCCCTGTTGTAGTGCTACCTGAATGTACTCCTCTATGGCAGCTCTCCCTGAGATCGACAAGGGATATACATTAAACAGAGGTGGAACAGACTGACAGGTGAGTGGAGGCAGTAGCAGGCTTGGGTAGATCGCTTAGAAATTCCTGATGGCATCTTGAACTCTGCTTGAGGATCTCTTCAGACCTCCAATTGATAATGGGGTTGTGTTTCATGAGCCAAGGGCATTCCAGGACGATATCCACATTTGCCTCCTTCAGCACCAAGAGAGAGATCTATTCTGAGTGGAAACAGCCAATGTTAAGCACAACCTCTGGTATATGATGGCACACCAGCAGTGAGACGTTGTGTTCGTTCGGAACAGGAGATATGGTAATTCTCGGTTATCATGGCTTCTGGTTCTGGAGGACGAGCGGGCGAGATTTCCATATGGCAAGCGGTTATGTGCTCAGAGATATGGGAAGCTTTCTTCAGGAAATTCTCCAGGCTGACCGAATCCTCATAGATGGTCATTTGCTGACGAATACGAGACTGAAAGGCTGTAAGTAGGGCAGTTTCATTTCACCCACTGCTGGCTGTGAGGGTGCAGAAGCGGAGAGTATAATCCTGGATTGTTGGCTTGCCGCAGTTGGTGGAGTGCGTCATGCACATGCTTGAGGAAGCCAGACGGTGAGTAGATCAAAGGACTATCTGAATTTCACAGCGCGTTGGCTCATTGCAAGGCTCTTCCTGCAAATAGGGAGATTACAAAGGTGATCCTCGTCCGATCATTGGCAAACTGATGAGATTGGAGCTCAAAGTATAGTGAGCATTGGAGAAGGAACCTCTGCATCGCTGGCAGAGCCATGGGACTGGGCGGTGGTGGAGAGACTGTAGCAGAGGGAAGGAGTGAGGAAACACAGCAAACAGAAAGACTTTAATCTGTAGTCACACAAACAAACTAAATCAACTCGATTCACAAACTTTGATCTACACACTTTGAACAGCTGATCCCTTATGAAAATGAACTGTATAGTTTTACTTATTTAACACTTATGCTTTAAAATAAAAAAATGCATAACTTTTGCTATGGTTACGCCTGTCTTTTACACTATTCTGGCGTTTTCAACCCTGGAAACTGTGTCAATTATCAATTATGTGAGTACAGTGTTACTGAATGAGCATTTGAAATTGATGTGCTCAACTCTTCCTTTTGTGTCGACAGGCATTCTTAATCTAGTTTATTTTGTGCCTATAATGTTTTAAAAATCAGAATTTAAAGATCAACGTACCTCATTCATAGGAAGTTTCAGGGATGTATACTTTGCCCTGTTACATTAGGGTTCATTTTACGTCTTGTCACTTTTTTATGAGTTAATGAAAATGTACCATTTATACTTCTATTTCAGAGATGATTGAAGACAATGAAGAACTGAGTGAAGCTGAGGAGAAAAATTACTACAAAACTGGAGAAAAACCCTTGAGCTGCTGTCAAAGCAAACAGATAAATTTAAGGAATACAAGCGCCAAGAAATCTTTCACCTGCACCCAGTGTGGAAAGAGTTTGACAAGCAAATATAATCTTGATGTTCATAAGAGAGTTCATACTGGAGAGAAGCTGTACAAGTGTTCACACTGCGACAAAAGATTCAGTCATTCAGGACATCTGAAAACACATGAGAGGATCCACACTGGAGAGAAACCGTACGCATGTGATCAGTGCGGGAAGAGTTTCAGAATAAAAGGAGAACTTCCATCACACATGAGAGTTCACACTGGAGAGAAGCCATTCATTTGTGGTCAGTGTGGGAAGAGTTTTTCACAATTATCAATCCTCAAGGAGCACATGAACATCCACACTGGAGAGAAACTGTACAAATGTGATCAGTGCGGTAAAACATTTTTGAGAGCTTCAGAGCTGAAGAGTCACCTGAGAGTTCATTCAAAGGAAAAGCCACATTCATGTAATTTGTGTGGAAAGAGTTTTTCATGTTTACAATATTTGAAAGAACATCAGAAAATACATATTGGTGTAAGAGATTATGTGTGTTTTGAATGTGAAAAGACTTTTACTACAGCTAAACATTTGAAACAGCACCAGAGGATTCACACTGGAGAAAAACCTTACAAGTGTTCACACTGTGACAAGAGATTTAGTCAGTCATCAAATCTGAAAAGACATGAGATGATCCACACTGGAGAGAAACCGTATCACTGCACTGAATGTGGGAAGAGTTTCAATCAATCTTCTTCTCTACACAGTCATACAAAGAACAATCACAGTAAGTAGATCATCTTCAGATCCAGCACTTTCAGGTCTGATGCAGTAGAACATCATCTGGATAAATCTGTTCTAAGCAGACATTACAAGTGACTTGACAAAGAAACATTATCTAAAGTTTTCACAGTGAATAAGTTCATCTCCAAAACCAGCAGATTCAATTGTGAGATTCAGATCAATTTCTGCTCAAAGAACAATGTCAAAAAATTAAAATTCATTTTGCTTCATAATTTAAATGATGATATTGTATTTTCTTATGAGTTTCATATTATGTTCAGTTGTCTTATAATGCATATGTGCCACTCACTCTGTCATGAAGAAAAGTAGAAGCTTTTTACAAACTGTTCTCGTTCAGGACGCTGAAGAAGAGGCTGTAACTCTTTTAAGAAAGACAGATTTATTTGTTGTTCTTCACTGTTGTTTTTTAAATGACTATTTATTTTTTCCACTTGTGATGTGTTTAGAAAATGCAGATGCAAAAGATGTATACTGTCATGTAGCTTTGTAATCGATGCTTCGTTCTTCTCTTGTAATCAGGGATGTGTACCTGTTAGTGGGTTGACCAAATAAAGTAGTAATATGTTCAGATTCTTCTTCAGCTTTAATTAGTTTAATACATGCAAGATCAGACACAGAAGATTCATTAATAGACAAGAGGGAGGTGGATGTTAAAGTACTTATGGGAAAAAAAAGAAGGTAAAGTCAATCTTAAACAAAAAGTTAATGAATAAATGGCAAACTAGGATAATTACAGCATAATCACCTATGTAAGTTTAATTTGACATCCAGTACAGTAGGTGGTGATAATGCTGCTAAGGAGTTATTCACCATTAAACAAGAAGAAGTAGCAGCTCTTACAAGGAAGAGATACTGACAAGACCAATAAAGAATCAGTAAAGAAAGTAAACTTTAGATTGCTGAAGCTCATGAGTGAAAATGGATTCACTATCTGCAGAAGAGCTTTCTTGTCCTGTGTGCTGTAAAATCTACAAGAATCCTGTTGTTTTATCATGTAGTCACAGTGTCTGTAAAGAGTGTCTTCAACAGTTCTGGAGAACCAAGAAAACTCAGGAGTGTCCCGTCTGCAGGAGAAGATCATCAAGAGAGGAACCTCCAGTTAATCTTGTGTTAAAAAACTTGTGTGAGTCGTTCCTGAAGGAGAGAAATGAGAGCCGTTCATCAGGATCTGAGGAGATCTGCAGTTTACACAGAGAGAAACTCAAACTCTTCTGTCTGGAGGACAAACAGCCGGTGTGTGTAGTGTGCAGAGATTCAAAACAACATGACAATCATAAATTCAGACCCATCGGTGAAGTGGTTTCATCATATAAGGTAAGAGAAATTAGTTTTAGCCAACTTCATGATGTTTTAAAGTCCTGTTTAAGTGTTGATTTAATTGATCAGAGCTGGTTGTGTTTAGCCCAGCTGAACTCCATTATCAATAAAGTTTCATAGATTTGGGGAATTATTAACTACAGGACAAATAGATTTACACACAGCCCCAGTTGGGCATTGGAAAACTATTTTTGCTTTAGCAACATTGTGCTTTGTATTCATTTGTTTTATGGCAGGTTTTAATTTCTGAATTAATTCAGTATGAGATAAAGTACACAAAAACAGAAGAAATCTGGATGAGGGCAAATATTTTTGCACTGCATTATATGATCATATCTCGGTCTTCTTTTTCGCTGTAATCTGGTGTTTTATGTATTTTTATTTTGTTTAATTCTAGGAGGAGCTCAATACAACACTGAAATCATTACAGGAGAAACTAAAACACAATGAAAACATTAAAGGAGAGTTTGATAAAACAGTTGAACACATCAAGGTGAGGAAACAGAATGGAGAGTGATTTTGATTCCAGCTGTAGGATCACTATATACAGTTCTGATCTGATATATTTAATATAATGGATTAGTTTGTCTCAGATCTGAATGATGTGATTGTGTTGATGTGTGTTGATGGAGACGATTGAAGTGAATGTGCTTTGATTTCAGTCTCAAGCTGAGCACACAGAGCGTCAGATTAAACAGCAGTTTGAGAAGCTTCATCAGTTTCTCAGAGATGAAGAAGAAGCTACAATCACTGCACTGAGGGAGGAAGAGGAGCAGAAGAAGCAGATGATGAAGGAGAAGCTGGAGGAGATGAACAGACACATCTCAGCTCTTTCACACACAATCAAAGACATGGAGGAGATGATGAAAGCCAGTGATGTCTGCTTTCTAAAGGTCTGATTTCAGATGATTGATTGATTGATTGATTGATGATTGATTGAGTTGTTGATGATCAATGGTGTGTTTGTTCTGCAGGAGTTTCCAGTCTCAATGGAAAGGTGAGTGATCTGCTGGTGTCTCTGGTCTCTCTGCTTCTGATCCAAAGCCACTGCAGTTCTGACTCCTGAATGTTCTTCCAGAGTCCAGATCTCACAGCCGGATCCACAGACGCCTTCTGGAGCTTTGATTCATGTGCCACGTTACTTGGGCAACCTGCCGTTCAGAGTCTGGAAGAAGATGCAGGACATCGTCCAGAACAGTGAGTCTGACTGACTTTCTGGTTCTAGTAAGAACTCTAGCTGCTGCATTTTGGACCAGCTGGAGTTTGGTTATTAAGCGTGCAGAACAATCACCCAATAAAGCATTACAATAATCTATCCTGGAGGTCATGAATGCATGAATTAACATTTCAGCATTTGACGTTCGGCCGTGAAGAAATCTAGAGCTGAGTATCATCAGCGTAACAGTGAAAGCTAACACCATGTTTACTGATGATATCTCCTAAGGGTAGCATGTAAAAAGTAATGGACCTAGTACCGAGCCTTGAGGTACTCCAAACTGCGCTTGTGATCAATATGATACCTGCCATGAATTGATTACGGTCAGATAAGTGCGATTTGAACCATGCCAATGCACTACCACTAATGCCAACATAATTTTCAAGTCTATTCAGAAGAATGTTGTGATCGATAGTATCAAACGCAGCACGAAGCACCTCTTTTAGGAGCTTAAATGGAATAGGGTCTAACATACATGTTGTTAACAAGTGTCATAATTCATAATCATCTGTGTGGGTTCACTCTTGATCATTATATGAACATCAGAATAACAGCATCTGTTGATTGTGTCTCATCAGCTCCTGTGATTCTGGATCCAAACACGGCTCATCCACGTCTCCTTCTGTCTGATGATCTGACCAGTGCGATAAACAGCTTGAACAATCAACCTGTTCCTGACAATCCAGAGAGATTTGACTATTATTCATGTGTTCTGGGTTCAGAGGGTTTTAACTCAGGAACACACTGCTGGGATGTGGAGGTTAAAGGGTGTTCATTCTGGAGTCTTGGAGTAACTACAGCATCAAACCAGAGGAAGGGATTGGATTTCTTCAACACTGATGTCTGGAGTGTGTGGTATGATCTATATAGAGTGTCTTTAGGTTCTGGTTTCCGTGTTGAACAGGATCTTGATCGTGTGAGAGTGAATCTGGACTATGACAGAGGAACGGTGTCATTCTCTGATCCTGTAACTAACACACATCTACACACATTCACAACCACCTTCACTCACACACTCTTACCATTCTTCTGTAATTATGGTTTTTCCTTTCTGAGGATCTTAGCGATTAATGGTCAGTAATCTGTATCATGTTTCAATATTCAATCCAGATCACATGAGTAAGAGACTGTTGATCTGGACATCAGATCAGAAAACGAGTACATTTATTCATCTTTAAAAATGTAAACCTGTGATGAAGGTTAAAATAAACTCTTATATCAAATCATGTCTGACCAATGAGAAACAGTTGTAAACAGAAGTAAACACAATCTGGATGGTGGACTGACAGAAGGACACCAGTAGCCTCTGTTCCAAGCTTTTCCTGAGTGCTCTCAGAAAGTGGAGGCTCTGCTGGGTTTTCTTTATCAGTGTTGTGATGATAGTGGTCCAGGAAGAGTCTCTGAAATATGTTTTCCAAGGAACTTAAATGATGTCACGCTCTCTCTCTTTATGTAGAGTGGGGCGTGATCCCCCTATTTCTCCTAAAATCAGTGATGACCTCCTTGGTTTTTGTGGTGTTTAGCTAACAATGATTTGCTGTGCACCAATCTATTAAATGCCTAAATGCCATCTCATCTCCTCCTGAAATATGTCTGACCACTGTCGTATCGTCCGCAAACTCAACATGGATCTCTGGGGTGATCTGAGTGTGAGTTTGCGGCCTATTGGTTAAGTCTTTTATCCAGGCACAGGTAGACAGTGGAAGCTGCAAGTCCAGAAATTTATTGCAAAAGCCTGCATAAAATAACTTTTTTTTTTTTTTTGTTCTGTAACATCTCATAAACTCCACAAGATCCCAGAATAAACGCTTCCATTTTTGCTTAAACTCAGGAGAAGGTACTAGGTATAATTTAACAGAGAATAAGGTTTCATGCATAGATTTAACACTAATATCAATTGGTATGGCTGAATTGGGTGAATGGAAAGTTAATAGCGAGAATTCAGTGGGAAGTGATCACTTTCCAATTTTTTTTGTAAAATAAATGTAAATAGTGGTAGTCTAGAATTTTTTATGGATGTATGAGAAGGCAGATTGGAAATCATTTAGCAAGTCCTGCGAAACGAATATAGATATTGTGGTAGAAGATTCAGTAAAATATTCTATCGTTGGAAGCTGCAACTTTCTATATACCACAAAGAAATGCAGGCTTGAAAAACAAAAATGTACCTTGGGAAGAAGAGCGCAGTAAAGCAATAAAAGAAAGGAATAAGACATTTAAACAGCTCAGGAAAAATGAGTATGAGTAACTTGGTGGAATATAAGAAAGCAAGAGCTAACACGAGAAGAATAATTAAGAATGCCAAGAAAGAAGGATGGAGAAAATTTTGTTCCACTATATAAGATACATAAGGAATATGTTAAGAAACATTAATGGAAAAGGCAAGAAGTCAACCCAAATAACAGTTTTAATTGAAGAAGATAAAGTGACAGTAACACATATTAATAAAGCAATTAGGTAAGGTTTTGGAAAGAGCACACAGAATAGAATTGGGAGAAGAATATGAGGTAAAGAAAATGGATATTTTAGACAAAAACGTAGATATTATGAAGAAGAGAAATATTGATATGAATAGTTGTATGGATGCTAATTTTACAACTATGGAGCTGAAATGTGCCAATACTGCTCCTGGCCTGGATAGAATAAATTATATAATGATTAAACAGCTGTCTGATAGTACGCTATTAAAAATACTTAACTTATATAATAAAATATGGACAGAAGGAATTCTTCCAAAAATTTGGAAGAGACCTGTAGTAATACCTATTGTTAAAACCCAACTAACCCAGGAAGTTATCGCCCAATTGCCTTGACTTCTGTATTTATGTAAATGAATGGAAAAGATCATAGTTCAGAGGTTATCTCTAACTAGAGATGAAGGGTAAATGAAGTAAATATCAGTGTGGTTTTAGAGGTAAAAGATCAACAATGGATGCTTTAATCAAGATTAGTAATGAGATAGAGAAGGCTATAACTAAATTATGACATTAGTGTATTTTGATATAGAAAAAGGCATTTGGAGAGAAGGTTTGTTAGTTAAAGCTTCAAGATTAGGAATAGATGGGGAAATGTAGAACTGGTTATCCCAATTTTTGTTTGGAAGAACATTTGTATTTCAAGTAGGAGCATGTGAATCATCAATTTTTAAGGCAGAAAATGGTATTCCTCAAGGGAGTGTTATTAGTCCAATTCTTTTTAATATTATGATTAATGATATTTGTTGGTATTAAAAGCTGCTGATTTATTAGCAATAGTGCTTTAAAAAGGGAAGCAATAGATCTTGATATCCCATTAAGTAAAGGAGAAATTAAATCTGTTATCAAGGAAAGTATTATTAAAGAGTGGCAGGAGACATGAAAGACAGACAATAAGGGACGACACTTGTATAATATTAAAAAAATGGTAGATAGTAAGAAACGTATAATTGGCAGAAATAGGAAAGAAGAGGTCATAATTACCAGGATGAGACTTGGACATTCAGGATTGAATGTTTATAGTCAGAATACATGAGACTGGTCTGTGTAAGAACTGTGGGGGGAAAGAAACTGTGGAGCATGTGATATATGATTGTAAAAGTATGATGAGGAAAGGAGGGAATTAATAGCTTTTTTAAATAATAGAGGTAGAGTGAATAAGTATTTAGCGTATTTGTTATCAATACTGTGTTCTGTTTTAACTTATTCTTCCATTTTGTATTTTTGGATAAGAATAAGAAGCATTCATCCAGCACTTAGTGTCTTTCATTCCAATATAAAACATTTCTGGAATCTGCAATTGAAATAGCATTATGGGGGCACATTGATGCATTTAAGCGGCAGTTGCAGGTTCATTAACAGGCGTAATGTTTAGTTTTTAACATAAAACATTGAATACTGATATTTGAAATAATTTAAGACATGCAAAAAGAGTTGAAAAGAGTTGAAATGTGAAATTAAAACCAACAGTATGCAGTGATTACGCATTGAGTGTAAATTATTGTTTTAATTTAATTGAATGGATGCTTTCCTAGACTATGAGTAATGAGTAATATTTAGCCCATGTAATGCAAACTTTACCATGGGAACCCTGCCAAAAAAAATTGTATTTTACACCCAGAATGCAATGTTTAATGGGGGACCCCTTTCAAAATGCGATTTGGCGGGTTTTGTTGTGAAAACCTGGCAACCCTGTTGTGTCCGCGCTGAAAGTCGCATGAATACGAAACATCCGACCTGTATCGGATTTAGAACCACATATTGAAGTGGCTCAGATCTGATTGTAAAAGATCAGATTCTATGCAGTTTGTGCTGTTCACACTGTCCTGCAAAAAAACACACCTGGTCACATTTAATGAAAAAAATCAGATTTTTTTGGAAGTGTGAACGTAGTCTTATTGCAGGGGTGTCAAGCTCCAGTCCTGGAGGGCCACAGCTATGCAGAGTTTAGATGCAACACTAATTAAACACAGCTGATCCAACTACTCATGTCCTTCAGGCTTAATTGAAAAGTGCTTATGTGTGTTGGAGCAGGGCTGCGGCCCTCCAGGAATGGAGTTTGACACCCCTGTCTTAGTGGGACAATGAGCCCTAACTACACCTACTTTAACCCTAACCAATACTTTATTTTAATTTTTGATTTTTTACTTTATTTTTATTGAAATTTTTTTTTTTCCCGATATAACACTTGCCAGAAGGTGGAATCGAACCCAAAAATCATCAAAAAGAGTTAAACACAGACTTTATCTTCTTCACCACTGGATCTGATAATTAGCCATCTTTTGTAGCTTTGACTAGCCCCATTGCATGTTGGTGGGTGGAGTTAGTGTATATAGCCACTGCCAATAAGGTAGGCTATTTGCACTGTGTGTAAATAGACACTCAGATTTTAAGTAAAAAATAAAAACAACAATCAAGTCAAATTAAAAGCTTATTTTTTGTAATGTTTAAGTGCACTGTACTTAAAATTATTGGTACTTTATTAAATACTAATACCAACACAAAAATTACGCACATGCATTAAAAAAAAAGAAAAAAAAGGCACAACTTTGGCTATATAATTGAGGACTTTTCATTCAGCCTTTTTATTTTAAACCTTGAGACTCAAACACACTGGAAGATCAGCTCATCGCAACTGCAGTGCTTGCAGGACTCGTTATGGTTTTGTTGTCCGATGACAAATTCAGCGAGAGGTGTTTGTGTCAGTGATGTCTGGCTTGCCCTAACCCTCCTGGAATAAGCACAAAGGGCAAAACTGTAGCTTTAACTTAAGAGACGAAAAGTAGACATTTATATTTACTGCCAATAGCAGTTCTATTAAAGGCATAGTTCACCCAAAAATGACAATCATTTTATTAATTACTCACCCTCATGTCATTCCAAGCCTGAAAGACCTTTATTCATCTTCAGAACACAAATCTCTTTAATGCACTCAATACTTACATTTTATGTCTTGAAGAACGGTCCTCCTCACATGTACACTGCAAGAGCATGAAGGGCTTGTTTCGTGTTGACATCATACAAACAAAAAGTGCAATTAGTCATGCAAGGATAAGTTTCTCATCACAGCAAAGTTTTTTTTGTTTGTTTTTTTTTTTTGGTGTATACAGACCTTTTTTTTGGCTTGCGCTCCAGGAAAAGTCCAAGCCACTATTTACTGGGGAGCTGAGCACTAAAAAGAAACATCTCATCATCTCATTTTATAACTTACCATTCCATGCAAACTAGTGATAGAAAACTAGCAGAATAATAACTTTAACAATATCCACTCACTCTTTTAAATTTATGACGCAAACCAAGAGTTTTTAAGGCCCATTGAGAACCGTTTGCATCATCTGGGTGATTGCTAACTCATCAAATAAGCTAATTAATCTGATAACGGTATCATTTTAAATCCAAATTTATGTTGAATCCTATAAACTAAATCTGAAAATTAAATGAGTTGAATGATTTTAGATTTTTTTAATTGTTTCTAATTGAATTGTTTATTGTAAAGTGTATTTTCTGGCATTGCCAGTGTCATTAGATGTTGCTGGGAACTCATGGCTAAAAGATAACACTGTCACTCTCTGTATTACTATTAAGAATAAATTATGTACTTAGTAATAGTTTGTAAACATTGTATAGAGTGCTGAAAATCTGTGAGTGTGATGCATTTAATATTTATAACAAACAACTTGCAATGATAAATACTCCAATATTTCCACCATCTTTCCTATTTTTGGAGAAGCGATAGAGATGATGGATGTGTTAATAAAATTGAGGCAAAATAATTTGCCCCAGGTTTCACAGACAAGGCTTAAGCCTAGTCCTGGGGGTGTTCCATAAAACAAGTTTACCCAATAAGCCAGGCTTATTTCAGTAAGTCTGACTTATTTTGAGGCAAATCAAGTGACAATAAGTCAGACTAACTGAAATAAGTCTGGCTTATTGGGTAATCTTGTTTTATGAAACACCCCCCTAGACTAGAATGTAAGTCTGAGCTGTTTTAACTGAAATAAAATTGCATTGATTGATCTTAAAATATATATGTGCATTTGTTTGATCTCATGATACACACCAGTAATGGTTTTTTGTAAGCACGATTATAAAAATCACTTAAATGTCCTAATTGAACTATGGCTTAATCCTGGTTTAGTCTAAGCCCTGTCTGTGAAACCGGGCCATAATCTCTTAAAAAACAAAGTTGAAATCTGAACATTTTGAAAATCACTATACTTGCTTCTCAATCAACCAATGAGTGTGTAGAATGTTAATGAGTGGGTCATCTGTTACTAATTTCATTTTAACAAGGAGCCCAGGTGATGAAGATCTGTGTTACTTTTAAAAACCTTGGTCTGAGGCTTGTTTTTTAATACATGGTTAGTTTGTTTTATTTCTATGTAAGATGGCAATTTCAAACTTTATGTTTTTGGTTGCTTTGTGTTACCAGGTGGTGCTCAATGGTGAAGTTGCTTTTGTCTTAATGTGATGTTTTAAATATATTCTTGGTTTTTCTTTTCTTTACCCTTATGTTTTGTTTTCAGGGTTAGCTGCTCCAGTTGGGTCTACTTTATACCAGACTGGTAATGAGCAAGTACGCTTGGGGAGTAAAGGTGTGTGTGTGTGTGTGTGTTTGTGTTTGTGTTTTTTTTTTTTTTTTTGTGTGTGATCAAAAAGTACTCTGGTCCAGTCCTAATGTAATGCTACATGAGTACTATAATCAATAGCGAGTCTAACTGCTCATTTCTTCACTTTCTGTAAATGCTGTCTTGACCATAAAGTACCTTGAGTGACAACAGGGAGTGAGTAACCATTAGATTTCTCTTATGCCTCTTGTTTTTCAGATGGCCCCTTGTCTTTCCCTTATTCAAACAACCAAAATCCAGAACAGCCAGTGGTAGCAAAGTGTAACATGGCTGTTCTGCTGTCTTTGAAGAATGTGTCTGGGTTAGTTCTCCAAAAAGGTAATGTTTGTCCTGACGCTAGAACCTAAGAGAAGATAATTGCAGGTTATTTTGATGCATTGTGTTCTGATATATTTTTTTTTTTTTTATAAGTATTGATGGAAAGTTGATTGCAGAATCCAGTGCCAACTCAGCTGTGAAGTCTAGTGCTCTACTTTCAAAGCTTCACAAAAAGCTGTTTGTCTCCAACTCTCTCCCTGCTGCAGAGGAGCCCGGCCCTCTATCTGCTGAGTTGACTCCCCAGCCCACAAAGCTTGAGGAACCCGTCCCTCCGCCGGCTGAAACTGGTCCCCAGCCTCCAAAGCTTGAAGAACCCATCCCTCTCCCTGCTGAGTCTGGTCCCCAGCCCGCAAATCTTGAGGAGCCCGTCCCTCTCCCTGCTGAATCCGGTCCCCAGCCCGCAAAGCTTGAGGAGCCCGTCCCTCTCCCTGCTGAGTCGGCTCCCCAGCCCGCAAAGCTTGAGGAGCCCGTCCCTCTCCCTGCTGAGTCCGGTCCCCAGCCCGCAAAGCTTGAGGAGCCCGTCCCTCTCCCTGCTGAATCCGGTCCCCAGCCCGCAAATCTTGAGGAGCCAGTCCCTCTGCCGGCTGAGTCGGCTCCCCAGCCCGCAAAGCTTCAGGAGCCCGTCCCTCTCCCTGCTGAATCCGGTCCCCAGCCCGCAAATCTTGAGGAACCCGTCCCTCTCCCTGCTGAATCCGGTCCCCAGCCCGCAAATCTTGAGGAACCCGTCCCTCTCCCTGCTGAATCCGGTCCCCAGCCCGCAAATCTTGAGGAACCCGTCCCTCTCCCTGCTGAATCCGGTCCCCAGCCTGCAAATCTTGAGGAACCCGTCCCTCTCCCTGCTGAGTTGCCTCCCCAGCCCGCAAAGCTTGAGCCCGTCCCTCTCCCTGCTGAATCCGGTCCCCAGCCCGCAAATCTTGAGGAACCCGTCCCTCTCCCTGCTGAATCCGGTCCCCAGCCCGCAAATCTTGAGGAACCCGTCCCTCTCCCTGCTGAGTTGCCTCCCCAGCCCGCAAAGCTTGAGCCCGTCCCTCTCCCTGCTGAATCCGGTCCCCAGCCCGCAAATCTTGAGGAGCCCGTCCCTCTGCCGGCTGACTCCGGTCCCCAGCCCGCAAAGCTTGAGGAGCCCGTCCCTCTCCCTGCTGAGTCTGCTCCCCTGCCCGCAAAGCTTGAGGAGCCCGTCCCTCTCCCTGCTGAATCCGGTCCCCAGCCCGCAAAGCTTGAGGAACCTGTCCCTCCGCCGGCTGAAACTGGTCCCCAGCCCGCAAAGCTTGAAGAACCCATCCCTCTGCCTGCTGAATCCGGTCCCCAGCCCGCAAAGCTTGAGGAACCTGTCCCTCCGCCGGCTGAAACTGGTCCCCAGCCCGCAAAGCTTGAAGAACCCATCCCTCTGCCTGCTGAAGAGTCAAGGCCCCATCATGGTGAGGTGTCTAGTCCCAGTTCTGCTGAGGCATCCATTCTCCCTGCTGAGGGTGATAGGAAGAAGTTTAAGAAATTCCACCTCCACCCTGACAAGGAAACCAGCTCTCAACGTGTCATTGCCTGCCTGCTTCAACCAAGATGTGCTTATGCACTCCGGGCAATTGGTAGATCTCTTCATCGATAAATGTGGCTTTGTCAGGACTGTTTTAATAAAACCAGTTGCCTTTCTGGAATGTTTGCTTCATTTGTAATATGTTCCCAATAGACTGCAGCTAAAATGGCTTTTACTCTCCTATTACAGGTTGGTTTAGAACAATTCTAACAAGGTTAAGCCATGGGATTTAAAAGTATTGTTATTCGCTTCACTTCCTGCATATTAAAAACTGGCACAATGTTTTGGGTTGAGAAATGACCGTGTCTGTGTAGGAGCTCAACTTCCACCCGAACTGAAGTGTTTCCCTCAAATTGGCATAGGCCTGGCTGTTTTAAAATGTAAACTAGAAAAATTAGTAACCACGTTAGATAACATTCTTGGCTCAAAGAAATTGTGTTTTGGACAACTTTTAAAGATTTTGACCCACTTCAAATGTAGTTCAGTGGCATCTTAATATGGGGAAATGATCAAGAGTACAATTTACAGACAAATGCAAGTCTTATGATTTATGTTGCTTGCACTAAATTAAATAGAGCGTATAGATGTTGATGGGTATATTTAATCCATAGTTTGATTTTAATCCTCTTGTATTCAACTCCCAAATGGACTGTAGATGGGAAAGCACTCAAAGCTTAATCACTAAAAAATGGATGCTCATTTCAGTTGATCTCGATGTCAGAAAATTCTGCTGTGATCCATGAATCTCATTACACAGCACAATGAAATATACACTTGGCTCTAATGTGAGATTCCAGAACTCAAAACGGAACAAAAATTTGGTGAGTGAATTCTGACTGACTGAAACGCCATTGACTAACTGATTGGCCATTGCATTTTAGAAATCAAATATGTCTATGATTGGCTACAGTGTTGAACACCGCAAAATACACGCTGGATTCCGTTTGATGCAGCTGCCACTTACTTTCATTTTGTTGTTTATGTTTCAGTTATTAAAGTTAATTTTGCCAGTTCCCACTTGCTTCCTCCTCAAATCTTGAACTTTGCTCACACACACATACATCTGGCCTGTAACCTTTTTTTTTTTTTTTTTCAAAAAGTGGACCTTTTTCAGTTCCCACCCATGTTGGTATTTAATTATGAGGTTCAAATAGCCTAGTTCATTTTGGTGACTTCTCATGCACCAATTTGTGCTGGATTAGCATATCTGTTGGTATCTTAATAAGCATGGTTCTGATTCACTAAAAATATATACTATGGTATACAAACTGCCAAGATCATGTATTACCTTCTTCAGTAAATATACACAAATACCTAAAGCATTAAGTTATTTAATACAACACATGCACAGGTCCTTTATACTGAGACAGTTGATGACAATACAATCTAAAGAGGGTCTAGAACTGCCCCTGGTCAAAATGTACTGTGTTCTTCTTTAACCCTGCCATTCTCTGAGGTGCCCGGAGGCTGAACCCTATTAGGCCACACCTCATCCCCTCTTGGGATCTGTATGTGGTTCTCCAGGGTTCACGTCAAGATTATTTTGAGTCCCTTCAGTCAGTCAACCTCAGGGGCCCTCTCCACGAAGATGGCCCTCCTGATTTGCTCACAGAGTGGGAGACCTCCCCAAGCCCTCTCCGTCTATGACTCGTGCCTAGAATTCGAGCCGGCAAGCTTTCACATTGTCTTGAGACCCCAGCCTGGATAAGTGCCCAAGGTGCCCGCTACCCCTTCACCCCTCCAGGTGGTCACCTTGCAAGCCATCCCTTCTCAAGAAGCGGATCCCAACCTGTCCATGTTTTGCTCAATCCATACCTATGCTTTATTAAAATGGAATGCTCTTGGAAATTAGATGTTCTGGTCGACTCTTGTCTTTTCGGAGGACAGCTCAGAGGGGATGCTGCCTCCAAGTAAGGTCTTCCAGTGGCTGTGGATGCGACCCATGTGGATTACCAGGCCAGAGATATACCCTACCCCACTGGAAGTGAGTGCCACTTGACCGGGGGAATTGCTGCCCCGGATAGCCCTAGCAATCGGGACCTCAGCGTTAACGGTGATGCCCCGCATGAATGGGGCGTACTGATGCTGTTTAGTCACAGCTGAATACTGTTGAATACTTCATAGTCCGCATAGACAGATCTCTCCAGATTCAGCCTGGAGTCCCCTAGGGCAAAATTGGCAATGACATATTGGGTGAATCTTCAAAAATTAGTAAATAAACACATACAGACGCTTCATATGTACTGGTATGTTGTTGTTGTTGTTTTTATTACATTTAATGTGTTATACTTTCAATGAAACAGCTGCAGTGGATTTGTAAAAGCTATTTTATGAATCTTTTGGTCTGAGTTTTTGTTGCATTTACACTGTTTGACCAGCAGGCATATATATATATATATATATATAAATTACTTTTTTTAATTTACAAGAAAATATGTTGAGAGAAATCATGAGTAAGATGTTACTTCTAAAATAAATATGAACATGCATTAATTCTCACTCATAAAATAACAGATTCAATTTTCATCAAAATGAATAAAAACAGTGAAATGCAACTCAGAAAATGATGCAAACCTGCAATAATTAAACATGTTAAATAATACAAATATCCTTTATGTATTTAATCCAGATTTATCCATATTTGCTGTTGACCTTTAATGATCCAATTTAACCATATCAATAAATACAAAAAATACTCAAAATAAACTAACATTGTTTTTATTATTATTATTATTATTATTATTATTATTATTATTGTTGTTGTTGTTGAAGAGTGTTAAACTTTCGTCTTCTGTGTTTTACATACAGACATGAATTTAGATTTCCTTCAGCCTGAGACTTTTGGTGTGATAGAGCTTTTATATTTGCCAAAAAAAAATATTACTTTTTATAATAAAACAAACAAGCATACCCTGCCCAGATTTAAAAAGCAATGCAAAAGAAAGGTAACCTTAAAAAAAAATGTTATTTATATTTTCATTCTAAAATAATTAGTTACTTTTTAGGGAGTAACGCAATATTGCAATGCATTACTTTACCCAACACTGTAAATATAAATATATGATAGGAAAGGACACACACTGTTGACTCGTTCTGTATTTATTTGATTGTTTCGGTCTGTCCGCTGGTTTCGTGTCTCTCTGTGCTCGACTCGTTCTGTCTGTCGTGATGTTGTCGGTGTCTCTGGATACTGAAGGAGATGCACAGATTTTGCAGAGACGCTCTGATTTATAAACACATCGCGCTGCAGCAGTTCAGGAGAAAGCAGGTAACGGAACGCACGTTTACTGTTATTTATTCACGTTTACAGACAACACAGAAATGCATATAATGTGTGAATGATCACTGATGAGTGCAGTGTTACTGAATAAGCATTTTATATTGATGTGTTCCACTCTTGCTTTTGTGTCGACTGATACTCTTTAATATAGTTGCATAATGATATACAAAGAAACAACATATAGATTTCTTATTGATTTTGATAAATCTGCTTCTTCCACATAGAAATTCAGCTTGGAATATTGCCATCAGTTTATCAATGCAGACGAGCATCAGATCATCAGGAAGAGCTGAAATCTGACTGAGTTTATTAAAGAGGACTGAAGATACTGAAGAACAAACAGGTTGGTGTTTATTCTGTATTCTTCATTAATAATGATGATGCTTATGCAGTTTCAAGTTCTTTTAGATTTGGTTTCTTGTTATTGGAAATATTTTAACTCTTGCAACCATAATCGTGTTGTGGTCAAACACATGATTTTTAAAACATTATAAGAACAAATAGGAAGTACATTTCCTACATTGCATTGGTATTTGTGCCCATAATGTTTTAGAAATCATAATTTGAAGATCAATGTACCTCATTCACAGAAAGTTTCAGGGACGTATATAAAATATACTACACTGAACAAAATTATAAATGCAACACTTTTGTTTTTGCTCCCATTTTTCATGGGCTTAACTCACAGATCTAAGACTTTTTCTATGTGCATAAAAGCCCTATTTCTCTCAAATATTGTTCACAAATCTGTCTCAATCTGTGTTAGTGAGCACTTCTCCTTTGCCAAGATAATCCAACCACCTTCTGAAGTTAGCAACACCACCTGATCATTGACAGAAATTATATTATATCCCATATATATAAAGTGATATTTGACTCCTTGAAGGTTTTTATTTATTTATTTATTTATTTTTTTTTTTTACTTTTGTAATGACATTTTTCTAACTTTATTAAATGTATGTTATCTTTTGTGATCAAAAAGATTTATTTTGATTTATATTTTTTTCAACAATTTTAGTTAAGCAACACATTTATTTAAAATAATATGATACAATTAGGAAGAATAAGTTACCAGTCAAACGAAATCGGCAACAACAATTCACCTTTGCACTCCACAGAAGAGCACAAATTAAGGAATATGTACTGATTTTTTAAAAGATTCAGAGGTGGCATTAATGCATTTCATAATAACATTTCATAATGCATTTCATAAACCACCAGTAGGTGTCAGTAATTCTGATACAAGTCTTTGTGACTGAATAATTCATTAAATTGATTCCATCAAAAGTGCAGTTTCATTCATAAGTGAAACAGCACTGTGTCATAGACTATACAGGTCCTTCTCAAAAAATTAGCATATTGTGATAAAGTTCATTATTTTCTGTAATGTATTGATAAACATTAGACTTTCATATATTTTAGATTCATTACACACGACTCGAAGTAGTTCAAGCCTTTTATTGTTTTAATATTGATGATTTTGGCATACAGCTCATGAAAACCCAAAATTCCTACCTCAAAAAATTAGCATATTTCATCAGACCAATAAAAGAAAAGTGTTTTTAATACAAAAAAAGTCAACCTTCAAATAATTATGTTCCGTTATGCACTCAATACTTGGTCGGGAATCCTTTTGCAGAAATGACTGCTTCAATGCGGCGTGGCATGGAGGCAATCAGCCTGTGGCACTGCTGAGGTGTTATGGAGGCCCAGGATGCTTCGATAGTGGCCTTAAGCTCATCCAGAGTGTTGGGTCTTGCGTCTCTCAACTTTCTCTTCACAATATCCCACAGATTCTCTATGGGGTTCAGGTCAGGAGAGTTGGCAGGCCAATTGAGCACAGTAATACCATGGTCAGTAAACCATTTACCAGTGGTTTTGGCACTGTGAGCAGGTGCCAGGTCGTGCTGAAAAATGAAATCTTCATCTCCATAAAGCTTTTCAGCAGATGGAAGCATGAAGTGCTCCAAAATCTCCTGATAGCTAGCTGCATTGACCCTGTCCTTGATAAAACACAGTGGACCAACACCAGCAGCTGACATGGCACCCCAGACCATCACTGACTGTGGGTACTTGACACTGGACTTCAGGCATTTTGGCATTTCCCTCTCCCCAGTCTTCCTCCAGACTCTGGCACCTTGATTTCCGAATGACATGCAAAATTTGCTTTCATCCGAAAAAAGTACTTTGGACCACTGAGCAACAGTCCAGCGCTGCTTCTCTGTAGCCCAGGTCAGGCGCTTCTGCCGCCGTTTCTGGTTCAAAAGTGGCTTGACCTGGGGAATGCGGCACCTGTAGCCCATTTCCTGCACACGCCTGTACACGGTGGCTCTGGATGTTTCTACTCCAGACTCAGTCCACTGCTTCCGCAGGTCCCCCAAGGTCTGGAATCGGTCCTTCTCCACAATCTTCCTCAGGGTCCGGTCACCTCTTCTCGTTGTGCAGCGTTTTCTGCCACACTTTTTCCTTCCCACAGACCTCTTGCTTGAGGGTGTCAATGATGGCCTTCTGGACAGCAGTCAGGTCGGCAGTCTTACCCATGATTGCGGTTTTGAGTAATGAACCAGGCTGGGAGTTTTTAAAAGCCTCAGGAATCTTTTGCAGGTGTTTAGAGTTAATTAGTTGATTCAGATGATTAGGTTAATAGCTCGTTTAGAGAACCTTTTCATGATATGCTAATTTTTTGAGATAGGAATTTTGGGTTTTCATGAGCTGTATGCCAAAATCATCAATATTAAAACAATAAAAGGCTTGAACTACTTCGAGTTGTGTGTAATGAATCTAAAATATATGAAAGTCTAATGTTTATCAGTACATTACAGAAAATAATGAACTTTATCACAATATGCTATTTTTTTGAGAAGGACCTGTAGATAAGCAGAGGCTCAGCTGTCACTTTGTTTGGAACAATTTTTGTTGACGAAATATAGCACAATCAGACAAGTGTTCCTAGAATGTAAGTCACTTAATATTACCTTTTGTATAAAATCAAAAATGTATAAAACTGTTGTATAATTTCAGTTTCACTTTTGCAAACTCCCTTTGTAACCATTAAGAACTGTCACTTGTCTTAGTTCATCGCACTTAGTTCATCACAACTTGTTTTTTAATTAATTAGGCTTTACACTTAGCTTGTTATACTGAATGACAAAACTGCAGTCTGCAGTGCTTTATTTACATCTATGAGCAGGACACGCACCAATAGAGAAGCATTTCTATTGGCTGCAGTCTGCAGGTATTATGGCCAATCACAAAAAATGGTATTGCTCAGCGAACCATAGACACAAATATTCTGCTACGTTCGTTTTTAGTCTACATTGCGCTACGTTTATGTGCAGAACTGGGATCAATTTCGTAGTGTTTTAAATTGATAAAATATAGAAATCACTTTAATTTCCAAATAAAACTAACCAGTTGGAACTGAAACACCGCCCCCCCAAAGCAGATTCCCCTTGTTTGGTGTGAACCCTTGGTATTTCTAACTGACTCGATCCTAGTGATCTGAGTGGTCTGTAAGGTATGCTGATTTAGTTACTGCTTTGACATGACTACTGAAACTAAGATCTGACTCCAGAATCACCTCAAGATTCTTGACTTGATTTTTAGTTATTTGACCCCTAGAGTCAAGGTACGCATTCACCTTAAGAACATCATCTTTGTTTCCAAATGCAGTGTTTTCTCCTTGTTTAACTGAAGAAAGTTCTGGCACATCCAACTGTTAATTTCATCAATGCACTGGCAGAGGGAGTCAATGGGGCTGTAGTCATTTGGTGATAAGGCTAGGTAAATCTGGGTATCATCTGCATAGCTGTGATATGCAATTAGGTTCTTTCTCAATATTTGACTTAAGCCCCTTTCACACTGCCCGTTGATTCCGAAAAATTGCCGTAACATTGCCGGAGTGCCTTCTGTGTGAACGCAACCACGTCCCGGGATTGATTCCGGGAACGATTCCAGGTTGGGGACCTAGTAACATTGCCGGGATCAGTCCCGGAACGAGCACTGTGTGAACAAAAGCCAGAACCAGTGGCGTAAAGGCTATGTAAATGTGAAGACGGACGTTATTGTGTGACTCTTTTACCGAATGTTTTGAAGGCAGATCTTCTTACTATCCGCGCTGAAGTGGAAATCGTTCGCCAGTTTAGTGAAATGGTACACGTCGTATTATAACCTTATGTTCTCGTGTCACGTGTCTTTACGGGATCTTTACGGGTTGTGTGTGAACGCATGCACATATTCCGGAAAATCACTGGCAGTGTGAATGAACCAAAATCACACAATCCCGGGACAGTTCCCGGAACGCATTACCCGTGTATTTTCCGGAATCTCTGTGTGAAAGGGGCTGTAGTGGGAGCATATCCAGGCGGTTCTCAACAGTAGCAAAAAGAGTGTGAGTGTTGTTCAAGTTGCTGTTTATAAGGTTTGGGATGAACTTCTGTCTTGCTGTGGCTAGTTCTCCATTGAGGGCATGAAGGCTGTCTTTATAGATGCTATAGTGAATTTTAAGTTTCATGTTTGCCACATCCACTCAGCTTTTCTGCATTGTCTTTTCATACTCTGTACTGCTGTTGATTTTCTCCATGGTGCTTTTTGTCTGCCAGTCATCTTACTGACCTTCACAGGTGCAGTGTCATCAATGACATTCTTAACTTAGTAGTAGAGATCAATATATCAAAGAAAATACAGAAGTTATCAGATAGTGCTACATTCTTAATAAAAATGGATGAAATGTTTAGACCCTTACTTTTGTCAGATTCATCAGCTGATGTGCCCAGCATGGCCACCAGAGGACACTGTGTCTGATTAGCACATGGCTTGTGTTGTGTTTGTTTGGTGCCATGTGCTTTCCCCTGTCTATTGTCTGACCCCACCCATCTTGTTACCTCATTATTGTTTCAGTGATTCCACCTGTGTCTCCCTTATTTCCTGCCTTACTTATTCTTCTTGTGTTTGTAGTCTTGTGCTGGTTCGTGTTTGTTGCTTGTACTGTCCTGGCCTGCCTGCATGTTTTTTCCCCAATGGGATAGTTTTGATTTATTTTCGTTTTCATTAAAACCCATTTTGTCCTGCATTTGAGTCTTCGTTTCATCTCTCCATATGGCCCGTGACAACTTTAAGCAGCTACACCTCCACCTCTCCTAACAGCTCTGCAGACACTCATGTAGGTAAAGTTAGGAGGGGCTGTTTCATTGAGGAATGTTGCACTGCATCTTCCAGCCATGTTTAATTTAGAAACTTGAAATCCAGGTTGTTTTGATTATAAAGTCATTGATCAAAAATGATTTATTTTTTTAGGGAGTGAATGTTTAAAAATGCTAACTTGATGGCATTACTTTTTGTCCCCACAGCAATCTTAGTTTGATGCATAATAGGCTGCAGATTAGATGAGTCAGCCGTATGGCTTGAGAAGGCCTTAGACTTTCTATCATGTGATAAATCAAAGATAGGAAAAGCTACAGGCACACTGGGTTCCACTTGTTCTGTAAACATTCCTGAATGTTGCTGCTATCGTAGCGGGGACCCGACACATATCACTGAGAGCTGTTGTCAGTTGTTTTTGGTTCAAAAAGTTCAGGAAGTTCAGAAAGTAACTTTGTTTCAAGAACCATAATCCTTTGTCAAAGTCTGTGGCAGTTTGTGCAGCAAGTAGATTAGATTATTAGATTAGTAGTAGAGGCATTTTCTTTCTTGTTTGTTGAAAGTAGGCAGCTGTGTTTTCCCGTCTCAGGAATGTAAGCTGCTGGCATTGGGAGGCAAAGAGTCTCCTTTTTTCGTAGTATTATTCCAGTTCCGAAGTTTTTAGTTTAGTGTTTGTGCATGTGTCATTTGAACACTGTGCTTATCTGCTAAAATCTTAGAAAGTTAAAATCTTAGAAAATTACATAAACAGGAAGCAGAGCATGGAGCAGTGAGCAAGAACGTCCGGACAGTAGCAAATGGGGGCAAAAACAAAAGAGGTGCATTTATCATTTTGTTCAGTGTAGATGTATTTATAAAACCTATTACTTGCCACTCTCATACAAAGATTAATTTTTATGTCTTTTCACTTTTATTTCAGAGATGATTGAAGCAAATGTCAGTGTGGAAAGAGATTGACATGCAAATATAATCTACATGTCTTTGACGAGAGATTCATTCATTCAGGACTCTTGAGAACACATGAGAGGATCCACACTGGAGAGAAACCGTTTACTTGTGACCAGTGTGGAAAGAGTTTTGCACAATCATCAAACCTTAAAGAACATGGACATCCACACTGGAGAGAAACTGTACGCATGTGATCAATGCGACAAAACATTTTTGTGGGCTTCAGACCTGAAGACTCACCTGAGAGTTCATACAAAGGAGAAGCCGCATTCATGTCATTTGTGTGGAAAGAGTTTTTCACGTCTACAAAATTTGAAAGAACATCTTAAAGTACATATTGGTGTGAGAGAGTACATGTGCTTTGAGTGTGAAAAGACTTTTACTACAGCAAAGTATTTAAAACTGCACCAGAGGATCCACACTGGAGAAAAACCTTACAAGTGTTCACACTGCGACAAGAGATTCAGTCAGTCAGCAAATCTGAAAACACATGAGAGACTCCACACTGGAGAGAAACCGTATGCATGTGATCAGTGCGGGAAGAGTTTCAGACTAAAAGGAAGCCTTACGGACCATATGAGAGTTCATACTGGAGAGAAACCATTTATTTGTGGTCAGTGTGGGAAAAGTTTTTCACATTCATCAAACCTTAAGGAACACATGAGCATCCACAGTACAGAGAAGCGGAAACAGTGTGATCAGTGCGGCAAAACGTTTTTGAGAGCTTCAGACCTGAATAAACACCTGAAAGTTCATATAAAGGAGAAGCCACATTCGTGTCATTTGTGTGGAAAGAGTTTTTCACAGCTACAAAGTTTGAAATTACATCAGAAAATACATACCGGTGTGAGAGAGTACATGTGCTTTGAGTGTGAAAAGACTTTTATTTCAGCGAGCCAGTTAAAACTGCATGAGAAGATTCACACTGGAGAAAAACCGTACAAGTGTTCACACTGCGACAAGAGATTCAGTCGGTCAGGACTATTGAAAAGACATGAGAGGATCCACACTGGAGAAAAACCGTATAAGTGTTCACACTGTGGCGAGAGATTCAGTCGGTCAGAAATCCTTAAAAGACATAAGAGAATCCACACTGGAGAGAAACCATATAAGTGTTCACACTGTGACAAGACATTTGGTCGGTCAGAAATCCTCAAAAGACATAAGAGAATCCACACTGGAGAGAAACCGTATAAGTGTTCACACTGTGACAAGACATTCAGTCATCCAGGAAATTTGAAAGCACATGAGATGATCCACTCTGGAGAGAAACCATATCACTGCACTGAATGTGGGAAGTGTTTCAATCAATCATCTGCTCTACACAGACATACAAAAATACATCACAGCAGGTAGATCATCTTCAGATCCAGCACTTTAAGGTCTGATTTGCGTTATCACCAAATGAGACACAATAATGCATCAAGCAATAAAATATCATCTGGATAAATCTATTCTAAGCAAACATTACAAGCAACTTGACAAAGAAACATTTATCTAAAAAGTTTTCACAGTGAACAAAGTTCAACCTCATCTTCAAAACCAACAGATTGAACTCTGAGATTCAGATCAACTCAAAAATGTTCCTCAGCAACAAACAGTGTCAAAAAGCTGTATTTCATTTTGCCTCATAATACAAATGATATCATTGTGCTTTCTTATGAGTTTCATATTATGTACAGTTGTCTTATAATGCATATCATGAAAAAAAAGTCTAAGCTTTTTACAAACTGTTCTTGTTCTGGAAGCTGAAGTAGAGTTTGTAGGATTACAAATTTAAGAATCTGTTTAAGATATGCTGATCCTATGTTCTGATGTAACATCATATGGAAAACTAAGCTGAAGTACATTGTATTTAGCATTTAAGGTCAATATGCAGACAAATGATTCTCTTAAGCAATGTTTGTAGCAAGATGTTCCTGCCAGTTCCTGTTCTCTTATTGTAAATCAAAATGAGCCAGACTACTGAGACTCACACCTTTTGTTTGTAAGGGCTTTTGGTGCCTCTGCCCCAGTCTTTGAGTAGATATGATGATTGGATTAGCACCTATGCATTTGAAGGACACTGTTATGCTGATGAGATCCTGAGATCAGGGATGGGAACATTCTGGTAACGGGCAGAGTCCTGTACTATATTTGCATGCTTTGTTTAGATTTGTCTCCACCTATATGTAATCCCTCCCCCACGAAAGGTACAAATTACTTTGTACCACTGCCTAATTCAGACTTCTTGATGACTGCAGCAACGCGCAGTGTGTCTCAATAAAGACCTCCCCGAAAGATACCCAAGAGTCTCCTGGATCTTTGTTTCAACAAGAAAAAGTTTTCTACAAGTTTGTAACCCTTTTTTTTTTTTTCAATGTTGTTCTTCACGGTTGTTGTGACTAGGTATTTTTCCACTTGTGATCTGTTAAGAAAATGCAGATGTAATATATACTGTAATAACTGATGTTTCTTTGCTTCTCTTGTAAGCAGTGATGTGTACTTGTATCTGGTATTAAACCAGCTAATTTATGAAAGACTGTGTTCTGTTGTTTAGTAGATACAACATTAACCTTTCACAGGATGAATGACACAACAGCCAGCCATAACTTCTGACAACCTCACAGTACCGTAACACACACAATTAGCTGATAAGAGTGTTGATATTACAGTCCAACAGAACTACAACAGCCGTTTCACCATTTGTATCACTTCACTTGCTGTATTTCTCAAGTCTTTGTTCTTATTATTCTATTATTAAGGAAGATTAAGGACAACAGTCCGACACTGTGGCATAATGAGCACACTCGCGCCCTAAAGAGAGCAGCCCGGAAAACAGAGCGCAGCTGGAGGAAAACAAAACTAGAGGTTTTTCATTCCGCCTGGTGTGAGTCTACCCTATCCTATAGAAAAGCATTAAAAACTGCTAGATCTGAATACTTTTCATCTTTTTTAGAAGAAAACAAACATAACCCTAGGTATTTATTCAATACAGTCGCAAAATTAACAAAAAATAAAGCAACAACAGGTGCTGACTTTTTCCCAACATCACAGCAGTATTGACTTTATGAACTATTTTACTTCAAAGATCGATACTATTAGAGATTAAATTGTAACCATGCAGCCTTCAGCTACTGTATTGGATCAAATAGCGCGCTATAGATCTCCTGGGGAACTATTCCACTCATTTTCTACTATAGCAGAGGAAGAATTTTATAAACTTGTTAAATCATCTAAACCAACAACATGTATGTTAGACCCTACTCCATCTAAGCTACTAAAAGAGGTGCTTCCAGATGTCTTAGATCCTGTATGTTCAGCAGCAGGATTGGTTTGTGGCAATAGACCTGAAGGATGCATACTTTTATGTCTCCGTTCTTCCTCGGCATTGACCATTGCTTTAGTTTACCTATGAAGGACGAGCATGTCAGTACAAGGTCCTCCCTTCTGGGCTCTCCCTGTCACCTTGGGTCTTTACGAAGATTGCAGAGGCTGCCCTTGCTCCACTGTGGCTCCAAGGCATCTGCATTCTCAACTACCTCAATGACTGGCTGATTCTAGCTCAGTCCCCGCCTCTGCAGCCACGGTCACACTGCTTGAACTGCTTCAGACAGCTAATAAGACCCAGCAATATAAGTATTGAAGATTTGGAATCTGCTCTTGCCAGTCTTAGGGCTTCAGCAACTGAGAACAAGGCGGTCTCGGTTGAATGTCCACCTCGGAAACCAGACTGGTTGCTGTCCAGAAGACTGTTCTGTGTGAGAAAGGTAGAGACTTGGTTGAAAACAGCTCAACCAATATTATAAGCAGTATTAGGGTAAACGTTGGTGGAAATATATCCTCCAGTGGAGTAATCAATAAGGGAACACCCCAGGGCAGTGTAATAAGTCCACTATTATTCATCATCATTTGTCTCATTTGTTTGACTGGGTTCTCTTCTGTCTAGTTCTGTGAGCCATCTGATAATGTTTTGGGGCATATTTATGCAGAAATACAGGAAACCCTAAATACTTTCAAGCACCACTGTTCACCTCACTCTTATTACTGTATACTTTTTGCGCTGTTATGAAGTTTGTTGTACAACTTACTCTTGCTCTTGATGGATACATTTCTTAGTATTATTTATTAAACCTGGATGCGGTATCATATTATCTTAACCAAAAATGAAAACTGGGAGATATTTAAGTGGGTTTATTTTACATTCTTTTTCATTTCTGAAGGACTGACAGGAAATACATTTTATATTACATTGCTGTTAGGAACTTAAAAGGGGTTGATCATCATTTTATTAATTTCTTGATGTTTGGTGTTGTATGTTTTCATCGAAAAGATCTTAATTTGCGTTCCGAAGATGAACGAAGGATGACATGTGGGCAAGTAATTTTATATAATAAATAATAATAAATAATATTATTTTATTTTATTAATGATAATTTTCATTTTTGGGTGAACTATCCCTTTAATATATGTCATAAATATATTAGGGCTGTCAAACGATTAATCGCAATTAATCGCAATTAATCGCATCCAAAATAAAAGTTTATGTTTACATACTATATGTGTGTTTACTTTGTATATTTATTATGTACATATAAATACACACACATACATGTATATATTAAAACAAAATATTTATATGTATATATATATATATTTATACCTGTATACAATTTAGATTATAAATAAATATATATTTTATATATAAATCTAAAATATTTTTCCTTAATATACATGCATGTGTTTGTATTTATGTATACATAATAAATATACACAGTACACAAATATATATTATGTAAACATAGACTTTTATTTTGTATGCGATTAATCACGATTAATCGTTTGACAGCACTAAAATAAATATTATACACACAATAAGGGCCTTTCCCTTGCCAAGGGTCGAAAATAATGGGGGTTTGGGGTGAAAATGCCACCAAATTGGACAATAGTGCTGTACAATTAAACTAAATCTGTTATGGTTGTCACAAAAAAAAAAATTTAATTAAATGAAAAGTGTTGATTGCAGTATTAAATTTGGATCTGCTTGTGTTGAGGATAATATATATTTATGTGTTTTGTTGTGCACACACTTACTGACTGAAGTGCTTTGCATAACTGCGGAAATTAAAGCGTTATAATTAGTATTTACGAAAATTTACCATGGTTTTATTATAGCAAAACTGTAGTAATCATGTTTTTTTAGTGTTTTGACTACCATTTGTATAACCACATTTTTACTACAAATACCATGGTTAAACTATGGTTAGTATAGCAAAACCAAAGTTAATTTGTGCTTACCATCCTTTAACTATCACAGTTTTTTTTTTTTTTTTAATTCTGTGAGCAGTAAATGAAGAAACAAGCCCACAAATGAATAATTTCAGTTATCATTCTATGCTTAACCCTGCCTTAATATTTTAATTTAAAATGCATTTTGAACTGATTTCTGTATTTCAATAAATGCTGCATATTAATAAGCAAAAAAAAAAATAAATAAAAAAATACTTACAAGATAAACATTTTTTTGTTGACATTAATTTAGATCTCCTTCATCCTGAGGCTTTTGGTGTTAAAGTGCTTTTTACATTTGCCAAAAATATAACTTTTTATGTTAAAACAAGCAAACAATGCCCTGTAACACAAAAGTAATGCAACACACTACTTTCCATAAAAGTAACATATTTAGTTACTTTTTTTAGGGAGTACCGCAATATTGTAATGCATTGCTTTAGAAAGTAACTTTCATCAACACTGTATTTTTTACATTCACATTTAGTCATTTAGCAGACGCTTTTATCCAAAGTGACTTAGAAATGAGGAAATGTAAGCAATTAAAATCAACAAAAGAGCAATGTGCTATGACAAGTCTCAGATTAGCTTAATGCAGTATATGTTGTAGTTTTATTATATAGTAAATAAAAAGAAAACGGATAGAATAGAAAATGAATATAACAATCTAGTCTTTCTTTTTTACACACACACACACACACACACACACACACACACACACACACACACACACACACACACACACATATATATATATATATATATATATATATATATATATATATGATTAAAAAATGAAAGGATGTGTCGTGTGGCCAAGTTTGATGTCCCATACTCCGAATTTATACACTGCATTTCAAGTGCACAAACACAGCAGTTACTCGTTCTGGGTTTGATTGTTTCCGTCTGTCCGCTGGTCCTCTCTGTGCTCGACTCGTTTTGTCTGTCGTGATGTTGTCGGTGTCTCTGGATACTGAAGGAGATCCACAGATTTTACAGAAACGTTCCGGTTTATAAACACATTATGCTGCAGCAGTTCAGGAGAACGCAGGTAACGGAACGCGCTCGAGCGGCTCTGATCGTTATTCGGTACCGAACCCGTTCAATGAAGACTGATCTGTAGTCAAACCGATCACATCAGAAAAAAAAGAAGTGAGTTTTTGCTTAGAACAAGCAATAATCTGCCAATGGGGTAAGCAAAAAAAATCTAATGTCAAACAGAAAAAGATTATTTTGCTTACCCCATTGGGAGATTATTTCAAGCAAAAACACGCTTTATTTTGACTTGTTTTCAGTTTTTACTTGTCTAGAAAATCCTTCTTGATTTAAGAATTTTTAGATATTTTGGCTGGAAACAAGACAGAAAATCTAAGTAAGAAAAGCATTGTTTTCAGTGTACTAATAAGCAAAACATACTTTAGATGAACTAACATTTGTGCTTTTTTTTTTTTTCTCATTGCTGAAGAGTGTTTCTTTCTTTTCCTACAGTTCTACTGTACAGACGTCAATTTAATTTTCCTTTAGTCTTAGCCTTATTCACTTCATTTCATTTTTGTTTTAAAGGGCTTTTACATTTGATAAGAATCAAACATTTTTATATTAAAAACAAACAAGCAAGCCCTGCCCAGATTTAAAAAGTAAAGCAAAAGTAACATAACGCATTACTTTCTATAAAAAGTAAATAAGTAACGTAATTAGTTACGTTTTAGGGAGTGACGCAACATTGTAACGCATTACTTTCCATAAAAAGCAATTAAGTAACGTAATTAGTTACGTTTTAGGGAGTGACGCAATATTGTAACGCATTGCTTTCCATAAAAAGCAATTAAGTAACGTAATTAGTTACGTTTTAGGGAGTGACGCAATATTGTAACGCATTACTTTCCATAAAAAGTAAATAAGTAACGTAATTAGTTCCGTTTTAGGGAGTGACGCAATATTGTAACGCATTACTTTCCATAAAAAGCAACTAAGTAACGTAATTAGTTGCGTTTTAGGGAGTAGTGCAATATTGTAACTTTCCCCAACTCTGTTGACCACCATGTTACATATTTCTTCTCCCTCTTCAAGTTTCGTCAATTTTTTGGTAATGAATATTGGTGTATTAGATTCTTATTGTTATTTAGAAAGACGTGTGCTCAACACTTGCTTTTGTGTCGACAGACGCTCTTTTAATATAGTTACATAATGACAGAGTTGTGGACTCGAGTCCGGGGAAATAATTTCTCACAGCAGTCTGCCTTTGTCATAATTTCACACAAAACGAAACCTAATCTGCACATTTTGGCCGTGAATCCCTTTACACTCCTGTGTGTATATGATATGAGGATGATGATTCATGTATTTGTGTCCTCATTTAGTGAAATGACACGCTGAAATCACTGCGCGCTTATGTTTGTAGTAAACGAACCGCGCGTCTGTGCGTTCATTCATTCATTCATTCATTCATTTATATTTAAATAGTCGCGGTTTAATTTCCGTGACATTGTGCGTTAAACTGTAAATTTAGATTTTATGACTGGATTCCGCGATTCTGTCCGCGTTTTCAGCCAGTCATCTACCTCAAATCAGGCCACGAGCTACTGGTAGCGACGTGTTGGAGACCCCTGCCTTAAAATATTGGCAAATAGTCCCAATTAAGAAAACACTGCCTTAAAATAGTCAATTCTTTTTTATATCTCATCTGTACACATTCTGGAGAGGTTGACCAACGTTTTCTGGGGTACATTTTATCCCAGACGGCCAAATAGCAAAGTGAATGAACGAACGAAAATTCGCAAGAGCAACAAGAGATTGGAAGCTCATGGCAGACATGTGGCTGAATGTTAGTTCACTCATATATAAGTCACAAATCAGAGAATGTGGGTGGAAATATTGGCGCTGGGTCCAAAAAAAAAAAAGTGTGGGGGACAGAGTCAGCTGTTTCTAAAAGTGCGGGGGACGTGTCCCCCGTTACTACGCCCCTGTGTACATGTAATGTTGTACAGTGTAATGTTAAGTGCGTATCTGTATTTGCGTTTATCAGTTAGTATACACTCACCGCTGAAAACGCCGGACTTTTTGTTCAGTCCTGAGTTCTGCAAGCTATTTAATCATGTCATTATAACAAAGCCTTTAGACGCGCCTTTATAATGCACGTTCAGTACCGCGGAGAGTTTCACGCGACCGTTAAAACGAAACCGAAAGTAAAACGCGCGCACGCATTCAAAAGTTTAAAATCCCGCGTTCAGAGAGCGACTATCCCAATGCGCGCAAATTAGGCTATATATATATATATGTATATATTAAAGAAGTGTGAAAACAACTGACCTGGAAAAATGTGCGCTGTCTGTGGGGTAGCTGAACAGACATGCGCTTACTGCAGGATGGATGCGGCGGTGCGGTAATTTGCTCTTAGCTTACTCCATCATTTTTGGGCATACAGCTGAAAGTAAAACATGCAATGCAGTCTACTTATTGTTTTTCCCTGACACATTTATAATCATTACATCTGCGGTGCGCTGTGGCAAGCTTTATGCGTGCTTGAGCGCTTATTAGGATATGTAGGCAATTAAAGGCTCATTATAATGATTTAAATGTTTTATTAATAAACGTACGATTAGTCGACTAATGCTTAAAATGAACGACTACTAGTCGACCAGAAAAATCCTTAGTCGAGGGCAGCCCTAATTTTTACAATGGTACGATTAGCGCAGCTTTTGGAGTCAGAGAGGGACTTGCTAAGTGAGCACTTTAGTGAGTATTTTTTTTATCCGCATATTTAGGGTGAGCATGCATACTCTTTTTGGACTTAAAAAATGTGTCCAGGATTCCTAAATCACCCAAAATGTCCAGGATTTGGCTTTTGCTTTCTGCAGTCTCCATTCATGGTGTGTGTTTTCCTATTAAAGTCTTGCGCAGTACTGTTTTATCTCGCTCCTGTAAATGTATTGAATATCATTTTCATGCATCACAGAGCCAGTATCAATGTGCAGAGTATTTAAATAGTTTGAAATATTGCCTTAATCCCATTTGACTGAAATGCTTGTATTGAAACATTTTGCATTATACCTGTGATTAAACTGTGGTAGATATTAGTTTTGTGAAGGATGGCCAGCTTTTTAGCTGTGTTTATGATCAATCTGCATAGCGGTGACTTTAAAATATCTAGTTTTGGTATGGAAATGACATATTTTGATACCAAAACTAGGACCCCAAATGATTCAATTGATTCATTCATACTGAATCATAAACAAATGAAACAGTGGACTTAAAAAACAAACAATGATTAATTCCTCAGTGAAACACCACTAATTATTGTATCTTTGCAATTGTTCTTACTATAGATTGTTATTGACTTTAAATTGACTGTAGTAATTAACACAGAGACACTAATTTGGGCACTAATGACTTATTTAGGACTTGAAGCTTAAAGTTGAGGACTTGCAACTCGACTTGGACTTGAATGCAAAATAATGACTTGTTCCCACCTCTGCATAATGATATACAAAGAGACAACGCTTAGTCGCCTCTTAGATTTCTTGTTGATTTGGGTAAATCTGCTTCTTCCACACAGAAATTCAGTTTATCAGTGCAGACGAGCATCAGATCATCAGGAAGAGCTGAAATCTGCAAAGACTGAGTTTATTAAAGAGGACAGAGAGAAGATGAGAGATCCAGAACACACTGAACATACTGAAGAACAAACAGGTTAGTGTTTATTCTTCATTAATTCATCAATAATGCTGATGGTTATACAGTTTCAAGTGGATTTAGATTCTGTTTCTTGTCACTGGAAATATCTGCAATCAATCAAATAATGAGGGACACTTTCTATGAACTGGGTACTTTTTTGCAACAAAATCAATCATGTTAGATTGTTGTTGTGCAAACACGATTTTTAAATCATTCTAAGCACAAATCCCAGCTTCTGTAGGAAGTACTTTTAGGATTTGTGCCTATAATCAGGGCTTGACATTAAGCTTTGACATGTGCTTGTCCTTCGGACAACTAAATTATTTATTCACTTGTCCGAGTTATGTACTTGTCCAGGGCAAAAAAAATTCTTTGCCGTAAATGTAATCCATTCTGAAGCAAGTCTCATCACTACTCTATGAGGTTTTCATCAGCATATTTGTGATATTTCCCTTAAATTGATTTCTAGGACACTTTTTCACATTATGAAGGGCAATATTTTCCTAACCTTACTAAATGTACATGTCATCATTTACGTCAAATTCTTACATTTTATCAATACATTAATTTAGAATAATTAGACTAAATGAATAAATGAATGTATAATGTACATATAGTGTAATTAGTTGTTACCATTCAAATTAAATCAGTATCAACAAACTCCATCTTTCCACTGCAGAGGAAAATCCAAACCTGCATCGAAAGTGCCATTCAAATGTATTTACTCCGACTGTTTAATGAAGATAAGAGGTCCAAAAAATGCATTTAGACAGTAAAATTGCAAATGCATTAATGTTATAAGATTAATGTTTGACTTTTTTTATAATTATATAACATGTTATATACAATAATTTTCATTTTTTACATTTACATTTAGACATGTAGCAGATGCTTTTATCCCAAGCGACTAACAAAGGAGAACAATGGAAGCAATCAAAATCAACAAAAAAGAAATAACAAAAGCAGAAAGTAAATGGATAGAGTATAAATTTAAAAGAGCACAATTTAAAGAATAGAATTAGAAAAGACTGTGCTAGAGTTAGAGGGTTAAATAAAGATGGAAAAGATGAGTTTTTAGCCAATTCTTGAAGATGGCTAAGGACTCAGCTGTTCGGAGTGAGTTGGGCAGGTCATTCCACCAGGAGGGTACATTTAATGTGAAAGTCTGTGAAAGTGATATTGTGCCTCTTTGGGATTGCACAATAATACGCCGTTCACTTGCAGAACGCAAGCTTCTAGAGGCACATAAGTCTGAAGTAATGAATTCAGGTAAAAGGGTGCAGAGCCAGTGGTGGTTCTGTAGGCAAACATTAATGCCTTGAATTTAATGCGAGCAGCTACTGGTAGCCAATGCAGACTGATCAGAATCAGAATTTGTTTTATTCGCTAAGTGCGTGTCGACACACAAGGAATTTGTTGTGGTTTTTAAGGTGCTCTTGGTACATACATACATACTTACATGCATATCAAACATGAGAACAGAAAACATTTAAATAGTAAAAACTTAACAATAAAAAAAAAATAAATAAATAAATAAGTGTATGAATCTGGAACAAAAGAGTTATGTACAAATTTGTGCATTGTTTACTCTATGTACAGCTGTATAAATAACTTGAGAAAGAGGCAAACTTTAAAGATGAATAATTAATCACAGAAATGAATTACGGAACACAGGTGATGATTTATGTGTTAGCTGTTTAGGCTGGAGATGGCATGGGGGAAAAACTGTTTTTATGCCTAGATGTTCTAGTGCACAGGGAGCTGTAGCGTCTTCCTGAGGGGAGAAGTGCAAACAGGTTGTGTCCAGGGTGAGAGGGGTCTTTGATGATGTTTCCTGCCCGTTTCTTCACTCTGGAGTTGTACAAGTCCTGAAGGTTGGGCAGGTGCACACCAATGATCTTTTCTGCTGTCCTAACAGTCCGTTGCAGTCTTCTTATATCTGATTTGCTGAAGAGAGGAGTGACGTGCGTCCTTCACGGCTTGTTAAAAACTAGTCTTGCTGCCGCATTTTGGATTAATTGTAAAGGTTTGATAGAACTGGCTGGAAGACCTGCCAAAAGAGCATTGCAGTAGTCCAGCCTGGACAGAATAAGAGCTTGAACAAGGAGTTGTGAAGCATGTTCCAAAAGAAAGGGTCGGATCTTCTTGATGTTGAATAAAGCTAATCTGCAGGAGTGTTCAGTTTTAGCAGTGTGGTCTGAGAAAGTCAGCTGATCATCAATCACAACTCCAAGGTTTCTGGCTGTGTTTGAAGAAGTTACGGTTGATGTGCCCAACTGAATGGTGAAATTGTGATGGGTTGAAACGATGGGTTTGATGGAACCACAAGCAGTTTAGTCTTGGCAAGGTTGAATTGAAGATGATGGTCCTTCATCCAGTAAGAAATGTCTGTTAGACAATCTGACATCCGAGCAGCTATTGTCAGATCATCAGGAAGGAATGAGAGGTAGAGTTGAGTCTCATCAGCATAGCAGTGATATGAAAAGCCATGTTTCTGAATGACAGAACTTAGTGACAGATAATAGAAGTGGACCAAGAACTGAGCCCTGAGGCACCCCAGTAGCTAGATTGCGTAGGTTGCGATTTGGATACCTCACCTCTCCAAGAAACCTTAAAAGACCTGTCAGAGAGGTAAGATTCAAACCACTGGAGTGCGGTTCCTAAGATTCCCTTTGCTTGGGGGTTGACAGGAGGATCTAGTGGTTAATCGCATCAAAAGCAGCAGACAGATCCAGCAAGATAAGTACTGAAGATTTGGAATCAGCTCTTGCTAGTCTTAGGGCTTCAACAACTGAGAGCAAGGCAGTCTCAGTTGAATGCCCACTTCTGAAACCAGACTGGTTTCTGTCCAGGAGATTGTTCTGTGTGAGAAAGGAAGAGATTTGACTGAACACAGCTCGTTCAAATGTTTTTGCAATGAACGGAAGAAGGGAAACCGGTCTGTAGTTCTCTAAAAGAGATGGGTTCAGGGTGGGTTTCTTAAGTAGAGGGGTTATACAAGCTTGTTAAATGCAGAGGGAAAAACACCTGTGTGAAGGGATGTGTTAATGATGTGAGTGAGTGCAGGTATAACTGCAGGAGAAATGGCTCGAAGTGTGCAGTGGAGTAACCAGCACATGATCAGTGGAGGTGTGTTGTGTGTAAATAAGGTCCAATTGGTTGCCTGATTTGTGAGTAGCTGTAGTTAACACTCTCTTGAGATCAAAGGAGGCAAGCAGAGTGTGGAAGTCTGCAGCCTGAGGTTTATCTAGGTGAATGTTGAAGTCTCCAAGCAAAACTAGAGGAGTGTCATCCTCAGGAAATGTTGAGAGTAGCATATCTAATTCATCCAAGACGTTACCCTTGGGGGGTGATAAACAACTACAAGATGGATCTTAAAAGGGTGGGTAATGGTAGCTGAATTTGATTCAAAGGAAGAGTTAATACCTAGAGAAGGTAAAATCATTGGAGATAAGTTGACCAGTACCTCCACCTCTTCCAGACAGACGGGAAGTGTGGGAAAATGAGAAACTGTTGGAAAGAGCTGCAGGTGTAACGGTGTCCTCTGGTTTGATCCAGGTCTCTGTCAGGGCCAAGATGTTTAGTCTTGAATGACTAGTGATAGAAGTAATAACATCAGCATTATCAAAGTAAGAATGATTCTGTGCTGTGCTATTTTTTGTTTGTTATTGATAAATTAATCGGGTTACTTGTCCGGTCGGGCAAGTACAATTTTCTTTCACTTGCCCTTTCACAAAATCCACTTGTCCACTTGTAAAATGTTTTAGGAATCATAATTTGAAGATCAATGTACCTCATTCATAGAAAGTTTCAGGGAATACTAGGGTATACTAGATGTATTAATAAAACTTACTGCTGTTACATAAGGATTCATTTTTTATGTCTTTTCACTTTTTTATAAGTTACTGAAAATTATGCTTCTGTTTCAGAGATGACCGAAGAAAATGTCAGTGTGGAAAGAGATCGACATTCAAATATAATCTAGATGTTCACATGAGAGTTCATCCAGGAGAGAAGCTGTACAAGTGTTTGTCTTTGACGAGAGATTCATTCATTCAGGACACTTGAAAACACATGAGAGGATCCACACTGGAGAGAAACCGTTTACTTGTGACCAGTGTGGAAAGAGTTTTGCACAATCATCAAGCCTTAAAGAACATGGACATCCAGACTAGAGAGAAGCAGAAACAGTGTGATCAATGCGGCAAAACATTTTCGTGGGCTTCGGTCCTGAAGAAACACCTGAGAGTTCATACAAAGGAGAAGCTGCATTCATGTCATTTGTGTAGAAAGAGTTTTTCACATCTACAAAGTTTGAAAGAACATCTTAAAATACATACTGGTGTGAGAGAGTACATGTGCTTTGAGTGTGAAAAGACTTTTACTTCAGCTAGCTATTTAAAACTGCACCAGAGGATTCACACTGGAGAAAAACCTTACAAGTGTTCACACTGTGACCAGAGATTCAGACAGTCAGAACACCTGAAAACACATGAGAGGATCCACACTGGAGAAAAACCATATGCATGTGATCAGTGCGGGAAGAGTTTCAGTCTAAAAGGAAACCTTACATCACACATGAAAGTTCACACTGGAGAGAAGCCATTTATTTGTGGTCAGTGTGGGATGAGTTTCTCACAATTTTCAAACCTTAAGGATCACATGAGCATCCACACTGGAGAGAAGCGGAAACAGTGTGATCACTGCGGCAAAACATTTTTGAGAGCTTCAGACCTGAATAAACACCTGAAAGTTCATTCAAAGGAGAAGACACATTCATGCCATTGGTGTGGAAAGAGTTTTTCACATCTACAAAGTTTGAAATTACATCAGAAAATACATACTGGTGTGAGAGATTACATGTGCTTTGAGTGTGAAAAGACTTTTACTACAGCGAGCCATTTGAAACTGCATGAGAAGATTCACACTGGAGAAAAACCTTATACGTGTTCACACTGCGACAAGAGATTCAGTCAGTCAGGAGATCTGAAAAAACATGAGAGGATCCACACTGGAGAGAAACCTTACAAATGTTCACACTGCGACAAGAGATTCAGTCAGTCAGGAGAATTGAAAAGACATGAGAGGATCCACACTGGAGAGAGACCGTATAAGTGTTCACAGTGTGACCAGAGATTCAGTCGGTCAGGAAATCTGAAAGCACATGAGAGGATCCACACTGGAGAGAAACCGTATCACTGCACTGAATGTGGGAAATGTTTCAGTCAATCTTCTTCTCTACACAGACATACAAAAAACAATCACAGTAAGTAGATCATCTTCAGATCCAGCACAGGTCTGATGCTGCGTCATCACCAAATGCGACACAATAATGCATCAAACAATAAAATATAATCTGGATAAATCTGTTCTAACCAGACATTACAAATGACTTGACAAATAAACATTATTGTAAGTTTTTACAGTAAATAAAGTTAATCTTCAAAACCAGCAGATTCAACTGTGTGATTCAGATTAATTTCACTTCCTAATTTAAATGATATCATTGTGCTTTCTTATGTCATATTATCTTATAATGCATATGTGTCACTTGCTCACTCTGTCATGAAGGAAAGCTTTGTACAAACTGTGTTTTTTGTGAAGGTGGTTTAAGTTACATTGCTTAGGGTTAGGATAGGACAAGCCTATTGGACATTGATTTACTGTAATGAGATTGATCTGAAGAATGAATGCTGTATCAGATGCAGATAATCACGATTGCTCAGATAAGCTTTTAAAGAAGCAATTCAATGTTCCTTCTTTACTAGTTCTAAAGTGACATTTTGGAATTAGTAACGGAGGCTTGGGCTCAGATGTTCAACTGTCAAACTTTGATTTGAATCCGTGATGGAAGGAAGAAGTTCTGCAAAAAGGGGGCTTTTAAAGATACTCCATTTTTCTTTTATGTATTTACACACTCATGTCATTTAACTTTTGTATAAATGTAATATCACACTCGTAGATGTCAGATATGGCTGTACATTGTGATTACCTACGTCCGAACCACAGCCATATCTGATGTCTACTCATGTGATACTCCAATTGGCTATGAAACCTATGTTATTCTCATTGGCTGGATCTCTAAGTGGTGCCTGCAGAACAAACATAGGTTTCATAGACAATTGGACAAGTCTTTGGGGCAGATCTGACTGGATAAAAAGAGATTCTTTTTTTATTCTCATCTCAGGTCATTTTCTAGTCTCGTGTATACTCCAGATAGCTAAAACTGTAAATTATGGAAGACTTCTACCACAAAAGACTGCTTTGTAAGTAATAGCTTATCTGAATTCCTCAGCATATCCAATAACACAAATTATAGACTTTGTTTTTTTAGCACGTTAGATACGGTTGCTCCTTTACGGTTATGGAAAGCAGTCCGACAGCATGGTAGAATGAGCACAATTGAGCCCTAAAGAGAGCAGCCCGGAGAAACAAAACTAGTTCCCTTTCTGTCATTCATTACAACTTGTCTTGTTTGACTACATATGGGGGATCATTCTTGGAAGCCCAATCTGAGAATATCAGAAAACGCCAATGAAATGCAAATGAAACAGACAGTGGTCTCTCTCAGGTCTGCATGGATAAGTGCGAGAGCGTTCCCCTGGGTGCTTGACAGCACAACTTGACAGCAACAAATTAATTAATTCCTGACCAATCTCGAATGTCCTCAAGGAGTACCTCAAGGCTCAGTACTAGGGCCATTACTTTTTACACTTTACATGTTTCCCTTAGGAGATATCATCAGGAAACATAGTGTTAGTTTGTGTGCCTGGTGTGAAAAACTAGCAGAATACATAGTTGATATAAGAAACTGGATGATAAGTAATATGTATTGCTAAATTCTGAAAAAAAAAAAAAAAAAAATAGCTGTTAATTATTAGACCTAAAACCTCTGCATGTAATAGCCTGAAACACTGTCTAATACTTGATGGCTGCTCTGTCAATTCCACATTTTCACAGGTTCTGCAAGCAAACTGGAAACTTTTGCATAAAACTGTATTTGTGTTTGTGTGTTTTTGTGTGTGTGTGTGTGTGTGTGTGTGTGTGTGTGTGTGTCTGTGGCTGTAAAAAGATTGATCTTTGTTATAACCAAGCTCTTTCCAATAAATAAGTAAATAAGTTAAAATAAAAAGTTCCTTACATGGTTTCTCCACACAAATATTATTGTTCAAAATCTCATGTAGTTCAAACTCTCAATTCTACAACGTTTAAAATAAATATATAATGCAAGAATTCGGCTCTGAACGCCACTGATATGTATTTTATTATTCGTATGTGTATTTTATGTGCATTGCTTATTTGAGGAAGGTTAAAGGGACTTTTATTTTGGAATGTATGTATGACGTCACCAGGCTGCGACTCGCTCCTGCGCTGAAATACAAACACTGAACTTGCAAATCGCCTGAAGAAAGGTTTGTGTTTTAAACATTTAAAGTGTTTGAATGAAATCGCGCTGTTCGTGCACATTTATAGTTGTAGCAAGAATTATAAAACTAAAGCTTTCTCACTGAGTGAAACAATGTAATGTTGATATAGCATTAATGAGTGTTATATTTTGTGAGGAACAGAAACCTAAAACACGAATTCAGTAACTGGCAGGTTTTTTGGAAGCTGAATCAAATGTTTTGTACAATGTTGGTTAAAACATGCAACGAGAAGATAAAGATGGAGCTATAAGACAACTTTCACAATCCAACTGCAAATGTTTCCATAACAGTTCAATCTACTGAATTTAATAGAAACATCATTAAATAGCAAACGATAAATATATAAACCTGTCGTGTCTTTGTTGGTATAATTAGTGTTCTTTTAGTAATTTGTAGTTCTAGTTAAGAGTGTTTTTTGTCTGAAAAAGCCTCAAGAACGGGAAGGACATTTAAAAGGTCTAATAATGTTTTTGTTTCTGAACAAACTATATGCATCAGTTTAACACAGACTACAGACATAGTTACTTTGTTCATTCTTTGAGTTTTCAGTTCTACATCAGTGTTTTCTATGAGCTTGTTTTAATTGTCACTGTGGCTCCCTAACCAGTGTGCTGACTACTGAAATAGGAAGCTGACTGAGACCCATCCAGACATTTAGTTTGTGTTTCGTTTTTCTCAGATAAACTCCTGCTGAAGTGACTGAGATCCGTGTGACGCTGCTGTAAAGATGGCCTTTATTAAAGAGGAGAGTGAAGACATAAGGATTGCAGAAGTTTTCAGCTTGAAACATGAAGATGCTGAGGAACAAACAGGTTGCTTTCATTCTCAAAGCTCAACTCAGTCATTTGATCCTTGTTCTACACAAATGAAGGATATTTTTCAACAATGTCATGTGGGTGTCCTAATTAAAGCCAATGAGACTCAAATGCTGTTACTATAAGATTATTATAGGATAAAATTGAATCTTTAATCTTTCTAATGATGTACAGTACAAGGGTTGACGCCCGTTCTTTAAAACGCAAAATCATATTTGAAGTTAAAATGATTTGTCGAATCAATACGGGACGCAGTTTTTCGTGTTCTTTAATAGCAATTATGATGAAATCAGTTTCAAAAGAAGAAGCAGAGAACCTCCTTTCTTGGGCTTTCATTTACAAGAAAATATAAGTTAAGTTTAACGCCAGTTACTTTGTGTTTCCTTTATATATTTAATCCCATTTTATTAACAAATCTCTTGTTGACCTTTGTTGATCCAGTTGATCCAGTAATTTTACTTTTTCTTTCAGCCTTAGGCTTATTCATTTCACTTTTTGGTGTGAAAGGGCTTTTACGTTGGCTAAAAATCTAATTTTTTATGTTAAAAACAAACAACTTTACTTTAAAAAGTAATGAAAAAGTAATGCAACGTAAAATCTTATTTTCCCACCTTAGGCATTAAATACCTTTTATTATTTTTAGTTGTTTTCAGCTTCAGACACCTTTTTCTCAGCCCTGTTACAGACAAGATGGGATTGGTTTCAAAAGGATTTTACAGAGAAATTGTTCACTCATGTACTACTCATGTGTCCCTGATGCAACATTAATCATAATTTTCAAATTTTTATAGGACTGAAGATTAAAAAAATATACAAATTGTGCATCTACGGATTTTTTATTTTTGTAAAAAAATGTTTAATGTAAAATTTCAACTAAAACCTCATTTTTATTGTTTTAGCCCTTCACATGTCAGATGATAATCAGCAAGAGCTACCTTTGTTCATAATTGTCTTCTCTATATTTTTCTAAAACTATTAATGTGACAGTGTGTGACGGGGTTGAAGACTTTAACACATTTGAAGGGATAGATTTGCCTTAATCTATCCTTAATCTATCTATCCTAAACCTTTAATTTTTGGTTTTGTTTCTCTCTTAAACTGTCCCCTTGTTTCTGGGTCAACATATCTGCATGGCCAACACTGTCTTTCTGCTGTAAATGTGGGTGCAGTTTCAGATATATGAAGCTTGTCAATGTTGAAGTGGACATATTACATCAAAATTTCTGTTTAATGGGAAAATATGCACTGTCATGTTTTTAATTGTGTATATATATTTACTGAAACCATGACTATTTTGATTATTTTTCATTAAAATGATTAATAAATGAAGCAAATAACTCAACCCTGTCACAACTTTACAATGAGAAAGAGGTATATTTGTGATGGGGTTGAGGTTTTTCACTCAAAATGGCAACTGCTCCTCATGTACTGTAGCAGATATATGGCATTTTTAGGTTTAACTCAAATATCACTTAGTCACTTAGTACAACTTAACATTTCAATCTGAATAAACTCATTTGACATTATTTTAAGCTAACGCAACAAATTGTGTTTTTTGTGTTTTACAGTGTATATATTTCAAGTTTATGTCAGAATTTCTTTGCCAAATAATAAGCACACTATCATGATTTTATTTTCTGTTCCATTAGTGTTCACTCAAAACTGTGGGAGGACAGATTATATTATGACAGTTCATCATTGTAAAATAGACATTTGATATAGAGTGCAATAAAGCAGGACAATGAATCAGTTTAAAAAAAGCTGTTATTCATCTCCTGTATGTGCTTTAAGTTTACAACGTAGACTGCATTTTAATCTTTGTTTAGCATAAATGACAGCTGATTCATGTGAAATGTCATTTATATCCTTTGCAAAATCATCAGACGATCTTTTGTCGGTGGACAGATGGTGACCGCAAGAAGATGCCAGTAATGAACACATTTAATTTCTAGTTAGAAGATGATGCTGAGCTGCTTCAATGCATTTCAGGCTTGTGACTTGTCAGAATGTAAAAGGGGATGTAGTTTTTGGAAAAAGTAGTTAACTACTGGGAAAGCTACACTGTTTTAAAAGTAGCGGAGTTACTGCATGCTTCTGAAAAATGTAGTTACGTTAGCAGCGTCGCTACTCCCCAACTCTGCAAGTTCCTATAACTTAGTCCTTAGAACTATGCAGTGTCAAAGCCCCTTAAATAAATGCTGACTTATTAAAAAAATGACTTGTCAGGACAGAAACCCAACATTTTGTCATTTCACCAATGCATTACTAACATTCCAAACCATTTTGCATAATACCTTTAGCAGTGTCCTGAACACATACAGAATTCAAACATGAATTGAAAAAAGATTTTGGAACATGTCGTAAATAAAGCAAAAGCTTATAAATATTGAGAAGACGCTCAGGTTATGTCAGGAATATGGACCTGTTTTGTAGTGTTTTCGCCCCTTTCTGTTTCTGTCCTTGTTTAGTCAATTAATTCCATTTGATTCACCTGTGTTTCCCTGATTACCCCTTGTATTTTAGTTCCAGTCTGTGTGTTCCTACTTTGTTGGGTCTATTGTTCTTCAGAGCCCCCTGTTCCCACATCCATCCCAGAGAGGGCTCCAATTTCCACATCCAGCCCAGAGAGGGCTCCAGTTTCCACGTTCAGCTCAGAGAGGGCTCCCCTTCCTGATCTTGGCCCAGGGAGGGCTCCTGTTCCCACATCCGGCCCAGGGAGGGCTCCTGTTCCCACATCCAGCCCAGAGAGGGCTCCTGTTTCCAAGTCCAACTCAGGGAGAGATTCTGTTCCCAAGGCCATCCCCGAGAGCCATGAGGCTCACAAATGCCCACCCTCCCACCTGCTCCTGCCTCCTCCTCCACTGTCGTCTGTCAGCCCCTCTGCTCACCCTCACTGCGGGTCTGCCAGTTTCCATCTGTTTCATGGCTGTAGAATCCCCTGTCTTCACCTCCAGCCTCAGAGTCCAGGACTCCGCCTCGGTCCGCCGACCCAACTGCTCCACCATGGCTCCTAGCTCACTCCTCTCTGCTGTGGGCCGGCAATCCATTGCCTCCGCCAGGCTCCCTTGTCCCTCCTGCTCTGCAGTTGTCTGGCGTCAACCATCCTGCACCTCAGGACTACAGTCCTATGGCCTCACCTCGTCCCTCTGGCTCAGTCAGGCTCTTCTATCCCTTCAGCTCCAACTGGGTCCTCTGTCGCTCTGCCTCCATGCCGCTATGTCGGTCACAGGAGCCAGTAGTTCCACCTTGGCCCTCTGGATCCTCCTCGTCACGCTGGCTCCTTGGCTCTCTATTTCTGTCTCAGGCTCCTCCACCGCCTGCTCCGCCATCGTCAGCCAACCCCCTGGAGTCATCAGCCCTTCCTCCTCCATGACTCCTCTCTCCGTCGGCTCCACTGGGGGTCATCAATCATGGCTGTGGTCTGGGTTCCTGTCATCTCCCTGGCTTCTCCCTCCATCTGGTCTGCCCTGGTTCCTCCTGTCATCTCTCTGACTCCTTCTGGTTCCTCCTTTGCTCCTTCCTCCGTCGTCTTCACCTTGAACTCTGTTTGTCGTCTTCTTCCCAGGTATCCATTCTCCTCCTCCACCTGAGCCTCCTCCCAGGTTTCCACCCACCCCTTCCTCCCTCTGTTGTTCCTGTGGTACAAGGACACACCTTCCAGGAGAATATAGACCTGTTTTGTTGTGTTTCTCCCCTGTTTCTGTTCCTTATTTGGTTTTGTTCCTGTCCATGTTTAGTCAATTAGTTCCACTTGATTCACCTGTATTCCCCTAATTACCCCTTGTATTTTAATTAGAGTCTGTGTGTTCCTCCTTTGTCGGGTCTCTGTGGTTGTGTACGTGTGTCTTCATTGTTCCCAGTGTGAATTACCCTGTGTTGTGGATTATAATAAACTGTTTTCCTTTGATCTACGTCTCCATCGTTCTTTCCAACAATGTATGGTTACTGGTAACACCTGTTTCATTCGCTCAGTGGGTACATGATCTAGCATTCATGTTTTTTGTTTTATTGCATTTATGACTGTTGTTTGGTGCCATTAAACTGGGCTTAACTTGTATTTGTCTTTTTTTTCAGATGTGATGGCACTAAAAGTGGAGAGTGAAGAACTAAATGAAATGGAAAAGAAAGATCAGTATGATCTAAAACATGATTTCACAAATGGAGAAGAACATCTTAGTTGCTCACAGGCTGAAAAGATTTCCTCACAAAACATTGCACAAAAGACTGGAGCTAGACATTACTTCACCTGCCAACAGTGTGGAAAAGGGTTCAACAGAAAAACACAACTTACAAAGCACATGAAAACTCACACTCTGGAGAAGCAATTCAGATGTAATCAGTGTCCGAAGAGCTTCAGAAAAATGGACTACCTTAACAGGCACTTAAAAATTCACTCTGGCGAGAAGCCTTTCAACTGCCAACAGTGTGGAAAGAGCTTCAGTGAAAGAAAATACATAAAAATCCACATGAGGGTTCACACCGGAGAGAAGCCTTTTACCTGTGAATTCTGTGGAAAGAGCTTCAGTGAAAAAAAATACATAAAAATCCACATGAGGGTTCACACCGGAGAGAAGCCTTTCACTTGCCAACAGTGTGGAAAGAGTTTCACACAGAAAGAGCATCTTACAGTTCACATGAGAATTCATACTGGAGAGAAGCCGTTCACATGCAAACTGTGTGGAAAGAGCTTCACTGAAAATGGACACCTTAAAGTCCACATGAGAGTTCACACTGGAGAGAAGCCTTTTACCTGCAAATTCTGTGGGAAGGGCTTCATTGACGAAACAAATGTAAAAATCCACATGAGAGTTCACACTGGAGAAAAGCCTTTTGCATGTCAACAGTGTGGGAAAAGTTTCACACAAGCAGAACACCTTAAAGGCCACATGAGAATTCACTCTGGAGAGAAGCCGTTCACCTGCAAACTCTGTGGAAAGAGCTTCACTGAAAATGGACAGCTTAAAGTCCACATGAGAGTTCACACTGGAGAGAAGCCTTTTACTTGTGAATTCTGTGGAAAGAGCTTTTCTCAAAAATGCCATCTTAAGGTCCACGTTGGAAGTCACACTGGAGAGAAGCCTTTTACCTGCGAATTCTGTGGAAAGACCTTCTCTCAAAAATGCCATCTTAAGGTCCATGTTGGAAGTCACACTGGAGAGAAGCCTTTCAATTGCCAACAGTGTGGAAAGACCTTCTCCCAAAAATGTCATCTTAAAGTCCACGTTGGAAGTCACGCTGGAGAGAAGCCTTTCACTTGCCAACAGTGTGGAAAGAGTTTCACACAAAAAGAGCATCTTAAAGTTCACATGAGAATTCACTCTGGAGAAAAGCCGTTCACATGCAAACTGTGTGGAAAGAGCTTCACTGAAAACGGACAGCTTAAAGTCCACATGAGAGTTCACACTGGAGAGAAGCCTTTTACCTGTGAATTCTGTGGAAAGGGCTTTGTTGACAAAAGAAATGTAAAAATCCACATGAGGGTTCACACTGGAGAGAAGCCCTTCACATGTCAACAGTGTGGGAAAAGTTTCACACAGGCAGGACATCTTAATGGCCACATGAAAATTCACTCTGGAGAGAAGCCTTCACCTGCAAACTGTGTGGAAAGAGCTTCACTGAAAATGGACAGCTTAAATTCTACATGAGAATTCACACTAGAGAGAAGCCTTTTACTTGCGAATTCTGTGGAAAGACCTTCTCTTAAAAATGTAATCTTAAAGGCCACATGAGAATGCACTTGGGAGAGAAGCTGTTCACCTGCAAACTGTGTGGAAAGAGCCTCACAATGGCAATACTGCCCTACAAAGGCAAAAGACCTTAACTTGCTAGTGTGAGAAACTGAGAATTTGTCCAGCCAAATTAATTATAGGTAAGACACTAAATTTTTGGCAATTAGATGTTTTAGTAATGAAAATTATCTACATTAAAAAATTGTGAGCTCAGGTTATTTTTTCCCCTATTTTGAAGTTACTGTACATGTGTCTGCAAATAGTGAGAAGTCACACCAAGGCAAAAGGCAGTAACTTCCACATTATCAATATTTGGTTGCTGATCACCATTTACAAAATCGTTATAGTAACACCATAACTTCATATTGACATGCAGCTAATCAAAGGCAGAATGCTCTAACTCAATTTGACCATTCCAAACAAAGCGAAAGAGCAGTAACTGTTGTTCTAAGGTGTTATGCCTTGGTTTTTCCAGGGGTTTTCAAAGTTACTGTTAAGACAATCCATTATTTTCTCTAAAAAACAACTAAATTGACTATATTATTTATGCACATGATAAAGGATGTCTTGAATGTCCCAAAAATATCAATAACTCATTTTCGACCAAAATTGAAGTTAAGGTCTTTTGCCTTTGTAGGGCAGAATAAACCTCTGCTATCACATGAGAATTCACACTGGAGAGAAGTCAATTACGTGATCAGTGTGGAAAGAGTTTCTAACAACAACAACAAAAAAAGACCTTAACTGTGTGGAAAAAGTGTCTAAGTGCCATGGGATCCACCAAGTACCTCAAGTCAGATTCGGACCCAGGTCAGCCAGAGGCAGAGTTGTGCCATATGTCAGTGTGCTTAACCACTAGGCTATCAGTGCCAACTTAATTCTCACACTTTGATATGTAATATATGCAGCGCTGCTGGAAAGTTTGTGAACCTTTTAGAATGTTCTATATTTCTACATAAATGTGACCCAAATATCATCAGATGTTCACAAAAGTCTTACAAGTAGAGAAGGGGAACCCATTCAAACAAATCTGACTAAAATGTGTACTTTATAAATTATTTATTGAGGAGAAATGGTCCAGCATTACATATTTATGAGTAGCAAAGGTATGTGAAGTCTTGCTTTCCCATTTCTCAGTACAGAACGGCATAAACTCTGTGAATGTTGGTGGGTTTCTTCACATCCAATGTCCTTCCACTACATTTCAGTTGGATTAAGGGCTTGACTTTGACTCGGACATTCCAAAACTTCTTTAAACATTCCTTGGTAGAAGGACTTTTAGAATTTTTAGATTTTTTTTAGAATCCAGTGGTATACATTGGAATTCATTGTTGTTTCAATGATGGCCCAGATGCAGCAAAACGGGGCCAAACCATTATACGACCCCCACCATGTTTCACAGATGAGATAAGGTTCTTATGCTGGAATGCTTTTTATTTAAACCAAGAACTTCTATTTTTAGTCTTATCTGTCCACATTTTTCCAATAGCTCTCTGGCTTGTCCACATGCTCTTTATCAAACTGCAGAGGAGCAGCAATGCTCTTTCAACGTTCCAATGTTCTTGGAGAGCATTTGCCTGACTATGGATTAGTAGAGTCAAAACTGGTTTTATAACCTTTTTCCAGTCTGATGAGCAACAATAAATACAGAGCGTGAAACTCTAGATGGCGCAGTCCGACCTAATATCATCATCAAATGGCTCAGCTGATTTGTTCTCTTCTGTATTGGGCTTGCTGTTCAACATTCAAATATAGGCCCAGTGCTTGCTATAGCAGTTTGCAGTGTGCTCCACCTTCCCCAGCTCCACCTGTATAGATCTGCTAGGGTGTGATTTGTGTATGCTACGTGGAGGTTATTTCACATATGTTATATGTGCAGCAGCAGCTTTTCTTACACGCTCACAGCACCTAGATCATTTTTCTAACTAAATAAATGACCAAATGAATATTTTGTGTCATATGTTTGATTGGGTTCTTTTTGTCTACTTTTGTAGATCATCTGATAGAATTAGAATTTCCTGTATTTATCCATAATTATGACCCAAAACATTTCACAAACAAGCACCACTGTACACCTCTCTCTTATAACTGTATGTCAATGCACACCTCCGAATGATAAATGTGTTCAAAGTTCCTGTCAAGATTGTTGGTTTCCAAAACACAGAAAAGGATCAAAAGGATTGTTTCTGATAAATGTTAAATATAACACTACAGTGGAGAAAAAAGCAACATGAATAGAACTTGATGGATACATTTTATTAAACCATTATGCAGTATCATATTGTCTTAACCAAAAATAAAGACACAAATTTAAGAGAAATTTAAGTGGGTTTATCTTGCATTGTACTGTATTGGACTGGATTTTTTTTTTTATCATTTTTATATTACATTGCTGTTACAAACTTAAAAATGGTTGATCATTTTATTAATTTCTTGATGTTTGGTGATGTTTGTTTGCTTTTTAGATAGTTGTATAAAATTGTACAAGAAAATACACACAAAAAAAAGACTTATTTCCGTTGTGGTCCTATTGTTTTTATGTCCAAAAAACTACTATTTGCATTTATTTATTAGTGTGTTTTGTTTAAGAAATCCCTATGGCATCAGATGTGGACATTGCCCATGTCTTACACTCTTAAAAATAAAGGTGCTTTAAAGGGTTCTTCGCAACAATGAAGAAGAACCATTTAGTTAAAGGTTCATTAAAGAACTGTTTCTTTCTTACCTTATATATGATCTGAAGAACCTTCTTTCGCCACAAAAATCCTTTTGTGAAAATTTCTTCAGACGTTAAAGGATTTTTACCATTTTTACCAACCATTTAGACAAAAAAGGTTCTCATTTATCACATTTTATACTTATTTTCATGACACTTTTCTGTAATAACATCAGAAAATAGTTTAATTAATGTTTTTGCATTGAAGAGCACTAAAAATGATCTTATTTAATTATTCAAAACGCTTCTTAAAAGTCACACCGGTGGACATTATCAATTACACCAAAGGACATTTTGGCTTTTTGTGTCATGGACTTGCTATTCCAGGCTAACCAATGCACATTTACATAATTTTCCATTATTATGTAGTTTAGCATACAGTTTTTGAATTAAAAAAATATAATTTAGGGGGGTCACACCAAAGGAAATCAAAACGCAACACTCCCATAGTGGTTCCAAAATAAGTTAAATATTTGAACAATTCAAGTTTTGATTTAAAATCAGAGTTTGGTGTCACAGGTTTTACTTCATTAACATTTTATGCTTTTCTTTTTAATTTATAAAAGTTGTAATTTATTGAACCATGCTTGAGACAGTCACACCATAGGACAATTTGGCTCAAAAATGATGATAAAAAAAGTTTATGTATTTTTTTTTTTTTTTTTTTTTCCTTTTTTTAAACTTGCTCTAATACAGGAGAGAGTTTAGGACACATTTGGATTTCTGTATGTGCTTTGTTTTTTAAGAAAAAACATTGTTTTCCCCCAATGCATTGTTAGATATTAAGGCAAGTTTGCAAACTTAGTGTTTCCTGTCATAGTTATTTTTTGTTACAATTTTATTTTTGTATTTATTTTTTTTTTTATTCTCAGATTGATCTCAGAGCAAAAAAATATTATTTTATTTATTTATTTATTTAGTTCCCTTTTTTCTCTCTCTCTTTTTTGCACTTTTTTCCCTTTCTCAGAATAGGTTATATGCCATTTTATAGGTGCTTTGCATCTGTTTTGTCTGCTTAATATTTGTTTATTTACATTCATCGGTGCTATTGTAAATGTACATTCTGTTCAATATATATTTATTATATACATCACCAGAACAAGAGATAATCTTCAAATGTCAAATTAGCATTAGCTGCCAGAGAAAAAAAAAGGAAAAGAAACAAAAAGAGAAAAATAAATAAAATTACATAAATGTCAAAGCTTTCAGAGCATTACATGTTTTCAGTGTTTTCAGTTTTTTGTTTGTTCCAAGAGATTTACAATAAAATGGGAAAAATCTGGTCTGCATTGAGCCCACTTTTTCTTATGTACATGGAATTTTCCTAACAGAATAAACAAATGTACAATATGCCGCTCTCCACAATTCAAATGTGAATTTTCTGTGTAAAAAAGCACATCAAATACACAAATTTCCTTTTTTTTTTTTTTTTGTTAATATAGAATTCCATGTCCTTCCAAAATAATCTTGAGTAAATACAATAAAAAGGGTGCGTAATGGTTTCTTTTTCTTGACCACAAAATTAACAAGAATATGAAATATTAAGCTTAAAATATTTCCAAAACATGCGTAGCAGGAGAGTTTTGTGAGACACTTCCTTAACTGTGTTATTGCTATTCAATAAAAGAAATAAATAATAAAAAAAGTGTTATATAAAGAATATTTTTTCTTTAAATGGAATACTGTTAGATGATAAATTATATATATATATATTTTTTAATGTGGATTCTAGGCAAAGATTTTTTTTTTATACTTTCAAATGTATGAAGACAAAACGGTGTGTTTCAGTTTTTTAAAATATCATTTATTTATAATTACTATTAGCTATATTAAATGTAAAAAAAGGCCCAGAAATCATAATAGAACTGGATTTATTTGAAAAGGAATAAAGAGACCCCTACTTATACTTTTATTTTATGTTATTTTATTTTATTTTATCTCTCTTTTTTGCACTTCTTTATCTCTCTCAGAATTTGCTATATGCCATTTTATAGGTGTTTGCATCTGTTTTGTCTGCTTAATATTTGTTTACATTCATCGGTGCCGTTGTAAATGTATATTCTTTTCAATAAAATAAAAATTAAATGGAAATCTGTCGTCACAGGGCCGGTCACGTGACGCGCGGGGGCGGGGTCTTCGGGGAGAGGAGTCACGTGGTGCCGGAAATAAAGTGCGCAGCTGTTTATCGAGGCTTCATCTCTGTTCGCGGATTAATAACACACTCCTTTATTAAATAACGTCGCGCTGAAATTAGCATTTGCTTTAATTGAGGTGATTTTAACATGACGCTGAACCGAAATCATCACCCGAACGGAGGAGTCCTGATCCAGGCCGGAGAGAGGTAACGAAACTAAATAAACAACAACAACAACAAAGTCTGATCTATAAGACCATATAGAATAAAAACAAACTGTATTGTGTGTTCAATTATTATTCACATGTGTTCATAAAGTAACTATCAGCTGTGTTATTTCGCTTCATTAACCCTCTGGCCCTCTTCGGTCACTTTTACCTGGTTTCTGGTTGTAATTATAATACAAAACTTGATATCTAACCAAAAATACCTAAAAATGGAAAAAAGCAGTCTTTTAGAATGTCTAAATATATTTCTAAATGCAAAACCTAATAAAATTAAGAAACTGTCTAAAATAAAGCCTCTGTATATATTGCACTATAGAGGAGCTTACACGACATAACACAAGTTTTTAATATTTTTAATCCCACCAATGGCATAATTCTCAGTTCAAAAATTATTGTTAATGCTTTTGCTCTAATATGAAATGTTGTATTTATTGAAAAATAATATATAAATAATCAAATACAAAAATATATATATGAATTCCAAAGGAAAAAAAATAGCTATTTTAAAACTGTATAAATATTGCATAGTATCTCAAAATCTCCTCAAAATTCTAAATAATAATCAAAAAATATTATTGAACAAAAATGTATTGCACTGATTTTCCTGAAAAAAAAGAAAAGTTAAATTTTAAGGCTTCGGTCACTTTTGACAGAAAATTTGTATATTAAAAAATGTTAAAAATCGATGATAAACCTAATAAAATTAAGAAACCGTCTAAAATAAAGCAATGTGAATCCAAAAGCCTCTGTATATATGGATATATTGCAGTATACAGGAGCTTACATGACATTACACAAGTTTTTAATTTTTTAATGCCGCCAATGGCATAATTCTCAGTTCAAAAAAAAAAAAATTAAATGCTTTTACTCTATTTTAATATGAAATGTTGTATTTACTGAAAATATATATTAATTCCAATGGAAACAAAATAGCGGATTAAAATTGTATAAATATTGAATAGTGTCATAAAATCTCCTCAAAATTCTAAATTATAATCTTAAAAATATTATTGAACAAAAATGTATTGCACTGATTGTCCTAAAAAAAAAGAAAAGTAGAATTTTTAATATATAAAACAATCTAAAAAATCCAAAAATGTCTAAAAAAATTGAGAAAAGCAGTCCTTTAGAATGTCTAAAATATATTTTTAAATGCAAAACCTAATAAAATGAAGAAACTGTCTAAAATAAAGCCTCTGTATATATGTATATATTGCGGAGCTTACATGACGTTACAAGTTTTTTGTAAAATGCTTTTGCTCTAACATGAAATGTTGTATTTATTGAAAAATAATATATAAATAATCAAATAGAAACATATATATAAATTCCAAAGGAAAAAAAAAAAGCTATTTTAAAATTGTATAAATATTGCATAGTATCTTAAAATCTCCTCAAAATTCTAAATAATAATCAAAAAAATATTATTGAACAATTTATTGCATTGATTTTCCTAAAAAAAAAAGTTACATTTTAATATCTAAAAAAATCCAAAAGTATCTAAAAATTGAAAACAGCAGTCCTTTAGAATGTCTAAAATATATTTCTAAATGCAAAACCTAATAAAATTAAGAAACCATCTAAAAAATAAAGCCTCTGTATATATGTATGTATCGCTTTATACAGGAGCTTACATGACATTACACAAGTTTTTTTTTTTTTTTAATGCCACCAATGGCATATTTCTCAGTTAAAAAAAATGCTTTTACTTTATTTTAATATGAAAAGTTGTATTTATTGAAAAATACTATATAAATAATCAAATACAAAAATATATATGAATTCCATTATTCCTAAAATTTTATAAATATTGCATAGTATCATAAAATCTCCTCAAAATTCTAAATAATATTCCAAAAAAATGTTATTCAACAAAAATGTATTGCGTTGATTTTCCTGAAAGAAAAAAAAAAAAAAAAAAGTTACATTTTAAGGTTTCGGTCACTGTTGACCGTGAAGAAGGTGAGTGTGACTCCCAAAAAGAAGAGGGCCAGAGGGTTAACTTGATAAATAATATTAAATTATTCTATTGGTGCTGTCATGAGTGATTGTAGCTTGCTAAATGGATGAATCAGTGAGAGATGTGTGGCTTAAGATCAGATCATCACCGTGAAACCAGTGTGGTGTTTTCTGAAGGAACTGTAGTAACTGTGTTTGTTCACATTTGTTGAGAAACTCGGGCCGTTCTGAGAACAAAAGTGTGCTTGAGTTCCCAGTGTGACCTCACTTCCTGTTTTCTCCCGGCTCTTTCAGCATCTTGCGAGAATGCAAGAACGTCGAACTTTCCTTCAGCGACATCACGCCCAAAAATGACCTGTTCAAGGGCACCAAGAAGGGCTCTGTCTACCTCACCCAGTACAGGGTAACTATAACCCACCCAAACACACAATAACTAATCTATAATATACACTACTTGCCTATGAGGCCCTTAATGGTTTAGCTCCTGCGTATCTAAGGTTCAAAACTCTGGACTTTTGGAGGTACCTAGAATAGCAAATCCACAAAAGCCTTCCTGATAACATTCAGTTTAAATCTAGATTAAAGACATCTCTTTAGCCAAGCATTCTGCCGCTTAACTAATTCATAACATATCCAAATATAGGCTAACTAATCTATAGCCCACCTAAGACATTTAACTAATCCGTAATGCATGCAAGCACATCTTAACAGAGCCATCGAAATACAGGTTGAATAAGCTACAACCCACCAAAACACAGCGCAACTAATCCATCATTTATCCACACCTTAACCAGTTTATATCCCATCTAAACACATCTGAAATAATCCATAACATATCCAAACACAGGTTAATCTCTAATCCACCCAAACACATTTGTGACCCTGGACCTCAAAACCAGTCATAAGGGTCAATTTCTTGAAACTTAGATCTTGAAGTTGAATAAATCAGCTTTCCATTGATGTATGGTTTGTTATAATAGGACAATATTTGGTCGAGATGCAACTATTTAAAATATCTGCAATCTGAGGGTGCAAAAAAATAAAAATACTGAGAAAATCACCTTTTAAAGTTGTCCAAATTAATTTCTAAGCAATATTGCTTATTAAAAAATAAGTTTTGATATATTTACAGCAGGAAATTTACAAAATATCTCCATGGAACATGATTTTTGGCATAAAAGAAAAGGTGATAATTCTGACCCGTACAATGTATTTTTGGCTATTGCTACAAATATACCCCAGCGACTTAAGACTGGTTTTGTGGTCCGGGGTCACATTTTAACATTTAGACGCAGACCATCTAAATCAATTTAAAATTTAGCAAGGGATTTTTAAATTTATATAATAAATAAAGAAAAGGCGACTCTAATATTTGCGGCTGCAGTGGAGATGCGTTCAATGTCAAAACAGTTACATTCAGCGTTCATTTAGAGAATTTGTCAAACTTTTTTCTTGATCTGATTGTTTTTTTTTTTTTTGGTCTTTCTTTTAGTAAGTTAACACTGCGAAAGTAACTAGTTTCATTTTCAAGCAGTCGGAGAATATTATCAAGAATTATTTTATTCGATCTGCAGTGTAGCCTATAAGGTTAAGAAAAATTTAAATTTAAGTAAAATAAATTTTGAATTAAAATAAATAAAAGTATTTTCTATATATTAATTATATATAATACTTTCCTGTGTGAGGAAATTATAGTGGCTTGAGTTTTAAGAAACTTCGTATTTATTTTTATAGAAATTTGTTGCATTTTTTTTTTTTTTTCGTTCTAATCGATAACTAACGTAAATTATTATTACTTGAAAATAGCGCTATGTTATAATTAAGGGAAATAAATAGGCATTTGAAAAGACAATCAAGTGTGTCTAGGCTACTTATGCAGTAATTCCAAAAGAAAGAGAAGCATCGGACTTAATGCAAAGCCCTATCAAAGACAACGAGTGAAATGCCCGCGCTCAGCTGCAAATTCATCATAAGAGGCAGTGGCAATTTCGGCATTAGTTCAAGTTCTGTTTATTTCTAAAGCACCTTTACTAACGGCCACAGGCCGACCAAAGTGCTGTACAGCAAATCAACAAACACATTAAAACGGCAAAGAAACAATAAGTAAGAATTACATGTTAAAAGCCAAGTCAAATAAATAGGTTTTAAGACTGGATTTAAACTCCGATAAAGTGGGAGCCATTCTAATTTGAATCGGAAGGCTATTCCATAATGTGGGGCAAGCCACTTCGAAGGCTCTATTACGCCTTTTCTGTAAGCGAGTTCTGGGGATCTGAAGAAGTTGTTTATTTTCTGTTGTTTATAGTCCTCGTGTAGGGATATAAGAGTGAAGTAGCTCTGTCAGGTAAGATAGCGCTAGATTGTTTAACGATTTATAAACTAGTAGTAAGATTCTATATTGAACAGGCAGCCAGTGAAGAGATTTTAAAAGGGGGGTGACGTGATCAAATTTTTTACATCCCTTTAATAATCTAGCTGCTGCATTTTGCACTACTTGTAAACGGCAGATTTGAGTCTTTGAAGCTCCATAAAATCGAGAGTTGCAGTAATCCAACCGAGATGTAACGAAGGCATGGACCGCAACCTCTAAAGAAGCTTTAGGAAGAAAGTTTTTGATTTTAGAAAGAGAACGAAGATAGAAAAAAACTACTAGAGCCTACTACAGAGCTGATTTGTTTGTCAAATTGTAAATCGTTATCAATTTCCACACCCAAATTCCGCACTTGTGACGAGATAGCAAAATTTAAGGACTCAAGATTTAATTTATTTTGTGCTCTAGTTTCCGAGGGGCCGAAAACAATGACTTCTGATTTATCTGAGTTTAGAAACAGGAAATTCTTTGAAAGCCATAGTTTAACATCATCCAGACACGCTAATAAGCTACTTAGAGCACCCTTATTTTTTGTAGTTACAGGCAGATAAATCTGCATATCGTCCGCGTAACAGTGAAATGAAATGCTGTATTTCCTAAAAATTGACCCCAATGGAAGTAAATAGATGGAGAAAAGAGTCGGTACTAAGATAGATCCCTGAGGAATACCACAGGTTAAAGTGCCTGAAGAGGAAGTCACGTTTCCTATTTTAACTCGGAAAGTACGATTTGTTAAGAACGACTTAAACCACTTTAATACAGCCCCTCCAAAACCCACATACGACTCCAACCGAGAAAGTAGAATTTCAAATCCAGAGGACAAATCCAACAGGAAAGGAAAATGAGGCAAAAGGACATTTTCTTCATTTTGCAAAAGCTTTACAGTTTTCTTTCTTAATGAACGATTGCGAGAATAAACGTTTAAAAATAGCGCTAGAAATGTTATAATTGAGGGAATTAAAAACGTTTCGAAAAAAGGCAATGAAATGCGGCTATGCAATAATTCCAAAAAGAGAGGAGCATCGGACTTAATGCAAAGCCCTGTCCAAGACAACGAGTGAAATGCCAGCGCTCAGCTGCAAATTCATCATAAGTCGCAGTGGCAATTTCGGCCTTAATTGACATTTTATTTATTTAATTGAGAATGAGGCAGGTGAAATGCGCACCTGCACTGCATATGAAAGGAGTAGACAGAAGAAAACTATATACTTGTAGGCCTCTATATATTATATCCTATTTAATACACAAAGTATATTTAACTGAAATCATTAACAGATTCGCAAAACAAAAGAATAAATGTGCCGAGTTTCGGTTCATTGTGACGCGATCCAAAGTTCACGGAAAGGAAAATGAGGCAAAAGGTTTACAGTTTTCTTTCTTAATGAACGATTGCAAGAATAAACTTTTAGAAATAGCACTAGAAATGTTACAATTGAGGGAATTAAAAATGCTTCGAAAAAAGACAATGAAATGCGGCTATGCAATAATTCCACAAAAGAGAGGAGCATCGGACTTGATGCAAAACGTAGACTTTGCCGTCACATTTATTAGAAACGCCAGCATAGCAGGAAAGCTAATGTTTTATGTTATTTTAAGCACAAAGTTAGAAATGTAAAAAAGCCTTAATGGTTCAATATAAAATAGGTTTCAGATGAAAGCACCGGTGGTGCAGGAGCGACTGTGGGAAGCACAGCTATATGCAGCGGCTTTTGTGAGTTGTCTTATGTTTTGTTTTTAAAACAAGTTTGTGCTCCTTTCCGACTGTCAAAGAAAAATCTGTTCCAGACGTTGGAAACAATCGTTAAGTGTGTTCAGGTCAGTCTTAGAATGTTTTTGCTAGTGGTGCAGCTTAAAGGGCATTTCTTAAAGGGGGCTAGAGTTAGAAGGTCAAATAAAGATGTGTTTTTAGCCGATTCTTGAATATGTTCAGAGTTGGGCAGGTCATTCCACCAGGAGGGTACATTTAATGTGAAAGTCTGTGAAAGTGATCCATATCCCACCTAACGCATCTTAAATAATCCATAGTGTATCCAAACACAGGTTAACTGATCTATAACCCACTCATAATACCTTAACTAATCCAGCATTTATTAAAAAACGGGTTAACTGATTTATTTCCTGCCCAAAAACAAGTTGGACTAATCTATAACTTATCCCTATTCAAGTTCAGTTTTCAGAGCTCTTTTCCAAAACGCTATAAATCCATTTTGATTAATCTGAGTTAAAATGTGTTTTCTTGACCAAGATGAAAACCAATATTTTCTGTTTCAAACTTTCACATAGCATCTTTAGGTTAGAATTACATTACAAATTCAAATCCAGATTTTGATTTTCATCGAGATTTATTATAAAAACAGAATATTTTTTTTCCGCCAAATGCAAAAAAAAAAACAGCAGGCCTTTATAAAAAATTTAGGGGCACAGTAAAAATTTTAGAAGCACCTTTTAATCAATAATCAAACAATCTGATCAAAAATTAGCCTTCCCAAAGTGAATTAAATAGGTTTTTAAAATTGTTTTTTACCTTTTGTAATGCATTTTTTTACTTTATTGAAAGTATGTCATCTTTTATGTCACATAAAAAAAAAAAGTGTGTGTGTATGTATATATATATATATATATATATATATATATATATATATATATATATATATATATATATATATATTTATATTAATATTATACGCATTTTAATCTTTCTAATTAAAATGATAGAATAAGAATAAATTGCCAATCAAATGAAATCAGCATAAACAAAATTAATTAGTACTACAGAGGTGGCACAGAGTGTCTTGCAGGTGTATTTTCATGTTTAATGAGGCTCAGAGGTGGCATGAGTGTGATCAAATTCAGAAATTCATGTTGAGATTAATGTTTTAAATATAAAATTTTGTATATAGAAATATTAAATGATTTAAATCACTGAGAATATACTTTAAAAATGAAACTACTAGCTAGTAGTTGGCGTCAAGTCACTTATTTAATTACTGAATCATATTCATTTGATTCGTTTGAACAGCTGATTCATTGAGGAATAAAGCAAGTGAGTGTCTTTATGAATGGGAAATTGACTCGATTACACTAGATTAGTGTAAAAACACACGTTCATTCATAAAAAACACTGCTGTGTTTGAATGGAGATGCGCAGCGGCTCAGACTTTGTTTCAAACTATTTTTCACAAAGAAATGGAGCAAAATCAGGCAATGAAAGTCACTTATAATTACCTTCTTGTTTATTGAACTGTTGTATTAAATCAGTATGTCATCTGCACACTCCCTTAAAAATCATTAAAAGCTGTCACTCATCTTAGTTCATCGCAATCTCACAAAGTTATGGCTTATTTATTTACTTTGACGACTTTGATGTGCCGAAATAGAGTTGCAATAATCCAGCCGAGATGTAATAAAGCCATGGATAGCTTTTTTTTTAGTAAGAGAACAAAAATTAAAGAAACTTGAACCTACTACAGCACTAATTTGTTTATCAAATTTTAAGGTGTTATCAAACACCACCCCCAGATTCCTAACATAGGGAGAGGCGAAGGAGTTTAAGTTTCCGAGATCTGTTCAGAGGGACTGAAAACAATAACTTCAGTCTTATCAGAGTTCAAGAACAGAACCTTTTTAGACAGCCATGATTTAACATCAGCAAGACAAGCAGTAAGAGTATCAATAGCAGAATTGGTAGTCATTAAAATATTATTTAAAACCCTTACAAGGGAAGTTTCAGTGCTGTGATGTGATTTGAACCCAGATTTAATTTTTTCAAAGAAGTATTTACTAGTTACAAAAGCCTGAAGTTGTAAGAGCACATTTTTTTCCATTTCTTTTGAGATAAATGGTAAAGTAGATATTGGCTGATAATGTTCTAACACAGAGGCATCAAGAGAGGGCTTCCTGAGAACATTGAGAAATATTTGGCAGACAGTGATGTTTTTCAGTGAGATTGGAAAAGTAAGAGGCCTTGGCTTTCCTAGCAGCTCTCTGATAAGAGAACAAACACTTCTTCAGAATATCGAAAGAAATTAGCAGTTTTTTTTTTTTTTCCATTTTCTTTCCAGATTTTTTGCAGGATTGTCTCGGGGAGCGAATAGTATCATCAGTCCAAGGTTCCGATTTGGGATTTTGTTTAAAAAGCTTAAAAGGTGCAGTGCAATTTAGTATGTCTGTCCATACTGCATTTAGGGATCTAAAGTGGTGTTCAGCCTCAAGATTAGAAAATGACAACTCGACTGATAGGGAAGCTCAGTAAAATCCTTGCAAAAATATTTTAAATAGATGCGAATTTGTCTTGTATCAGATTAACTGATCCCTAACCGAATCCCTAATCCCTAGGTTAGCTGATTCAAACACGAGTTTAATGATCCATAACCCACCCAAACCTGGGTTAACTGACCAGCAATCCACACAAATATGGGTTAACTGATCCATAACCCACCCAGACACAGGTTAACTGATCTATAACTCACTCAAACATGGGATAACTGATCTTTAACGCATCCAAAGAGACAAAACATGGACTAACTAATCAATAACCCACCCAGACACGGGTTAACTGATCTATAACTCACTCAAACATGGGTTAACTGATCCTTAACCCATCCAAAGAGACAAAACATGGACTAACTAATCAATAACCCACCCAGACACGGGTTAACTGATCTATAATTCACTGAAACATGGGTTAACTGATCCTTAACCCATCCAAAGAGACAAAACACAGACTAACTAATCAATAACCCACCTAAACAGGGGTTTACTGATCTATAACTCACCCAAACATGGGTTAACTGATCTATAACTCACTCAAACACAGGTTAACTGATCTAAAATCCACCTAAACATTGGCTAACTGATTTAAACATGGGTTAACTGATCACTCAAACGCAGGTTAACTAATCCTTAACCCACCTAAAGAGACCAAACATGGACTAACTAATCAATAACCCATCTAAACATGGGTGAACGGATCTAAAAGCCACCTAAACACTGGTTAACTGATCTATAATTCACTGAAACATGGGTTAACTGATCCTTAACCTATCCAAAGAGACAAAACACAGACTAACTAATCAATAACCCACCCAAACACAGGTTAACTGATCTATAACTCACTGAAACATGGGTTAACTGATCCTTAACCCATCCAAAGAGACAAAACACAGACTAACTAATCAATAACCCACCCAAACAGGGGTTAACTGATCTATAACTCACTCAAACATGGGCTAACTGATCCTTAACACATCCAAAGAGACAAAACATGGACTAACTAATCAATAACCCACCCAAACACGGGTTAATTGATCTATAACCCACCCAAACATGGGTTAACTGATCTACAACTCACTCAAACACAGGTTAACTGATCCTTAACCCATCCAAAGAGACAAAACATGGACTAACTAATCAATAACCCACCTAAACAGGGGTTTACTGATCTATAACCCACCCAAACATGGGTTAACTGATCTATAACTCACTCAAACACAGGTTAACTGATCTAAAATCCACCTAAACACTGGCTAACTGATTTAAACATGGGTTAACTGATCCATAACCCACCCAAAAATGAGTTAACTGATCACTCAAACACAGGTTAACTGATCCTTAACCCACCTAAAGAGACCAAACATGGACTAACTTTTTCAATAACCCATCTAAACATGGGTTAACTGATCTAAAAGCCACCTAAACACTGGCTAACTGATCTATAACTCACCCAAACATGGGTTAACTGATCTTTAACCAACCCAAACATAGGTTAGCTGAATAAACCATGGGTTAACTGATCCAAAACCCACTCAAACATGGGTTAACTGATCGCACACAGACACAAGTTAAACAGGTGTGTGTGTTTCAGATGGTGTTCATCAGCGGTACGATGAAAGAGAAGTTCTGCTCCTTCATGTTCCCGTATTACCTGATGAAGAACTGCAGCATCGAGCAGCCGGTGTTTGCTGCCAACTACATCCAGGGCTTGATCAAAGCCGAGGCGGGAGGTACGGCACTTTACCCAGCATGCACCTGCCGCCTGTCGTTATCGTGTCCCATTTGGCTCACGCTCAGTTGCGTGTTCATGTCTCCTACAGGTGGATGGGAGGGTCAGGCCAACTTCAAGATGTCTTTCCCCAGCGGAGGAGCCATTGAGCTGGGACAGCACCTCTTCAAGCTGGCTACCAATGGTCAGGAATCAATCCCTGCACATGCTGTGTGATCATGAACCAGTACTGGACTGCTTTGTGTCACATCTGAAAGTTTTTATGTATGTGTGTGTATGCGTGTGTGTGCAGCATCTCGAGCTCCTCCGGCTCAGAATGGAGCGTTCGGATTGGCCGCAGGGATGAACGGATACGCCAGTCCAGCCATGCCACAGCCGTACCCGTACGCGTATCCCAGCATGCCGCAGGCCGGGTACAACCCCTACCCACAACCCCCTCCTCCTGCAGGTACGGCCAGTCTGACTGTCTGATATGACGGCATTTTACTGCCATTAATGACTGAGTTGCATGGTTATATTTGTAGCAATAGCCAAAAATACATTGCACGGGTCAAAATTATCGATTTTACTTTTATGCCAAAAATCATTAGGATATTAAGTAAAGATCATGTTCCATGAAGATACTTTGCAAATTTCCTACTGTAAATATATCAAAACTTAATTTTGGATTAGTAATATGCATTGCTAGAACTTCATTTGGACAACTTTAAAGGCAATTTTCTCAATATTTCAATTTTTTTGGCGGCCTCAGATTCCTAATTATCAAATCATTGTATCTCAGCCAAATATTGTCCTGTCATAACAAACATCAATGAAAAGCTTATTTACTCAGCTTTCAGGTGATGTATAAGTCTTAATTTCGAAAAATTGACACTTAAGGGTCACGTATAATAAATATTATACCAACTAACTAACAAATAAATAAGTACACACACACACACACACAAGTATTTTTAAATTAAATATTATGCTAATAGATAATATATACATATAAATACAGAGATTTTATAAAACTTAAACTTTGTTTAGATTTTTATTTAATGCCAAAATACAATTTATTTATTTATTTTTATATTATATTTGTCTATATTATAAATATCTTATTTTAGCAATAAATAAAAAAATGCAATTTTATAAAATATATGCATTTGCATTAAAATGATATTATATATAAAACGTATAATTTAATGTAACACTGCTGCTCAAAAGTTCGGGATCAGTGTGGTTTTTAAAGCTGTTTCTTCTGCTCATCAAGGCTGCATTTATTCGATCACAAATACAGAAAAAAACCCTAATATTGTGAAATATCGTTTCAATTTAAAATAACAGCTTTCCATGTGAATGTATTTTAAAACGTCATTTATTCCTTCGATCCAAAGCTGAATTTTCAGCATCATCACCCAGGAATTACAATTACCTTCAGAAATCATTCTGAAATGCTGATTTGTGTTGGAAACAGTTGTGCTGCTTAATATTTTGTTTTTTTTTCCAGGATTCTTTAACAAAAAGTTGAAAAGAACAGCATTTATTTAAAATAGAAGTTTTAAAATCGCGCAGGTGTAAAATGAGCTCGCCAGCTCCTGTTTTCCTCGGTTATTAATGGCAGTAAAATGCCGTCATGGTCTGAGCTGAAGAATCTCACTCATGTCCTTCATAACGGATGAGTTGTGTAACTGTGTTTGTCTAGGAGTGTATCCCAGTGCTCCCATGTACATGGCTCCTCCTCCTCCATACCCTGGTCCTCCTCAGGACTGGTGTCCTCCTCCAGGTAAACACACGCTTATATGGGGTCTGTGACGGCTGTTCCCAGCGGCTCTGCTCATGATCCATGTCTGTCTGTGTTTGTCAGTGGCTCCAGGAAATACCAAAGCTGCTGAAGCGGCCAGCAGCGCCTTCTACAATCCCAGCAACCCTCACAATGTCTACATGCCCATGGTGAGACGCAACACATCACTAACACAACACACAGCTGTTATACTCATGGTTTTGTTTTGTTTTAGAGCTGTCAGATTGATGATTTGCATCCAAAATGAAAGTTTGGAAACTAGAGCCGCAGTTAAAAACTAGATTAGAGCGCCATCTGCTGCTAAAGCATCAGCTCAGAATCGATTATCACCATGCTGTTTATGAAGTCATAAGTCTTAATTTACTTTTATCTTGTAATTATAACATACTTGTCATAATTTAGATTTTTTATTGCATAATTTTGACTTAAGTTTGTCATAATATTCACTTTATCTCAAATGACTTATTGGATAATTTTGACTATCTTGTGATTGTGACATACTTAAGGCATGATATTGACTTTTTATCTCAGAATTGTGACTCAAGTCACATGTTTGACATTTATATAATTATATAATATAATATAATAATTATAAAATATAATAATAATAATAATAATAATAATTTTGACTTTTAAAGTCATAATTATGGACTAAGAATGTCATAAAATTGACTTATGATTTAAGTTTGTTGTAATATTGACTTTTTTTCTCATGACTTAAGTATGTCATAATTGGCTTTATATCTCATAGTTATGACTTAAATATGTCATAATTATGACTCAAGTAAGTCATATGTTTGACTTTTCATCTGATAATTTTGACTTTTTTCTCATACTTATAACAGGTAGGTCATAATACTGACTTTTTATCTCATGATTTTGGCATACTTAAGTCATAATTATGACTTTTTCTCAATTATGACTCAGTTATGTCATAAGTCATATGTTCGACTTTTTATCTAATAATATTGACTTTTAAAGTCATTCTGGCTTTTTATCTTGTAATTATGACTAAAGTATGTCATAATATTGACTATTGTAATTATGATTTAAGTTTTTCATAATTTTGACATTTTATGCCATCATTATGACTCAAGTTAGTCATATGTTAAACTTTTTTTTATCTAATTTTGACTTTTAAAGTCATAATTCTGGCTGTTTATCTCATAATTATGACTAAGTATGTCATATTGACTTTTTATCTCATATATGACTTAAATATGTAATCATTTTGCCTCTTTTATTGTAATTATGATTTAAGTTGGTCATAATTTTGACATTTTATCTCATAATTATGACTTAAATATGCCATAATTATGACTCAGGTAAGTCATATGTTTGATTCTGTCTAATAATTAACATTTTTGAAGTCATAATTCCATATTGTTATCTCGTAATTGTGACTGTCATAATATTGACTTTTTATCTCATACATGACTTAAATATGTTAGAATTTTGACATTTTATCGTGATTATAACAAGTCATAATTTAAACTTTTATCTCAATTATGACTAAAGTAGGTCATAATATTGACTTTTTATCTCATAATTATGATTTAAGTTTGTCATAATTGACTTTTATCTCATGTTTATGGCATACTTAAGTCATAATTGAGTCAAAATTATGTCAAGTCATATGTTCGACTTTTTAGGATCAGCTTAAACCATCTTAGGATCAGCTTAAACCATTTTAGGATCAGCTTAAACCATCTTAGGATCAGCTTAAACCATTTTAGGATCATCTTAAACCATCTTAGGATCAGCTCAAACCATTTTAGGATCATCTTAAACCATCTTGGGATCAGCTCAAACCATTTTAGGATCAGCTCAAACCATTTTAGGATCAGCTCAAACCATTTTAGGATCAGCTTAAACCATTTTAGGATCAGCTCAAACCATTTTAGGATCAGCTTAAACCATTTTAGGGTCAGCTTAAACCATCTTGGGATCAGCTCAAACCATTTTAGGATCAGCTCAAACCATTTTAGGATCAGCTTAAACCATTTTAGGATCAGCTTAAACCATTTTAGGATCAGCTTAAACCATTTTAGGGTCATCTTAAACCATCTTGGGATCAGCTCAAACCATCTTGGGATCAGCTCAAACCATTTTAGGATCATCTTAAACCATCTTGGGATCAGCTCAAACCATTTTAGGATCAGCTCAAACCATTTTAGGATCAGCTCAAACCATTTTAGGATCAGCTTAAACCATCTTGGGATCAGCTCAAACCATTTTAGGATCAGCTCAAACCATTTTAGGATCATCTTAAACCATCTTGGGATCAGCTCAAACCATTTTAGGATCAGCTCAAACCATTTTAGGATCAGCTTAAACCATTTTAGGGTCATCTTAAACCATCTTGGGATCAGCTCAAACCATTTTAGGATCATCTTAAACCATTTTAGGATCAGCTTAAACCATTTTAGGATCATCTTAAACCATCTTAGGATCAGCTCAAACCATTTTAGGATCATCTTAAACCATCTTAGGATCAGCTTAAACCATTTTAGGATCATCCTAGAATCAGCTTAATCCATCGTAGGATCATCTTAAACCATTTTAGTATAAGCTCAAACCATTTTAGGATCAGCTCAAACCATTTTAGGATCATCTTAAACCATCTTAGGACCATCTTAAACCATCTTAGGATCAGCTCAAACCATTTTAGGATCATCTTAAACCATCTTGGGATCAGCTCAAACCATTTTAGGATCAGCTCAAACCATTTTAGGATCAGCTCAAACCATTTTAGGATCAGCTTAAACCATTTTAGGATCATCTTAAACCATCTTAGGATCAGCTCAAACCATTTTAGGATCATCTTAAACCATCTTGGGATCAGCTCAAACCATTTTAGGATCAGCTCAAACCATTTTAGGATCAGCTTAAACCATTTTAGGATCAGCTTAAACCATTTTAGGATCAGCTTAAACCATTTTAGGGTCATCTTAAACCATCTTGGGATCAGCTCAAACCATCTTGGGATCAGCTCAAACCATTTTAGGATCATCTTAAACCATCTTGGGATCAGCTCAAACCATCTTGGGATCAGCTCAAACCATTTTAGGATCATCTTAAACCATCTTGGGATCAGCTCAAACCATTTTAGGATCAGCTCAAACCATTTTAGGATCAGCTTAAACCATTTTAGGGTCAGCTTAAACCATCTTGGGATCAGCTCAAACCATTTTAGGATCAGCTCAAACCATTTTAGGATCATCTTAAACCATCTTGGGATCAGCTCAAACCATTTTAGGATCAGCTCAAACCATTTTAGGATCAGCTTAAACCATTTTAGGGTCATCTTAAACCATCTTGGGATCAGCTCAAACCATCTTGGGATCAGCTCAAACCATTTTAGGATCATCTTAAACCATCTTAGGATCAGCTCAAACCATTTTAGGATCATCTTAAACCATCTTAGGATCAGCTTAAACCATTTTAGGATCATCCTAGAATCAGCTTAATCCATCGTAGGATCATCTTAAACCATTTTAGTATAAGCTTAAACCATTTTAGGATCAGCTCAAACCATTTTAGGATCAGCTTAAACCATCTTAGGATCAGCTCAAACCATTTTAGGATCATCTTAAACCATCTTAGGACCATCTTAAACCATTTTAGGATCAGCTTAAACCATCTTAGGACCATCTTAAACCATTTTAGGATAAGCTTAAACCATCTTAGGATCAGCTCAAACCATTTTAGGATCAGCTTAAACCATTTTAGGGTCATCTTAAACCATCTTGGGATCAGCTCAAACCATTTTAGGATCAGCTTAAACCATTTTAGGATCATCTTAAACCATCTTAGGATCAGCTCAAACCATTTTAGGATCATCTTAAACCATCTTAGGATCAGCTTAAACCATTTTAGGATCATCCTAGAATCAGCTTAATCCATCGTAGGATCATCTTAAACCATTTTAGTATAAGCTTAAACCATTTTAGGATCAGCTCAAACCATTTTAGGATCAGCTTAAACCATCTTAGGATCAGCTCAAACCATTTTAGGATCATCTTAAACCATCTTAGGACCATCTTAAACCATTTTAGGATCAGCTTAAACCATCTTAGGACCATCTTAAACCATTTTAGGATAAGCTTAAACCATCTTAGGATCAGCTCAAACCATTTTAGGACCATCTTAAACCATTTTAGGATCATCTTAAAAAATCTTAGGATCATCTTAGACCATCTTATGATCAGCTTAAACCATCTTAGGATCATCTTAGACCATCTTATGATCAGCTCAAACCATTTTAGGATCAGCTTAAACCATTTTAGGATCAGCTCAAACCATTTTAGGATAAGCTTAAACCATTTTGGGGTCATCTTAAACCATTTTAGTATAAGCTTAAACCATTTTGGGGTCATCTTAAACCATCTTGGGATCAGCTCAGGTAAGTCATATGTTTGATTTTGTCTAATAATTTTGACTTTTTAAAGTCATAATTCCAAATTTTTATCTCATAATTACGACTGTCATTAATATTGACGTTTTATCTCATATATGACTTAAATATGTCATAATTTTGATATTTTATTGTAATTATGATTTAAGTTTGTCATAATTTTAACATTTTATGCCAACCTTATGACTCAAGTAGGTCATGTGTTCAAACTTTTATCTAATAATTTTGACTTTTTATCTCTTTGGCTTTATCTTTGCTTTAATGAATCAGAAGTACATCTGTACTGTCAAAGCAATGCACAGAAACTCAAAGCTCTACAAACGTGTTGTTTCAGGATCAGCCTCCTCCGTATTTCCCTCCTGAGAATCCAGAGAAGAAGAACAACTGAACGACAAGAACATGGACCCTTCTGGATGACTGGAGCGCTGGATGACTCTTTCTGATCGGTTTCTTTGATTCGGTGTGTTTCTCTCTGTCAGAGCTGAAGCAGACGATCCATATATGCAGTTGTATTATTTAGCCAGAAAAAAAGTACAATTAACACTTCTATTTCTGCTTACTCAGTTTTTAATCCTGGTGTGTGTGTGTGTGTGTGAGTGAGTGAGATTCTGGACTTCTGTAAATTCCTTTTGATAATATTCTAATCCTAAATAATAGTAAAGTAGGTGATAGTGGATCAATCCTGACAGAGTTGATGTAGAGGAATGAATAAAGCTCTATATTCTCTCAGTCTTCTTGTGCTTGACTGCAGATCTTTTTTTTGTGAAACGCTAATCTATTGAATGTCAGTATCTAATCTAATCAGATTCCTAAAATTAAATATTTTGTAATTACAGGGTTTAATAAGAATTTGCATGTTGACGGTTCTCTAACATTGGTTTATGGTCATACGGTTGTTTATTCTTTTTCAGTAAATTATTTCATGGTTGTACTGTTTAAATCAATGTGATAAAAGAGTTAAAAGTAAATTAAAAGTAATCTGACTATATTACCTAAAATGCATAAAGTAATGGCTATTTTTTTTTTTTTTATGTAATTTGGAATCAGTAACGGAGATTACAATTTGTAAGTAATCTACCCAGCTCTGTTAAATGCAATTAACAAATCAGAAATAATACCATTACATATAAAGTGTCCATGTGTAATACGTGTTATTTTATTAGTTTGTAGAGGGTTTGGTTAATTAGACCCATAAGAGACAAATAACTACATTTCTTACTTTTATTATACAAATATGTCTGTTAAAAATGTTTAAAACTGACAAGCGAGTCATTTACATTTTCAAAATGGTTTGACAACGAAGCTTTGTTTACTGAAATCACGTGACTCTGATACTTAAACCATCTTAGGACCATCTTAGGATCAGCTTAAATCATCGTAGGATCAGCTTAAACCATCTTAGGATCAGCTTAAGTTATCTTAGGATCATCTTAAACCATTTTAGGATCATCTTAGACCATCTTATGATCAGCTTAAACCATCTTGGGATCAGCTTAAACCATCTTGGGATCAGCTTAAACCATTTTAGGACCAGCTTAAACCATTTTAGGATCAGCTTAAACCATCTTAGGATCAGCTCAAACCATTTTAGGATAAGCTTAAACCATTTTAGGGTCATCTTAAACCATCTTGGGATCAGCTCAAACCATTTTAGGATCAGCTTAAACCATTTTAGGATCAGCTCAAACCATTTTAGGATCAGCTTAAACCATCTTAGGATCAGCTTAAACCATTTTAGGATCATCCTAGAATCAGCTTAAACCATCGTAGGATCATCTTAAACCATTTTAGGATTAGCTTAAACCATTTTAGGACCATCTTAAACCATTTTAGGATCAGCTTAAACCATCTTAGGCTCAGTTTAAACCATCTAAGGATCATCTTAAACCATCTTAGGATCATATTAAACCATTTTAGGATCAGCTTAAACCATCTTAAGATCAGTTTGAAACCATGTTAGGACCAGCTTAAACCATTTTATGATCAGCTTAAACCATCTTAGGATCAGCTTAAACCATTTTAGGATCAGCTCAAACCATCTTGGGATCAGCTCAAACCATTTTAGGAGCAGCTTAAAGCATCTTAGGATAAACTTAAACCATTTTAGGGTCATCTTAAACCATTTTAGTATAAGCTTAAACCATTTTGGGGTCATCTTAAACCATCTTGGGATCAGCTCAAACCATTTTAGGATCAGCTCAAACCATTTTAGGATCAGCTTAAACCATCTTAGGATCAGCTTAAACCATTTTAGGATCATCCTAGAATCAGCTTAAACCATCGTAGGATCATCTTAAACCATTTTAGGATTAGCTTAAACCATTTTAGGGTTAGCTTAAACCATTTTAGGACCATCTTAAATCATTTTAGGATCAGCTTAAACCATCTTAGGCTCAGTTTAAACCATCTAAGGATCATCTTAAACCATCTTAGGATCATATTAAACCATTTTAGGATCAGCTTAAACCATCTTAAGATCAGTTTGAAACCATGTTAGGACCAGTTTAAACCATTTTATGATCAGCTTAAACCATCTTAGGATCAGCTTAAACCATTTTAGGATCGGCTTAAACCTTCTTAGAAATCAGCTTAAACCATTTTAGGATCAGCTTAAAACATTTTAGGACCAGCTAAAACCAGCATTAAAACCTGCCTAACCAGCATATGTTATTAACAGGGTTAAAAACCTCCAGAAACATGTTCCCTGCTGGGGGAAAAAAAAAAAACAGCTAAAGCCAGCCTAAGATGGGTGGCTGGTCTTAAACTATAAACTAGAAGTTGCAGGTTTTAGCTGGTCTCCAGGCTGATCATCTAAAGAAGTAAACCCCTTTAAAACCAGTCATTATAAGGCTGGACCGCCAGTTTTTTCAGCCTTCAGACATGGAGAAACATCTGCTAGAAGATCAGGAAATCAAATCTCTTTAATAAGTCAGAATCCACAGCTGGTGTTTCTCGGGTTAGTTATGACCTTCACCAGCAGTCAAACCCTCACTATCATCTAGAACAGATTAACATGACTCTGAACAGGTGTTTCCATTAGAAAAAAGGTCGAGAGCGATTTAGGAAAATAACTTAGAGGAACAACAAAGTGTAAATTGTAAAACGATTTGTGCGTCTAAACCAGTGTGCATTAAAATGACGAGAACAAACACCAGTTTACGTCAAGCAGCTGTTTTTTGTTAGAAACAAGGTCTTCCTCCTCATTGTAGCCAAAACACACACTCTTCATCATCCAGGCACGTGTGGCTCGCTGTGGAACGCAGCCGGACAGATGGACGAGTCTCAGGGTTCGTCCTGCAGGAACCAGACCTCGTTCCGCCGGCCGTACGGTTTGATGGGCGGGTCGTAGCTGCAGCACAGGTACTGTTTGCGCTGGAAGGGGGCGGAGTCTCCCAGCGTGCAGGTCAGCCGCGACGCTTCCGCGCGATACTCGCTCTCGCCTGGGAACCCGCCGAACCGCCTGCAGGGGGAGACAGATACGGTTAGTCAGTAGCGGTGCTGCTAGAGACTATGTGTTACTGTTCGCTAACGTACAGGACGTATACGGTCATCCCGGGCCGGTCCTCGATGCGTAAGGACGAGTCGGTCGGCGTGGGTGGGCTGATCTGGAAGGATAATGGGATGCGCAGAGCGGCCACCAGGCGGCGGTTCAACGAGCCGTCATCACGCGGAAACACTGTGAAGATGATGGGGACGGGCGTGTTCATGACCTCACCTGCGCAAACACAGAGACACGCCTGTGGACATACTGAATACAGATCACTCACAGCTGACAGCTGGGACACTCTTAATAACAGGAGCAGCTCGTCATGTTTACAGCTAAGCGGCAAACAAAGTCGTTTTTGAAAATGTTAAGCTATGCATTGCTTTGATTGGCATTGTGTCTGTTTGCTATGCTTTGGCTGTATGTCTGTTTGAAGCACTCTGATTGGCTGCTCATCTGTTTTCAGTGCTCTGATTGGCTTTGTGTCTGTTTGCAGAATTCTGATTGGCTGTATGTCGATTTGAAGCACTCTGATTGGCTGTGAATCTGTCAGCAGAATTCTGATTGGCTGTATGTCTGTTTGCAGTGCTTTGGCTGATTGTCTGTTTGAAGCACTCTGATTGGCTTTTGTTTGTTTGCCTGTTTGAAGCACTCTGATTGGCTGCATGCCTGTTTGCATCGTTCTGATTTGCTGTTTGTTTGCAGTGCTTTGATTGGCTGTTTGTCTGTTTGCAGAGCTCTGATTGGCTGCTTGTATGTTTGTAGTGCTCTGATTGACTGCTTGTCTGTTTGCAGAGTTCTGGTTGGCTGTGTGTTTATTTGCATCATTCTGATTGGCTGTATTTCTGTTTGAAGCGCTCTGATTGGCTGCATGCCTGTTTGCATCGTTCTGATTTGCTGATTGTCTGCAGTGCTCTGATTGGCTGTGTGTCTGTTTGCATTGTTCTGATTGGCCGTATGTCTGTTTGAAGCACTCTGATTGGCTGTATGCCTGTTTGCATCATTCTGATTTGCTGTCTGTTTGCAGTGCTCTGATTGGCTGAATTTCAGTTTGCAGTGCTGTGATTGACTGCTCACCTGTGTGCAGAGTTCTGATTGGCTCACCTTGTTCATTGTCTCCGCTCATGTAGGCGAGAAGCTTCCGCTGCAGATCACCTGACACCTGATCGAAGCTTCGCCCCTCCAGACTCACGCACACGTACTTACACGCGTCATAGCGGCGCACCTCATAGCTCACCCCATCCTGACACACAGACAGAGAACACTGTCATCTGTATAGTGCTTTTTACAATGCAGATTGTGTCAAAGCAGTTTTGAAAGACAGACAGCAGTGAGTTTGAGCAGAACAAACGCTTTCAGCCACACACACTGAAACAAAGCATATATGTGTGTGTGTGTGTGTGAGAGAGAGAGAGAGCTGTAATTATTGTCTGTCTAGGTGTCAGCTGAACTCTGTAATTAATGCTGCTTTGCTAATATTAGCTCATGTGTTTAATTATTCATATTTGCCTGTGTGTGTGTGTGTGTGTGTGTGTGTGTGTATTGTGTGTCAGCTGTAATTAAGAGTGTTTTAACGGCTCAGATCTCACGCCTGTGTGACATTTCAGCTCCGTCTCTGAGATTCATCTTGATGTATATTCACCACAAATGTATCAACAAATCAAGCGTCTTATTTACACCACAAAGGGTCGCATTTCTCCACAGCCGCATGCTATTTAACATTTGCATTAAGCCGATAATAGCATGCTATACTCACTATGTGACAGTTGTGAAAGTGTATACATGAGAGACCCATAAAGCTTTAGTGCAATACACACTCAATTCTTTTTCTTTTGATGAAACGAGCAAAAATTGATAGTAACACTTACTGCTGAAGCTTTGACCACAATATAAGCACAAAAAGCACAGGTTAACATGCCGATATTTAGTTAGCGAAGGTGCAGAGTGATGTTAACTATCACTTCAATCAGTTAGATAGTTATTATGTTTGAGTGTTACCTTGCACTCGGTGCTCAGCAGTTTATACTCGCTCTCTTCAGTGGCTCCAAGCATCCAGTTTTTGATCATGAGAAACATGCTGAAGGCAGCTGCTGCGGCTCCGTCAGGTGTGTGTTTTGTGTGTGTGTGTGTGTGTGTGTGTGTGAGGCGCGTCTCCTCCCTCCTGCTTCATCATCTCAGAACAGCCTTAAAGAGTCCAGAGCGCAGAGATGAGACGCAGCATAGAGCCTCAAAACATGCCTCAGTCGATCAGACTAAACCCTGACTCACCTCTCAGCCATGTTCTCCTGTTTCTAGAGTCTCCTGTTGTTTTCTTCATGGTTTTTGAGAATGAATGCATCACATAAGCTATCCTGTTTCATCTCATTTCTTCCAATTTGACTGGATTCTACTGAGCGACACATGAATTTTCTTCAAAGTGCAGGAGCTGTAGGTATTAGTTTGACCAGCTATCAGTTAACCAAAGGGTAATTAGTCATATTTTTTGGATTCAACTTAGACTATCTACATTTCTCTGTAACTGAATTTAAAAATATATGACCAGTCTTAAAAGAAAAAAATGAGCTGACTAACTTTAAGAATGAGTGATTCAAGAAATCGCTAGACGTGATTTATTCTTGCACTATTGAAACATTAACAATCAATTATAGCAATTATTAAACCGAAACAGTGTCAAAAATCTGCGTAAGATTACAAGTAATTGAGTTCTGCAAAGACGAACTATTTTGAAAGTCAGAATCACATTTAATGTTCGTGCACTAAAAAAAACATTGTGCTTGTTTTACTCAGTAAAATTGCAGCATTTACATTAACTTTTTAGTATTTTGAACTCATTTTACAGCATTTTTACACAAACTTTCAACAGTTCTGTGGTTTAAAGTTTCTTTTTGAATTATTGATATATCACTTTGCCATTTGATACTGTAAAGTTGCTTTGACACAATTTGTATTGTAAAAAGCGCTATATAAATAAAGCTGACTTGACTCCAGACTGATGATGATGATGAGATCAGATCTCTGTGTGAAGCACTGTCTGTTGTCAGACTCCTTGTGCAAACAAAAATCTCACTGGATTATCACAATTAATGAATGCAAAATGAATGTTTGTAAATGTAAACTGATATTTCATACTGACACACTACAGCAAAAAGATAGATATTACTGACTTAAAACCATTTTTTTGTTGGTGACTGTACTGTATGTGAAACAAATAGCATGTGTTTACAAAGAAAATATCCATATTTTCATTCAGAGTCCAGTCTAAAAGTCTAGGAACATATTGAGGTGTTAGATGGAAACCTTGTGCATTATGATGGAGTTTGTGGTTTATTTCTCTATATTTAGCTATTGTTAGCTTTATTTATATAGTGCTTTTTACAATACAAATGATGTCTAAGCAACTTTACAGTATTAAGAAAGTAATATATCAGTAATGCAAAAAAAAAAAAAAGAGGAAATTAATCAATAGTTCAAAATTAATAAGTTTAGTTGTTGTCCTCAAACTGAGCAAGCCATAGTTGACTTTGGCAAGGAAATATTTGAAATCGTAAGTCTCTTTATTCTCCATGATGTCCGTCGGTGTAAATGCATAACGGTTTATAATCTCAGTTGATCTGCATCTGTGTGCTGTTTTCCAGTTTCCAGGATGCATGATTCATTTAGCATCATTCCGACACAGATTCGCTGACACATTTAAAGTGAATTAGTTTATTTGAAGAAGAAACAACAGTCAGAACTTATAAATGCACACACACACACGCACATTAATGTGGTCTTCACGTCTCCCAGCCTTTGCCGCCCGGTTGAGTCGGGAGCCGGAGCCCCACGAGCCCCGCCACCACCTCGGGAGCGCGCTCGCCGCGCCCGTGATAGCGCTCGTGCAGGCGCAGATGCAGGCGCGTGGACGTCAGCAGACAGAGATAGGTGCGCGCCGCGTGAAGAGCCTCCATCCGCGCGCGACACAGCTGAGCACCGGTCACCTGAAACACAAAACACACACACAAATACACCATCTTAGTGCCTAATCCGGATCAGATCGGGTGTCCGATGCGTCACACTGACGCCGTAAAATGTTCATGTGGAAAAACGAGCTTCATGAAGCAAATCGAGCTCGTGTTTCACACTGAAACAGCGGCCGCGTCCCAATAGCGATACACGTTAGTGTGGTATATATTCCGTTACCTGGTTTCTCCTGAACTGCTCCAGCACATATTTATAAACGAGAGTGTTTCTGTAATCAGAGCCCTTGGCGATCCGGATCTCCTTCAGCAAACCGCGACAGGTCACCGCCGCCATCACGACAGACACAACGAGTCGATCCTACGAAATCAGACGCAACCAATCAAACACAGATCGAGTCGAGCGCAGAGAACGATGGTTTAAACTTGTCAAATCGATGATGAAAGTATTTGTCGTCTTTTTGTTGATTGCATTTGCACTGAATGATTTTAAGGAGATCCCTGGAGTTGAAATTACACTGGAAGACGAGAATATTTAAATTGGCTTGAGAAAGACAAATTACTGATCTGCTATTTTCTTCCTAGCCAAAAGTCTCTGACTGCTACTCCTCCTAGAGCTTTAACTCTACAAACTCCAAACTCAGCCCAGAACTTCAGACTGATCTGACTCCAGTTGCTGAATCTTTTCTAACTGATCAGACTTACGATTTTCCTAAAAATAAAGATTAAAACTGGGGAAAATCCCATAGACTTACATTGAGGAAATGTTCAAATGAGCTAAGACAAAAACATGCTAGCAAACATGCTAATCATGCTAAAAACATGCTAGTAACTTGATAATCATGCTAGCAACATGCAAATCATGCTAGAATCATGATAGCAACTTGCTAATCATGCTAAAACATGCTAGTAACATGCATCATGCTAGAATCATGATAGCAATTTGCTAATCATGTTTAAAAACATTCTAGCAACATACTATCAACTTGCTAGTCATGTTAGAAACATTAGTAACTTGCTAATCATGCTAAAACATGCTAGTAACTTGATAGTCATGCTAGCAACATGCAAATCATGCTAGAATCATGATAGCAAATTGCTAATCATGTTAAAACATGCTAGTAATTTGTTAATCTTGCTAAAACATGCTAGCAACATGCAAATCATGCTAGAATCATGATAACTTGCTAATCATGTTTAAAAACATTCTAGCAACATACTATCAACTTGCTAGTAATGCTAGAAACATGTTAGTAACTTGCTAATCATGCTAAAACATGCTAATAACTTGATAATCATGCTAGCAACATGCAAATCACGCTAGAATCATGATAGCAAATTGCTAATCATGCTAAAACATGCTAGTAATTTGCTAATCTTGTTAAAACATGCTAGTAACGTAAACCTTGCTAGAATCATGATAGCAATTTGCTAATTATGTTTAAAAACATTCTAGCAACCTACTATCAACTTGCTAAACATGCTAGCAACTGGCTAATCATGTTATAAACATGTTAGCAACTTGCATAAATGTTAAAAAATGCTAGCAACATACTATCAACTTGCTAATCATGCTAAAACATGCTAGTAATCTGATAATCATGCTAGCAACATGCAAATCATGCTAGAATCGGACATGAATTCTTGATATCAATAATTCAATTTTCACTAGTTAAAATGCTAACTATTGATATCAAAAATTGGATTTTCACCAGTAACAATGACAACTTTTGATATCAGGAATTACAATTCCACTGGTAAAAAGGTTAATTTTTACTAGTTGAAATCAAATTCTTGATAGCAATAATTCAATTTCTGCGAGTGATGACACCATTGTTGATATCAATAATTAAACTTTTTACCAGTGAAAATGTAATTCCTGATATCAAAAGTGGCCATTGTTACTAGTAAAAATCTAATTTCTGATATCAAGAATTAGCATTTTAACTAGTCAAAATTGAATTGTTGATATCAAGAATTCATATCCTGCGAATTAATAAAAGTCAAAACGGCTTGCCATACACCGCCATCTGCTGGCAGATTTAGTTTCTTATTTAGAGTATAATTTCATTAAAAATATAAAATTATTTTGTCATTATTTACTCAGCCTCAAACCTTACTTTCAGTATAAAAGATATTTTGACTTCTGTTTTGCTTACCAATGACTTTCATTGTATGAAAAAAAAAAAAAAAAAAAAAAAAAAAACTGAGAAGCTTTTTTAAATAATCTTCTTTTATGTTCCATGGTTTACATTGAAGGCTATTGAAGCCTAAATGTTGATGTGTTGAATCAAATAAAATATTTATTTGTATTTGTAATGTCTACTTGATACTTTCTCATTTAACACAATAATAACTTAAGTAATCTTTTGTGGGTATTTTCACAGTCAAAATAATTGAAAATAAACTGAAACATTATGTAATTAATTAGTTTTGTTTATTGACTGACAGTCCTAGAAAAAAATACATGCCAGCATTCAGAGTAAACAACAACAACGTAATACATTTACTTCTTGAGAAGACTCAAATGATGAATAAAGAAATACAGTTTTATTGCTTTCAGATGAACACAATTCTGGATAGTTTCCATAAACTCAACTCTGAAAACAAAAAACAGCAATGATAATAATGATAATATTAATGATGAGCGATGATAATGATAATAGACATAAATGACAACCAACTATTTAAGTAATGATAGCATGTATAATAATACGTATGATGATAATAACAACAATAGTAACACTAAAGATGGTGATGATAACAGGAATATTTTGTAATGAGAGCAGCAGTGATAATAATACTAAAAGTAATAACTGTAACAGTTACAATGATAATAGTAATACTAAAGATGATGATGATAACAATAGTAATGTCAATAATAATAACAGTAATATTAATAAAAACAACAACAACAACAACAACATTATACGAAAAGATAATGATAATAATATAATTGCAATAATAATAATAATGATGGCATGGATATATGTGTCCGGACAATTTTGTGAGCAGTGCGAGCAAGTTTCTGATATGAATTCCATTTTAGCCTTTCCCCAGTGAAGAGTCTTATACTGTATGAGCTGAAGGTTGGCATTTTTAGTCACAGAATAAATATTTTTGACAATTTGAGTCCAGAAGTCGGTTCACTTTTAAAGATGAATAAATGTACTTGTTTTCTGATCTGCTGTTCAGATCAACAGTCTCTTACTCATGTGATCTGGATTAAATATTGAAACATGATGAAGATCCAGACCTACAGATTATGGACTATTGATCGATAAGATCCTCAGAGAGGAAGGAATACAGAACATTGCATCAAAAGTACAACAGAAGAATGGTAAGAGTGTGTGAGTGAAGGTGGTTTTGAATGTGTGTAGATGTGTGTTAGTCACAGGATCAGAGAATGACACCGTTCCTCTGTCATAGTCCAGATTCACTCTCACATAATGAAGATGCTGTTTAACACGGAAACCAGAACCTGGAGACCATCCGTGCCACACAAACCAGACATCAGTCTTAAAGAAATCATCTCCCTTCCTCTGGTTTGATGCTGTAGTTACTCCAAGACTCCAGACTAAACTGTGTTTAAGATCCACCTCCCAGCAGTGTGTTCCTGAGTTGAAACCCTCTGAACCCAGGACACAGGTATTGTAGTTAAATCTCTCTGGATTATCAGGAACAGGTTGATCGTTGTCGCTGAATCTCACACTGGTCAGATCATCAGACAGATGGAGATGTGGATTTGCAGTATTTGGATCCAGAATCACAGGAGCTGATGAGACACAATCAACAGATGCTGTTATTCTGATGTTCATATAATGATCAAGAGTGAACCCAACACAGATGATTATGAATTATGACATGAATTATGACACAGGTGTCAGCCATCTTATCAGACTATTTAAACCACTGTCTATACTTTTGTGTTTGCCTCTCTGCCTGCCTGATTACCCCTGCCTGTTGTTCAGATTATTCCGTTGTTTGCTAGCAGCCCGCCTAATTTTGTTAGCACTCATGCTATTCCCCTTGTACCTTGCAATTCTCAAGTGGCACTGTCAGTGCTAGACGGTCACCCCCTGGGCTCTGGTCAGGTCCAATTTACCACTGAAGAGCCCACTCTCTGCACTGGAGTTCTCCACAAAGAGACCATTCTACTATTTGTCTTCGATGCACCTCAGACACCCATAATTCTAGGATTCCCCTGGCTGGATTTACACAACCAACTATTTCCTGGGCCGAGAGACAGGTACGCTGCTGGTCTTCCTACTGTCTGTCCTCTCCTGTCTCCAAGACCAAAACCCCATCAGAGACCTAAGAATCTTCCAAATCCCCAGAACTGCCCAAAAAATACCAGGATTTGAGTCTCACGTTCAGCAAGGTAAAAGCCACTCAACTTCCTCCACGCTGCCCAGTAGACTGTGCCATAGAGCTATTACCCGGCACTCACCCTCCTAAGGGCTGCATCTTCCCATTGTCGTAACCCAAATCAGAATCCATGAAGGAATACATTAAGGAGGAGTTGGCTAAAGGTTTCATTGGTCTGCCTACATCTCCCACATCGATAGGCTTCTTTTTTGTCAAGAAAAAGGATGGTGGACTTAGACCTTGCATTGATTATCGCGGCCTCAACGACATCACGGTTAAGTTCCGATATCCCTGCCACTAGTGCCAGCTGCCCTTGAACAACTCAGAACCGCCAAGTACTTTACCAAGCTCAACTTACACAGTACTTAATCGAACCACAATGGTATCACTTCCAGTCACTACAAGTACTTGGTAATGCCCTTCGGCCTAGTTAACAGCCTTTCAGTATTTCAAGCCTTCATTGATGATGTCTTCCGCAACATGCTCATGGTAATAGTCTACATCGATGATATACTCATCTTCTCCAACTCCTACCAGGAACACATCCAACATGTTCGCTCCGTCCTCAAAAGACTAATTCAGCCCCAGCTTTATACCAATATAGAGAAATGTGAGTTTCACCAGACACAAGTATCCTTCCTCGGTTATGTCATCTGTGCAGATGGAGTGGCTATGGATAACACTAAGGTCAAGGCTGTTGTTAACTGGCCCCAGCCTACAACTTTGAAAGGGCTCCAACGTTTCCTGGGGTTTGGCAACTTCTATCGAAGCTTCGTCCGTCAATTCTGCTCTGTAGCTGCCCCCCTGACAGCTATGGTAAAGAACGGCACCCACCGTCTTACCTGGACACTCACCACTATCACAGCTTTCAATGAGTTTCAATCAACGCTTCACCACTGCTCCTATCCTTCGTCACACTAATCTGGACAGTGAATTCATTGTGGAAGTCTATGCCTCCAACAAAAGCATAGGGGCAGTCCTCTCGCAACGACAGGGTAACCCACCATAGATGTTCCCTTGTGCCTTCTTTTCGCACAGTCTCAACGCTGCTGAACAGAACTATGACGTTAGCAATAGGGAACTCTTAGATATGAAGGCCTCCCTCAAGGAGTGGCGGCACTGGCTGGAGGAGGCGAAACATCCATTCACTGTACTTACCGATCACCGTAACCTAGAAAATCTGCGCTCAGCCAAGAGATTCAACTATCGTCAGGCAACTTGGGCCTTGTTCTTCATCAGATTTAGTTTCATCGTTACTTACCATCCAGGCTCCCAGAACACCAAGCAGACACCCTCTCAAAGCTTCATGAATCCTTCATATCTACTCCCAATCATGAACCCATTCTTCAACAGTCCATCACAGTAGCTCCCGTACAGTGGGACATAATGACGGAGATCTCAGAGGCCCAGGTCACAGATCCTCCTCCTGCTGAGTTATCCGCCAGTGCCTCCATCAGCAGGTCCACTCCAATCCCAGCTCCAGTGATCCAGGTATTGCCTCTACCATCCACCTGCTCACAAACAGTTTCTGGTGGTCCAGTCTCCAGTCTGATATCATACAGTTCATCTGGGAATGTCTAACCTGTAACATATCCAAATCACCTCATCAGCTTCCCGCCGGGCTTCTACAGCCACTACCCATGCCACAATGCCCATGGTCCCATATCGCTATTGATTTCATAACTGACCTACCACAATCTCAAGGAAACACCACCATACTCACTGTTATTGACAGATTCTCCAAGGCATGCCAGCTGTTACCACTACCCAAACTACAGTCAGCTCTACAGACTGCTGAGGCTCTTTGCAAATTTATCTTCAGGTTCTATTGCCTACCTGACGATATTGTCTCCAACCGTGGACCCCAGTTCACCTCGTGGGTGTGGTCAGTCTTCTGTCGCCTGCTCAACATTAATATCAGCCTTACCTACAGATACCACCAAAGGTCGAATGGAAAGGTAGAATGCCTCAGTCAGGAACTCACCCGTTTCCTCAGATCATACCTTGAAACAGGGATAGGTTGGTAGCAGGTTTTCAGAGTGAGTTCTGTGCATATTCTGCCCATAGGAAGAAGTGGTTCCAGTCCGACTGATTCCTGTGACGGTATCCTAGGCTTTCGACCTCCGTTGTTCCCATGGTTGGGCGAACCCTCCAATCTCTCTGCCATCAACTTCAGAGGCTTCAGAGGAGCGAGGAAACCTGCAATGAGGGTCATGTACATCTCCAGAGAGCAGTCAGATACACCCGGGAACAAGCCAATCATCGCCCTTAATACTCACCTCGACCAAGAACTCGTGGAAGACCTCGGTGCCGCTTGCCTCCTCGCGTCAGGAGCCGCTCACTGGGAGGAGGCTCTGTCACAAATCTGGCCTCTGTGGCTCCTTCCAATCACCACCAGAGGGAAACGTCACCCAAGTACCAACTCCCCCCTGACTACATGTCCCATAACCCATTATTTGCTCATTAATGAATCTAATTAGTCATAAATGTCTCTCATCAATAATTGAACACAAGTTCTTATATTCTGTCTGGAATATATTTCTGTCCGTTAAAGGGATACTGCACCCAAAAATGACAATTCTCTCATCATTTATTCATCCTCATGCCATCACAGATGATTATGAATTTCTTCAGATGAACACAAAGATTTTTAGTGCATATAATTCAAGTATACATGGCTGCTTCAAAACCACACAAAGTAAAGTTGAAATAATTAGTATTTGTCTGTTTCTTACACACGATTATTGTTCCACTTCAGGAGAAATCAACAGGGGTTATATGGGATATAAGGGCTATATTTACTGTCTCCTTCTCTTTCTATATTTTTTGAAGCATCATCTTTGGACATGCTCTACACTTGCATTATGTGCAGAAAGATTGATTATTTTCTCTAAAACTCTTAGTTTGTGTTCATCTGAAGAAGGAGAATCATATACATATGGGATGGCATTAAGGTGTGAAGGATGGATTTTAATTGTTGTTTTTGCACTAGATAGATGTGTTTGATCTGCTTTTGTTTTCTGCCTTTAATCAGACTTTTGTGCATTTGATGCTCTTTATTTTTAAGCAATTTCACTTTGCATTGAGGAGATGGTTCAATATGATGAAAGGAGAATCTCCTTTATTGTCTTTCTTTTTGCAGGTTGCTTCTACTTTTTAATACTTGATCAAAGCTCAGATGTTCTGCAGTCAGACTCACTGTTCTGGACGATGTCCTGCATCTTCTTCCAGACTCTGAACGGCAGGTTGCCCAAGTAACGTGGCACATGAATCAAAGCTCCAGAAGGCGTCTGTGGATCCGGCTGTGAGATCTGGACTCTGGAAGAACATTCAGGAGTCAGAACTGCAGTGGCTTTGGATCAGAAGCAGAGAGACCAGAGACACCAGCAGATCACTCACCTTTCCATTGAGACTGGAAACTCCTGCAGAACAAACACACCATTGATCATCAACAACTCAATCAATCATCAATCAATCATCTGAAATCAGACCTTTAGAAAGCAGACATCACTGGCTTTCATCATCTCCTCCATGTCTTTGATTGTGTGTGAAAGAGCTGAGATGTGTCTGTTCATCTCCTCCAGCTTCTCCTTCATCATCTGCTTCTTCTGCTCCTCTTCCTCCCTCAGTGCAGTGATTGTAGCTTCTTCTTCATCTCTGAGAAACTGATGAAGCTTCTCAAACTGCTGTTTAATCTGGCGCTCTGTGTGCTCAGCTTGAGACTGAAATCAAAGCACATTCACTTCAATCGTCTCCATCAACACACATCAACACAATCACATCATTCAGATCTGAGACAAACTAATCCATTATATTAAATATATCAGATCAGAACTGTATATAGTGATCCTACAGCTGGAATCAAAATCACTCTCCATTCTGTTTCCTCACCTTGATGTGTTCAACTGTTTTATCAAACTCTCCTTTCATTTTTTCATTGCACTTAAGTTTCTCCTGTAATGATTTCAGTGCTGTATTGAGCTGTTCCTAGAATTAAACAAAATAAAAATACATAAAACACCAATTACAGCAAAAAAAAATAAATAAATAAAATAAAATAAAAATAAGTGATATGATCATATAAATGTAAGATGTGAAATTATTTCCAAAAGGAAATAAATTCACAAACACAGATTCCATGCAACAGAACAACACAACTATTCTTTATATGTGATCTTCACAGAGAGCAAACACCACCACCCCCTTGCTCATTTACAACCCCTTCCTCCTTCTCTTCTCCCCTCCCTGCCTTTCACACTTTCCCAAGCAAAAGGTTTTTCCACTTAAATTTCATCAGGAATATCTATGTACCACATGTGTTGTATCTTGTGAATATGTTCTTTTCCCCTTCATGTTTGGTATCATTTTAAAGGTCTCTGTGCGATTGGTAAAATGGTCTCAATTTTATAGCAGTCATTTATATTATGAAAAAGATTGCAAACTTTTGTAGAATTGTGCCTTGCATCTGAGGGGTGGGTTTCCCCCCTAGGGTCAGTTTTACAACTGTTTTGGTCTGGGTAATAAAAGCAAGGTGACAGAACAATACAGGGCGACTCTGCATTCGGAGACCCGTAGCATGGAGCATGTCTCTATGCTACGTAATTTTCCTAAAATGTCAGGTATGCATTTTTTGTAAAAGGCAAGCAGTAGGCAGCCGACAATAAGTGTTTTAGCCACTTATAACCTCTGACTAAGATCAGACTGGTGAGTTTGTGAGTGTATGATCTGTTAGGCCGACGCACAACATAAAAGAGACATTAGGTCCCCAGTGAACAAATAATTGAAAGTATGGGATTTCCAGAATAATCAAATATCTAAATTAATAATCGATACTTGTGATCAGGAGTTCAGCTGGACTAAATACAACCAGCTCTGATCAATCAAATCAACACTTAAACAGGATTTTAAAACAACATGAAGTTGCTAAAAGTAATTTCTTACCTTATATGATGAAACCACTTCACTGATGGGTCTGAATTTATGATTGTCATGTTGTTTTGAATCTCTGCAAACCAAACACAGCAGCTGTTTGTCCTCCAGACAGAAGAGTTTGAGTTTCTCTCTGTGCAAACTGCAGATCTCCTCAGATCCTGATGAACATCTGTCATTTCTCTCCTTCAGGAAGGACTCGCACAAGTTTTTTAACACAAGATTAAAAGGAGGATATTCTCTTGATGATCTTCTTCTGCAGACGGGACACTCCTGAGTTTTCTTGGTTCTCCAGAACTGTTGAAGACACTCTTTACAGACACTGTGACTACATGATAAAATAACAGGATTATTGAAGATTTCCTGACATACAGGACAAGAAAAATCATCTTCAGATAGTGAAGCCATTTCCACTCTCTGAGCTCCAGCGAACTTCTTCTTCTTCTTTGGCGTTTTATGGCGGTTGGCAAACCAACTTTAGGTGCATTTACCGCCACCTACTGGGATGGAGTGTGGAGCATTGATGTAATGAAAACAAAACAAACAAAAACAAAATATAACAAATCAAAGCAAAAAAAAAAATTAAATCCTGTTATTAACCCTGTATCTTTGAGATACTTGAATAATGCGTGAAACATGTCTACATTCATATCCCTATTTAATAATTTTTTTAAGTGATAACTGATTTATTTCTATATGAAGCGCTTCTGTAAGTTGTAATGTTTGGTTGTCATATCCTTTATGTTCAACTGTTTCAGGAAGATCACATTTAACACACAGACCAGATTCATGTTTTCCTATTATAAATAATGACTGATTAAGTGCAGTATATTAAGACGTGACAATATTCTATCTTCCTTTCTATTCCCAAAAATTCTCCTTTCTTTTCCAACTGTTTTTTGAATATTATATAAATGTCGTCCTTTATTCTCACCATCCCACTTCTTCTGCCACATATCTTTTAATGCTTGTATAATTAGCCCTTATATCTCTAATTTACTCATTGGAAAGCCAAATTCTATGTCTGGATATTTTAATGTTTTTTTTCGCTATTTGATCCACCACTTAATTTCCTTCTATTCCTCTATGTGCAGGTATCCACACAAAAGAGAGAACTGTTTTTGTTTGTATTCTGAACAAACTTTGTAAAAATTCTGATAAAATATCTTGTCTAGTTGAAGATTTACCACTCTTTAAACTTGACAGTCCTGAGAAAGAGTCTGAACATATGACTACTTCAGGTATATTGATCTCTTCAACCCACTGAAGAGCCAATAATATGGAAATCATTTCTGTAGCATACACTGATATATGATTAGATGTTCTTTTTGCTTTCCTATACCTGAACTTTGGAATATATATTGCTGCTGCTGTGTGTCCTGTTTCAGGATCTTTAGATCCATCTGTATATATATGAGTTTCTAATATGTATTTTTGATCTAAATATTTATGTACAATTACGTTTTTTGATTCTTGTCTAGCTCCAGCAATCTAAGCATTACTTTCACTTTCTGAAAGCATTAGGAGCATTATCGCCACCTACTGTTCTGGATGTCAAATTAAACTTTCATTCTCTCTCTAAACTAAGGAGCACTCAGAACATTTATTTTTGAGTACAAAATATGTGTACAATAAAATGGCATTAGTATACAAAACAAAAATTACATTTTAAATTACAGACAAAATATTCCAAGTAACATAATAAAATACAAAAACAGGAAACAAAAACAAGAACGAAAAGCAATAATAACAATAATAATAATAATAATATAAAGAAAATATTGTTGCATCAAATTATATACTATATACTAAAACAAATTAAACAGTTTTACTGCCTTTGAATGGCATCTGAGAAGTATTTTAGATCATTTTTAAACAGTAACCAAGGTAGGAGGTTTAAAATATCAACTGTCATGTATAAAGTATTTTACTAATAATACAATAATTAATCAAATCATGCAAAACAGAGCACTCTTTGGTTATTCTGTACATACAGTGAAACTACCAGCAATCACACCCTTATCTAACATCCAATAATACATGTTCTGTATCTTTAAATAAATGAATAAATGTTTGCATAGATAACAAGGCACATTTTCAAAATTACATTTTGAATGCAGATTTTTTTTTTTTTTTTTTTTTGCAGGGATATATATAATTTAATATTTTAAACTGCATTTCTTTTATCTTGAGGAGAATATGACATTTTAGATAAGCTGTTCTGAAATATTTACCAAGAGTAAAATAATTGCTTTGGATGACAGGGAAATCTGTGTTTTAAAGTGAATGGATTTTAGTCTAACATATTAACACTCTCATCCAATACTGACCAAATATTTCTATTTACCCAGTCCTTATAAAACAAGCATTTGTTGCAATGTAGAATATATTTGTTCCCTGTCGATACTTCACTCGTACTGCGTCTGCTAAGACACTATGGGGAAAACTCCTTTTTTCCATTGACTGAAGCCTATGAAGGCAATATGTTTGTTCGGAACTGGGCCAGTTTGTGTGCCCATACAACTATTCGCTTTGATAGAGGGCAAACGAAACTTAAAATTTCAACAGAGAACATTTCTCCTTCTGTTTATCACCAGTGTGGGGTCCTCATATGGCAACCACCCACTCAAATTAATCTAATCCCCTTGTCATCAGGCCAAGGCCTGACAGGCCATCCCTGTAGTGTCAGACTTGAAATTCTTTTAACTTGGCACAGCGTCTTAAAAATGCGGCGCTTCTGTGCGAGGAGCTGCAAAAGATGCAAGACACGAGCGTAGCAGTCATGCATGTCCTTCAAACACGTGTTTACATAGATAAACAATGTAAAAGTGGATTGGAATGGAAAAATGCATTCTGTGTGAATGGTCCCTAAGGGCATAGGTATGCTTTTGCCTTTGGTGGGGACATAAACCCAAGTAACCACCCTTTTTAAGTCAAGTCAAGTCAAGTTTATTTGTATAGCGCTTTTCACGAAACAAATCGTTTCAAAGCAGCTTAACAGCAAATTAGTTTGTACAATAATTAAGGTTTGTTAAATTAAAGTTTGTACAATAACGTTTGTTAAATTAAAGTCTGTACAATAACTAAAATTTGTTAAATTAAAGTTTGTACAATTTGTATAATGTTAACATTAATGATTATATGTTGCAATCAAATCACTGTAGTAAAATTCGGTAGTGATGTATGGTGTTTCAGGGCTGATATCATCTAAAGTCATCCGAGGGGTTGGCATCATCATCTCTTCTTCAGTGTTCCTGATCCAGACTGTAGCTTGTGTAATTCCTAGTTACCACGGGATGTGAATCCCGTGGCAGAAACAGAGAACAAATAGGAACATAATTAGCGTAGCTGCTGTTCAAACCAAGCAAAAGGATTTGTTCAACCAAAGCTAAAGATTCATAATGTGCAATTGATCAGATATAACTGCAGTAAAAGTTGAGATGCATTATGTGAATGCTTGGCTAAAAAGATGCGTCTTTAATCTAGATTTAAACAGAGAGAGTGTGTCTGAACCCCGAACATTATCAGGAAGGCTATTCCAGAGTTTGGGAGCCAAATGTGAAAAAGCTCTACCTCCTTTAGTGGACTTTGCTATTCTAGGTACTACCAACAGTCCTGAGTTTTGTGACCTTAGGGAGCATGATGGATTGTAGTGAGGTAGAAGACTAGTTAGGTACGCAGGAGCTGAACCATTTAGGGCCTTATAGGTAAGAAATAGTATTTTATAGTTGATAGTTTTTACCACCCAAGCTTTTCTTCTGCTGAGTATATTATCAGGAAAGACCACATTCTTGGGCTGCTAGAAAGAGATCTTCAAGAGCATTCTCCTGTTCCCTTAATGTAAAAAAAAAACATCCCTCCAAGTCTTTACCTGATGACAGAAGCTTCCCCATCTCCACAGACAGGATGACAAGTAACAGACATAAATAGACACAGATAACAAAATAAACAAGTTCAAAAATAAATATGTGAAAACAATACACAATAGATTTTTAGATTTGGTAGCTTAGCTGAACCATACAGTTGTTGAAGTGTAGAGGGTGTCTTCAATGATGGCAGAGTAGAACTGTTTCGGCAGCCCCAGTGGCAGGTTGAACTTCCTCATCTGACAAAGGAAATACAGACTCTGCTGGGCCTTCTTGACAGTGTGAGTGTCCCACTTTAGGTCCTGAGAGATGGTGGTGCCAGGTTGTTAAGACTGCACCAGGCAGTCAGCTGCTCAACCTAACTTCTATAAGCAGACTCGTCACCATCTTGGATAAGGCCGATGACTATAGTGTCATCTGCAAACTTCAGGAGCTTGACAGAGGGATCCGCAGAGGTGCAGTCATTGTTGTACAGGGAGTAGAGCAGTGGGGAAAGAACACATCCCTGGGGGGCACCAGTGCTGATGGTGTGGCTTTTGTATGTGGATTTACCCATTCTCAGATAGATAGGAACAGAGAGCTGGATTAGTTTGGTCTGGAGGAATGTTGGGATGATGGTGTTGAAGACCGGGCTGTCCAAGAATGAACAGGATCCTTGCATAAGTCACTTTTTTGTCCAGATGCTGCAGGATGAGCAATCAGCAATGTTCTTCAGATAAGCCAACACCAGTCTTTCAAATGACTTTATGACCACAGACGTTAAAGAAACAGGTCTGTAGTCATTAAGTCCAATTCTCTTGGGATTCTTTGGGGCACGGATGATTGTGGAGTGTTTGAACCAGGCAGGGACTTCGCACAGCGTCAGTGATCTGTTGAAGATCTGTGCAAAGATGGGGCCAGCTGGTCAGCACAGGTTTTCAGACAGGTTGGTGTGACACAGTCTGGGCCTGGTGCTTCCTGTCTCCTTTGCTTCTGGAAGACCTGATGCACATCATGTTCACTGATCTGAAGTGCATGTGTTGGGGAGAGAGAGTTGGAGGTGTTAACGATTTTGTAGAGGGATGTTCAGAGTGGGTGTGAGACTGAGTTTAAAGCCTACAGTAAAACTCATGTAGGTCTTCAGCAAGTCTTTCAGGCCTTACCACACTGAAGCTGGGTCATTAAAAGAGAACTGGTATTCTAGCTTTTTAGAGTAGCTCCTCTTAGGCACTCTAATCTCCTTATTCTGTGTTTCTGGCCTGCATCCTCTTTGGCTTGGCGAAGCTGTCTGATTCTTGTTGTGAATCAGGGTTTGTCATTGTTCAAAGTCAAAGTCAAAGTCTGCTTTATTGTCAATTCTGCTATATATACAGTACATACATACAGAGAATTGAAATAGCATTACTCTCAAACCCTAGATACATACAGGTAACATTAACAATAACATAAGAAGTAAATTACAATTATGTACAAAATAAATAAATAATATATATAAAATACAAATTTTCAGTAGGAATCAAGTAAAAAATAAAGTGGCATTAATTATAGAGATGTATGAGAGATAAAGTGACTTATGAAGATAAAGTGGCAATGGCAGATAACAGTGCAAACCAGACAATAGTCAGTGCAATTATGGTGTAGTGCAAGAGCTTAATAGTCTGTGTATGTAGAAACCAGTGCTCAGAGAGTCAGACGTGTATGAGGTAGATGGATGAGGTAGTGAACCGTGGGGGGTGATGTCTCAGAGGTCAGGTAAATGGGGCAGAAAGAGGGAAGAGGGGGCAGAGTCGGAGGGAGTTCAGCGTCCTGACAGCCTGATGGATGAAGCTGTCTTTCAATCTGCTGGTCCTGGCCTGAAGACTGCGCAGTCTCCTCCCTGATGGCAGCAGACTGAAGAGGCTGTGTGATGTGTGGGTGGGGTCACCAGCAATGCTGAGGGCTTTTCGGGTGAGACGGGTGTTGTAGATGTCCTGGAGGGAGGGGAGAGAGACACCGACGATCTTCTCAGCTGCTCTCACTATACGCTGAAGTTTCATACGGCAGGATGCGTTGCAGGTGCCATACCACACAGTGATGCAGCTGGTCAGGATGCTCTCGATGGTGCCTCTGTAGAAGGTGCACATGTTGGGGGCTGGTGCTCTGGCTCTTCTCAGTTTGCGAAGAAAGTAGAGTCGCTGCTGTGCTTTTTTGGTCAGTGCATTCAGAGAGAGATTGTTGTCACTGCACCATCTGGCCAGGTGGCTCACTTCACTTCTCTAGTTTGTCTCATCACGGTTGCTAATGAGACCAACCACAGTCGTGTCATCTGCAAACTTGATGAAGAGGTTGCTGTTGTGTGTCGGTGTGCAGTCATGGGTCAGCAGAGTGAAGAGAAGGGGGCTTAGCACACATCCTTGAGGGGCCCCAGTGTTCAGAATGATGGTGCTGGATGTGTTGCTGCCGACCCGTACTGCCTGAGGTCTCCCGGTCAGGAAGTCCAACAGCCAGTTGCACAGCGATGTGTTGAGTCCCAGCTGAGACAGTTTATGAGTGAGCTGTTGAGGGATGATTGTGTTGAATGCTGAACTGAAGTCTATGAACAGCATTCTGACATAAGAGTCTTTTTTGTCCAGATGTGTGAGTGGAGGGCAGTGGAGACGGCGTCATCGGTCGAGCGGTTTGACCGATATGCAAACTGGTAGGCGTCCAGGGAGGGGGGGAGGACAGACTTGATGTGGTGCATAACTAGTCGCTCGAAGCACTTCATGAAGATGGGAGTTTTCTTTTTATATAGAAAACTGAAAAGAGTAGGAAAGTGCTAGTGTCAATTGGTCAAGTTCTGCCGAAAAAGATGGGTTTTCAGACGTTTTTTGAAGATGGCCAATGACTCAATGAACGCAAGCTTCTGGAGGGGACATAAGGTTGGATTAGACAGTTTAGGTATTCTGGTGCAGTGCCAGTGGTTGTCTCTATAGGCAAGCACCAGTACCTTGAATTTGATGCGAGCAGCTACTGGCAGCCAGTGCAGTCTGATGAGCAGAGGTGTGACATGGGCTTTCTTCGGCTCATTAAAGACCACTCTTGCTGCTGCATTCTGAATCATCTGCAAAGGCTTGGAAGTGCATGCAGGAAGGCCCGCCAAGAGTGCATTACAATAGTCCAGTCTGGAGAGGATAAGAGCTTGGACAAGAAGTTGTGTAGCCTGCTCTGATAGGAAGGATCTGATCTTCCTAATGTTGTACAAGGCAAATCTGCAGGATCGAGCTGTAGCAGCAATATGGTCTGTGAAGGTTAACTGGTTGTCCATCACAACTCCAAGATTCCTGGCTGTCCTAGAGGAAGTTATGGTTGATGAATTTAGCTGTATAGAGAAGTTGTGATGAAGCGCGGGGTTGGCTGAGATCACAATCAGTTCAGTCTTAGCAAGGTTGAGCTGAAGATGGTGTTCTTTCATCCAGCCAGAGATGTCGGTCAGACAAGCTGTGATGTGAGCAGGAACCGTGGGGTCATCTGGATGGAAGGAGAAGTAGAGTTGCGCGTCATTAGCATAGCAGTGATAGGAAAAAGCATGCTTCCGAATGACAGAACCTAACGATGACATGTAGATGGAGAAGAGCAGTGGTCCAAGCACTGAGCCTTGAGGAACACCAGTAGCAAGAAGTTGTGACTCAGAAACTTCACTCCTCCAAGCCACCTTGAAGGACCTACCTGAGAGGTAAGACTTGAACCATTGGAGTGCGGTTCCTGAGATGCCCATCTTCATGAGGGTGGACAGGAGGATCTGGTGGTTGACTGTGTCAAATGCAGCAGACAGATCCAGTAAAATGAGTACTGAGGATTTGGATGCTGCTCTTGCCAATCTTAGGGCTTCAGTGACTGAGAGCAGGGCAGTCTCAGTTGAGTGGCCACTTTTGAAGCCAGACTGGTTTATGTCCAGGAGATGGTTCTGTGCAAGAAAGAGAGTTGGTTGAATACTACTCGCTCAAGTCTCTTAGCGATGAATGGGAGAAGGGATACTGGTCTGTAGTTTTCTAAAAGTGCTGGATTTAGAGTGGGTTTCTTAAGCAGCGGTATGACCCGAGCCTGCTTAAATGCTGTAGGAAATGTGCCAGTGTGGAGCGAGGTGTTTATGATGTGAGTAAGTGCTGGTATAACAGAGGTAGAAATGGCTTGGAGAATGTGAGTGGGGATAGGATCAAGCGGACAGGTAGTAGGATGATTGGAAATAATAAGTTTGGAGACGTCAGTCTCCATGAGTGGAGAGAAAGAGGAGAGAGTGTGAGTATTTGCTGTTCTGAAATTTGTATCAGAATGTGGTGTGGAAAACTGGTCGCTAATTGTTCTTGTCTTATTAATGAAAAATGTTGCAAAGTCATCAGCTGTAAGAGTTGATGTAGGAGGGGGAGGAGGAGGACAATGGAGAGAAGAGAATGTTTTAAAAAGTGTGCGAGAATCGGGACAATTATTAATTTTGTTGTGGTAGTATGTTGATTTAGCAGTGGAGACATTTGCAGAGAATGAAGAGAGGAGTGACTGATACGCACTAAGGTCAATAGGGTTGTGTGATTTGCGCCACTTCCGCTCTGCAGCCCTGAGTCTAGAACGATGTTCATGGAGAACATCGGACAGCCAGGGAGCAGAGGGTGTGGTGCGTGCTGGTCTGGATAAGAGGGGACAGAAGTTGTCTAGACAGGCTGATAAAGTGGAGCAAAAAGTGTCAGTAGCAGTGTTAGTGTCCAGTGCTGAGAACTGAGAGGGTGGAGGAAGTGCGGATGAAACCATAGACGATAGACAGGAGGTAGAAAGCGTGCGTAGATTACGCCTAAAGGTGACTTGCGGTGGAGTGTGTGTTGTGCCTGTAGCCAATGTGAGGTCAGAGGTGATAAGGAAGTGGTCTGAAGTGTGCAGCGGAGTAACCAGAGTGTTGGCAGTTGAACAGTAGCGAGTGTAGATAAGGTCCAATTGGTTACTTGATTTGTGAGTAGCTGTGGTAGATACTCGCATGAGGTCAAATGAAGTAAGAAGAGTATTGAAGTCTGTAGCTTGGAGTTTTTCTAGATGGATGTTGAAGTCTCCAAGTAGTACCAGAGGAGTACCATCCTCCGGGAAGTGTGAGAGTAGCATGTCCAACTCCTCCAAGAAGTTACCAAGTTGACCTGGTGGACGATAAACAACTACAAGGTGGATTGTAACAGGGTGGATAACAGTAATTGCATGGGATTCGAATGATGTGTTGTTGGTGAAAGATGATAGAGGACTGAATTTCCAATCATTTGAAATGAGTAGACCAGTACCTCCACCCCTCCCAGTTTGGCGAGGGGTGTGTGAAAAAGTGTACATATTGGATAGGGCAGCCGGAGTGGCCGTGTCCTCAGGTTTAATCCAAGTCTCAGTTAGGGCCAAAAAGCTGAGACATGAATGATTAGCAATTGAGGAAATAAATTCAGCTTTATTTACTGCAGACTGGCAGTTCCGAAACTACAAAACTACACGAGACCTGCGAGAACAAACGCGACTTAAGCGAGTGGTTCACACGGTAAACAAAGTAAGCAAAACAAATATCTCCTAGCAACGACAATCGCGTTAAAATCTAATGAGTAAAAAAGACAAAACACTTACAGACTGCTGTCCTCTTCTGCTGTTCTGTTGCTATGTCAAATGATCACTGCTGTACTGCGGTCACATTTCCAAACCTCAACAGTGAGATCACCACTCTAAAAACACTACAGCTGCTATAATTAATACACTATTTTCGTTATGAATGTGTAGGATGGCTGTCAACCAGCTTGGCCTTGTAAGAAAGTCTCGACTCTAGAACAGATGCAAAACACCACTGTAAAACTTCATAAAGGCAGACTTTGGTTCCATAATAATTCGCAGAAATATAACGAACAAATGAAATTCGCGTTCACTCATTATAATTCAAATTTATTTTATTTGTTCAGCTGCTGTGTAGGCTTTTGTGTCAATGCATCTTTGAAAATTGCAATCAGGAAACTTATGGTTCAGATGAGATTCAGAGCTAATATAACTGGTAATAGTGTGAAGGTCAGATAGAAAACAGAAACATTGATAAATCAATAGCAGTTGCATGCAACAATATAGTGTCAGCTCACGTCAGAACACTCAGTCGGTCAGATCAGAGGAAGTGAACAAACACAGGAAGAGCTGATAGTATATAAAGAAACAGCTGTGAGCAGACAAAGACTGACCAAAAGAGAAATGGCTTACAAGTGTCATTTGTGTCTGCTGGGACTGATCATATTCTCCTCACTTCTCACAGGTAAAGAAATCTGTTTTCTGTATGATCTGAATATTCTGTTTTTTTGTTTTTACGCTGGTGTGCTTTATGTTTTTATTTATTACTATATAACAATGATCACTGAAATGTACTTCTGTCTCAGGTACCAGTGGAGTGAATGAGACTCATGTGTTCATCAGTTCTGCTGAAAATGTCCATCTGCCCTGTAATAATGCTCTTCCTTTCTGCAAATCAACTACATGGAACTACGAAAGATTCAGAGATTCAGCAGCAGTTGAACTGTTTGCTGGAGGGATAAAGAATAAAGACACAGAGAGTCATGAGAGACTGAGTCTGGAATCTGACTGCTCTCTGAACATCAAGAACGTCACTAAAGAAGATTATGGATCTTACTTCTGCCGCCAGTATGTGAGTGGACTACAACAAGGAACTGATGCTCGAGTTTTTCTGCATGTTCTTCATGGTAATGTTATGATTATGTGGTCAATTTAAAAAGGACAAATTCTTAATTTAAACTCTCATGATGATTGAAAAGTGTATGATTTGTGTGTTATTTTGTGTTTCAGTCTCTTCATCATCATCACGGACCAGTGCAGGCATCTCTGTGACTCTCTCCTGTCAGTTGTATACATATAATGGAGTGTTTTGTGATGATTGGATCCGTTCTGAGAGAATTGATCTGTTCTGGGTGAATCCAGCTGGTGTTAAACTGACAATATCAGACTCTAGATATCAGATATCAGATCCAGGACACTGTATCATCACTCTGACTACAACACTCCTGAATGAAGATGACAACAGAGAGTGCAGATGTGAAGTTACTCACAGAAATCAACTCAAGACCTCAGTCACATATACTGTCAAGAGCTCTGGTAAGAAAACAATTTCATCAGACAGTATAATGTCAGTAACACTATAAGTACTATTAATATCACTGAAGCTTATGAGTACTATTAATATCACTGAAGCAGAATAAACCGAGGAACAAAAGCTTCTTTCAGTCTGGCACAAGAGAAGCTCAAAGCACTAACATTCAGTTATTGGGGGCTTTCCAGAGAGTTTCTGTTAAGTTGATGTTTTTGTGGTTTCCATTGTGCTGAAGGGTGTTTGTTACTTCATGCAGTGATCATAGATGTGCTGATGTTAATGCAATGATAAACAGTGTTTTACTTGTTCCCTGCATATGGTCTCTTACATATCTCTGTAAGTCCTGTAGCCAAAATTGTGGCAAATGGGCATTGTTTAACATCTTTCTATGAAAAGCCCCGCCCACTGCACCGCTGCTGTGTGAGCAAATGCAGAAATCTGGGGACTTAATGGACTTTTCTGCAGAGACCATCGTAGACCGCAGCCCAGTTTTCCCACATGCCTGCCATATCTTGCCTTATCCATGTGCACCTGCCATGCCATCGCTGTCGCCAGACTGCCCCTCCAGACAGCCAGACAGCCCCTCAGCCCACCATGGGCAGACCCGCCACAGGTCTGCTCATCACCATCGCCGTCATGGCTGGAGGATTCTCACTATCACCACTAGCCTCTGAGTCCCGGACTCCACCTTGGCCCTTTGACCCAACGGCTCCACCATGCCACCTAGCCCCCTCATCTCCACTGTTGGCCCACCAGCTCCAATGGGGTTCCTCGTCCTTCCTGCTCATCTTCCCACCATCGCTTCAGGACTCCACTCCTCCGTCTGCGCCTCATTGTTCTGTCCTGCTCTCTCTTTTGGTCTCCTCCCTCCAGCTCTGTCCTGGTCCTCTGTCACTCTGGCTCTGCCGTGGACCTCTGGATCTTGGTTACTGGTGCCATCTGTTCTGCCTTGGCCCTCCAGATCCTTTGCATTGCCCCGGATCATCGGCTCTCCATCTCCACCTCGGGCTCCACCTCCACCTGCTCCGCCTCCATTGGTCGGTCCATGGAATCGTCAGCTCTTCTTTCACCATGGCTTTTCCTTTCGTCAGCTCCACCATGGGTTACCATCATGGCTGCGGCCTGGGTCTCGTCTGGCTCCTCCTGTTCCAAATCCTTCCTGTCCTCCCCATGGCTCCTCCCTCCATCTGATCTACCCTGGACACTGTTATTCATCCTCCTCCTGAACCCCCTCCCTCCACAGTTGGTCCTTCTACGGCACGAGGTCACGCCTTCTGGGAGGGGGCAAACCATAACAGACACTCACTCTTTTGTTGTGTTTTTTTTGTCTTTCATTTTGGCCTAGTCCTTTTTGTATTTTAATGATGAAACAAACTGCATGTCATGTAATGATCAAGTATGAAAATATGCCGTAAATGTCCTATAGATCATGCGTCTGCTGCAGCTTCAGATTCAGAGACACTGATTCCAGTCAGCTGCTCAAACTCTGAGACGACATCAAGACAAACTGCAGCAGCAGCTCCTGCACAAAGTTCATCTTCACTCGCAGATCCAGCAGAAACTGAAGTTAGTTGGACTGCTGCGTTATTATTCAGAGGTACGACACGTCTTTGCATTATTTGTTGTTTTATACTTTTGATTTCATTTAGAGCATCACAGATTGTGTCTGTTTTTTCATCTTTCCTGCAGTGATTGTGATTATTGTTGAGTTTGCAGCATTTGCTGCTCCTACTGTAATTCTTCTTCAGATCATCTGTGCAAGAAGAGCTGGTGAGTTTTTTTTTAGCCTGACACAAACTGCAACAATGTTTAAAGTAGCTTATAGAGGATTGTTCATCTTTTTTTCTTCTTCTTCTCAGAAAACTACAAAAAAACTGAAGCCACACTGAAGAAATAGTGATAACATCCATTTACTTTGATATAGATTTCATGGATATTTGCATGCAGTGTTCGCAGTAATTTTCTTGTGTTTTATATAAAAACTGCTTAAATACAGTAATGGACTAATTGTATAATAATCTCTTTTCTGCGATGGAGCCGCTTTGCTGGTTCTTTTATCTTCTCTGTTCATTCTTGTTTTTTAGTGTGTTTTTTTATTATTTATATTTTAGATGATTGCTACTAATTTTTTTTTTTTTAAATAAACCCTCTGCAGTTGTCTTTGCTATAATATATTTTTTACAAATCTGGTGAGTTTTCTTTCATGAGCTGGTAATGTGAAGATGTATTAAACTGAAGCAAAGCAACAACAATGAGCAAATAATTAAATTATTAGTTAATGTTCATAATAGTTCATTTAACTTTATTGTGGTTAGTTCAGAAATCCATTTTTGATAAACTACTGATTTCCACACACTTCACCATTTCTCACAACTGGGCTACAAGTGTCATGCTACAGTGTCTATAAAACACACATAAAGAAAATGAAGGAAAATAGTCTTTAAATAAATCCACACAGAGGGTATATCCACAGGTAGTTGGCAGGTGTCACACGTAAACTAAGGACATTCAATACCAGACAACCAAACACTGATCAGGCTAGAACTTAAAGAGCAGTTCATTTGTTTTTTTTTGTTTTTGTTTTTTTTACTGTCCTAATCTTGTGCTGGAATCCCCTACAAGAGGTTTAAATGCATTTAAGGTCATAAAACATTGTACTTTTCCCAGAATGTACATTTATACATGGAGTCATTTGTCCATAATTTCAAAATGGTTTGTTCCAGCAGTTATTAGCAAAAACCCCTCCCTTCCATAAGCCTACTCAGCTCTGATTGGTCAGCTGGCCAAGCTTGTGACATGTGACTGGAGTACTTTAGCAAGTTAGCGAGTGCTACCATCTGTCCCAGGTTGTTTTTGATGTTGCAGGTTGAAGTGACCCCAATAACGTCATATTTAGCCACTGGAATGCAAACTTATCATTGGAATTTTGCAAGTTTTGAGTTGCAGTTGGGAGAATTTAGTTGTGACAACCTGGCAACCCAATCCATTCTTAAAATAATGACTTAAAAACATTTTGTTTAACACTGTAAGGGAAATACAGGAATTTAGCTCAAAGGGAATCATTTAAGATTTTATAGGGAATTAGAACAGAATCACTGTTCTACGGCTGATCACTGATTTGCCCAGCGGTTCAGAGAATGATCTTCTCAATGATGCAATTCAATTTTGAATTTAGAATGTGGCAGTTGTACTTGCCTTGCCTTTGTGTAAAGGGGTTCCCTTTTGTTGTCCTTGTTGCAAAAAAAGGGCTTTCCCAATGTTACTGTTTGGTTGGAAGTTCTGTGTTTGTTCGGTGTGATGTCTTGGGCATTGACTGAAGGGTGATGCGGACTTGTGTACGCTGGTTGGAGTTTGAGGCAGGGACAGATGTCTGGAACACGGCTTAGGGACAAAACTTAGCTAGAACACAAAACTCATAACGGAAAGAAATAAAGATATTAAAGAAAAAGACAGAAGTGTGATGATCTCCTGATGTTTTTAGAAGAGCAGATGGCGTGTAAACCAGAGCACTCTCAAAGAGCACTAAACAGCAGCGTCAAAATGCTTTGGCAAGAAGGCAGGGAAAATGAGCAAAAATCATAGTTTGATGGTGTCCTGAGTATTTAGACTGGGCTCTTGGACATATCCCAAATGGTGTCTTGACCAATTAGACGTTGTCTTAACTCTGGGTGTTGCTGTGTTTCTCCTCCCAATATATAAATCAACGTTATCTTATCAGTCACATGGTCCGAATTTCCTGTTCATGCAGAGTATAATTTGGACATGATTTCTAAAACATGAATGTAATACATTTTACAAAGAACTGAATTATTGAAACATTTCAAGAATGCAATTTCAAGTTCAGGCATACCAAACACAAATATAAACCCTTAAGCTGTTCTGCTTCAGAATGTACAGTACTTATTGGAATCCATGTTTCCCTCAATGAACTGCAGCTCCACAGTACCAGCAGCACTCATGCAGCCCCAGACCATCATGCTACCAGCACCATGCTTGACTGTAGGCAAGACGGATTCCATTTGGAACAGGCCTTGCAAGGATCGATCAACAAAGTTGAGTACTCATTTTGTGCATTAGGTGCAGAACCTGGCTTCAAAAAAACAGATGTGTGAGTGCTGCCAGCATTGCTTTAAAGCATTGGTCTCAAACTCAATTCCTGGAGGGCCACAGTTATGCACAGTTTAGCTCCAACCCTAATCAAACACACCTGATCCAGCTAATCAAGCTCTTCAGGGTAACTAGAAACTTCCAAGCAGGTGTGAGTTGGAGCTGGTTGGAGCTAAACTGTGCAGAGCTGCGGCCCTCCAGGAATTGAGTTTGAGACCATTGCTTTAAAGGTTGCAGAAGTAGAAGGTCCTATTGTCAGTGCTCAGACCATACGACGCACACTGCAACAAGTCGGTTTGCATGGGCTCCATCCCATAAGGAAGCCTCTTCTGAAGCTCACAAGAAAGCCTGCAAACAGTTTGCTGAAGACAACCTGTCCAACAGCATGAAATAATAGTGCCATGTCCTGTGGTCTGATAAGACTAAGATAAACTTGTTTGGCTCAGATGGTGTACAGCATGTGTGGCGATGCCCTGGTGAGGAGTACCAAGAAAATTGCTTTCAGGGTGTTGCCGAACCTCTAATAGCCTTGGGGGTGTTCCATATAACAAGTTTACCCAATAAGCCAGGCTTATTTCTGTTAGTCTGATTTATTTTGAGCCAAATCAAGTGACAATAAGTCAGACTAACTGAAATAAGCCTGGCTTATTTAGTAAACTTGTTTTATGGAACACCCCCTTGGCCATCTTTGTGGAGAGAAACAATTCTAATTCTCAATCCTCAGAGTTTTTTGCCTGCTTTGCTACTTTGAACTGCTCTAATACAAAATAAACAACTTTGTATGACCCTGTCAAGCAGACAAAAACATAAACATGATGAATACTGCTGTTATCACTTTGTTGCCAGCTATTTTGAAAATAATGGCTGTATGTTGAATTACTTTCAGAAGACAGTGAATATATGTCCTGCTCTACAAGCTGCACATTGACTAATCTAAACTATATCAAAGTTTCATTTCTATAGTATTGTCCCTTGAGAAGATATAGTAAAATGGTTGCTATGTGTGTGAGATACTGTATATCCAACAGAGTCTGTGTTCATGATTTCTGGAGATGAGACTAGTAACACTGTAACTGTAACACAGACCTTTGAACTTTTGACTTTTGATTCTTTCAGAAGATTGTTTTTGTTGATTCACTGAATTCACAGATTCCATTTCCATAACATTCTAATAACTGATCATTTTACTTCTTTGAGCCCTAAGCAGCCCTAAAATATTTGAATGTGAATTGAAGTTAAAGTTATCTGCTCACATACTTTTATTTTTATATAGTCTGAAGGACTTTAAGAAAAAGAGGAAGTGCCATCAGAAAGATTCAAATACATAGCATCATCAGTCTAATCTGGGTTCAGATGATCACTGCTCTACTGTAGTCAAACTCATATGTCTCCAAACCTCAACCGTGAGATCACTGCTCTGAATAACTACAACTGCTATAATTAATACACTATTTTAGTTACAGAAGTTTAGCTGTCAACCATCTCAGTATTACAAGAAAGTCTTGACTCTGTAATTGTCACGTGTTTGGACTTTCTGTTCCATGTTTTTCCTCAGTTTCAGTTCCTGTTTCCTTATTTGGTCATGTTTCCTTTCCTTGTTAATTAGCCCCACACCTGTTTCTGTTCTCCTTGATTAATTTCCCTCTGCTTATAAGCCCAGTGTTTTCCTCAGTTCCTTGGTCTTGCGTTGATGTTGATGTTTTGGTGTGATTTTAGAATAATTCTAATTATAAAGGTATTGACAATATATTTGTCTAAATGTCTGACATAATGTATTCCAAATGAAGAAGGGACACCATATTATTTATCCATTTGTTTGAAACATAGAGTGGTCAGTGGGGTAGAATAATCCCCACACTCAATTGAAGGTTTTTGGTAGTCCACCCCATCCTTCGAGAGAGAGAGAGAGAGAGACACACAAACAATAATGTTTTTATTGTTCTTTTGTGTGGGGGAAAAAAAAATCTAGATGTATCGAATAATTATTTGATTCACACAAATGCTTAAAGTGCCATTTTAAGCTTGCTAATATTGTTTTAGTCTCCTAAAACAGGTTTACATGTATGCAAGTTCAAAAAGCACTTACATTTTCTCCAAATATAGATTTAAATTTACCTAATTTCTAAATGATACGTAAACGACTTGTGCAAAGCAGTTCAAAGAATCAGTCTCTCTAAACCCCTCCTTTCTGTGAGCCATCACTGCTGTGATTGGTCAGATGGTGCAATCCTTTGTTATTGGTCTATACCGCGTACAGCGCATTTGAAACGCCCATTGCCATAATGAATGACAGCCTTGGAGACTTGTCAGTACATAGAAAAGATGGTATCGATTTTACCTTACCAATACAAGCTGGAGTCTGATAATTAAACAGCTGAAGTGGCTCACCTTCAGAGCATTCAGGGGAGCGCTCTTAGGTTCAGGCCAAACGCTGAGCTCGGACCTCTCTCATTGGGCAGGGGGAGTGCCCCAGGCTCGGGAATGACTACCGAGCTCAGAGCCCTCTCCTGGACAGCATGCAAAATATGCATAGCTTTTGGTTCAGTTTATTTTCAGAGAGTGTGAACTTGTGAAAGAATAACTAGTTAGCTCGGAATACCATGGACAGTGCTTGCAATTTGCAATTGATTATGAAAGCGAACCAGGTACACCTCTATGTTGTAAGCTTCAACATTATGTAATGCATTACACTGTGTAAACCAAAGCCAGAACTACAGAAGTGTTAAGTAGGTAGGCGGTTAACAATCATCAATTACAATTACAAGTAGAGGTTCAGAGAAGCAAGCAGGTCCAATTAAGACCTATTCACAATGCAGAGAGGAACAGAGAGAAGTCTTAAGCTAAGAGTAAGGATGTGCTTTTTTTAGTGACTTTGGAGTCCTCCTCACTACTCCTAACATTTCACAGATTTTTAGCACTAAAACACTTATATATTATATATAAATGCTCTTAGAGCTAAAATTTAGGATTGACACACCGATTATTTTTAGAAACTTCGACAAGTTATGAGCTACTTTTAGCCTTAAGATATTTTGTAATTACGGGTCATGATATGTGATGGAAAAGGGTGAAGCTCGAGTTTGATAACAGGTGAATTTGAATGCAGGTCAATCTTGACAAGGACATCTCTCCCGTCTTTTACTCTCTGCCTCACTGATACTACAGAGAAACGTGCCTTTTGCAGTGCTGTTTATCAGAGGCAGACATTGAGCGCATATGCACAGTATACATACTAGGTACTGCAGAAATATTATGAGTAGTATGATAGTATATCATTTGGAACACAGTCCTTGACTAAGTGTCCAGTCACAGTATGGAGTGTTCTTCAGCTGGATATGATCAGTGTGTATTTGTGTGTCGCTGCTGCCACCTGCTGCTCAGTATCATTACATTACAGTCAGACACTTTCAATATTCTTACTGTCACTGTACTGTCACTAACATGACATAACAAAACGATAAAGTAAACAATAAATCTATTTAGCCTACAGACATGTGTGTTCATGATTATGATGGTACACTGACATATGATAGGAAATACCAATTTGCACCATGAAGCAGCATAACAAACTATTTTGTACAGCTAAAATAACTGGAGACAAATGATACCAAAGTCTTGCACATTCAAGTTACAAATGGTGTGCTGCTCTTGCATTAAAAATATGGTGGATTGTAAGTGAATGGCACAAATCGAATTAAATGAAAATTTGTCAAGTTTTCATACTGAAAAATAAAATTATAAGTTCTCTTGACACTTTGAAACCATGATTATGATTCAATTTAGATGGTTTGCCTGATGTTCCACTCTGTATCCTGATCAGATTGTCACTGCAGTTCCCTGATCTAGTCTGTATCCAGATGGTGGGTCAGCAGCTATAGACGACCTCTATAGGTATAAATTGCTTGTTTGTTCGTCAGAGAAGAACTGACTGAGCCTGGTTTCTCCCAAGGTTTTTTTTCTCCATTTCTGTCACCAATGTTTTGGTTCCTTGCCACTGTCGCCTATGGCCTGCTCAGTTGGGGACACTTTCCAGCTATAATTTAACTGAGCTGGCTGATAACATCATTATTTCAATTATTAATTCCTGATTAACTGAATTAAATTAAATTAACTGAAAATTTGTTTGCTGTTTCTTTATGCATTATTGACACATTACCTTCCTATTTGATACTGTAAAGCTACTTTGACACAATCTTTACTGTAAAAAGCACTAAAGGCAACTTGACTTTGTTTGCAGTTATAACAGTTATCTGTTACTTACATATTTATAGTGCATCATAACTCTCAAATGAGCCAAACTACAACCTAAAATACACCTGAGATTTGTTCTGTATTACTTTTCAAATTTACAGAACAGAATCAGAGAAGTTTTGATCTAATGAGCTGATGCACTGTTTCCATAAGAGAGGTAAATGCTGGTGTGTTTGCACTTAGGTTCACTCTTAAACAATCATTCATATTTTATCAATAAAAAAGAAAATTAACATGTTTTAAATTAACATGGAATACTAAATAGAAACACTGTGTTCAAGAGAATCACTTAAAGAAATGTAGGCAGTATTTAATTTGCATAATTGGAAAACTGCATTAAAAAATTACATGTTTCCCAGGATGCTTAGAAACCCTGATTGTTTTCTCATCAGGTAGACATGAGTAGACATTGCCTGCTTTGTGCCCTTGGAGAAACATCACTGATACATTCATACTACAATTTAAATGGGGAAAATTAGCTAGCTGTTGTTGTGAAATGCCAATTAATTCACATATTGTAAGCTAGTGATTTAATGAATGTCAAACCTCAGTATGTTCAACTAACAATGTGAACTATTCAGTCCATCATAGAGCAGATTCACTCCTGAATCCCGTGGATGATTGCTACTCAGGTTCAGCTCTGTCAGATGGGAGTTTGATGATTGGAGAGCTGAAGATATCTGTCCATCTGGTTCTGAATTTACATTCAATCACATTCATATGAGAAAATACTTCACATGGTATGTAGATTTAAATAAAGCAGATGGGTTGAGTGCAGCTGGGTGAATGTTCTTGTAGACTCCTGGGTCTGCCAAACTCCAGAAATGTTGCTGAGATTTCAACTGGATATTATTTTGGAGATTTATAACCTCTGTCTCCATCTCTAAAGCACCGACATGAAAAAGTTCAGCCATTAGCTTTGAAATGTTTGAGCGTCTAGCTCCACAAAAGGTTTGGCAGTGAACGCCACACATTCAGCTGAAAAAAAATACTATCAGGAGATTAAACTATTCATCACACATCTTTGATAAACCAATCGCTGTGTTTAATTGTGTGTTTGACTAAAAACATAACTGGTTCATAAAGTTGTTCATTCGAGCCTACTTTGTTTTTTGTATTAAACAGTATATTCGATACAGATAAATACATACAGAGACAAAACAAAGGAAAAGAAAGAGAAAAATACATGCAACCAGCCAGAGTGAACAACAACAAAATAATACACTTACATCTTAAGAAGACACAAAGGATGAATAAAGAAATAGTTTTTAATGTTTTCAGGTGAACAAAATTCTGGATAGTTTCCATGTACTTGACTGAGTCAACTCTAAATAAAGAAAGACGAGGTCTGGAGCCAGTCAAATTTTGTTAACAGGAACCACAAACTAATTATAATGTTTTGTATCTTCCTTAAAGTAGCTATCTAATATCCAAAAAATCTAATCAAATAAAAAAATAAAAAGATAAGTCACTTACAAAATAAAATTGGACAAACAATAATAATTCTGACCAAACGTATGCTTTTGAATCACTAAAAAGTGCCACTTCATTCTGTGAAGTCGTACTTTGGTCGTGAAGTCTATTAAATCATGCAGCCTTTCAGTAGTGAAGCAGTTTTAAGTATTTAGTAGTTCAGTATGTTGTATCATCAACAAAATATTTCAGTTTTTACTAACAATTATTTTGAAAAAAAGAGCAAGTGCTGTACGACCAAATGCTGAAGTGCTGAAATGAATGAGATTCAATGCTGAACTATTACTGCTCCACAACACACTTCTGCATTCCTCTGTTCATATGGAAGACTATTGGAGTGACACAACTCTGAGTGTTGCTGTGTTGTTGCTAGGGTGTTATGGACAGCAATTTGTGACACATCACTGTTTCTCATTGGTCAGACATGATGAAGATAATTTATTTGAACCCTTCATCACGTGTTTTAATGATTGTTCATTTTTAAAGATGAATAAATGTACTTGTTTTCTGGTCTGATGTTCAGATCAACAGCCTCTTACTCATGTGATCTGGATTAAATATTGAAACATGATGAAAGATAAAAGCAGAAAGTTCCAGACCTACAGATTACTGACTATTGATCGATAAGATCCTCTGATAGAAAGCACAACGAAAGAATGGAAAGAGTGTATCAGTGAAGGTGGTTGTGAATGTGTGTAGATGTGTGTTAGTTACAGGATCAGAGAATGACACCGTTCCTCTGTTATAGTCCAGATTCACTCTCACACAATCAAGATGCTGTTTAACAAGAAATTCCATCACAGAACAATCAGAGTATCCATACGTCACACACCAGACATCAGCCTTACAGAAATCCAATCCCTTCCTCTGGTTTGATGCTGTAGTTACTCCAAGACTCCAGCCTAAACTCGGTTTAATCTCCACATCCCAGGAGTGTGTTCCTGAGTTAAAACCCTCTGAACCCAGAACACAGCAATAACGGTCAAATCTCTCTGGATTATCAGGAACAGGTTGATCGTTCCTGCTGTATCTCACACTGGTCAGATCATCAGACAGAAGGAGACGTGGATGAGCCGTGTTTGGATCCAGAATCACAGGAGCTGATGAGACACAATCAACAGATGCTGTTATTCTGATGTTCATATAATGATCAAGAGTGAACCCAACACAGATGATTATGAATTATGACACTCGTCCTGTTGATCAAACACATCAGACATTTTCCTCTCATCACTGTCAGTCACCTCTCCTCGGGAGACCGGTCTCTTCCCAGTGCATTCACGGTGTCCTCGTGGGTCCAGGAAGGCGAGTGTCGAGAGAAGGATGAGAGCTGCACCAACCAGACGGGCCAGGATGCCGGGCCGTCGAATCCGCACAGATGACGTCGCCGCCCCTCGCGCCCCGGACCCGGGAGGGGAGTGGGTGCAGCCGCCGCACTCCGCCCCTTGCCTGGACCCCTCTTCATGGGACACTACCCCTCTTTCACCGTCCCTATCACGACGAGGACACCAGATCCCCTGTTTTCTTTAGACGTTATTTTTCCACATTTTGGACACTTTCTTTTGTATTTCTGTTTAATAAAAACCTCTCTGACGACACACCCCGTGTCTGTTGTGTGCTCCTCCCGCCACAGTATTTAATTATTCAGTAATTAAAATAAAGCTTAAAATATATTATAAATATTAGATGAACATTTTAAAATTAAATGATTATAAAAGTTTTTTTGGAAACTACTCAAAATAAAGTGAGCTGCTGATTTTGGTGCCGTAGATGATTTGGTTGTTCACACATAATGCTGAAATGTGTCAATATTCCCTGTGTGTCTCATGCCTCATCATTTCCATTGTGTGTGTATAAGAGCTCAGATGTTCTGCAGTCAGACTCACTGTTCTGGACGATGTCCTGCATCTTCTTCCAGACTCTGAACGGCAGGTTGCCCAAGTAACGTGGCACATGAATCAAAGCTCCAGAAGGCGTCTGTGGATCCGGCTGTGAGATCTGGACTCTGGAAGAACATTCAGGAGTCAGAACTGCAGTGGCTTTGGATCAGAAGCAGAGAGACCAGAGACACCAGCAGATCACTCACCTTTCCATTGAGACTGGAAACTCCTGCAGAACAAACACACCATTGATCATCAACAACTCAATCAATCAATCAATCAATCATCTGAAATCAGACCTTTAGAAGGCAGACATCACTGGCTTTCATCATCTCTTCCATGTCTTTGATTGTGTGTGAAAGAGCTGAGATGTGTCTGTTCATCTCCTCCAGCTTCTCCTTCATCATCTGCTTCTTCTGCTCCTCTTCCTCCCTCAGTGCAGTGATTGTAGCTTCTTCTTCATCTCTGAGAAACTGATGAAGCTTCTCAAACTGCTGTTTAATCTGACGCTCTGTGTGCTCAGCTTGAGACTGAAATCAAAGCACATTCACTTCAATCGTCTCCATCAACACACATCAACACAATCACATCATGCAGATCTGAGACAAACTAATCCATTATATTAAATATATCAGATCAGAACTGTATATAGTGATCCTACAGCTGGAATCAAAATCACTCTCCATTCTGTTTCCTCACCTTGATGTGTTCAACTGTTTTATCAAGCTCTCCTTTCATTTTTTCATTGCGCTTCAGTCTCTCCTGTAATGATTTCAGTGCTGTATTGAGCTTTTCCGAGAATTAAACAAAATAAAAATGGATAAAACACCAGATTACAGTGAAAAAGAAGATAAAACAATACAGCGATATGATCATATAATGCAGTGCAAACATATTTGCCCCCATACAGATTTCTTCTGTTTTTGTGAACATCTCATACTTAATTAATTCAGAAATTAATATCTGCCATAAAACAAAGCAAACTGAGCGAACACAAAACACAATTTGCAAATTTCTGTGTGAAAAATTGTGTAGTTATTAATTTGCCAGATCTATTGAAAATGGAGTTCAGCTGGACTAAACACAACCAGCTCTGATCATTCAAATCAACACTTAAACAGGACTTTAAAACAACATGAAGTTGGATAAAATGCATGTATCTTACCTCATATAATGAAACCCCTTCACTGAATTTATGATTGAATAGACTAACTGGAGGTTCCTCTCTTGAAGATTTTTTGCACAATGGACACACACATGAGGTTCTCCAGAACTGTTGAGGACACTTTTTACAGAAACTGTGACCACATGATAAAGCAACAGGATTCTTTAAAACATCACGACACACAGGACAAATATTTTCATATTCAGCTAGTGAATGCATTTCCTCAGTTTGAGCTCCAGAAATCTTTACTTTCTCTTTTGAACGAAGAAAAAACAAATGACCACGATTATGGTCTGATGTTAACTCAAAAATCCTTCTTGTAAATGTGTCCCTTTGTTCTTCATTGATCACTGATTCCTTTTTGATTTTGTCCTGAAATTGAGAAAAGTGTCAGTCTGACAGCAAGGAGTGAAATAATGAATTTCTTCCTGGTGAGTGTTTTAATAGGGTTTATCAGTTTCTGATATCAGTTTCATTTTTTGATTGTTGTCCAGCAGGTCAGACAAGAACATCTGGAAAAAATGCTTTTGAATTCAACACATTAGAGAGCATACAGTTAAACCAAAATGTATTCAGACACCTTTAACATTTCTCACAGTAAAATATATCAAAATTATATCTGGTGTCTGAATCATTTTTGGTTTGGCTGTGAAAAGAAAAGACATATTTTCAAAAGGACAATTACATTTTCCCTCAACAACATATAAGACAGCACAATGCAGTTACTGTATCTCCATCTTTTCTTATCATCATCTGCACATCAACAGAAATATATGCATGAAACAGTCTGCAGTGAGCCGTTGTCTCAATCATTCATCAGAAATCTATAAGTGAAGTCCATGTCAGTAAAAGAGTATTTTCTGTCCTTCTCCAGACTGCTGCTGAGATTCAGATGGATGATCTCATACTGTGGACATTTAGAGCTCAAAACCGTCTCATTGTTGAAAATGATTTAGAGACCGACTGGATCTGAAAATGATGACTGGATTCCTGACCATCAGAAACATCAGAATCACAGAGTTTGGATATTTTAAACTGCAAATCATCAACAACAAACATTTGGAAGATTCAATGTGACTGTCACTGATGAGTAGAAGTGCATTTATTACTATGTTTATTTATTTATTTATTTATTTATACACCAATCCACAAGCATTTCAGATTATATGAACAGCTATAACTGCTAAGGATGTTTTTTTAAGAGAGGGTTAAGAATTTGCTAAATGTTGTAATGAAAAGAATGTTTGATATTTTTCCTAGCATCATACTCAACAACATTTTTGCTGTCACTGAAAAATGTGAATTTCAATCAACAAGAACTTACTGCTTGGAAGTTGTGCTTCCAAGTTAACAGGAAATCTCTTATCTTTAATGTTGGATGGATAAAGGTATTTATTTCTGCCTATCTGCTTTCTTATGAAAATTGTATGATCATATGTCCCTTTCCAGTTAAATATAAAGAATATTATTCTGTAATGAAAGGCCTACTGATGTTGATGAGAAGCCATATATTTTAATGTAATGTAATGTAATGTAATATATATATATATATATATATATATATATATATATATATAATTGATTTAAAACATTTAGTCTAAAAGTTTTAGAGAAAGCAATACAATCCAACTGGCATTGACTGTGCATTTAAAAACAATGCCAAAAATTGTGTGAATTGTGCATCGTATGCTTTATTTTAAATCACTAAAAAGAACCGGTTCAGATAAGTTGTTTGTTTTGTAATCACACTACTATTAAATCATCAGCTTATTGATAAGTAATTTGCAGTTCAGTATTTTGTATTGTCAGCAAAATGCTTAAATATTTACTGACAAATACATTTAAGAAAAGCCTGTGCTATTCATAGATGAATGTCTTGTTTGAGTCGGTTCTATTCAATATTTTCATTGGAATCAAATACCCCAAAACTGAATTGTTTGGTCGTTAGCATGTCCGTCCTGCAAACAAACACTGCATTATTATGAAACTGCATTACTTTGACAGACAAAAAAGCTAACATCAGATTGCTCTATTGTTTTATCTTGGCATTTAATGAAACAAAATATGTTCAATATTAGTAGGTCTCACCACAAACAGGATGCTCAAAAAGTCATAAATATATTAACAGAGATGACAACCAGTTAATAATCTGTATCATGAGTTGATTTTACACCAGTTACTTGTATATTCTTTATATGTGTCTGATGACAAAGGCAACATCTGTAGTTATTTAAGTAATAAGACCATTAAAACATGACTGTACATATTGTTACTATTAACAATTATTAACCCCAACACAGCAAATAATGATCAATTATGTTTACACTAAAATAGCAGCATTTTCTTTAGCGATAGATGTGTAAATAGTAGTTAGGTGGCAGATATTTATACTTCAGTATTGTAGTACATTATTAAACAGTATGCAATAACATATTCACTGTTAATTATCATAAATTTGATTAGATGAATGCCACTTTATTGGGACAAAACCTCGCAAAAAATATTGTAAAGTGCGGTATAATGTTGTCCTGTTCAAATAAAGGTTTAAAAATAAAAATTTTGCAACATGTTTTCCAACTTATATGCCTGATGTAAGTAATTTTCACAAATCAATACATCTCCATAGAGCATATACAACAATTGCTCCCCTATTAGCAACAGGTATCCAATGCACTTTCAGGATTACATGTAGCTCAGTTGGTAGATTGTTGCACTACAAAGTGGTGTAATCACATGAACACAGGTTTGATACCAAAGAACATACACATTCTCATAGCATGTTTTTTTTGGAATATGCACTAAAAATCATGATTTTGCACTATTTCTGTGAGGGGTTGGTTTAGGGTGGAATTAGGTGTGGGTATTCATACGAATTACACCTAGTAAAGTATGTTTGAATTACTGTGAGATCTGTGTAAAAACTTTCATGATGTCAGATTCAACGAAACACTGTCATTATTTTTACACCCACTAGAGGGCACTTAACTTTAAAACATAAAAATGGGTTGTAAAAGGTGAATAAAAAAGGGAAGATATATTGTGATTTTGTCTTGGTGACTTAGGAATTTTCTGTACGTCAGAAAATTGGGCGTACGGACGTTTCTACGCAAAACTTGGAATTTATCAATATGGACGTGAGCGGTGGCTATGATCAAATTTCACGTCAGGTCTGAGCTCGTGTAAGCAAGTTTTTGAGTTAGCCTGAATTTGCGTGCAGCATAGAACATTTCGGAGAATTGTATACTGACAGCATTTTGTTGATTTAGATTATTTACCTGGCTGACAAACAAAACTTTTTTATTTTTATGTATTTATTTTTTTTTTATTTTAGGGTGTTAGATTTGTATGCACAAATGACAGCATAAACAACAGACCATGAGGATTCACACGTCTTCACATCACCCAACTGGCTGCACTTCCGTGAACGGAGAAAAACAGAAATTATAAAAAGAATAAATTAAATAAAGAGGATTAGTCTACACAAAATGTATTTATTTTACTTAATTAACAGATTTTAATAGATTTTAAAAAGGAGAAAAAACAACTCTGCTTTTTTTGTGCTTTTTGTGACGCTCTTAATGCATTTTATTTGTTTCCTTACATATATCCTACTTTATTAAACTGATCCTGCAGGCACCTCCCGCGCACATGTGCCACATTTCAGCATTGTAAACTTGACATTTTAGCCAATAATCAAACTAAAATGCAGTCAACCAAACTTAAAAGTTATTTAAAAGGTAAAGTCAGCATGCAGTCCCAATATATATATATATATATATATATATATATATATAATTTATTTATTTATTTATTTTTATTTTTTTTGCGCATGTGTAGGGTGTTTTACGTGGATATTGGAACACAAGTGAAGTACAAAGATGTGTTTAGCAACCAAATGTTACATGGCAAAAAAAGGAAACATTTGGATGTCGATGAGAGAGACTTAGAGGACAGTGCCATTTAGTTTCACTTTGCTCATTTATTCATTTTAGCTCACTAGTCTAATTGGTGTTTTACTTTATAGTTTAATATACAGTTTTATAGCCTACTCATTTTTCGTTCTTGTTCTTTAATACTTTTAAATTTAAAGGGTTTGTTGTGGATTAAGGAGAACTAAATAGGCTATAATGTTTATAAATATTTCGTTAGATTTATTGGTATTTAACATAGGTATAAATGAATGTCATTGTTTGCAAATATAAGGTTAAAGGGTGTTTCAGAGTAAGGTAAAAAAAAAAAATTCCCTTCATGAGTTTACTTCCTCTTTTTGGCCGGGTTTTGTTTCTCTGTGTCATAAACTCTAGGGGCAATAGGTATAAATTTGTTGGTCAGAGGAGAACTGACCCCCTGACTGAGCCTTGTTTATCAAATTCAATGATTAATTCCTTTTAACTGAAAATTTGTTTGCTTTTTGTGCATTATTGACACATTACCTTCTTATTTGATACTGTAAAGCTGCTTTGACACAACCTGTATTGTAAAAAGCGCTATATAAATAAAGGTCACTTGACTTTGTTTGCAGTTATAACAGTTAACTTTTACTTACATATTTATAGTGCATTATAACTCTCAAATGAGCCAAACTACAACCTGAGATTTGTTCTGTATTACTTTTCAAATTTACAGAACAGAATCAGAGAAGTTTTGATCTAATGAGCTGACTGACAATGCACTGTTTACACAAGAGAGAGGTAAATGCTGGTGTGTTTGCACTTAGGTTTACTCTTATGCAATCATTCAAATGTTTATCAATAAAAAGAAAATGAACATGTTTTAAATTTATATGAAATGCTAAATTGAAACAAATTGTTCAAGAGAATCACTTAAAGAAATGTAGGCAGTATTTAATTTTCATAATTGGAAAACAACATTACAAAATTACAGGTTTCCATGGATGCTTGGAAACCCTGATTGCTTTTTGCCATTGGAGAAACATCATTGATACATTCATACTACAATATAAATGGGAAAATTAGCTAGCTGTAGTTGTGAAATGGCAATTAATTCACATATTGTAAGCTAGTGATATAATCACTATGAACTCTTCAGGGTCGAAGAATGCGCCAGCGTGTTTTGGTGCATTTTTTTTTAAAGCCCTCTATATAAACTTAAATTACTCCGTCAGTTTTGATCGTACTGGTAAGATCAATACATCAATCGAATCTGTAAAGGGCCTACTTTTATGTGTACAGATGCATAATAACAATAAAACTGTGAGCTTTTGACAAATAAAGAAAATAAACAGGGAGTGCTGTGTGTCGCGTTGTTCTCCCTGATCTTCATTTTAAAACGCATCATTTAAATGATCAACTACTCAGCGAAAACAGCACACCAATACATTTTACATATACCTGGAGAAAGCTTGATATTTCTACTTTTAAACGAAGTAAGTTTTGTTGAAAACAAATATTATTTGATCAAGTAATCCATATAAAACCAACACGATGTCCAATCTATTCCCTTGGACCTTATTAACTTTAATTTGTTGACGCCCATAAGTTAGTTTCGCTTACATATTACAATTAGCCACATGAGAAGCGCGGGAGGAAAACGCCCACATCACCGTCAACAAAGCGTCAAGTTTTTACATCAAATTCGTCTGGACTACTGTTTGTTTCTGAAAGAAGACTGCGCTGAGAGGAATAAATCTTATATTTACCTCATCAGAAGAAGAACACGATGTGATGCGCAGCAGATTCAACAGAGAATAAATTCGTAAGTCTAATTCGTAAGTAATGTAAGTCTTTCTTTTATTAGACTGCTTACATTCGCTGCGTTACTGTGACAGACTAAATTGTATACATTTTACTAGTTAGACTTTTTCCAAACTATAATTGCTGACTACATTAAGTGAAACGCTATGATGCATGTTTCAATTCATTGATATAAAAGTGATAGTGTTTACACTGTATCATTGAATGATAGATCTAAGAATGTTTAGACAGTGTGCATTGCATTATACAATACAAAACATGCTTGTGTTTATGACTAAGATCATATTTATATATGTATTTTATTTATTTATCGCAAAATGAAATAAATAAAATAAAAAATAGCTATGAGTGTTTATACTGAGTGTATGTTTAGACCATGTTTATTAGTAATAATCTGATCACGAATAGACGTTTAACGTGCTAAACAATAATTAGTTCCTCAGATATAAAACTCAGATACAACTTCAGATGTTCAACTACACTGATATTCTAGTGCAAAACAAGTTTCTTGACTACTGATGATGAGTTTTGCAAGCACTTAAATGTCAGGTATGATTTACTTGTTTCACTTGTTGAACAGAATTCAGAAAATAATCAGTTTTCAGAAATGACACAAAGTCTGTTCACATCTGTGGATCAGAGCGCTCAATAATGTGTTTTTGTCCTTCATTGTGTATGTTATGATTATATTGTGTTAAATAAAATACAAATGATCTAAAACTCCATTCTTTGAATCTCCTCACATTGTTTTTTTACCTGAAAGTCACAGTATCATTGATGGGCCATTAGGGGATGGCTTTGTCTCTCTCAGGTGTGAATCACTAAATATTCATGACCATTGTTAATCTCTTGCATATTCTCTTTCCATCACAAAACAAGCTTTGGTAAATTTACATCAATATACTGTTTTCTTTGAATGAGTGAATGAGATGATTTTCACATCATTTTGTAGAAAAAACTCTAGCCTACCACATCCAGTTCTCAAAAGCCCTGTGAACAAATGTTCTGTCCGTGTTTCATTGCCTTTTTTAAGTGACTATTTTTTTTAGTTTTTCACTAACCATGCATAAACGTTGTTTTCTCAAAAACACAAACATGTACATTCATGTTGCTTGCATATTATTGTAGCCCAGTTTGTGCTAAATACAATATCATCTGACAAGTTTTGCAACATGTCCTCCAACTTATACGCCCGACGTAAGTCGTTTTCACAAATCTTCAAAATACGTCTTCATAGAGCGTATACAACAATTGCTCCCCTATCAGCAACAGGTATCCAATGCACTTTCAGGATTACGTGTAGCTCAGTTGGTAGAGCGTTGCACTACAAAGTGGTGTAATCATGTGAACACAGATTTGATACCAAAGAATGTACACGTTCTCATAGCATGTTTTTTTTTTTTTTGGAATATGCACTATAAATCATGATTTTGCATTATTTCTGTAAGGGGTAGGTTTAGGGTGGGGTTAGGTGTGGGTATTCATACAAATTACACCTAGTAAAATATGTTTGAATTACTATGAGCTCTGTAAAAACTCAGGATCCAACAAAACACTGTCATTATTTTTACGCCTGCTAGAGGGCACTTAACTTTAAAACATAAAAATGGGTCATATAAGGTGAATAAAAAAGGGAGGATATATTGTGATTTTGTCTTGGTGACTTAGGAGTCCTCCTCACTACTCCTAGCATTTCACAGACTTTTAGCATTAAAACAATTTGTGAAATATTTTTAGAGCTAAAATTTAGGATTGACACAACCATTATTTTTTTAGCCATTAGATTTTCTTAGAAACTTCGACAAGATATGATCTACTTTTAGCCTTATGATATTTTGTAATTACAGGCCATGATATGTGATGGGAAAGGGAGAAGCTCGAGTTGATAACAGGTGTATTTGAACGCAGGTCAGTCTTGACAAGCGTCTTTTACTCACTGCTCCACTGATACTACAGAGAAAAATGTCTTTTGCAGTGCTGTTTATCAGAGGCAGACATTGAACACATATGCACAGTATACATACTAGGTACTGCAGAAATAGTATGATAGTATATAATTTGGAACACAACCCTTGACTAAGTGTCCAGTCACAGTATGGAGTGTTCTTCAGCTGGATATGATCAGTGTGTGATATGTGATCAGTGTCTATTTTTGTGTCGCTGCTGCCACCTGCTGCTCAGTGAAAAATAAAATGTTAAGTTTTCTTGACACTTTGAAACCATGATTATGATTCAGTTTAGATGGTTTGCCTGATGTTCCAGTCTGTATCCTGATCAGATTGTATCCAGACGGTGGGTCAGCAGCTATAGACCACCTCTGTAGAAACAAATTGCTTGTTTGTTGGTCAGAGGAGAACTGACCCCCCCGACTGAGCCTGGTTTATCAAATTCAATGACTAATTCCTTTTAACTGAACATTTGTTTGCTGTTTCTTTTTGCATTATTGACACATTACCTTCCTATTTGATACTGTAAAGCTGCTTTGACACAATCTGTATTGTAAAAAGTGCTATATAAATAAAGGTCACTTGACTTTGTTTGCAGTTATAACAGTTAACTCTTACTTACATATTTATAGTGCATCAACTCTCAAATGAGCCAAAATACAACCTGAAACAAACCTGAGATTTGTTTTGAGTTACTTTTCAAATTTACAGAACAGAATCAGAGAAGTTTTGATCTAATGAGCTGACTGACAATGCACTGTTTACACAAGAGAGGTAAATGCTGGTGTGTTTGCACTTAGGTTCACTCTTATACAATCATTCAAATGTTCATCAATAAAAAATAAAATGAACATGTTTTAAATTGAGTATGTTCAACTAACAATGTGAACTATTCAGTTCATCATAGAGTAGCTTCACTCCTGAATCCCGTCGGTGATTGCTACTCAGGTTCAGCTCTGTCAGATGGGAGTTTGATGATTGGAGAGCTGAAGATATCTGTCCATCTGGTTCTGAATTTACATTTGATCACATTCATATGAGAAAATACTTCATATAGGTATGTAGATTTAAATAAAGCAGATGTTTTAAGTGCAACTTAGTGAATGTTAGATTATATTTACAATAGGACAATTAGATTTTTCCTCAACAAAATATAAGACAGCACAAAGCAGTTACTGTCTCTCCATCTGTTCTGATCATTATCTGCACATCAACAGAAATATATGCATGAAACAGTCTGCAGTGAGCCGTTCTCTCCATCACTCATCTGAAATCTAGAAGTGAAGTCGATGTCAGTGAAAGAGGATTTTCTGTCCTTCTTCAGACTGCTGTTGAGATTCAGATGGATGATCTCATACTGTGGACATTTAGAGCTCAAAACCATCTTGTTGTTAAAAGTGATTTAGGAAAGATGAGAACTGGAAAACGATTTAGAGACCGACTGGATCTGAACATGATTCCTGGCCATCAGAAACATCAAAATCACAGACTCTGGATATTTTAAACTGCAAATCATCAACAACAAACATTCAGAAGATTCAATGTGACTGTCACTTTAGTAGAAGTGCATTTATTAATGTGTGTGTGTCTGTGTGTGTGTGTTTACTTACATATTTATACACCAGTCCAGAAGCATTTCAGATTATATGAGCAGCAATAACCACTAAAGATTTTTTTAAGAGGGAGTTAATAATTTGCTAAATGTTGTCATGAAAGGAATCCCAACAAACACAGAACATTGCCTCAACGTTGACAACCTTTTAGCCACGTTGTAACAATGTGGCTAAAAGGTTGTTGTTTCTAAGTTGTGTGGTTTAGGTTGTTACTACGTTGTCACGATGTTGTCCTTCAACCACGGTTCAGAAGATCTCTGAAGGTTGTGCTTAGGCTGTCTGGACAACCACTGTGCGACATTTACTTGTCACTGCTCCGAAGCGCATTTTAAATTCTAACAGACTGTTGGGCTGTTACTATTCTTCAAGCCGGGATACGTGAGTATTGCTTCTGATTTCTCTCAGATAAATATGTAAATATCCAAACAAAACCTACAATTTTCATGTCCAATGTGATATTTATTTGTTCTGTTACAGAATAGCTGATAATTCACATACCAAATGTTAATTTGAGATCGGGTTTGATGTAATGGTAACTATTTTTCTTTTATTATTCAGATATCCTTATATATTTGGTGTTGACTTGTGCCTGCCTTCTGGATTCTGCACTTTCCACTGCCCTCTGGATTTGTTGATCCTTCTTGGACTGTTTTCTGCACATCAACTACGTTCACATGTCCGCTGTATTCTCCTGTTCAGAGTCCGCCTCATTGTCCGGTGACCGCTGTTTCGTTGTTTTGCTTTTGTTTAATAAACATTCTCAGATGCTTTGCTTTTTTATTTGTAATGTAATATACTTAAACTATAGTTTATAAATGAGTTTACAGTCATTTTTAAATGACTTAATATATTTACATGCTTCATATACTCTATATTGCATTTTTTTTTTCTTAAATGTAGCCTATACCTTTTGGTAACGTATTTTTGTAAGCATGAAATGTTTGGTATGAAATAAAGCTTGATTATATAAATTTGTATGGCATTTTTACTTTTCAAAGTTACACAAGCAGATGTTAAGTTGAAACAACAATTTAATGAACGATTTTTAATATTAAACAGTATTTAAAAGTATTATACTTATCTCGTGTCTGATATAACACGCAGAAAAGGCAATATTTATAATCTGGCATAAAAAATACATGTAGTAAAAACGTCGCCTCAGGATTGCTGAATGTCGCGCAACAACGTTGCTACAACCCTTTCGTGTCTTACATTTCTACGTTGTCACAATGTCACAGGCACGTAGTCAGCAACGTTGCCACAGTAAAAATAGAACGTTGCAGCGACGTTGCCACAATGTAAATGTGTTTGTTGGGATGTTTGTTATGTTTCTCAGCATCACACTCAACAACATTTCTGCTGTCAGTGAAAAATGTGAAAACATTGAATAAGTTCTAATGCATTCTTGTGTGATGAGCACATGACAAACAGCAGGTTCAGAAGATGTGATCTGGAGAGTGTTGAGTCTCAAAGTAAACCATTCTCTGTCCACACTGAGGATGCTTTGATGACACTGTGAACTGATCTGAATCACTACTAGAATAGCTTTACTTACACTGTTCACTTCATTTGAGCCAGTTCTAGACAGTAAAGATGATGAAAACACTGAACCATTCATCACTTCAAACACTACTTTGCTTTTGTCAGTGTTTAATTTGTACTTTATAATCAAAGTGTAGATTTTTTGGAGGGTTGTGTTTCTTGTTATTATTTGATTATTATGTTGATAAATTACCTGTTGCATTATCCAATTTCTATCAACAATCTTACTGCTTGGAAGTTGTGGTTCCATGTTAACAGAAAATCAATCAGCCTATCTGCTTTCTTATGAAAATTGTATGAACAAATGTTAATTTCCAGGTAAATATAAAGAATATTATTCTGTAATGAAAGGCCTACTGATGTTGATGAGAAGTTATATGTTGTCATGTAATATCCAGAGAACTGAACCTGTACTTTATTTAAATGGTGTAGACATTAGTAATAAAAAGTGTACAAACAAATGTATTTGTTTACTATTTTATAAACAGAGCTATAAAGCCTAGACACAATTATTCTGAAATGTTTTCTTCACAGATATTGTATGGAAAAAAGCTTGGTTGGTCCCATTTCGATTTTGTACACCTAATAAACTTAACTACATTTGAACTACATTAGAAAATCCTACATAATATTATGTAATTATACTCTGTCAAAATGTATGGATATTGATGAAAACTGCTTATTTTGTTTAGATCAACCAGAAAAATGGAATGCTATCATTCAAAATGTTGGGGGAAGATTTATCTTTGAACGTCCAAGAGAAAACTGCTTATAGTTGTGTGTGTTATAGCTTACCTCAAAGGATGTTTTAATATATTTTAAATAAAAGGTTATCTGTTAACTTTATTTTGAATCTGAGGATTTTATTTGAAAAATTTCATATTCATAAAAGTTGTAAAGAGTTAAAACTGATTGAAAAGTGAAATTTGGAATATTGACATTTGTTTGTATTTAGCTTGTATTATTGTAAAATTATGTCTAAAATGTAAATTGTAAACCTTATTTTATTTGGATGTCTTGTTATACTTGTATATGTTTTATTTGAGTTTGCAATAAATAAATACATAAATACATAAATACATAACCACTGTGCAAAAAAAAAGAAAAAAAAAAAAAGAAAGAAAGTGTTGATTTTCTCTGTCATATCAATATTCATTATTTCTCTGTTAGGGAACTTGTGACACACAAGACAAAGACTCTTTGAGCTCCAGCGATCTAAACTTTACTTTCACTTTCTGAACAACAGTTTGAAAAACAAATCACCAGGAGGATCACAGAGATCTACTATCTATTCAGAAACAAACTGAACAATGTATCTTACATTGTTTTTTATCTTATTTTGGTTTATTCTGAGGCTTCTTTTTTGTTTGTTATCGTATCTTAAAACACTGTCGTGGGCTCTTACACTGACAATAATCAAAAAAGCCCACAGAGAGCATGGCACATTATTCCTGACAGGATCCCACATTCAGTAAGACACCTACATATCTCTTTTAAAATGTATATATAGTGCATATAATGAGTTGAATTCATTCTCAAACCCTGGTTATGGCCACGGATGCAACAAGCAATACAAATAACAAATTAACTTCCTCTTGCAGGCAGCTATTATTCTAATCACAAACAAAAGCAATCTTTGTTTTCTTATTCAAATAAAAGCAAAAATTGAGAATATGCAAACAAACCCTTCCCAGCAGCAACTATTAATCTAAACAACAGAAACCATGTACTAAACCTTTACTGACTCTTCTTATTAGATTTTAGTTATAGTCTGTGTCTCTTTATACTTCATTGAACGTGAGTTTCTCCATTTGGGATGATGTTTTCTCTGAATGTTTGAACATTTCTAATAGAAAAACTAATATTTTATAAAAGCGTCATGATTGCATTGTCAGTTGGTTTTAGGTGTTTGGGTCTCTGTTCCCCAGTAATTATGTCAATCTCTGTCAATGTCAAACTGGATTTTTGGATGTGTGATTTTGTCCAGTTTTCATTCTCTGTTTCGCTGTTATTTTTTCAGAGATGTGATTCATAGATCTGTGCTGGTTTACTCAGTGGCTAATTTGTCTGTCATCAGGACTGAGTTTGGTTCTCTTATAGAGTCTCTGCTCATGTTTTGTATCTCAATGTGGAGAGAAATACTAAGCAAGAAAATTGTGTTTTAAAGTGTGAATATTAAAATATGAAGGCAGATTGTCTGGCAACAGTGAATAAAAGATCATAACTGAGATGAAGATCAGCATTGGATGAGGATGGGATGAGCAGAGAAAGAGCATTAGAGAGATGGACAGATGATCAGACACAAACTCATCAGAAATGGAGCTGGACACAGTGTTCATCACGCTTCTGCTCGCAGGTACAAACACCCTTCAAAACTTTGGCTTATTTAGGATTGTTAATGTTTCTGCTCACCAAGGCTGTTTATTTGGTCAAAAATACAGTACAAATATGAAATATTGCAATTTAAAGAAGCTGTTTTCTATGTGAATATCTGTTAAAATGTATTGATTTTATTTCTGTGGTCAATCTAATATACCGATTTGCTGCCTAAGGAACATTTATTATTATTAGCAGTGTTGAAAAAAGCATTGGTTTGAAATAGAAATCTCTGGTAACATTATAAATGTCTGATCCCTGATGAAGAAAAGTATTCACACCATAGTGACAGTGAAGTTATTGTCAAAACCATCTGAAATGAAGCCTTGCGGTCCACAGTCGTCTTCAGCTGGTCGGCTCCTCATCCATTTGAGTATGTTCAGAAGAGCATGAACTGCACTCTAGCTCAGAAATACTGTCGTGAGAACTACAGCGATCTGGCCTCCATCCGCAACAGCGCCGACGCGAGTGAGCTGATGAAGAGCATGAATGGAGCCACTGCTGTCTATGGCGTCTGGATTGGGCTGATGAAGACCCTCAGGAGTGAATGGAAGTGGTCTCTGGGAGACCCTGTGTTTTACGCAGATCCTGATTCACTGTATCGCAACTGGGCATCCAATCAGCCCAACAACGCTCAATATAACTGCACTTATATGAGTCAGGATGGACTGTGGTCTAATGCTGACTGTAATAACCAAAGGTCTTTCATCTGCTACAATCGTGAGTCCATCAACCCATTTCTTTTTCCTTAAATATTCTAGTTAATGGGACTAAAATCTACCAACTTTGCTCATGTGCAACCTCACAGAAACCTGGAATTGATTGTAGGTGTAGCCCCTGAGCTTATGCACAGTTTTTGAGTGAACATTGCCAAAAAGTTAGCCAACACATAATGCTTTTTTTTTTTTTTTACTCCAATCATTGAATGGAACAGTTCCCGAATTTTTATCACAAGGATTAGTTCACTTACAGAACAAAAATGTACAGATAATGTACTCACCCCCTTGTCATCCAAGATCTTCATGTCTTTCTTTCTTCAGTTGTAAAGAAATTGTTTTTTTTGCAAAACACATTTCAGGTTTTCTCTCCATATAGTGGACTTCTATGGTGCCCCCGAGTTTGAACTTTCAAAATGCATCTTTCCCATTCCCATCTTGTTTTCTTTCCCAACTTCAAAATCGTTTCTTAAAACTCTACATCATTGCAGAAGTACCAACCATGTACCAACAGTGTTTACAAAGTGAACATACAATAAAGATCAAACGGCCTTTACAAAAAAATGTCAAACAGCATTGTAGGATGATTTTGATGTTGAAGACCAAAACGAGACGGGAGTTTTTGGACATACTCTAACTGCCTTGACCCGAAACACACAGACTATGCATGCGCATAACATTTGAGTTTAAAAAATATAACATTTTCAATTTGTTTAGAAAATAACTGATCGTTTTGCTAGATAAGACCCTGCTTCCTCGGCTGGGATCATCTAGAGTCCTTTGAAGCTGCATTTAAACTGCATTTTGGAAGTTCAAACTCGGGGGCACCATAGAAGTCCACTATACGGAGAGAAATCCTGAAATGTTTTCCTCAGAAAACATAATTTCTTTACTACCGAAGAAAGAAAGACATGAACATCAAGGATAACAAGGGGGTGAGTACATTATCTGAACATTTTTGTTCTGAAAGTGAATCTTTTAAAGATTTGTTTGTAGGACTGTAATCAGCTTTGTCTTTTTGTCAAAGGTCAGTTTTATAAAATGTGTGTATTTATTATATTCCATTGTTTAATTTATTTTTTATCATGTAATAGCCAGGGTCCAACCAAATCGTGACATCATATCTTGTCAAGCTACTTTCATTGTATTCTAATGGCCGTATGCAGCATTTATATCTGCTGCAGTGATTAAATCTCACCAGTTTAGTTTGTGTACCAAAAAGATGATCTGTCTAGTGCACTACTGTTTATTAAAGGCTGTAAATGAACATTTTGATGCAGTGTTGTTGCTTTTCTCTTCACATGCAGACAGCAGTAAAGGATTCATCCTTGTGCAGCAGTCGATGAGCTGGAGATCTGCTCAGAGCTTCTGCAGAGCGAATCACACGGATCTGAGCTGCGTAAGGAACCACAGTGAGAACCAGCAGATTCAGCAGATCATGAACACTGGAGGAGTCACTGCTTCCTGGATCGGTCTGTTCAGAGACTCCTGGGAGTGGACCGATAAGAGTAAATCCTCATTTAGAAACTGGGCACCCACTGAACCCAATGACATTGGAGGCATTGAAAATGCCACAGTGTTTTTGATGAGTGGAGGGAGAAAGGGACAGTGGGAGGACTGGCCTTGTAGTGCACAATTTACCTTCTTCTGTCAAGGTGAGGCAATGTTTGGACCTGCATGTGTAAAATGAGAGAACGTCTTAAAGTACAACCTAAAATTTCTCCTCCAGATCAGTTCATCCTCATCAAGCAGAATCTGAGCTGGAGAGAAGCCCTGACTTACTGCAGACAGAACCACGTGGATCTGGTGTCGATTTCCAGTCCTCAGATTGAGCAGCGGGTGATGAGTGTTGCGAGAACAGCCTCGACGGCGGCCACCTGGATGGGTTTGCATCACTTCTGCGGCGTGAACGTGTGGCTGTGGCTGTGGCTGTGGCTGTGGCAATGTGCTCTGCTATCAGAACTGGGCCGCGGGGAACGGCAGCGGATCGCACGACTGCCGCGAGCAGAGAGTCGGAGCCGTTCTGTCGGCTGGAGATCAGCGCTGGCTCAGCCTTCCTCCGACGCTCAGACTCAACTTCATCTGCTCCAACTCTGGGCCTTGAGCGTGTGTCTGTCTTCTTCTCAATACTAATGCTTGAACTTAATCTGATCATTCTGAAGAACCATTTCAACATTCACACCTTTTGAATTTGTTCAAATCTACTCTACTATTGAAAACATTATTGATCAGATACAATATGGTTTCAGTAAAAAAAAAAAAATAAAGTTATTCAATTCTGAATACAAGACTTACATGCAAAATGTTTTTTTTTCCTGAGTAAGTATTTACTTAAAACAAGAACATATTGCCAGTGGTGTAAGAAAAACACACTTAATTCAACGGGAAAACAAGATTGTTTTTCTGAGCACACTGACAGTCATTTGTTCTTGTTTTAAACTCATTTTGATTACTTTGCTAAAAGAAAAAATCTTCAGACATTTTGCTTCTTAAGTAAAAATATCTCAGTTTAAGAAGTTTAGACATTTAGCAGTGTGTGCATAACCAATGTCTTATTCTTTAATAAAATGTGTCTCATTCATGTAGTTCAGTGCAACAGTAACTCTCATTGCTCAGTTTTCAGTGTTTTCTTGGTGGTTTTTAGGGACTTTAAACAGCTTTGTGATATGTGTGATGTAGAAATGTGTTTGGGTATGTATTTACATATATTTACTTTCATGCTTTTAGCCTGACACAAAGGACTTTCTTTGTACTGATATCATCATTTGTATATCTCTCCTTTACATAAATGTAAAACAAATGAATCTTTGTTGACGTGAATGTGAAATCATGCGGAAGACCAAATAAAGACATTGATATATTTTACTTTTTTTTTTTTTTTTCTTCAGTTGAAAACAGCTCAGACTTACTTTTTAGTCTGGATAGTTTCTTAAAGTTCCTCTTTTAGAAAGCAATAAAAACACCATTGTAAAATTGCTAACTTTTTTTATATATTTTATATTTTTGCAGTTTATATTTCTTGTTCCATATATTTTGTAATATTATGTTATCGTAATTTTAAATTGTAAATTATATGTTGCTATATTGTGAATTGGAATGTATTAGTATATAGATATATTCTTATTTTAAGGTTATATTGTTGTATATTGTATAGGTTTATTTAGGTATTTCATGTTGTTGTTGATATATTTTGTTATTATTTAGATTTGTCTCTTATTTCACTACAGATCTTTAACACGAGTGTAGATCAGCGCTGGTCAACTTCAATCCTGGAGGGCCGCTGTGCTCCAGAGTTTAGCTCCAGCCCTCATTAAACACACCTGAACAAGCGAATCAATGTGTTCTAGATTACAGGTGTGTTGAGATGTTGGGTTGAGGAGAAGCTTACCTCCACTGAGGAACAGTGAATGAGAGACTTCTGGAAAGTGTTTTTGAGTCTCGTTGTGATAAGACTGTGATCTCGGCCGTCTCTAATGCCTCTCGTTTTCTTTGGTCCAGACTAAAAGTGCACAAACATGGAATGACATGAGATGAAACGTTTCCTTCTGGCGTGAGCAGACCCTGAGGTACAGATGATGCTTGTTTCATTAATAATAATGCAATGCTCGCTGAAGATGGTATATAGATGGAAAGTGTCTACATAACCACAGTTTTTGACTAGCATAGAGCATATCTTCATATCGCTGAAAGAATCGTTTGAGTCAATGATCCATCAATTCATTCATTTATAAAGACAGTCAGTCACTCAATGATCACTCTAATCAAGCCAAGACCAGCACAAAAACACAATCAGCTAAATATCCTCTACTATCATTATATAAAAAAAAATCACTTCAAATATTGAGATAACTTCACACCCAAACATCACACTGTGCCCATAGCAGAATTAAAAGAATGTAAAAAAAAGTAATGTGTGTGTGTGTGTGTGTGTGTATATATATATATATATATATACACACACACACACACATTAACCAGTTTATAATATATGTTACTCGATCCAGATGTACATTTTTAATGTCTGTATCCAATAAAATTTACCAAAAAAAAAAAAAAAGATTTTAAATAGAAAATTAATTAAATGTAAGTGTCTATATGTTTAAAGTAACTTGTGAAAACAAAATGCCAAAATATAGGTGAGATAATGTTCCATCATAATTCAGCATAACAGATATATTTTTATATAAAACAACATAGTTATTCTGACATGTACTACTTAAAATCTGTAAAATAAAAAGTGCTCATACTATATTTCATTATATTTTAAATGATTAAAAAAATCTATTGATAACAATGGGGCAATACCTAGTGATGTGAAGAATAGTGACAAATATAAAGATTTTAAATGTCAGTTAATGAATATTTTGGGGCTACACTATATATGACCCTTAAATATAGTATTTGAATATGTCCTCAAATGATTTATATTGTAAATATGCCTGATTTTTATTTATTTATTGCTATAAAACCCATTTTGTCTTTGACTCATATACTAATTGACACATTTTTATTTCTAATTCTAACATTATTCTGTTTCTTTATTAAAATAGCAGCAGATATCTAGGAAGAAAACATTTAAAAGTCAGGAAAAAATGCACGTTTGTAACAAACAAATCTCAGTCTGTTGACACCAATGAAAAGAGCATTAAATGGCCATTTACAGGAGATCTGAAGACATCAGCATAATAAATGAGCTGAAAACAGGAACTATTGTCATGAAAGATAGATCATGTTAATGTTGATGAGCCTCAGATGGTCAACACTCATTCAACATCATCTCACTTTATTCTGATAGAAACTGAATATTTGATCCAGGATATAAGATAAAAGCCTATAAACCATGCTCTACTGAAAGATAATACTGATATTTCTCACAATACTAACAACAAACACTAAAACACTCATCTTCATCAAACACTACAGGTTACAGCAGTCCATATCAATCCAAATGTAGTCTGCTTTGATCATAACTATACATTCATTTCAATAATAATAATAAACCAAGGAATATTTATTGTTTCCATTGTCAAACTTTACTCATATTTATCTATATTAGCATCAAAATGGCTCATTATAGGCTCAGCATAAGGAATTAATGTAACAAATTTGATCTGTTAAAGATTAGAAATAAAATCACAGCAGAAACACTTGAGATGAAGCTCCTCCCACAAGAATCGTGTCATCAGTAAAGCTCCACCCCCACAGCAATTCACCAATAAATGCTGGAATATTGCCATCAGTTTCCAAATGCAGACGAGCATCAGATCATCAGGAAGAGCTGAAATCTGCAAAGACTGAGTTTATTAAAGAGGACAGAGATCCAGAACAAACAGGTTGGTCTTTATTTGTCTTTCTTTATTAATAGTGCTGATGGTTATAATGCTTCAGGCAGATTTAGATTCGCTGGAATAGGAAACAAACAGCAGAAATAGTCAAATGTTATTACCTTATTCATTTCAGGGTTTGAACAACCTTTTGAGGGAGAAATAATTAAAACTACTTTAATGCTCTAAAAATTATCCAATTTAATTTCAAATAGAAATGCATTGAATAATCATATCCAGTAGATGGCAGCAGAGGAGCACTTATTGGCGTATTAGTCATTCATTTGTGCTTTTTGCTTTATATGTTAAAATTACAGCAAACTATTATAAAATATAAAATCATCAAGAAATAGCATTTTGTCAGATGGGTTCATATAAGCTAGATCTGCCACTGTGTGCCAAAGTTAATCAGACACTCAGAAACAAACACAATTCTACTTCTGTAGCTCACCAAATAAACAAACTTAATACTTTCCAAAAAATATATATATAGGATTATACAGAACTGACTTGATTCAGTGTGAAAAAAACTTGTGATTCAGTTGAAAATTAAAGAAAAGTTAGTTTTTCAAGGCATTTTATGACTTTGACTAAAGTGCAAAGCCTTCTGCCACCTCTAAATGAAATTTATTTTACACCAATTTTGACAAATTCAGGCAAATACATTTTTGCCTTTTTTTTCTTTTTGAACTTGTACAGAAAAAAACAATAGCCTACTGGAGTATGTCTTAATTTACAAATCCTTGGGATCTTTTGTAGCAATGTAGCTAAGAACACAACTGCAGGAAATATATCACACTGTGCAAGTGGTTTTGGGATGTCTTATTACAAAAATCTCACATATTGTGCCTTTAATGCAAATGTAGTCTAATTGGCCACATTTACAAAATCAGGCGATAATGTTGGTCCATCTATACTAATGTCTCTTTATGTGTAGAGACAAAAGAATGAGCTTAATCACCATCTGTTTGAATGATTGTGTTTATTTGCAAAACATCTTCAGCTTTTTATTTCTAATCAAACACTAAACCTTGTAAAGCAAATGCATTAAATCTAGTCTAAATGAACTCTATTTTGAATCTAAATGTAATCGTATTTCAATGGGGTCCAAATAATGTTCAGGGAAAGTTGATAAAGACTGGACAATTTGTTTATAAATGACTAAAATAATAGCGCATAGAATAACATTGATGTGTTTATTATCAGTTTTACTCTTAAGCAGTGTATTATGCTACACTTTAAGAAAAGTCTGTTCAATCAGCACAATGTACTGTGTTCATTTGAAGAAATGTGGATTGATTTTTTCACAGTATTTTTCAAATTTAAACATTGCATTTTGTGTTCTCAACTTTATTATCAGTACTTTTCATTTTTTAAACGGATAACAAACAATTAACAAGGTGTTATCATAAATGAACAATTATCATAAGAACAATCTAGAAACATAATTCATGTGGTATGTGTACTGCTAGACACCTTTGATTTCCATGTTTTAGAGAGAAAATGTGTGTTCTTTATCATTTGAGTCAGTTGCTAAAAGTTGCCAAATACATTTTAAAACTCGCTAAATTAGTTGCTAGGTGCTATTTGAAGTTGATTAATATTTCAACACATACGAAAGAAAACCCTTATGCATCAGTGATATTACCAAAACTATCCTCATAGTATTTCACAAATCTATTACTTTTCTTGTTTTTAATAAATCTAATAGCTTTAAGGAAAGCATCGATTTCAGTTAAGCAATGTGAAAAAGAGAGCTACGATTTAAAGATTTTTTGTTTATGAATTAAAAATTAAAAATGAACTATGTAATTGTGACGCATCAAAGGATGGGACAGGAGCCTGAGGATCCATGTGCAACGTATTTATTGACAACAAAACTCAGGGTCGGACGTGCAAAGTTCGGCAATGGCAGACTGGTGTGATAGAGGCAATCCAGAAGAGGAAACGTAATCCAGGCAAGGGTCGGGGCTAGCAGCTAAACAAACAGTAAATCCAGGGCACAAAGCAGAGGTCGGTAGGCTGGCAGAATACAATCACACAAGAGAAACAGTCCGGTTGGCAACGAGAAAACAATGCAGGAAAGTACGCTCAGGAATGATAGTAAAACTAGTCAAAACTTCGCAACGAGCACGTTGCAATGGCCGCTTATAAACCGCCAGGAAGCCGAAGTGCGGCGACGACCCGGAAGCGGAAGTGGCGCCCAGGTACGGGGCTGATGGGAAATGTAGTTCGTGGGCTAGAACTCGGGAGAGGGTTCCCGCTGACGGCGGTCGGAGGGATCCACAGAGACCGCGGTTGTGACAGTAATGCACTGACATACTAGTTTTACCCTTATAGTAACAAATGATATCTCTTAATTGAAAGTAGCTGGACGAATGAAGATGCTTATATCTAAAATATCAACTATTCTTAAAGTCTTTACACTTTGAAAAAATAAACAAATCAGTGTTTCATCCTCAATCCCACAAAATGAGCATGAACTGTCAACATCCATATATTTGGCCAAAATATCGTTTTATGAAGGATCTTCTTTTATTTTATTTAAAATGCAGTACTTGTGAGGTAACAACCAGTTCTTTCCAGCCTATTAACTCAATAAAAGATGCCCAGTAACCTCTGGGAATATTATATTTGTCGAATATGCTTATTATTACATTATTACATTTTTGGTTAAAATACTAATTCTCTATAAGGAGAAATCAGGATCTTTGGTGTAACTCTTACTAAAACTTAAATGGCATTTTCTAAGTTGAATTAGACCAGAAGGAATCCCTTCTAATCCCTTTTAATTTTTAAAACATTAATCTCAACATGAATTTATGAATTTGATTGCACGCATGCCACCTCTGAGCCTCATTAAACATGGAAATACACCTGCAAGACACTTTGGGGTTCTTCTGTGCCACCTCTGCAGCACAAAATAATTTTGTTTATCCTGATTTCATTCCATTGTTAACTTATGCTTGTTTTATTGTTTGAAATTAGAAAGAATTTAAATTCGTATCAAATATAATTAAAAATGTGACATAAAAGATGACATACTAGCATAAAATTACTTTAAGGAGTCAAATGAGATGGCTATTTTTTTTAGCAGATTGTTTGATTATTGATTAAAAGATGCTTCTAAAATTTGGACTGTGCCCCTAATTTACTTATTTATTTATTTGTTTTTAATGAAAAGTAAGCATAGAGCCCTGCTGAGCCATGATTTATTGCATTTGGGGGGAAAAAATTCAGTTTTTATAATAAATCTATTTATTTCTTTGAATGTGATTATAACCTAAAGATGCAATAAGATGCAAGAAAAGCTTGAAACAGAAAATACTGGTTTTCTTCTTGCTACTTCCTTGGTCAAGAAAACACATTTTTACTCAAATTAATCAAAATGGAATTACAGCATTTTGGAAAAGAGCTCTTATATATATATATATATATATGCAGACTTCTTTCAAAAATGACATGTATAAATAAAAAGGTTAGGAGTCATATTTGTTCCAAGTGTTTTTATTCAACATGAATTTTACCTTTAGGGCCTCCAAATGTCTAGAAGCAGCCCTGGACAACACTTTGTATTTTTTAAGGCTTCAAAAGATAGAATTTGTAGGACATCTGCTTTATTTCTGTTAATGCTTAAATGTGTAAATTAGTTAAAAATTAGTAAACTGATTTATTTGTTGATTTTGTCAAATCTGCTTTTCCACACAGAAACTGATGTTCAGTGAAGCTCCTCCTTCAACAATCACACATTCAGCAATAAATGCTGGAATATTCCCATCAGTTTACAAGTGAAGACGAGCATCAGATCATCAGGAAGAGCTGAAATCTGCAAACACTGAGTTTATTAAAGAGGACAGAGAGAAGATGAGAGATCCAGAACACACTGAACATACTGAAGAACAAACAGGTTGGTGTTTATTGGGCCATTTTTACATTTTGTTGTAAAATGCTATATTTTATGAACACATTGACGTTTTTGTTACGAAACTCATTGTGTCTTTGGCACCATGCCTTGACAGTAAACAAAAAGTTTGGGGCAAAACTTATAGACTGTGCTGACTGTGCCTTATTCTGTGCTGAAAATATAAGTATATAAATCAATTATAAAACTGTCATTAGGGGAAAAATTGTAAATGACAAATTATTGATTCAAAGTTAGAAATAAGAACATAATTTCTTATACACATAATATTATTATACTTTATATTTCTGTCACTTCTGAAATTATGGCTTCTCCCCTGGTGTGACACAATGTTAATGTGTTGGGAAGCCTTTAAATAATCATGTCAATGCACTTAAAGTATGCAGAATCAAATAGTTAATCAAATAGAATTGTATTATGCATCATCTGGAATCGAATCGTTCTACATTAGCAAAAATGATTCTTGAATCAAATTTAAATCCTTTGAATCATGAATTTAATCGATTTGCTGGCTATTCACAGCTCCACTGTTGTATCTTTACATGTCTTTTTTTGAAAGTTAATGAAAATTAAAATATAATAAACATTTTTACTTTTATTTCAGAGTTGATTGAACAAAATGATGAGAAAGAAGAATGGAGTGATGTTGAGAGAAAAAATCACTTCGAAACTGGAGAAAAAACTCTGAGTTGCTCTCAAACTCAGAAAGATTTAAAGGAAAGAAAAGACAAGAAATCTTTCACCTGCACTCCCAGATTGACTAGAGAGAAACTGTACACATGCGATCAGTGCGGGAAAACATTTTTGCACGCTTCAACACTGAAGATTCACCTGAGAATTCATACAAAGGAGAAGCCATATTCATGCCATTAGTGTGGAAAGAGTTTTACTACAGCAAGCCAATTGAAACTGCATGAGAGGATTCACACTGGAGAAAAACCTTACAAGTGTTCACACTGTGACAAGAGATTCAGTCATTCAGGAGATCTTAAAAAACATGAGAGAATCCACACTGGAGAGAAACCATACTCATGTGATCAGTGCGGGAACAGTTTCACACTAAAAAGAGACATTACGTCACACATGAAAATTCACACTGGAGAGAAGCCATTCATTTGTGGTCAGTGCGGGAAGAGTTTCAGACAATCAGCACACCTTAAGGAACACATGAACATCCACACTAGAGAGAAACTGTATGCATGTCATCAATGCGGCAAAACATTTTTAAGAGCTTCAACAGTGAAGACACACCAGAGAGTTCATACAAAGGAGAAGCCACATTCATGTAGTTTGTGTGGAAAGAGTTTTTCATGTTTACAAAGTTTGAAAACTCATCTGAAAACACATACTGCTGTGAGAGAGCACATGTGCTTTGAGTGTGAAAAGACTTTTAGTACAGCTGGACAATTGAAACAGCACCAGATGATCCACACTGGAGAGAAACCGCACACATGTGATCAGTGTGGGAAGAGTTTCAGAATAAAAGGAGATCTTACATCACACATGAGAGTTTACACTGGAGATAAACCATTTACTTGTGATCAGTGCGGGAAGAGTTTCTCACAATCAGCAAGCCTTGATGAACACATGGACATCCACACTGGAGAAAAACCGCACACATGTGATCAGTGTGGAAACGGTTTCAGACAAAAACAATGCCTTACATCACACATGAGAGTTCACACTGGAGAGAAACCATTTACTTGTGATCAGTGTGGAAAGAGTTTCAGAATAAAAGGAAACCTTAGATCACACATGAGAGTTCACACTGGAGAGAAACCATTTACTTGTGGTCAGTGCGGGAAGAGTTTCTCACAGTCAACAACCCTTAATGAACACATGAACATCCACACTGGGGAGAAACCGTATCACTGCACTGAATGTGGGAAGTGTTTCAAACAGTCTTCTGCTCTACGCAGACATACAAAAAACGATCACAGTAAAGTAGATCATATTCAGATCTTTCAGGTCTGATGCATTGTTCACAGCAAATGTGACACAATAATGCATCAAGCAATAGAATATAATCTGCATCAATCTTGTGACATTTGTGCTTCATGATTATAAACATTACTGTGCTTTCTTATGAGTTTCATGTTATGTTCAGTTGTTTTATAATGCATAAGTGCCACTTGTAGTTTGTTTACTCTTTCATGAAGGAAAGCAGAAGTTTTACAAAGAATTGTGTTCTTCATTGTGAAATGGCCACCAAAAAGCTGCAGAATAAACACATTCCCAAAACAGGATCTAAAGCTTCCCCCACACAGCCATCACAAGGTTGTAAAACTGACAACACCCTCATTGTCTGGATTAGTTTCCTCTCAACATGATAATAGCTAATCCAATCAAGAGAAAGGAGAACTCCTTCGTCTCCATGAACTGAAGAGTCATAACACATTTAAACATTTCTAATATTCAAATCCGTTAAAGGATTGTTAGGCTGCATTAATTAAGTCAACCGGAACCGGGAACACTTCCATTAACACCTGATGCACTCGTTGAATCATAAGAAGAATGGCATCTATGCTAATATTAGTCTGTCTCCTGTTTATTCCGAGGTCAGATCCAGTCTGTATCCTGATCAGATGGTCACTGCAGTCCCCTGATCCAGTCTGTATCCAGATGGTGGGTCAGCATCTATAGATGACCCCTATAGGTATAAATTGCTTTTTTGTTGGTCAGAGGAGAACTGACCCCCCGACTGAGCCTGGTTTCTCCCAAGGTTTTTTTCTCCATTTCTGTCACGATGGAGTTTTGATTCTTTGCCGCTGTCGCCTCTGACTTGCTCAGTTGGGGACACTTAATTTCCAGTGATATTGTATACTAACTGAACTGAGCTGAATGAAAACAATGCTAAATTCAATGATGAACTCCCTTTAACTGAAAATGTTTGCTGTTTCTTTTTGCATTATTGACACATTACCTTCCTGTTTGATTCTGTAAATTTGCTTTGACACAATCTGTATTGTAAAAAGTGCTATATAAATAAAGATGACTTGACTTGACTTGAGTAACATACAGTTAAGTGCTACCTTATGTGTGCTACACATAAATCCATAGTAGATGCCCGAAAACAGGAAAAGGCAAATTTACGTGACGCTCTCCAGACCTGCAAACACCCAAGATCCATAAAGAGGAACTTCTTGTGACCCCCGAGGCCAGGGGTCTGCAAACTTAAACATCAAAAGAGCCATTTTGGCCCCTTTCCCACCGGATAAAATTCTTGCACATTACAGCTGTGCAATTCACTTTATTTTCGATTTTGAGTTTGACTTCTAAGGATTATGAAAACAAGATATATTGATATTCAATGGCCAACATTTGAAGTGAATCAAAACCGTTCATCAAAATCAAAAACAAACCAAAACAATACCTGTTCTTATCTTAGAACAACTTTTTATCTAACCACTAAGAGTTCTCCTAAATAGCCCTAAATAAGTTTTTAGCTAAAAGCTTTCTCTTAAAACCTATTCACAAAGCTGCTGAGACAAACTTTTACTAAGGAAGAGAGAGAAGTCTTAAGCTAAGAGTAGCACTGTGTCCTAACTACACTTAATGAAATGCATCTTTCCCCGTCTGTCGTTCACGTTCGACATTGTGTCGAAGTGACGACACTAGGGTTTGCTCTAGGGAGCCCAAACACCTCTGACAGCTTTGAGAAAAGGCCAATGAGAATTGGTGTGCAGTATTTGCATAGCCAGCTCCGCCCCGGACATCCGGGTATAAGAGGAGGGGGCTAAGCAGCACTCATTGTTCTGTTTCTTCGGAGCCGAATGCAGCATCTCTTTGTTGTAAGCAGCGTTACTCACCTCTTCGTCGTTGGATCTACGGCACGGGGAGCGGTCTCTTCCTTCTCAGACGCGGCAGCAGTGAGAGTCCCGTGGGTGCTTTGACGGCGAATCTTGAAGAGCAGATTTCCTCTTATTAAAACTAAAAGAGCAAATTTCTCTAAAAGAGTCAGACACGGTGGGTTTGTGTGTTTACAATGCCTTTCCTTCTGTGTCCTTCTGGTTGCGGCTTCTGTCTCTCCCAAAGCGATCGGCACGAGCTCTGTCTTCAGTGTTTCGGTCATGAGCATGCTGAAGCAGCGTTCGCTGAAGGGGGATGTCCTGCTTGCGAGGACATGCCCCTCAGCACACTCCGTTCGCGGGTTGCGTTCTTCGTCAAAAGACTGCGACCCACACCAACCGCTTCTGCTGCTGGTCCTTCTACTTCCGGGTACGAGGCCGCTGCAGCGCGTGATGGTGAAGAACGGGAGGGAATGAGTGGTTCCTCGCCGGATAAATCCCCACGATCCTCTCGCCCTGTGTGTCCGCCGATCGAGCTCACGGATGACTGTGAAAATTTGTCTCAGTACGGATTGGATTGGTTATTCGGGGCTCCTGCGGGAGAGGAGGAAGTTGCAGCATTGGAGAGTGGGCATCCATCTGAAGCAGATGCTCTGTCTGAAGCGCCCGCTGCAGGGGTGGGCTCTCAGTCAGTAGTGGATGCGGAAATGGTGGCCATGCTTGAAGGGGCAGCCAAGGCGATCGGGCTCGAGTGGAATTCTCCACCCCATCCTGAGCATTCGCAGCTAGATGATTGGTATCTGGGTAATGACCATGGCTCCCGGATGCATTCTACCCCAGTTCCTTTCTTCCCGGAAGTGCATGAAGAACTGACTAAAACGTAGAAGGCTCCTTTTTCAGCCAGAACGCGGTTTAGCGGTTCTTCCTCTCTCACCACCCTCACTGAAGGTCACGGCGCAGGCTCTGGCAGAGTCCTGCACGGGTCCTGTTTGATAAACCCGCACCCGCCCCGCACCCGCAGTAGTTAACAGAATACCCGACCCGTTATCCGACAGCAACACTAACTTAAATCCGAACCCGAACTGCACCCGCATTAAATCTCCGAGTGACATGAGGCAGACAAAACACCTTTATTTTTTAATGTAACAAGCACAAGTCATTCTGAGTTAATGCGTTTATGCGTTTAAAATGAACACACGCAACCCAACAAGAGAGAGTGATCGATCTATTGTAAACAGGTCTAAATGGCTTAAGAAGCCAAATATGAGCTTTTCCTTCATAAAAAAAAAAAAAAACAATCAACTTTACTAGGCTGCATAAAAATATGTAGAACTGGCAGCGGAGTCGAGAGAGAGAGCGCGTGCAACATCCAACAACAATATACATGCTTACATGTGAACAATCTATTTTAAACTAAAAGGATTAGATTAAAAATATAGTCAGATATGAACTTTTCCGTCATAAATTATATATATAAAAAAAAACAGTCAACTTTATTCTGCATAAAAACATAGTATTGGCAGCAGTGTCGAGGAAGAGAGAAAGAAAGCTAAAGAAAGAAAGAAAGAAAGAAAAAGAAAAAGACATTATACACGGTGCTTAAGGTTGCTATGCAAGAACAGAATATCATCAACCACTGATGGTTTCAGCTGACTCCTCCGCTCCTGATCCAGCACAGGAGAAGTCTCTTTCGCTTGCGGCGCTTGATGCCGGAATGGCAAGAATAGATCTTGCGATCTGAGCCAAGGTTGGGAATTAAACGGCGTGCTCCTTCCACCACCTCAGCACATCAAAAGAGTTATCCCTTAGTGTCTTGTAGTCAATATACGCAGTTACCTCGTCCTGGCAATGATGTAGGGGCGTTTCGTCACCCGAGTCTTCCACATCTGATAAAGTATCCAATGCTTGCCGAAGCCTCTTTTCAGGTGGCAGGGAGCACACACGCTGCTCAGGACTCTCACGCTTATCCTTCAGTTCTAGACAAAAGAAAATAAAACAAAATCCCCAAATTTTGAGAACAATTATAAATAAATAAGTTTAAAATTAAATATTATTTTTAATATAGTCACGCACCTTTCACAAGACGTCGCACATGCATGTGCAAACTTCTGTCTTCAAGTAGCTTCAGACTTTTTAGTTTGGGATGCAGAAACATGGCCAGTTTGTGTAGGGGATGAATTTCGAATTTTGTACGCATAATGTCGAGGCATTTTTCCTTCAGTGCAGAAACTGTCATGCTGTCAGTGGAAGAGCCTTGTAAGTGGCATGTGATACGGTTAAACCACACAATGGCCAGGTGAAGAGTCGCAGTTTTTGATGCTTCCAAGGCTTTGGTGGCTTCCCTGAATCGTTCCAGAAATGTGACAATGCCAGTCAGCGCTTCTTCATTCAAGTTTGTTAGGCGGGCTACTTCTCCTCGTTCTTTCAGAAGCCGGCGGATGTCCTCATACTGACAACTAATAGACTCCAGCATTATGTGTACTGAATTCCAGCGTGTCTCCACAGATGCTTTCAGTGTTCTTTTGAGGCGATTCTGGAGGTTTCCCTGGAGTCGATGAGAGTGGTCACTTCTTCACCAAACACGTCGCCCTCAAACGTTTTTGATAGTGTCATGGACAAGACTGTGTTTAAAATGTGTGCAGAGCAACTCAACCGCGGAACGGAATGAAGGGCTGCAAATAAATTTGCACCTCTGTCCGTCACATACATCAATTTCGCGAGAAAATAATCAAGGCTGAATTTATTTAATGCACTGATGATGGCTGCCTTAATGTTGTCTGCTGTTTTGCGTAGTTCGTTATTCCACTGAGACGTACAGAGCACTCGCTCAATTAACTCCCACTTACTGTTGATATAGTGCAGAGTTACGCAGAGATAGCCAGTTTTCCTATAATCGTCCGTCCACATATCAAGCGTGACTGCTCCATTGCACCAATGTCAATCAAGCCTTGTGCCAATTTAAAGAACCCATCACCATGTAGTGTTTCGAAAGACCTGACGTCACTGCACACAAAGTTAACAGCTAACTGGGTCACAGCATCCTTGTCTTCTCGTTGCGGTACCTTAAGCTCTGTATTCCTGGTAAGGTAACGGTTGATGGTACCACTAGTTTTTGAAATGCCGCAGCTGTCGACGTGCTTCCTCAGTGACGATGTCCCAGTCTTGTGGCTTTCATAAGTTAAGACTTTAAGACAAGTTCTACATGCAGAGAAGCCCACTATGAGGTTATTTTCACTATCAGTAATTACTTCAAATTTTTCCCAAACGTCTGACTTTAGTTTTGACGACGAATTGTGTGCTATTCTGAAATTTCCACTGGCGAGATTTTTTTTTCACGTCTGCTAATTCCATCTTGACGACTGCTATCACCGGATGTGATATCAAGGAGAGATGTTTGGAGGGCTCCTGCTTGTAATGGCTATTTTACACGTGGTAGGCTAATCACAGACACAGAGGCAACATAATAAATATTAAACGCTAAAGAGTTTTATTTAAAACTAAATAAATAATTAATTAATTAACAGCCACGTAGGCTATAATTTTGCATTTCTGATTATTAATTTCGATATCATAGCAAAAACTATTGGAATACATCCCCTTAATTTTAACAAAATTCTAACAATTTGACAAAAATATAAAATAATTGTTAGCGTTTTTATTAGCGTCGTAATAATAAAAAATAAATGATGCACATCAAGAAACCTTAAGCATTTTTCAGTTAATTAAACACTGCAATAAATAACTAACAGAACAGTGTTAGGCCTGTTTTAGAATGAGAAATAGACTAAAGCTTTTATTCAAACTGTGAATAGATTAAATACAGAACGCGAGCAAAGAGCACTCCCTTTAATATAATCACTAGACCTACAGCTGTCAATCAATGTCAATACAGCTGTCGATTGGCTACAGTGCTCAGTGTTTGCAAATCCCGCTGTAGAAGCCCGGTCTTCAGACAGAGCGCGAACACAAGCACGGGACCATTTGAAAGGAGCTGCCTATCAGCGTGTACCGGATTAAGTCGAAATAGTCTTGGTTATAATTGTACCCGCAACCCGCCTGTGCCTGTCTCCAGTCCGACCTGCACCGCACCTGACATTTTTGTGGTTCACCCGTCGGGTACCCGCCCGCGTGCAGGACTCTGGGCTCTGGGGAGGGCGATGTCCACTATGGTGGTCCAGGAGCACCACCTTTGGCTGAATCTGGCGGAAATGAAGGACTCTGAGAAAGTTCGCTTTCTTGACGCCCCCATTTCTCAGGCCGGTCTTTTCGGTGATACTGTTGAGGAATTTGCGCAGCAGTTCTCCACAGTAAAGAAGCAGACAGAGGCCATCAAACACATACTGCCTCGTCGGGCGCCGGCTCCTGGTCCCGCACCCCCGAAGCAGCAGCCACCGCCTGCTCCACGACGAGGCCGACTGCCTTCCAGACCGGCTCAGGGCCCGCCACAGGCTGGTCCTACACGTAAACCAGCCTTGCGGTCAAGTTCTCGCAAGAAGGTGGCGCCATCAGCTCATTCTCAGGCCGCTAAGAACCCTCATCAGGCTTCAAAGCGCTCCTGAAACGAGCAGCCCAGAGGAGAGAGATCTGCTGACCTGTCTGGATCCACACTCGTCGAAACAATGTCAAGTCTCTACGAGCCACCCACATACCGGGCAAACTCAATCGGGTAGCGGACACGCTCTCCCGACAGACTTTGCTCCGGGGCGAGTGGAGACTTCACCCTCAGACGGTTCAGCTGATTTGGAGTCTTTTCGGTCAGGCCCAGATCGACCTGTTTGCCTCGATAGAAACCAATCACTGCCAGTTGTGGTACGGTCTGTCCGAGGCGCCCCTCAGCACAGATGCACTGGCACACAGCTGGCCCCAGGGCCTTCTCAAGTATGCGTTTCCACCAGTGAGCCTAATTGCACAGACCCTGTGCAAAGTCAGGGAGGACAGAGAGCAGATCCTGTTGGTGGCCCCCTACTGGCCCAACAGGGTTTGGTACTCGGAGCTGGTGCTCCTCTCCTCCGTTCCTCCCTGGCGCATTCCCCTGAGGAAGGACCTCCGGCTATTCTAATTGGGTTACGTGCCCAAAGTGCCCACCACTCCCTTCAGGGACCAGGTTGTCACTTTGCAAGCTATCCCTTCTCAGGAAGGTGACCCCAACCTCTCCTTGTTATGCCCAGTCCGTGCCCTGAGCATTTACTTGGAACGTACTGAAAGCTTCAGATGGTCAAGTCAGCTCTTTGTCTGTTTTGGAGGACAGCAGAAGGGGAAGGCTGTCTACAAACAAAGAATTTCCTATTGGATTGTGGATGTGATTCGTTTGGCCTACCAGGCCAGGGGTGTGCCCTGCCTGCTGGGGGTGCACGCCCACTCCACCAGGGACATCGCAGCGTCGGTAGCGCTAGCGAACGGGACGTCTTTAACAGACATTTGCAGAGCTGCAGGTTGGGCTACACCTAACACGTTTGCCAGGTTCTACAATCTGCGTGTAGAACTAGTCTCTTCGGGAGTCCTGAACGCAAGCCTGGTGACTCCTGAAGCTGACACAGTGTAGAAGCTTGCCGTAGCATTGTTCCCCACGGGTGATGACGCTTCCCCAGTTCAGTAAGTTTCCTGGCATGAACCCTGAACGACACTTCTATCATGTTGCACCCGCAACGTAGCTATGTTCGGCGGAGGAACTAGCTATCAGAATCTAATATGAGGTTAGGTTGCCTCTTGTGAACTTTCATATTAGGTTGGTGCTCCACATGTAGTGGCTCCTAATGCGGCCCCATGTGTGTATTTCCACCTATATTCCCAGAGATGCGGTGTTTCCGAGTGGCTATTCAGCTCCTCAGATCAGAACAATGAGTGTTGCTTAGCCCCCTCCTCTTATACCCGGCTGTCCGGGGCGGAGCTGTCTATGCAAATACTGCACACCAATTCTCATTGGCCTTTTCTCAAAGCTGTCAGAGGTGTTCGGGCTCCCTAGAGCGACCCCTAGTGTCTTCACTTCGACACAATGTCTCAGTTCCCTCCATCAGGGAACGAGGGTTACCATACGTAACCAAGACGTTCATTAATATTTATTAAAAACTCCTGACAAACATACTATCGGAGGACATTAAACTAGATGTTGTTCTTTGATAAAGCAGTCGCTGTGTTAATTAAAAAAGAAGAGGTTCATGCGAGTCATTCGTTCAAGACTTTATGTTAGACAGATCATTACATACAGAGACAAAACTAAACAAATAAAAAGAGAAAAGAAAAAACAGAGTGAACAACAACAAAATAATACACTTAGATCTTAAGAAAACAGAAGATAAATAAAAATGCAGTTTTTATTTATTTCAGGTAATTCTGGATAGTTTCCTTTTATTTGTCTGAGAGTTGACTCTGAATAAAGAAAGAAGTTTGGAGTCAGTCAGCTTTAGTTTGTAGATATGAAAACAGGAAACACTAATTAAATTAATTAAACAATATTCTATCTTCTGTTAAGTGGTCAAATGATGATTTAAATCTTAAAAACCTAAAGAAGTGCTTCTGAATCACTGGAAAGAACAGTTCATAAGTGATTTGTTCTGTTGGTTGTGAAGTCTATTAAATCATGCAGCTTTTCAGTAGCAAAGCAGTTTTATTAAGTATTTTCTATTGTCAACAAAATGTTTACTTTTTACTGATAAATGTTTTGCTGTATTATTCAAAGATGAATGTCTTGTTTGAGTTTGTTCTTTTCAATGTATTGGCTGAAGTTTTAATTGAAACTGAAATGAATGAGCTTCAATGCTGAATTATTGATAGCAGTGTTCCTCAATGGCTCTGGGTGTTGCTATACAGTTGCTAGGGTACCCTGGATGGTTGCTAGGGTGATCTGAGTGGTTGCTATGTTGTTGCTAGGGTATTCTGAGTGGTTGCTATGTTGTTGCTAGAGTGTTTCTGTGACACATCAGTGTTTGTCATTGGTCAGATATGATGAAGATGATTTATTTGAACCCTTCATCATGTGTTTTAATAATTGTTCATTTTTAAAGATGAATAAATGTACTTGTTTTCTGATCTGATGTTCGGATCAACAGTCTCTTACTCATGTGATCTGGATTAAATATTAAAACATGATGAAAGATGAAAGCAGGAAGATCCAGACCTACAGATTACTGACTATTGATCGATAAGATCCTCAGAGAGGGACAACAAGAGAAGAATGGTAAGAGTGTGTGAGTGAAGGTGGTTGTGAATGTGTGTAGATGTGTGTTAGTTACAGGATCAGAGAATGACACCGTTCCTCTGTCATAGTCCAGATTCACTCTCACACAATCAAGATGCTGTTTAACATGAAAACCAGAACCTGGAGACAATCCGTACGATACACTCCAGACACCAGTCTCATAGAAATCACGTCCCTTCCTCTGGTTTGATGCTGTAGTTACTCCAAGACTCCAGCATTTACTCAGTTTAACCTCCACATCCCAGCAGTGTGTTCCTGAGTTAAAACCCTCTGAACCCAGAACACAGGGATAACAGTCAAATCTCTCTGGATTATCAGGAACAGGTTGTTTGTTCTCTCTGTATCTCACACTGGTCAGATCATCAGACAGAAGGAGACATGGATGAGCCGTGTTTGGATCCAGAATCACAGGAGCTGATGAGACACAATCAACAGATGCTGTTATTCTGATGTTCATATAATGATCAAGAGTGAACCCAACACAGATGATTATGAATTATGACACTCGTCCTGTTGATCAAACACATCAGACATTTTCCTCTCATCACTGTCAGTCATTCTCTGTCTGATTTATCAATACTGAAAGTTCAATCAGAAACACTGAGTGACACATACTGAACACATATTCATTTCATTTACGCTCTCATTCATATTACATTATAGTCAGAAGATGCTTTAATACAAAACCTTACCTTTGAACACAACTTTACAGTGATTTCATATTCAAATGAGATAAAATATAATAATAATGCAGAAGAAATAATGAATATAGCAATATAATTGTCCTCAGTCTTGTATGAAACAGTTTTTTTTTTACAATAATACAATATAATAACATTTATAATAATAATAATAATAATAAATATAGCTGCAAACAGTGATGGCGGGGTCCAAGCGATATGAGGAAAATAGAAAAATATGTTTTTTGAGGCCACCTATGGTCCGATCTTCATGAAACTTTACATGCTTGTTTAGAATCATCTGTTCTATGTGCTCACCTGATTTCATGACAATCTGACCTTTTGTTTTGAATCTATAGGCTTTTTTTTGGTAAACTCGGCCCCACACACGTTTAAATGACCACATTATAGCTATCTAAAGTCAAAAGTTCAAAATGTTTTTGATAAGTATTGATCTACAGAGTCTGGAGAATCATACAGCAGTGTTTTTTTTTTCAAGATTGAGTGAAAATCCTAGGACTAGTTTGAAAAAAAAATGTTTTAGTTATCCTCAAATATTTAACAAATGGTTGGGTTGACAATAGTAGTTCTTGAGGCAAAGTTGCTCAGCATGAGCAGATCTATCAAATGATATGCAGTTTTAGTGTATGTGTCAACATATGTAAATAGGTTCTGTCCAATCTGATGTCGTTTAAAATAGAAAAATATGTTTTTTGAGGCCACCTATGGTCCGATCTTCATGAAATTTTACATGCTTGTTTAGAATCATCTGATGCATGTGCTGATTTCATGACAATCTGACCTTTTATTTTGAATCTATAGGCTTTTTTGTTAAACTCGGCCCCACACACGTTTAAATGACCACATTATATCTATCCAAAGGCAAAAGTTACACTTTTTTCGATAATTATTGATCTAGAGAGTCTGGAGAATCATACTGTCACAAATCGTGCCGCTGCTGCTCCCTCTCACCGTTAGAGGGAGCCTTCACTGACATTCACTGACTCTGGTTCACAAACTCCATTTCCCATAACCCCCTTCCTACTGACTTCCTGTGTCCTCTCACCTCTCACCCCTGTCGGCCATCTTGCTTGCACACACCTGCTAATCATTACACCTCACTACACACAGTATAAAAGCCATTCACACACACAGCCATTGGCAAAGTCTTGTATTGCCCTGGCCTACAATTCCGAGCGTTTATTTCCTGTGTTTTCTTTCCGTTGCTGACTCCTAGTGTTCCTGGTTCCTGATTGTTTCTCTGCCTGCCTTTTGACCTCTTGGATTGTTTGTTGGATTATACTGTTGCTCGCTGCCGGCCCCGACCCTTGCATGGACACTGACCTCTCTCTCTGGATTTTCCATCACACCTGTTTGTTGTCAATTGACCCTACCTGTCTCACTAAGTTTCATGTCTTCAATAAAGTTGCATTTGGATCCCCACTCCGCTGACTCGTATGTTACAGAAGACTTCGCCATACCCGGATCCAGCAACGTTATTCCCAACGCCCAGCTCACCATGGATCCAGTCGATCAGTTACTCCATCTCAGGCAAGGTAACCTGTGTATTGAGGACTATGTTCAACAGTTTTGCGATCTCATATACCAGGTCTCCTATTTTGATGAGTTTTTGTTCATTGAACTGTATCAATTTGTTCTTAACGAACCGCTCAAGTCTCGGATGAGATTAGTCTTGTACGTACATTCCTCGCTCACTTTCTGGACTTTTCTTTGTGGTGCGGGGGTTCATCGTTTACCGTGGGTGTCGCGGAGGAGGAACGCGGCGCTACGGTAATGGCGGCCGCGGGACATCGTTGTGAATCAGACGCTGCTTGTGAAATGGAGGCCGCGCATGAGCGCGATCACAAGATGGCCACCACGCCAAAGTCTGCAGCTGACAAGATGGCCGCCCTTCCAGAGTCAGCACCCGTCATGGCCGCCCTTCCAGAGTCAGCACCCGTCATGGCCGCCCTTCCAGAACCAGGTCATATCACAGCGTTGCAGCTGCTCCTCCCAAGTCAAGCTTCAATACAGCTGCTCCTCCGGAGTCAAGCCTCGACGCAGCAGCATCTTCCAAGTCAAGCCTCGTCGCAGCTGTCACTCCTGAGTTAAGCCATATTGCAGCTGCTCTCAAGCCAAGTCACGTTACCACAGCTGCTCTCAAGATTAATCACACCACTACAGCTGACGGTCCTGAGTCAAATCCAGATGCAGCTGTTGTTTACAAGCCAAGCAAAGTTACAGCTGCTCTCTCGGAAACAAGTCGTTTCATCGCAGCTGCTCCTGAACCCAGTCAAGTCACAACTATGGTTCCAGTGCCAAGTCACTTTGCCACACCTGAGCCAAGACTCACCACCGCTACAGACCCTGAGCCAAGACACTCCGTAACTGCAGTTCCAGAACTGGCTTTCACTGAAGCCACACTCCTCCTGAGAGTTACTCTATGGGTGGTCTGGGCCACGTATCAGCAAACTTATTATTATTATTATTAGGGGTTCAAGCACGGAGTAAATATTTGAGGAAACAAAAAAACAAAAAAAAAATTCAAACTAGTCCTAGGATTTTTTTTTTTATCTTGAAAAAAACGCTGCTGTATGTGTAACATACGAGTCAGCGGAGTGGGGATCCAAATGCAACTTTATTGAAGACATGAATCTTAGTGAGACAGGCAGGGTCAATTGACAACAAACAGGTGTGATGGAAAATCCAGAGAGAGAGGTCAGTATCCATGCAAGGGTCGGGGCCGGTAGTGAGCAACAGTATAATCCAACAAACAATCCAAGGGGTCAAAAGGCAGGCAGAGAAACAATCAGGAACCAGGAACACTAGGAGTCAGCAATGGGAAGAAAACACGGGAAATAAACGCTCGGAATTGTAGGCCAGGGCAATACAAGACTTTGCCAACGGCTGTGTGTGTGAATGGCTTTTATACTGTGTGTAATGAGGTGTAATGATTAGCAGGTGTGTGCAAGAAAGATGGCCGACAGGGGTGAGAGGTGAGAGGACACAGGAAGTCAGTAGGAAGGGGGTTATGGGAAATGGAGTTTGTGAACCAGAGTCAGTGAATGTCAGTGAAGGCTCCCTCTAATGGTGAGAGAGAGCAGCAGCGGCACGATTTGTGACAGAGCCCCCCCCCCCAGGAGTGGCTTCCAGACGCTCATAACAGTCCATCTATAACCAAGAGTGCAGAAGTGGGGGCAGGGTGCAGGAGGGTGGACCAGGTCCATGCAGGCAGAAGAATCATACGCCCTCCAGGGCGGATCGGGCGGAGCAGGCACCCTCCAGGGCAGAGCAGACGAATCAGACACCCTCCAGGGCGGATCAGGCAGGTCAGACGCCCTCCGGGGCGGATCAGGCAGGTCAGACGCCCTCCGGGGCGGATCAGGTGAGTCGGACACCCTCCAGGGCAGATCAGGTGAGTCGGACGACCTCCCGGGCAGATCATACAAATCGGACGTCCTCCCGGGTGGATCGGGCTGGACTAGATCCCTCCAGGGCGGCACAGAAGCACCCCAGGGCGGAGCAGATAGGACTGGAACCCTCAAGGGCGGAACGGAAGCCCCCCAGGGCGGAGCAGACAAGACAGGAGCCCTCCAGGGCAGAGCGGAATCCTCCCAGAGCGGAGCAGACAGGACAGGAGCCCTCCAGGGCGGAATGGAAGCCCCCCAGGGCGGAGGGGACAGGACAGGAGCCCTACAAGGTGGAACGGGCAGGACTAGATCTCTAGGGCGGCACAGAAGCCCCCCAGGGCGGAGCAGATAGGACTGGAACCCTCAAGGGCGGAACGGAAGCCCCCCAGGGCGGAGCAGACAAGACAGGAGCCCTCCAGGGCGGAGCAGACAGGACAGGAGCCCTCCAGGGCGGAGCAGAATCCCCCCAGGGCAGAGCGGACACCCACGGAACACAGAGCAGAGACAGACACACAGAGTGAAAGAGAGAGAGCTCAGAGCCCCTGTCCCAGGCTTCCTTTGGCGGGACCAACCGCTCGCAACAAGCTTCAGCGGCTGAATTGGGACAGGGTGAGAGCTCATTAGAGGGATATGGACTGCTGGGCTCTACCACCGTGCAGGGAGCAGGTGTGGCTATCCCCTCTGTTCGAGGATCTGTGGCCTCAGCCACCACCTCTGGGGAAGCCACCCTCGGAGGTTCTGCAGCGTGAGCTGCCTTTCAGCCATCCAGTTGCCTTTCAGTAAACAGACGCCACTATGTTCACATTAAATGCCTAATACAATGTAGATAACCTTAGTTTTTTATATGATGTTACATCAGGATGTAGGATCTTCAGATCTTAAACAGATTCTTAAATTTGTAATCCTACAAAACCAAGCAAAAGGATTTGTTCAACCAAAGCTAAAGATTAATAATGTGCAATTGATCAGATATCACTGCAGTGAAATATTATGAGATGCATTATGTGAATGCTTGGCTAAAAAAAATGTGTCTTTAATCTAGATTTAAACAGAGAGAGTGTGTCTGAACCCCGAACATTATCAGGAAGGCTATTCCAGAGTTTGGGAGCTGAATGTAAAAAAGCTGTCCCTCCTTTAGTGCACTTTGCTATTCTAGGAACTAGCAAGAGTCCTGAGTATTGCGACCTTAGGGAGCGTGATGGATTGTAGCGAAGTAGAAGACTAGTTAGGTACGCAGGAGCTGAACCATTTAGGGCCTTATAGGTAAGAAGTAGTATTTTATAGTTGATACGGAACCTAAAAGGAAGCCAGTGCAGAGACTTTAAAATTGGGGTAATATGGTCATATTTTCTTGACCTGGTAAGGACTCTAGCAGCTGCATTTTGGATGAACTGTAGCTTGTTTATTGAAGATGCAGGACAACCACCTAGCAATGCATTACAATAGTCCAGCCTAGAGGTCATAAATGCATGAACTAACTTTTCTGCATCAGAAACAGGTAACATGTTTCGTAGCTTGGCAGTGTTTTAAAATGTTTTATGTATTTTTATTTTGTTTAATTCTAGGAGCACCTCAATACAGCACTGAAATCATTACAGAAGAAACTAAAACACAATGAAAAAATGAAAGGAGAATTTGATAAAACAGTTGAACACATCAAGGTGAGGAAACAGAATGGAGAGTGATTGTGATTCCAGCTGTAGGATCACTATATACGTGACGTGACGTGTGGCCAAGTATGGTGACCCATACTTGGAATTTGTGCTCTGCATTTAACCCATCCAAGTGCACACACACAGTAGTGAACACACACACACACACCGTGAACATACACCCGGAGCAGTGGGCAGCCATATTGCTATCGCTGCGGCGCCCGGGGAGCAGTTTGGGGGTTCGGTGCCTTGCTCAAGGGTCTCACCTCAGCCGTGGTATTGAGGGTGGAGAGAGCGCTGATTAATCACTCACCCCACCGACAATCCCTGCCGGACCTGGGACTCGAACCTGCAACCTTTGAGTCACAAGTCCAACTCTCTATATACAGTTCTGATCTGATATATTTAATATAATGGATTAGTTTGTCTCAGATCTGCATGATGTGATTGTGTTGATGTGTGTTGATGGAGACGATTGAAGTGAATGTGCTTTGATTTCAGTCTCAAGCTAAATTTATAAATTTAAAATCTAAAAAAAATAAATAAATAATTAAGTTGTTTTGGCAACTACTCTAAATAAAATAAATTAATGTTAAGTATTAAATTATTATTACTAAACATAAAACAGAAATACAATTATTTATAATTATACATAATAAAAATTAAACTAAGTAGTTTTTTATAGAAATAAACATGACACAGTTATAATAAATAATATTTATAAATAAATTAAAAAACATTTCAAAACATAAATAATTAATAATTTATTAAGTAATTAAAGTAGTATATAAACAGCAGTAATTATATGGGAAATAAAAACTTTTGTGTATAAATGTTTCTGTCTGACCAAATAAAGAGTGTTAAAAACTGCTGAAATCACTTCTGTGTCTTTTATGTGACTGAAAATGAAAGTGAAGCACACTGAATTGTGGGATTGATTATTTGTAAAAGTGAGCTGCTGATTTTGGTGCAGTAGATGATCTGGATGTTCACACATAATGCTGAAATGTGTCAATATTCTCTGTGTGCCTCATGCCTCATCATTTCAGTGTTATTTATATAGCGCTTTTTACAATACAAATTGTGTCAAAGCAACTTCACAGTATCAAATGGGAAAGTAATATATCAATAATTCAAAAAGAAACTTTAAACAATTTTAGTTTGAGGAAATTAATCAATAATTCCAAATTAATAAATTGTTTGTCCCCAATTTAGTTTTCCCCAATTTAGTTGTTGTCCCTAACTCATTTCCAGTATGTGTGTATAAAAGCTCAGATGTTCTGCAGTCAGACTCACTGTTCTGGACGATGTCCTGCATCTTCTTCCAGACTCTGAACGGCAGGTTGCCCAAGTAACGTGGCACATGAATCAAAGCTCCAGAAGGCGTCTGTGGATCCGGCTGTGAGATCTGGACTCTGGAAGAACATTCAGGAGTCAGAACTGCAGTGGCTTTGGATCAGAAGCAGAGAGACCAGAGACACCAGCAGATCACTCACCTTTCCATTGAGACTGGAAACTCCTGCAGAACAAACACACCATTGATCATCAACAACTCAATCAATCATCAATCAATCAATCAATCATCTGAAATCAGACCTTTAGAATGCAGACATCACTGGCTTTCATCATCTCCTCCATGTCTTTGATTGTGTGTGAAAGAGCTGAGATGTGTCTGTTCATCTTCTCCAGCTTCTCCTTCATCATCTGCTTCTTCTGCTCCTCTTCCTCCCTCAGTGCAGTGATTGTAGCTTCTTCTTCATCTCTGAGAAACTGATGAAGCTTCTCAAACTGCTGTTTAATCTGACGCTCTGTGTGCTCAGCTTGAGACTGAAATCAAAGCACATTCACTTCAATCATCTCCATCAACACAATCACATCATTCAGATCTGAGACAAACTAATCCATTATATTAAATATATCAGATCAGAACTGTATATAGTGATCCTACAGCTGGAATCAAAATCACTCTCCATTATGTTTCCTCACCTTGATGTGTTCAACCGTTTTATCAAACTCTCCTTTCATTTTTTCATTGTGTTTTAGTTTCTTCTGTAATGATTTCAGTGCTGTATTGAGGTGCTCCTAGAATTAAACAAAATAAAAATACATAAAACATTTTAAAACATTGCCAAGCTACGAAACGTGTTACCTGTTTCTGATGCACAAAAGTTAGTTCATGCATTTATGAGCTCTAGACTGGACTATTGTAATGCATTGCTAGGTGGTTGTCCTGCATCTTCAATAAACAAGCTACAGTTCATCCAAAATGCAGCTGCTAGAGTCCTTACCAGGTCAAGAAAATATGACCATATTACCCCAATTTTAAAGGCTCTTCACTGGCTTCCTTTTAGGTTCCGTATCAACTACAAAATACTACTTCTTACCTATAAGGCCCTAAATGGTTCAGCTCCTGCGTACCTAACTAGTCTTCTACCTCGCTACAATCCATCACGCTCCTTAAGGTCGCAAAACTCAGGACTCTTGCTAGTATCTAGAATAGCAAAGTGCACTAAAGGAGGGACAGCTTTTTTACATTCAGCTCCCAAACTCTGGAATAGCCTTCCTGATAATGTTCGGGGTTCAGACACACTCTCTCTGTTTAAAAATCTAGATTAAAGACACATCTTTTTAGCCAAGCATTCACATAATGCATCTCATAATATTTCACTGCAGTGATATCTGATCATTTACATTTACATTTAGGCATTTGGCAGACGCTTTTGTCCAAAGCGACATACAGTTGGGAGGTCAGTTGATCAAGTGCACATTATTAATCTTTAGCTTTGGCTTTGGTTGAACAAATCCTTTTGCTTGGTTTTGTAGGATTACAAATTTAAGAATCTATTTAAGATCTGAAGATCCTACATCCTGATGTAACATCATATAAAAAACTAAGGTTATCTACATTGTATTAGGCATTTAATGTGAACATAGTGGCGTCTGTTTACTGAAAGGCAACTGGATGTGAATTTCACACCTTGGTAGTTCCCGTGGAAGATTAAACCATTTGGGTACTGTTAAGTAAGTTTGTTCAACCTCACAGTCGGGGGTTGATTTCCTGTATTGTTTTTAGAAGTGGTTACTTCTGAAGTTCTGTAAGATCAAGGACTGATTTAAGGACTGCCCACTGAATGCCTATATAAACTACAATGTATCAGGGCCAAATTCAGACTTGGATGGGCTACAGCAAACACACAAGCGAGGTTCTTCAATAAAGAGTAACTTCTGCTTGAAAGATATCCCAAGCCTCCTGGATCTTTACTTAAAGAAATTAAGTTTACAACAGTTTGAACAGCAGCTATGCTAATTATGTTCCTATTTGCTCTGTTTCTGCCCTGGGTTTGACATCTTGTGGTAACTAGGAATTACACAAGCTTCAGTCTGGATCAGGAACACCTAAGAAGACATGATGATGCCAACCCCTCAAAGGACTTTAGATGATATCAGCCCTGAAACACCATACATCACTACCCAATTTACTACAGTGATTTGATTGCAACATATAATCATTACTGTTAACATTGTACAAACTTTAATTTGCTGTAAAGCTGCTTTGAAACTGTATGTTTCGTGAAAAGCGCTACTTAAACAGGACTTTAAAACAACATGAAGTTGACTAAAACTCATTTCTCTTACCTTATATGATGAAACCACTTCACTGATGGGTCTGAATGTGTGATTGACATGTTTTTGTGAATTCATACACACTACACACACCGGCTGTTTGTCCTCCAGACAGAAGAGTTTGAGTTTCTCTCTGTGTAAACTGCAGATCTCCTCAGATCCTGATGAACGCCTCTCATTTCTCTCCTTCAGGAACGACTCACACAGGTTTTTTAACACCAAATTAACTGGAGGTTCCTCTCTTGAGGATTTTTTGCACAGTGGACACACTCGAGTACATGAGGTTCTCCAGAACTGCTGAAGACACTCTTTACAGAAACTGTGACTACATGATAAAACAACAGGATTCGTGAAAACATCATGACACACATGACAAATATTTTCATATTCAGCTTGTGAATGCATTTCCTCAGTTTGAGCACTGATTCCTTTCTGATTTTGTCCTGAAATTGAGAAAAGCGTCAGTCTGACCGAAAGGAGTGAAATAATGAGTTTCTTCCTGGTGAGTGTTTTAAGAGGGTGGATCAGTTTCTGATCATCTTTTGACTGTTGTACAGCAAGTCAGACAAGAACATCAAGACAAAATGCTTTCAAAATCAACACATTAGAGAACATACAGTCAAACCAAAATTAATTCAGACACCTTCAATATTTCTCACATTATCACAGTTTGTTCACTATAGTTTAGAAAATGGTATATAATAACATATGTCAAGAACTCAGATGTAAACTGTGTCAGAACGAACTCAGTTTAGCTCAACCAATTATTAACCAAACAATGCTTCATTTTGTTCAGTCTGTAGTGTAAAATGTTTGCATTAGCAATTAAAGACAAAACACTGAAGCAAAATTGATGTCAGTGAAAGAGTATTTTCTGTCCTTCTCCAGACTGCTGCTGAGATTCAGATGGATGATCTCATACTGTGGACATTTAGAGCTCAAAACCATCTTGTTGTTAAAAGTGATTTAGGAAAGATGAGAACTGGAAAGCGATTTAGAGACCAACTGGATCTGAAGAAGACGACTGGATTCCTGGCCATCAGAAACATCAAAATCACAGACTATGGTTATTTTAAACTGCAAATCATCAACAGCAAACATTCAGAAGATTCAGTGTGACTGTCACTGATGAGTAGAAGTGCATTTATTAATGTGTGTATGTTTATTTATTTATTTATACACCAGTCCACAAGCATTTCAGATTATATGAGCAGCAATAACCGCTAAAGATGTTTTTTTAAGAGGGAGGTAAACATTTGCAAAATGTTGTCATGAAAGGAATGTTTGTTATATTTCTCAGCATCACACTCAGCAACATTTCTGCTGTCAGTGAAAAATGTGAAAACATTGAATAAGTTCTAATGCATTCTTGTGTAATGAGCACATGACAAACAGCAGGTTCAGAAGATGTGATCTGGAGAGTGTCGAGTCTCAAAGTAAACCATTCTCTGTCCACACTGAGGATGATCTGATGACACTGTGAACTGATCTGAATCACTACTAGCTTTACTTACACTGTTCACTTCATCCGAGCCAGTTCTAGACAGTAAAGATGATGAAAACACTGAACCATTCTTCACTTCAAACACTACTTTGCTTTTGTCAGTGTTTAACTTGTACATTATAATCAAAGTGTAGATTTTTTGGAGGGTTGTATTTCTTGTTATTATGTGATTACTCTGTTAATAATTACCTGTGGCATTATTCAATTTCTGTCAACCATATGTTGTCATGTAATATCCATAGAATTGAAGCTGTACTTTATTTAAATGGTGTAGACATTAATAGTAAAAAGTGTACAAACAAATGTATTTCATTATTATTAATATTATAAAAATAGAGCTCTAAAGCCTAGAGGCAATTTTTTTCTGGAATGTTTGCTTCACAGATATTGTATGGAAAAAAGCTAGGTTGCTCCCATTTTAATTTTGTACACCTAATAAACAAAGATTTATATTTGAAATCCGACATAATTTTTCACATGTGGGTTAGGGTTAGGGTTAGGGACAAAAATCCTGAACAAAATCCTTCTGTGAAGTGTTTCTCTTGGTTCTTCACTGATGGCTGATTGTTTATTGGTTTTGTCAGTAGAGAAGAGAGTCAGTGTGTCAGAAAGGAGAAGAACATGTCAGTCTCTTCCTGTAAGAGCTGTAAGAGGGTGGAGTTATGATCAGGTGAGTGTTTGAGGAACAGGAACAGCAGGATTTATGCAGGTACAAGTTTAACAGATTGTATTCAAAATGAACTTACACTGAGATGTTCAAATAAACTGATATAAAACACAAAAGAACAATGAAACACAAATATAAATAAAACCCCAAACCCTTACATTCAGGCCCAGATGAAGAATTCAGAGGCCCCTGGGCACATTGTCTTGTAAGATATGCTTCACAATGCTCACTTTGGCCTCTGTGGTTGTCATAAATACGGCCTCTGTGGCTCCCTCCGATCGCCACCAGAGGGAACCCTCTCCAGAGTATTACTTTGCTATTCGGACTCCATTTCCCAGAATCCCGTGCCTGGGGCTGATTGGTGCCAGGTGGCAGCCATTAGCCTCACAGCATTTAAGCCATGCTCACGCTCAGTACTTCGTGAGGCAGATTGTGATGTTAGCCCAACTGTATTTTTGCCAAGTGTTCAGCCAAGGTTATTTCCTCTGCCTAAAGTAGACTTTCAAATTCAAAATAAAATCAAGAAAGAGAAAGACACCCCTAAGAACATTATTGCTCAGCAGTATATAGATCAGGTGTATAAATCTTGGTTACAGATCTATACTGATGGCTCTAAAGATCCCATCTCTGGTAGAACAGCTGCTGCTGTGTTCATTCCAACTTTCCAAACTAAAATTAAGAAAAGAATAACTGATCATATCTCAGTGTATACAGCTGAATTAATTGCATTAGTGGTAGCGCTTCAATGGGTAGAGGAGGTTAAACCAAGGATATTAGTGGTATTATGTTCTGACTATTACGCAGCAATTGCGAGCCTTTCAAGTGGGATAAAGTCATGTAGACAAGATATTTTATGTGAGATTCTTACTAGTCTATTAAGAATAGGTAATGCAAGTTTAATCTTTTTTTTTTTTTTTTTTTTGTGGGTACCTGCCCATGTGGGAGTCAAGGCTAATGAGGAGGTTGATAAATTAGCTAAACAAGCACTGAAACACACAGATACTGATATTCAAGTGTCATTAAACAAAAATGAAATCAAAGGGAAAATTAAAGATTGTATTAATAAAAAGTGGCAAGACGTATGGAATAGTAGTAATAGGGGCAGGCATATGTTCAATGGGCACTCTCATTGAAATCATTCTCTGTTTCAAATAGGACATTGAAAAACAATGCCAAAAAGATGTTTGTTAAAGATCACATTCTAAATTATAAACCTCTTAAAGTCAATTTTGTTCACAAGAGGCTGTTCATGACAACGAGTTTGTTTTGAATTTCATGGCTTGTGTAAGTGGCATTTTTTTGTAATTGTTTGCACAATTTGATCCAGCTGGGGGTCTTATGCTGAATTTCAGTAGTGACATGAACAGCTGATCAACATACGGTCAAAGGCCTCAATTTGAGCCCTCAGAGGAAACTGATTGGACCCCAGGAGCTGCAGCACATCAATAAGAGAAGACATGTAATATTGATTCCTTTGTATTGGTTCTGTGTGCAGTAGGCTCCAGATTTCTTCAAGTCAGGTGCTCTTTGGACATTTCATGCCTGTTGAATCCTTTGTTTGTTTCTACTCTGTGCTTCCAGTCGTGGAAACCTTTGGGTGGAGTCTATGATCAGTTATGATCAGTGTGTGTTTGTTTGTCTCTGCTGCCACCTGCTGCTCAGAGTCATTACATTACAGTCAGACACTTTTTAACAAAAAGTAAGCATAGAGCCCTGCTGGATTTATTGCAAAATCTGGATTTGATTTTTTTTTTTTTATGTAATTATAATCTAAAGATGCTATGTGAAAGTTTGAAACAACAAATATTGGTTTTCATGGTTTTCTTGGTCAAGAAAAGTCATGTTTATTTGTATATAAATATATATTAATTTTATAGTTAATAGGAAGCCAGTGCAGAGACTTTAAAATTGGGGTAATATGGTCATATTTTCTTGATCTGGTAAGGACTCTAGCAGCTGCATTTTGGACGAACTGTAGCTTGTTTATTGAAGATGCAGGACAACCACCTAACAATGCATTACAATAGTCCAGCCTAGAGCTCATAAATGCATGAACTAACTTTTCTGCATCAGAAACAGGTAACATGGCTGTTAATAGTGTTTTGGGTATTTTGGGCACCAGACAAGACTCCTGTTAACGGGGTTTGGGTATTAGACGACTCTGCTGACGAGTTGCTCTGTTTCCAGAATAACTGATATTTTCTGACAGGATCTGGCATCCGAGGCTGGATCTGAATTGTCTAGGCATGAGGAGATCTAACGAGATCTAACAATACTTTCTCAGTTAACACAAATATAGCTTTATATAATCTTTTGTGGGTATTTTCACAGTCAAAATAATTTTGCAATTAATTAGATTAATTAATTGACACATGCAATTAATTAGTTTAAAATTTCTAGGAAAAAAATACATGCATCCATTCAGAGTAAACAACAACAAAGCAATGCATTTAGTTCTTGGGAAGACACAAAGGATGAATAAAGAAATGCAGTTTTCACTGCTTTCAGATGAACAGAATTCTGGATAGTTTCCATTTACTTGACTGAGTCCACTCTGAATAAAGAAAGAAGAGGTTTGGAGCCAGTCAGCTTTAGTTTGTGTATATGAAAACAGGAAACACTAATTAAATATGTAATATTCTATCTTCTGTTGAGTGCTCAAATGATGATTTAAATCTTAAACACATAAAGAAGTGCTTTTGAATCACTGGAAAGAACAGTTCATGAGTGATTTGTTCTGTTGGTTGTGAAGTCTATTAAATCATGCAGCTTTTCAGTAGCAAAGCAGTTTTATTGAGTATTTTCTGTTGTCAACAAAATGTTTACATTTTTACTGATAAATGTTTTGCTGTATTATTCAAAGATGAATGTCTCGTTTGAGTTTGTTCTTTTTTTAATGTATTGGCTGAAGTTTTAATTGAAACTGAAATGAATGAGCTTCAATGCTGAACTATTGATAGCAGTGTTCCTCAATGGCTCTGGATGTTGCTATACAGTTGCTAGGGTACCCTGGATGGTTGCTAGGGTGATCTGAGTGGTTGCTATGTTGTTGCTAGGGTATTCTGAGTGGTTGCTATGTTGTTGCTAGGGTGTTTCTGTGACACATCAGTGTTTGTCATTGGTCAGATATGATGAAGATGATTTATTTGAACCCTTCATCACGTGTTTTAATAATTGTTAATTTTTAAAGATGAATAAATGTACTTGTTTTCTGATCTGATGTTCAGATCAACAGTCTCTTACTCATGTGATCTGGATTAAACATTGAAACATGATGAAAGATGAAAGCAGGAAGATCCAGACCTACAGAATACTGACTATTGATCGATAAGATCCTCAGAGAGGAAGAATAATCAAGACAACAGAAGAATGGATGCTGTTCAACACGGAAACCAGAACCTGGAGACACTCCATATGTCACATACCAGACACCAGTGTTAAAGAAATCCCGTCCCTTCCTCTGGTTTGATGCTGTAGTTACTCCAAGAATCCAGCATTGACTCTGTTTAACCTCCACATCCCAGCAGTGTGTTCCTGAGTTAAAACCCTCTGAACCCAGAACACAGGGATCACAGTCAAATCTCTCTGGATTATCAGGAACAGGTTGATCGTTGTTGCTGTATCTCACTCTGGTCAGATCATCAGACAGAAGGAGATATCGATGAGCCGTGTTTGGATCCAGAATCACAGGAGCTGATGAGACACAATCAACAGATGCTGTTATTCTGATGTTCATATAATGATCAAGAGTGAACCCAACACAGATGATTATGAATTATGACACTCGTCCTGTTGATCAAACACATCAGACATTTTCCTCTCATCACTGTCAGTCATTCTCTGTCTGATTTATCAATACTGAAAGTTCAATCAGAAACACTGAGTGACACAAACTGAACACATATTCATTTCATTTACGCTCTCATTTATATTACATTATAGTCAGAAGATGCTTTAATACAAAACCTTACCTTAGAACACAACTTTACACTGTGATTTCATATTCAAACGAGATAAACTATAATAATAATGCAGAATAAATTATATTTATATCTTTAGATATTTTCTCGTCATTTTTCTCTCATATGAATCAAAGTTTTTTTACTAATTGCTGCTTACTTATTAAAAACAAATACAAATTAGGGATAATACTAATAAACTTGCTGATAATAACAAAAAGCTACAATTAAAATTAATTATATCAATTATTTATTTAATTATTCAGTAATTAAAATAAATTATAACTATTAGATGAACATTTTAAAATTAAATGGTTTATATATTTTTTGTAAACTGCTCAAAATAAATTAATATGGAATATTAAAATAACTAAAACTAAATTATTAATATTTCTACATAAGCTAAATAGTTTTTTACAGTAATAAATATTACAAACAACACAAAATTACTCAAATTAAAATATATAAAAATAAAGCCTAATTCAAAATATTAATAAATAAAGTAGTATATAAACAGCAGTAATCATATGGGAAATAATAACCTTTGTGTATAAATGTTTCTGTCTGATCAAATAAAGAGTGTTCAAAACTGCTAAAATCACATCTGTGTCTTTCATGAGATTGAAAATGAAAGTCAAGCACAATGAATTGTGGGATTGATTATTTGTTAAAGCAGGAGTGTAAAATATTAGAGTAATTTTACTTGATTACTGTACTTTATTTTGGATATTAGTAGTTTATTGAAGTACAATCAAAGTGTCTACTTGTACTTTTACTTGATTACATTTCTGATAGAAAAACACTGCTTTTTACAATTTGATTTCAACTTAAAAGTACTGCATTTGTGCATTTTGTATTTCTCTTCATTAAATATGGTTTATGGAGGCTCAAACGAGGTTTGTTCCCCCTCTGTCATTCACGTTTGGCGTGGTGTCGAAGTGACGACACTAGGGGTCGCTCTAGGGAGCCCGAACACCTCTGACAGCTTTGAGAAAAGGCCAATGAAATTGGTGTGCAGTATTTGCATAGCCAGCTCCGCCCCGGCATCCGGGCATAAGAGGGGGGGGGGCTAGGCAACACTCATTGTTCTATTTTTCAGTGCCGAATGCAGCATCTCTATATTGAGAAGCAGCGTTACTCACCTCTTCGTTGTTGGATCTATGGCATGAGCAGCGGTCTCTCCCTTTAACCCTCCTATTGGTAAGCGAGAATACCCCTGGGTGCTTCGACAACGATCTCTAAAGATCTTTTTCCTCCTGGAAAGGAGTAATTTCTCTGAAAGAGCCGACACGGATGGATTGTGTGTTTACATAATGCTTTTCCGTCCGAGTCTTCCTGGTTGCGGTTTCCTCGTAAACAATAACAATCGGCACGATCGTTGTGCTCAGGGTTGGGCTAGTCTCACGCTGATACATCGCTTCGTTGATAGTTTGTTCTGCTTGCGGAAGGGAACATAACTATGGGTTTGCTGCTCACGAGCCGCGAAGCCGCGGCTCACCACGACCACTTTCCATTCGGCCCTTCTACTTCCGGGTACGAGGGCCGCTGCGATGTGCGTCGATGGCGAGCAATAGGAAATGAGTTAGTTCCACTGGGTTTCCCCCGCGGTTCGCTCATTCCTCGCGACCCCCGATTAGGTTTTTGGACAGATTATTAGTATAAGTTTTTTACAACTTTACTCTGTTCAAAACCTTAAAGCTGGTTGAGAGGTTGGCTGCAGCATCGGAGGGAGGGCTTAAACCATGGGAAGCTGATGCTTCAACTGAGCAAAGCTGGGGGGCAAGTCTCAGTTTGAACAGACGCTGAAGTGGTGGCCATGCTTAAACAAGATAATCAAAACACATCAGGTTTGAGTAAGAAAAAACCTTCCACCTCATCCTGTGTGTTCAGGGCTTTGGTAACGTACGAGATTGTGATAGGCCTTTTTTTGGCTGAACACAATATATCAGGCCCTCCTCCCTCATCTCCCTCGACGGCGGTCCAGCGCGAGGGGCTTCGTGGATTCTCCAGGTGGGTGGGCGCTTCAGTACAGCGGTTGCATATCTGATGCCCTGCCCCCTGGCGGGAGCACGTGGGCTCTCGTCCAGAGTGTGAGGGGGTTCACGTCTTCTGGACAGGCTGTGTCCACCATGCAGACCTTTGCCATCCTGCTGGCTGCCAGGCAAAGTGTTATAAGATCTGCACGAGGGAGATCTCGCCTCAGAGTATCGCAGGAACTGCGTTCAGTTCTCTCTATGCTTCCAAGCATCAAATGTCGCAACGCAGGCTCTGGGTAGAGCGATGTCCACTACGGTGGTCCAGGAGCGCCACCTTTGGCTAAATCTGGAGAAGCAGACGGAGGCCATTAAGCTAGGCCGCCCTCCAGACTGGCTCAGGGCCCGCCACAGGCTGGTCCTGCACCCAATCAGCCTTGCAGTCGAGTTCTCGCAAGAAGGTTGCGCCGTTAGCTCATTCTCAGGCCGCTAAGAACCCTCATCAGGCTTCGAAGCGCTCCTGAAACAAGGGGACGAGTGTGGGCTTCGGCTCCATCCCGGCTGTCTGCCTCACGGCGGACGGCCACCACATGGTCAATAAAGAGCAATTTCCTTCTTCCCTGGGCATAAAAAACAATGTGACTGCGTCCCTCCAGGGTACCCAGTCACTCAAACACATCAAAGCATGCTCAACCGCAACTTCTGCGCTTCTGCATACTTTGACAAACCAAGCGCATCCCTCAGTCGATCCCCTGAGCTCAGGCGATCCTCTGTTGGATCCTTGACAGTCGGTTACAATGAACGGCACTCTCTCTGTGGCTGGGTCCCTCACGTGTATCAGATTCCAGGATTGGTTTGTGGTGATAGACCTGAAAGACGCGTACTTTCATTTCTCGATTCTTCCAAGACACAGGCCCTTCCTGTGGTTTGCCTTCGAAGGTCGAGCATTTCAGTACAAAGTCCTTCCATTTGGGCTCTCCCTGTCTCCCCGCGTCTTTACGAAATTTGCAGAAGCAGCCCTTGCCCCTCTCCGGGAGGTGGGCATCCGCATTCTCAATTACCTCGACGACTGGCTGGTCATAGCACACTCTCAGGAGTTGGTATGCAAACACAGGGATGTGGTTCTCAACCATCTGGCCCATCTGGGGTTTTGGGTCAACTGGGAAAAGAGCAAGCTTGCCCCGGTATGGAGCATTTCTTTTCTCGGTGTACAACTAGACTCGGTTGCCATGAATGCACGGCTCTCCCCGGAGCGTGCACAGTCAGTGCTGAGCTGCATCCAGAAGCTCTCACGCAGCCCGACGGTCCCCCCTCAAACAATTTCAAAGGCTCCTGGGCCACATGGCATCCTCAGCCGCCGTCATGCCGCTGGGCCTGATGCGCATGAGACAGTTACAACACTGGCTGCGTTCCCGAGTCCCGAGATGGGCATGGCGCCAGGGTTCATACCGGGTGCACGTCACACCTGTATGTCTGAAAAACCTCGGTCCTTGGAAAGACATTTCATTCCTACGGGCCGGGGTGCCCTTAGAACAAGTGTCCAGGCGCATTTTTGTTACGACAGATGCATCCAACACAGGCTGGGGCGCCGTATGCAACGGGCAAGCAGCTGCAGGGCTCTGGTCAGGCCCTCGGCTGCATTGGCATATCAATTGCCTCGAGCTGCTGACAGTGTTTTTGGCCCTGAAGAGGTTCCGACCTTGGTTCAGGGCAAACACGTGCTGGTCCGAACAGACAGCACTGCGACTGTAGCCTAGATCAGTCACCAAGACGGTGTACGCTCCTTTCGCACGTCTCAGCTAGCCCGCCATCTCCTCCTTTGGTGTCGAAACAATATCAAGTCTCTAAGTGCCACCCACATACCGGGCGAACTCATTTGGGTAGGGGACGCGCTCTCCCGACAGACTTCACTTCGGGGCGAATGGAGACTTCACCCTCAGACGGTTCAGCTCCCTGGCGCATTCCCCTGAGGGAAGGGCACGATATGGCACCAGCGCCCAGATCTCTGGAACCTCCACGTATGGTCCCTGGATGCGACCAGGAGGTTTTCAGAGATCTCCCACTGGCAGTGGTAAACACTCTGTTGCAGTCAAGAGCTCCCTCCACGAGGCGGCTGTACGACCTCAGATGGCGCAAATTCACAAACAGGTGTTCCTCCCAGGGGGAGAACCCACGGAGATGTGGCATCCGAACGGTGCTTTCCTTCCTCCAAGGAGGACTGGATAGACACCTTTCTGCTTCAACACTTAAGGTCCAGGTAGCCGCTATTGCCGCTAACCACGACCTGGTGGAAGGTAGATCGTTGGGAAGCACGATTTGGTTATATGATTCCTTAAAGGTGCACGCAGGCTGAACCCCGTCAGACCGCGCCTTGTCCCCTCTTGAGATCTGTCTGTGGTCCTCCGGGGCCTACAGTCAGATCCCTTTGAGCCGCTCCAGTCAGTCGAACTCAGTGCTCTCTCCCAAAAGACGGCTCTCCTGACTGCGCTCGCATCGATCAAAAGAGTGGGAGACCTCCAAGCCCTCTCCGTCAGTGACTCGTGCCTCGAATTCGGGCCGGCTAACTCTCACGTTATCCTGAGACCCCGGTTATGTGCTCAAAGTGCCCACCACTCCCTTCAGGGACCAGGTGGTCACTCTGCAAGCTATCCCTTCTCAGGAAGGCAACCCCAACCTCTCCTTGTTATGCCCAGTCCGTGCCCTGAGCATTTACTTGGAACATACTGAAAGCTTCAGACGCTCGAGTCAACAGAAGGGGAAGGCTGTCTCCAAACAAAGAATTTCCCACTGGATTGTGGATGCGATTCGTTTGGCCTACCAGGCCAGGGGTGTGTCCTGCCCGTCGGTTGCGCTGGCAAATGGGATCTCTTTAACAGACAGAGCTGCAGGTTGGACTACACCTAACACGTTTGTCAGGTTCTACAATCTGCGTGTAGAACCAGTCTCTTCGGGAATCCTGAATGCAAGCAGTAACTCCTGAAGCTGACACGGTGTAGAAGCTTGCTGAAGCGTTGTCCCCCACGGGTGATGACGCTTCCCCAGTTCAGTAAGTTTCCTGGCGTGAACCCTGAACGACAATTTCCATCATGTTGCACCCGCAACATAGCTATGTTCGGCAGAGGAACTACCTATCAGAATCTAATATGAGGTTGGGTTGCCTCTTGTATTAGGTTGGTGCTAGTCTTAATGGCCCGCCCATTGGGCCATATGACTTACAGGTAAAACAACCAATCGCGTTTCGTTTTGTTCCGCGTCATGTTTACGGGCGTGGAAATGTTGCCACAATAACAGACCGATTTGTAAAACTCTCGGACATATTTTATAGATTCTATGCCTTGAACTTGACATTTACATTTACATTTAGTCATTTGGCAGACGCTTTTATCCAAAGCGACTTACAATAGAAGCAATCAGAGCAACAAGAGAGCGACAGTGTATAAGTGCTGAGGCAAATTTCAGTTAGATAAACATAAGTCTTGCAAGGTTTTTTTTTTTTTTTTTTTTTTTTAAATAAGTATATAGAAAAACTGAAAGGAGTAGGAAAGTGCTAGTGTCAATTGGTCAAGTGCTGGCGAAAAAGATGGGTTTTCAGACATTTTTTGAAGATGGCCAATGACTCAGCTGATCGAATTGAGATGGGTAGGTCATTCCACCAGCTGGGAACAGTCCACAAAAAGGTCCGTGAAAGTGATTTTGAGCCTCTTTGGGATGGCACCACAAGGCGTTGTTCATTTGCAGAACGCAAGCTTCTGGAGGGGACATAAGGTTGGATTAGACAGTTTAGGTATTGTGGTGCAGTGCCAGTGGTTGTCTTGTAGGCAAGCACCAGTACCTTGAATTTGATGCGAGCAGCTACTGGCAGCCAGTGCAGTCTGATGAGGAGAGGTGTGACATGGGCTTGCTTCGGCTCATTAAAGACCACTCTTGCTGCTGCATTCTGAATCATCTGCAAAGGCTTGGAAGTGCATGCAGGAAGGCCCGCCAAGAGTGCATTACAATAGTCCAGTCTGGAGAGGACAAGAGCTTGGACAAGAAGTTGTGTAGCCTGCTCTGATAGGAAGGATCTGATCTTCCTAATGTTGTACAAGGCAAATCTGCAGGATCGAGCTGTAGCAGCAATATGGTCTGTGAAGGTTAACTGGTCATCCATCACAACTCCAAGATTCCTAGCTGTCCTAGAGGAAGTTATGGTTGATGAATTTAGCTGTATAGAGAAGTTGTGATGAAGTGCAGGGTTGGCTGAGATCAAATTCAGTTCAGTCTTAGCAAGGTTGAGCTGAAGATGGTGTTCTTTCATCCAGCCAGAGATGTCGGTCAGACAAGCTGTGATGCGAGCAGGAACCGTGGGGTCATCTGGATGGAAGGAGAAGTAGAGTTGTGTGTCATCAGCATAGCAGTGATAGGAAAAAGCATGCTTCCGAACAGAGCATGTGAGCGGAGCGGAGCGTGAGCGGAGTGGGGAGTGGAGCGGTAATATTTCCTTAAGAGCGCAGAGCGCCTTTTTGAAGATTCCGCTCCGCTCGCTCAATACGCTCAGCGCCGCTCGCTCAACCCAGAATACCCTTTGGTGATTTACTTGTTCGCGATCGATAAGCTGTAGAGATCGAGAACAGTAGAGCAGTTATGGAGTTCAGATATTGTTTCAACGAACTTGCAAGCCTTATACATAAATGTAAAGTACTACGCAAACATGGTGTAGGCTAAGGTTATATTCGGTCGTACGGAGCCCCGATCATCACGGCATGCAGACAAAATCACGGCCACGAATTTAGAGCAGTTCTCTTTTTTTATGCGAATTAAATTCATTTTTTCGTTTAGTCTAAATTATGGCCACGAATTAAGCATTCGTTCTCTTGTTTAGGCTTAGCTGCCAGCCTGCCACGAATTCATTCGTTAATTCGTTCCTTCCCTAGATTTGGCTTAAATTTTGGAACGAATTATTAGGATATATTTCGTAATTAGGCCTACTATAATTATTGCTTTAAATTAATAAATAATAGGTAGACCTAGGCTACAGAATGTAGGCTAGATAGGCTATATGCATCAGTAATTTATAATCTAATATAACGCATGCAAATTTGTTCTTTACAAAAAAAACTGCAAAAGGCCAAAGGGAGATAAATAATTTTTTCCCTCTCCATTGTCCCCAGTTCCCCGCGTCCGTGTGTTTACTTTAACAGGCTTTATAATAGAGGTGAATTTTGTAAAGATCTGCGCACAGTTCATCTCATGTGTGTCCGTTTGTGTTTTAAATGTTCTATTACACAACAACGGCAGCTTCACGGAAATAAAGTTAACGAAAATCAAATACAAGTTTTTGCATTTTAGGTAGGTTTGCTAAGATTATTCGTGTATTTAATAGCCTACATTTTAATTAATACAATTAAGAAGAATGTAAGAATTTTGCTCTGAAACATGCATGCTTAATTTTAGACAATTATCCAAGAATTTCGGTACAAACAGTAAACAATAGGCCTACTAGAGAAATTTTATGTCTGAGCGGGATTTGGTTTACCGATGAGCGTGAGCGGAACATTAGCGGAGCGTTTTGCTTTAGCCATGAGCGACTGAGCGGAGCGCACGCCCCCAGAGCGGAGTGCTGAGCGGAGCGTCACCCCGCTCCGCTTCGCTCACATGCTCTGCTTCCGAATGACATAACCTAACGATGACATGTAGATGGAGAAGAGCAGTGGTCCAAGCACTGAGCACTGAGGAACTCCAGTAGTAAGAAGTTGTGACTCAGAGACTTCACTTCTCCAAGCCACCTTGAAGGACCTACCTGAGAGGTAAGACTTGAACCATTGGAGTGCGGTTCCTGAGACGCCCATCTTCATGAGGGTGGACAGGAGGATCTGGTGGTTGACTGTGTCAAAAGCAGCAGACAGATCCAGCAAAATGAGTACTGAGGATTTGGATGCTGCTCTTGCCAATCTTAGGGCTTCAGTGACTGAGAGCAGGGCAGTCTCAGTTGAGTGGCCACTTTTGAAGCCAGACTGGTTTATGTCCAGGAGATGGTTCTGTGCAAGAAAGATAGAGAGTTGGTTGAATACAACTCGTTCAAGTGTCTTAGCGATGAATGGGAGAAGGGATACTGGTCTGTAGTTTTCTAAAAGAGCTGGATTTAGAGCGGGTTTCTTGAGCAGTGGTATGACCCGAGCCTGCTTAAATGCTGTAGGAAATGTGCCAGTGTGGAGCGAGGTGTTGATGACGTGAGTAAGTGCTGGTATAATGGAGGCAGAAATGGCTTGGAGAATGTGAGTGGGGATAGGATCAAGCGGACAGGTAGTAGGATGATTGGAAAGAATAAGATTGGAGACGTCGGTCTCCATGAGTGGAGAGAGAGTGAGTAGTTGTTGTTGTGAAATTAGCATCAGTACGTGGTGTGGAAAATTGGTCGCTAATTGTTCTTGTCTTATTAATGAAAAATGTTGCAAAGTCATCAGCTGTAAGAGTTGATGTAGGAGGGGGAGGAGGAGGACAAAGGAGAGAAGAGAATGTTTTAAAAAGTGTGCGAGAATCGGGACAATTATTAATTTTGTTATCTTTAATAATAACTTTAATTTCTGATTTACTGAGTTATATTTCAATATCTATTTGTTTATCTTCTAAGGCTTCTTTTTGCCAACTTATCCACCTTTTCATCTCCCTCAATACCCACATATATTGAATATAAACCTTCTGTTGGGTTAATCTAAAAATCAATTGATTTTTCTCATCCAAGAGATCTTGCTTACATATAGATTTATAGATTGGACACTTATTAATGAAGACATGGAATGTGAACAGATGACTATTTTATGTGGTTTATTTTCATCTACTCATTGTAGTGCTAAAATATTTTGTCTGAGAAGAGTGATAAGTGGTCTGAAGTTCTTTTCTGGATGTTAATATTGTACTTTGGAATATGTATAGCTGCCCGTTATACCAGTTATTGGACTTTTGGAAGCGTCTGTGTATATGTGTAGTGAATCTTCAAACCTGGTTTCTATGTACTGATGAATATTTTGATATGCTCCCAATTTTACAATATTTTTAATTTCTGTATTTATTATAGGAGAACAAAATAACCATGGTGGAATGGCAGTCACACTTACTATTTTACAGCATGCAATCCTGTCTATTCCCATTTCCTTTGCCTCTATGTCCCCCTCCATCCAAAGCTACTAACATTAGTATAGCCATATTTTGAATTATGCAAAAAGGTTAGAAGATCAGTTCATATCTAATGACCCATCTTCAGTGTGGACAGGTCTGAAAGCCATCACAAACTACAAGACACCATCCCCAAGCACTGAGGCGAATCAACGACTTGCTGAAGACCTGAATGAGTTTTATTGTAGATTTGAATGCCCCCACACCTGTCCAGACGATCTCTTTTCAGAACTATTAACACCTCCAGCAACCCCCCTCTCCCCCCCTCCCACCTTACAAATCAGCGAGAATGATGTGTGCCAGGTCTTCAGGAAGAACAAAAGAAAAAAGGCACCAGGTCCAGACGGCGTGACTCCAGCCTGTCTGAAAACCTGTGCTGACGAGCTGGCCCCCATCTTCTCATATATCTTCAACAGGTCTCTGGAGATGTGTGAAGTACCTGCCTGCTTCAAACGCTCCACCATCATCCCCATTCCAAAGAAACCCAAGATAACAGGACTTAACGACTACAGACCTGTGGCACTAACGTCTGTCGTCATGAAATCATTTGAAAAACTGGTTTTAGCTTATCTGAAGGACATCACTGGACCCTTACTGGACCCCCTGCAGTTTGCTTACCGAGCAAACAGATCTGTGGATGATGCTGTAAACATGGCATTGCACTTCATTCTGCAACATCTGGACAGGCCACGGTCTTACGTGAGGATCCTGTTTGTGGACTTCAGTTCGGCCTTCAACACCATCATTCCTACACTCATCCAAACCAAACTGAACCAGCTCTCTGTTCCCAGCCCTATCTGTCAATGGATCAACAGCTTTCTGACAGATAGGCAACAGCAGGTGAGAATGGGGAAATTCATGTCCAGCAGTCGCACTATCAGCACCGGTGCCCCTCAGGGTTGTGTTCTCTCCCCTCTGCTCTTCTCCCTCTACACCAATGATTGCACCTCTAAAGACTTCTCTGTCAAGCTCCTGAAGTTTGCAGATGACACCACTCTCATCGGCCTCATTCAGGACGGTGACGAGTCTGCCTACAGACAGGAGGTTAAAGAGCTGGCTGTCTGGTGCAGTCATAACAACCTGGAGCTCAACACGCTCAAAACTGTAGAGATGATAGTGGACTTCAGGAGGAATCCCCCTGCACTTTCCCCACTCACCATCATGGACAGCACTGTGGCTACAGTGGAGTCATTCAAGTTCCTGGGATCTTTCATCTCCCAGGACCTGAAGTGGGACACTCACATCAACTCCATTGTAAAAAAGGCCCAACAAAGGTTGCACTTCCTTCGCCAGCTGAAGAAGTTCAACCTACCACAGGAGTTGCTGAAACAGTTCTACACAGCTGTCATCGAGTCTGTTCTGTGCACATCAATAACTGTCTGGTTTGTCTCAGCTACAAAATCAGACATCAGAAGATTACAGAGAACAGTTCGGACTGCAGAGAGGATTATTGGTGCTCCCCTGCCCACCCTTCAAGAACTTTATACATCCAGGGTGAGGAAAAGAGCTCAGAAAATCACCCTGGATCCCTCACATCCAAGCCATTCCCTCTTTGAACTTTTGCCATCTGGCCGGCGCTACAGAGCCCCAATTGCCAGGACAACCAGGCATAAGAACATTTTTTTCCCACAGGCAATCCACCTTATGAACAGCTAAATGTTCACACCATCGTACAATAAAAACATGTGCAATAACCTGCATATCTTTTTTTTTTTTTTAAATCATCAACAGCACAACTGTACATACCACTTATTTCTTAATTTAGTTTTCTATATATTTTTGTCTATTTATATTTAAATATGTATATTTTTTATTCTCACCTTATTGTATTTTTCTTATTGTCTGTGTTGTTGTTGTATACTGGAAGCTACTGTCACAAAAACAAATTCCTTGTATGCGCAAGCATACTTGGCAATAAAGCTCTTTCTGATTCTGATTCTGATATTTCCAACACTCTTTAAGTACCTTTCTTGCAGGACATCATTAATTTGAGCAGTCTTCTCTTCAGTGGCATCTCTCCTACTTCTAGCTGTATTGATGCTAGCGCTGATGTTCTGAACGCTCCTCAACACAACCGCAGAGCCTTTGCACTCTGTCCAGTCCTGTCAGTGTAGATTTAGCAGCAGAATCATACACTATACAAATTGTATAGCTCATTTATTATACAATAGTTCATTCATTATACAAATTGTACAAACTTTAATTTAACAAACTTTAATTATTGTACAAACTTTAATTTAACAAACCTTAATTATTGTAGAAACTTTAATTTAACAAACTTTAATTATTGTACAAATTTTAATTTGCTGTTAAGCTGCTTTAAAACGATTTGTTTCGTGAAAAGCGCTATACAAATAATCTTGACTTGACTTGACTTGACTTGACTATACATCCATAATCAAGAACTGAGCGAATTAGGGCAATATATATTCTTTTCATAGATGCACCCCATCTATATCCTGTTAAACATTTTAATACATTTATACCTTTTTTGCACTTCTCTACCATTTTTTGAATGTGGTCTTTAAATGTAAGTTTCGTGTCAAACCACACCCCAAATACCTAATGACCCGTTCTTGTTTAAGTGATTGCCCATACAATGCCTACTAACTCTCATGTTTCCAAATTTAATTTGAATGTTTCTCCATCCTGTTTTTTTCTGTATTCAATCTGAATCTGTTTTCCATGCTTTCCAAAGAGTGTTTTAGACTGGTTCGTGCTGCTTGAAAGATTTATTGGAGGTTTGGGCTTTGTCTTTAGCAAGACCCTGTTTGTTTTTGGATGTAAATATTCGAGAGCACGCAGTCAACAGTGTACCCTAGCCAATTTTATCATGGGACAAGCCAAACTAGCCATTTGGACGTCTCGTAGTTTGGCTGCTGAAGGGGGAAATGTAAATGTTCTTTGATTTTTCACTGCCTTGATGGAGTTCAGGATAAGAGTGGAACATAGATTGTATCAAATGACTGGTAACTTGCATGATTTTGAGTTTAAATGCTGTGTAAACGATGTTTTGCTGTCACTTTGTGAGGATGGTGAAATAATTGTTGGCTGGTGATGTAAAGTGAGGTTCCTTTTTTTTTCTTCATCTTTTTTCTTTCTTTCTAGATAATTTTGCAATGTGAGGTGTACATGATTTTAAATGCCGAATTTCAAAATCTAGAAGTTGCCATGAAACTGACGTTGAATGGGAAAGATTATACGATTTTTATTACTGTTGATTCAATTAAATGTTTCACTTGCGGGAAACAGGGTCATGTGTGACAGTCGTGTCCTTTAAATATGGAGGCTGAGAAGAAGAGAGATGATAATTTCGTAGCAGAACAGGTGAATACCACTCAGGATAATAGTGCTGAAAATGATGACGATGTACAGCCAAATGAAACTGCTCTTCCACTGGATAGTGGAGAGAATTCCAATGTGCTTGAACAAGGTCTTTCTACTGGACTTTTGGACAGTTTTCCAGTTACTAGTACACATGTAAATGAAATGCGAACCTGAGTTGATGAGGAGATCATTGAGGGTAGTTAATGAAAAGAAAGAGCGAAGTGAGCTTGAAAACTTGCAGGCACTAAGTAGTAGCCCGCTACAGGGTGATTTAGAATTGTCACAGAGAACAGATGACAATTTGTCGGAGAATGACTCTGAATGTGAATGTCCAGACATTGGAGAGGAACATGATGTAGATTCCCAAGGGATTCCTGGGGGGATGTCTGTTTCTTCTCATTTGAAGCCCCCTTTTTACACGGTTCAACAGTTGAGTGATTTTCTGGACGACACCAAGAATCAGAGAAGGCCCAAACTGGAAAAAATATTTTCCTGATTTGGAACTTTTGTTGAGTCTGTTAGTATTGTTTTGCGAAAGGCGACATTGGAAGAACTTCTTAAAAAAAATTGTGAGCAACGTTAGGAAAAATTAAATTCATGTGTGAAAAAATAGTGCTGTTATGAAAAGAGCTGTGAATTGAATGTCGTGGGTGGCTTCATACCCCTTTATATGTATTATGACCTTCTTTAATATTGGGTCTTTAAATATTAATGGCTGTCGTAGTGCAACAAAGAGGAATGATCTTTTTAATTATTTAACTCTTAAGAAATCTGATGTGATATTACTCCAAGTGTCACAAACTGTACCGCTGTGGCTCCCTCTACTCCCCGCTAGAGGGAGCCTTCACATGGACTTATGGACCTTTTTCCACTACATTACCCATAACCCCCTTCTGTCACCTCTCACCCCTGTCGGCCATCTTGCTTGCACACACCTGGCAGTCATTTCACCTCATCTCCCACAGTATAAAAGCCATTCACATGCATTGCCGTTCGCAAAGTCTTGTTTAGTTTTCTGGCAATTCCGAGCATTCTTTCCCGTGTTTACTTTCCTGTTGCTGACTCTGTTTGTTTCCTCATTCCCGATTGTTTTCTGCCTGCCTTTGTGACCTCTGGACTGTTTTTTGGATTATTCTGTTGCTCGCTGCCAGCCCCGACCATTGCATGGACTCTGACTATTCTCTCTGGATTATCTTTGCCACTCCTGTTTGTTGTTTATTGACCCTGCTTGTTGACTTCGACTGATTATCTGAATAAAGCTTGCACATGGTTCCCCTTGCCTCAGCCTCACTCGTTACAGAAGACTTTGCCACCTTCGGATCCAGCAGCTTTATTCCATCCCCCAGTTCGCCCATGGACACGTTCAATCAGCTTCTTCAGCACAAGCAGCACGGTATGCCTATAGCAGATTTTATTTCTAGTTTTTGCAACCTCATCTATCAGCTACCATTTTATGACACAAATTGCTTCATGGACATTTTCCGTATGGCCCTCGACGAGCCTCTCAAATCGAGGCTGCGACTCGAGTGCCCACGCACAAGTTTTTCTGACTATGTAGATTTTGCTTTGTGGTGCAGGGACTCGTCATTCTCTGTGGGTCTCGCGCAGGGGGAGCGCGAACACAGAGAGGCAGCTGTGTTGGCGGGCGATTACATACTGCCGCGTTCCTGTTTTTCTGACATTGAGGATGATGCATTGTGGTGTGAGGATTTGTCTGTTTCTGGGGGCTTCACAAAGGGGAAACGTGACCCCGAAATGGCGGCCGCGCTGGCATGAGACTTTAATATGGCAGCTTCCAGAACCCTTTCCCTTACCCTTAATGCGACCCAGAGACTAATTTCTAGTCTAGAAGACCCACCGCTGCTCTCAGCACGAGCAGCCCGTATCCTAAAGCCAGTCAAATCAACGTTCGCTAGTGTCAATCCTGCCAAACCAGCCCAGCTGCCAAAGTACAAGAAGGCCACCGCTCTAGAGTCTTCCCGTGACAACATGGCCGCCCTTCCAGAGTCAGCACCCGTCATGGCCGCCCTTCCAGAGTCAGCACCTGCCATGGCCGCCCTTCCTGAGTCAGCACCCGTCATGGCCGCCCTTCCAGAGTCAGCACCTGCCATGGCCGCCCTTCCTGAGTCAGCACCCGTCATGGCCGCCCTTCCAGAGTCAGCACCTGCCATGGCCGCCCTTCCTGAGTCAGCACTCGTCATGGCTGCCCATCCAGTGTCCAGGCCAGCCGTTGTTCCAGAGTCAAGTCCAATCACAACAGTTGTTCCTAGTCAAGCTACAACTGCTCCCCCTGAGTCAAGTCTCATCGCCACAGCTCGTCCAGAGTCAAGCATTGTTGCAGCTGCTTCACCCCCTGAGTTAAGTGTCTTCGCCACATTTCCTCCCATGCCAAGTCAAGTCACAGCAGCTCCTCCCATGCCAAGTCAAGACACAGCTGTTCCTCCAAAACTAAATCATTCCACAGCCACCCCCCTCGTGTCAAGTATCGCAGCTGCTCCGCCTCCTGAGCCAAGCGTCGTCGCAACTGCTCCTCCCTCCGAGTCAAGAGCCGTTGCCGCAGCTCCTCCCTCTGAGTCAAGCATCATCGTCGCTGCTCCGCCTGTGTCAAGCCCTGTTGCAGCTGCTCCTCCCAAGCCAAGCTTCAACGCTGCTGCTTCTCCAGAGTCTATCCTCGACACCGCAGCATCTTCCAAGTCATGCCTTGTAGCAGCTGTTGCTCCCGTGTCAAGTTATGTCACAGCTGTCGCTCCAGTGTCAAGCCTCTACGCAGCTGTCCATCCTGCACCAAGCCACACCCCCACAGCTGCTCTAAAGGTTACCAATATCACCCCTGAACCAAGCCAAGCCACTGCCGCTGCTCCAGAACTAACCTTCACTGAGGCCATGCTCCTCCTGAGTACTGCTCTTGGGGTTGTCTGGGCTGCGTATACCACCACCGAGTCCTCAGAGGTGGCGTCTCACTCTGCAGAACCTCTGAGGGTGACCTTCCCCGAGGAGGTGGCTGAGGTCACAGATTCTCAAGCTGTGGGGGAGGTCGCACCTGCTCCTTGCACGGTGGTAGCATCCAGCAACTCCCACCACACTGAGCTCTCACCCAGTCCCAATTCAGCCGCAGAGCTCCTCTATATGCTGGGAATCCAGCCCAACCTGGCCAGGAGCTTGGGCTCCAAGCCTTCTCTCTCTGTGTGTGTATGTCTGTCTATGCTCTATGTTACAGACCTGTCTGCTCTGCCCTGGGTAGATTCCGCTCTGCCCTGGAGGGCTCCAGTCCTGTCTGCTCCGTCCTGGGGGGATCCCGTTCCCGCCTGGAGGGTTCCTGTCCTGTCTGCTCCGCCCTGGGGGGATCCCGTTCCGCCCTGGAGGGTTCCTGTCCTGTCTGCTCCATTCTCGGGGGGTCCCGTTCTGCCCTGGAGGACTCCTGTCCTGTCAGCTCCGCCCTGGAGGGATGCCGATCTACCCTGGAGGGTCCCTGTCCTGTCAGATCCGCCCTGGAGGGCGTCTGACTCTCTCTCTCTCTGTGTGTCTCTCTCTATGCTCTACATTACAGACCTGTCTGCTCCGCCCTGGGGGGATTCCGCTCTACCCTGGAGGGCTCCAGACCCATCTGCTCCGCCCTGGGGGGATCCCGTTCTGCCCTGGAGGGTTCCTGTCCTGTCTGCTCCATCCTCGGGGGGTCCCGTTCTGCCCTGGAGGGTTCCTGTCCTGTCTGCTCCGCCCTGGGGGGCTTCTGTGCCGCCCTGGAGGGTTCTAGTCCTGCCCGATCCACCCTGGAGGGTGTCTGACTCGCCCGATCCGCCCTGGAGGGCTTCCGACTCGCCCGGTCCGCCCTGGGGGGCGTCTGACTCGCTTGGTCCGCCCTGGTGGGCGTCTGATTTGCCTGTTCCGCCCTGGTGGCCGTCTGATTTGCCTGGTCCGCCCTGGTGGCCGTCTGATTTGCCTGATCTGCCCTGGAGGGCATCTGTTTTATCTGCCCTGCCCTGGAGGGTGCCTGCTCCACCTGATCCGCCCTGGTGGGCATCTGCTCTGCTGGCTCCGCCCTGGAGGCTGTCTGCTCCGCCCTGGAGGCTGCCGGCTCCGCCCTGGAGGCTGTCTGCTCCATCTTGGTGGTCTCCTAAGCATCTTTGGCAGCTCTGTTGCTCTGCTGGACTATTTGCCCTGCCTAACTCTGTCAGCCCACATGGACCTGGTCCTCCCCTCTGTACTCTGCCTGCCTTTGTGACCTCTGGACTGTATTTTGGATTATTCTGTTGCTCGCTGCCAGCCCCGACCATTGCATGGACTCTGACTATTCTCTCTGGATTATCTTTGCCACTCCTGTTTGTTGTTTATTGACCCTGCTTGTTGACTTCGACTTATTATCTGAATAAAGCTTGCACATGGATCCTCTCGCCTCAGCCTCGCTCGTTACACCAAGAAACACACACAGATTTACAAAACCAGTTACAGTGGATCAGTGAATGGAAGGGAAATGTGTTTTTAAGTCATGGTACGAACATTAGTGCAGGAGTCACAATTTTATATTCACCCAGGGTTTCTGGCATTTTTTTAAAGTTTTGAGGTGAATTTTATAAGGCCTTTTGGAACTTAATTGGTCAAGATCTGTATAGTGTTTTGGAGGAAAGCATTGAAAGAGAGACACTTCCTCTCAGTTGGTGGAGGGCAGTTTTGACTTTAATCCCTAAAAAAGGAGACCTTGGGTGTCTGAAGAACTGGTGTCGTGTCTCCTTGTTGTGTGTTGACTTTAAAGTCTTTTCAAAAGCCTTGACCAACAGATTAAAAAGTCTTACTGTATTCCTAACCGAAAATTTTTGACAATCTCTTTTTGGTTAGAGACATTATTACAGTGGCAAAAAAACAGAACTTGGATGTTGGACTTCTCTCTTTGGACCAGGAAAAAGCCTTTGATAGAGTGGATCATCATTATTTATTTAAAACTCTTAAGGCTTTTGGGTTTGGTGATAATTTTGTGGTTTTTATTAAGATCATGTACAGTAATATTTACAGTATGTTAAGAGTAAACGGAACATTAACAAGGCCCTTTGCAGTGAAAGTGGAATATGACAAGGGTGTCCACTGTCAGGTTTACTCTAAGCTATCTCTATTGAGCCTTTTTTAAATCTGCTGAGGAAAAGACTGTGCGGTTTTGGTTGCCCTAAAATTCCTATTGTAAAACTAATCACATATGCAGATGATGTTACCCTGATAATAAGGAATTCAGATGATATTGATAATACAGTTTCATGTTTAAATAGTTTTCAGAGAGCTACCTCTGCATGTGTAAATTAAGAAAAATGTACTTCTTTCCTAATGGGAGAATGGCATGGGACAGGACCTCCTCAATTGCCAATGCAGTGTAAATGGGCACAGGATGGTTTAAAAATTCTTGGTATTTATTTTGGGAATGACCAGTATATGGAGAAGAATTGGGATGGAGTGGTTGACCGGGTTATTGGTAAACTTGAAAAGTGGAAGTGGATTCTCCCACAGCTCTCATATAGAGGAAGATGTTTAGTAATTAATAATCTGGCTGCCTCAATGTTGTGGCATAAAGTCACAGTGTTAGATCCTCCTAAAGAAATAATTGTAAAGATTCAAAAGGCCTTTATTGATTTCTTTTGGAATGGCCATCATTGGCTTCCTCCAGGGGTGTTGTATCTTCCTCTTGTAGAAGGAGGTCAAGGTCTTATTCATGTTGAATCAAAAAATTGCAGCAATGAGACTACAAACCTTGCAAAAAATGTTATACTGCTCTGATTGTGTCACGTGTTGTGTATGGAGGACAAACGAGGAGTACAAAAAATCGAAATCAGGAGCAAAACAAGTCTTTAATAAACAAAATCCACAGGAATAATCCACAGGGTGACAGGCAAGGAGACACGCACACAACGACGAGAACGGACCACCAAACAATGAACAGAATCCAACTTAAGAAGGGTGGTTAACAAGACAGAGACAGGTGATGGTGATTAACTAATAATGACTTAATTAGGGGAGGGACAGGAACAAAACCAAATAAGGGAAAAAAAGAAGTGGAGGAAACCAAACTAAAACAGGACTGAACCAAAAGAAAATACAACAAAAGAGTCCCAAAACCTGACAGATTGTGTGCCATGGATTGATTATTGCTGGTATATTCTTAAAGATCTTGGAGGATAGACCATGACAAAGAGTTATTTCTGACTGAGAAACCTTTTGTTGGAGTGTGAATTGTTCTCTCCTTAGGTTTTATGTATCAATTTTTCAGTCATGGGGTTTGTTAAAATTTTTAAGAGTGGGGCATGAAAATTATGGGTGTGCAGAACCTTTGTTTTTTAATTATTTTTTTTAAATTACATCCTCCATTATCGGGTTCTGTAACTGATATGTTTTTAAATGCTGGGATAACAAGAGTTATAGACCTACTCGATATAACAAGTGGTCAGTGGCGACCAGCTCAGTCACTTGCTGACCAGGTTGGGATCAGATCAGTGAGAGTGGTGGAAGGGGTTATTAAGAACTTGAAATCTTGTTTCCCCCAAGATTCTGTTCTTGCTGATGGCATGATATTTAAGGCATTTCCAGCACTAAAAGTTGTTCCAAAAAATCTGGTAATGGATAAGAACACTGAGGGTATTTTGTTAACCCTCTGGGTCTGAGGTGATTTTGGGGCCCTTGAGCTGTGTTGACATGCCCTGACATTTGTGCTTATTTCAGCTACTTATAACATACTATTTGCCCATATGTATTTTTTTTTTATTCAGGACAAACTGTGCTACAATAATATGTGAGAAAGATGGATGTACATGTTTGCATTTTGTAGAAAAAAAATATTATGCGTGGTTAGCACATTTTAGGAAAAAAACATTTAGCTGAAACAAGGCCTTTAAACACATACTGAATAGTTCTGACGAAATCATTTGAGTAATCAGTCTTGTAGGCTAGAATATTTACTTCACACTGATGTGAGAATCATTCTGACCACTTCATCACAAACAATGATATAACTCAGTTAACACAAATATAGCTTTATATAATCTTTTGTGGGTATTTTCACAGTCAAAATAATTTTAGAAATTAAATTAGATTCATTAATTGACATGTAATTAATTAGTTTAAAAATTTCTAGAAAAAAATACATGCATTCATTCAGAGTAAACAACAACAAAGTAATGCATTTAGTTCTTGGGAAGACACAAAGGATGAATAAAGAAATAGAGTTTTCACTGCTTTCAGATGAACAGAATTCTGGATAGTTTCCATTTACTTGACTGAGTCCACTCTGAATAAAGAAAGAAGAGGTTTGGAGCCAGTCAGCTTTAGTTTGTGTATATGAAAACAGGAAACACTAATTAAATATGTAATATTCTATCTTCTGTTAAGTGCTCAAATGATGATTTAAATCTTAAACACATAAAGAAGTGCTTCTGAATCACTGGAAAGAACAGTTCATGAGTGATTTGTTCTGTTGGTTTTCAGTAGCAAAGCAGTTTTCTTAAGTAATTTCTATTTCTAAATTTGTACATTTTTACTGATAAATGTTTTGCTGTATTATTCAAAGATGAATGTCTCGTTTGAGTTTGTTCTTTTCAATGTATTGGCTGAAGTTTTAATTGAAACTGAAATGAATGAGCTTCAATGCTGAACTATTGATAGCAGTGTTCTTCAATGGCTCTGGCTGTTGCTATGCAGTTGCTAGGATGATCTGGGTGGTTGCTAAGTTGTTGCTAGGGTGATCTGGGTGGTTGCTAAGTTGTTGCTAGGGTGATCTGGGTGGTTGCTATGTTGTTGCTAGGGTGAGCTGAGTGGTTGCTATGTTGTTGCTAGGGTGTTCTGGGTGGTTGCTATGTTGTTGCTAGGGTGTTCAGAGTGGTTGCTATGTTGTTGCTAGGGTGTTTTTGTGAACATCACTGTTTGTCATTGGTCAGATATGATGAAGATGATTTATTTGAGCCCTTCATCACGTGTTTTAATAATTGTTCATGTTTAAAGATGAATAAATGTACTTGTTTTCTGGTCTGATGTTCAGATCAACAGTCTCTTACTCATGTGATCTGGATTAAATATTGAAACATGATGAAAGATGAAAGCAGGAAGATCCAGACCTACAGATTACTGACTATTGATCGATAAGATCCTCAGAGGATAACCATCATAATTACAGAAGAATGGTAAGAGTGTGCGAGTGAAGGTGGTTGTGAATGTGTGTAGATGTGTGTTAGTTACAGGATCAGAGAATGACACCGTTCCTCTGTCATAGTCCAGATTCACTCTCACACAATCAAGACGCTGTTTAACAAGAAAACCAGAACTGAAAGACACTCCATATGTCACACACCAGACACCAGTGTTAAAGAAATCATCTCCCTTCCTCTGGTTTGATGCTGTAGTTACTCCAAGACTCCAGCATTTACTCTGTTTAAGCTCCACATCCCAGCAGTGTGTTCCTGAGTTAAAACCCTCTAAACCCAGAACACAGGGATAACAGTCAAATCTCTCTGGATTATCAGGAACAGGTTGAATGTACCAGCTGTATGTCACACTGGTCAGATCATCAGACAAGATGAGATCTCTATGAGCCGTGTTTGGATCCAGAATCACAGGAGCTGATGAGACACAATCAACAGATGCTGTTATTCTGATGTTCATATAATGATCAAGAGTGAACCCAACACAGATGATTATGAATTATGACACTCGTCCTGTTGATCAAACACATCAGACATTTTCCTCTCATCACTGTCAGTCATTCTCTGTCTGATTTATCAATACTGAAAGTATATATATTTTTATGTTGCCTAGTAGATATTATTTTACAATAATGCAGTAATAATAATAATAATGATAATAATAATAATAATGTTTGCTGATATGAAGAAAATTACTTATTTATTTAATTTATCAGTAATTAAAATAAAGATGAAAATGTATTATAAATATAAAATAAAAATAAAAAAATACATTAATTAATTAATAATTAAAAAAAAATAATAATGTTAAGTATAAAATTAGTATTACTAACAGTAAAACGGAAATAAAAATTATTTATAATTATACATATTCAAAATGAAAGTAGATTTTTTTAAATAAACAGGACATAAACATACAAAATTATTTTAATTATGATAAAAAATATAAATAAAACCTATTTCAAAACATTAATAAATAATTAATAATTTAATAAATAATTAAAGTAGTATATAAACAGCAGTAATCATATGGAAAATAAGAACCGTTTTGTGTAGAAATAGTCTGATTAAATAAAAGAGTATTAAAACTGCAGAAATCACTTCTGTGTCTTTCATGAGACTGAAAATGAAAGTCACACTGAATTCTGACATTCATTATTTTTAATATACTTTATGACTTTCTAAGTAATTTGACTTGATTACTGTATTATTTTGGGATATTAGTAGTTTATTCAAGTACAGTTTAAAGTGACTTACTTGTACTTTTACTTGATTACATTTCTGAAGGAAAAACTATGCTTTTTCCGATTTGATTTCAACTTGAAAAGTACTGCATTTGTGCATTTTGTATTTCTCTTCATTAAATATGGTTGATGGAGGCTCAAACGAGGTTTGTTTTTCTGCATCAATCACATCCGTTTCAGCTTCAGTTATAACTTTCATCAGCTAAAATCCTGTCTTCAAAACTTCTTTGCCATCAAATGTGAGGAAGTATATTAAGGTAGCTCAGTTTATTCATGATTTATTCATTATTTCTGTCTGTTTTGATGTAGCCATTAGCTGTCTATGTACTATATTGACTGAGTGCAAATCAAATCAGTGATAAGAATTTAAATACAATTCATGTTTTAGTGCCATAATTACTTTAGAAATTAATGTTACAAACATCTCCAAAAAGCGTGTAAATGAACATTGTGTGTTAAATTAATTGTAAACCATGTTTAGTGATGTTCTTAACTGGGAGTATAATAATCATATATTGAGGAACAATTAGGACTGGAATCAATTATTATTTCATCTAAATAATGCTCATTAATTAATCTAATTAGTCATCAATAATTGAACACAAGTTCTTATATTGTGTCTGGAATATATTTCTGACTCAAAAATGACAATTCTCTCATCATTTATTCATCCCAGATGTTTCTGAATTTCTTCAGATGAACACAAAGATGTTTAGTGCATATAATTCAAGTGTACAGGGCCGCTTCAAAACCACACAAAGTAAAGCTGAAATAATTAGTATTTGTCTGTTTCTTACACGATTATTGTTCACTTCAGGAGAAATCAACAGGGGTTATATGGGATATAAGGGCTATATTTACTGTCTCCTTCTCTTTCTATATTTTTTGAAGCATCATCTTTGGACATGCTCTACACTTGCATTATGTGCAGAAAGATTGATTATTTTCTCTAAAACTCTTAGTTTGTGTTCATCTGAAGAAGGAGAATCATATACATATGGGATGGCATTAAGGTGTGAAGGATGGATTTTAATTGTTGTTTTTGCAATAGATAGATGTGTTTGATCTGCTTTTGTTGTTTTTGCACTAGATAGATGTGTTTGATCTGCTTTTGTTTTCTGCCTTTAATCAGACTTTTCTATGCACTTTATTTTAAGCAATTTCACTTTGCATTGAGGAGATGGTTCAATACGATGAAACGAGAATCTCCTTTATTGTCTTTCTTTTTGCAGGTTGCTTCTACTTTTTAATACTTGATCAAAGCTCAGATGTTCTGCAGTCAGACTCACTGTTCTGGACGATGTCCTGCATCTTCTTCCAGACTCTGAACGGCAGGTTGCCCAAGTAACGTGGCACATGAATCAAAGCTCCAGAAGGCGTCTGTGGATCCGGCTGTGAGATCTGGACTCTGGAAGAACATTCAGGAGTCAGAACTGCAGTGGCTTTGGATCAGAAGCAGAGAGACCAGAGACACCAGCAGATCACTCACCTTTCCATTGAGACTGGAAACTCCTGCAGAACAAACACACCATTGATCATCAACAACTCAATCAATCATCAATCAATCAATCAATCATCTGAAATCAGACCTTTAGAAAGCAGACATCACTGGCTTTCATCATCTCCTCCATGTCTTTGATTGTGTGTGAAAGAGCTGAGATGTGTCTGTTCATCTCCTCCAGCTTCTCCTTCATCATCTGCTTCTTCTGCTCCTCTTCCTCCCTCAGTGCAGTGATTGTAGCTTCTTCTTCATCTCTGAGAAACTGATGAAGCTTCTCAAACTGCTGTTTAATCTGATGCTCTGTGTGCTCAGCTTGAGACTGAAATCAAAGCACATTCACTTCAATCGTCTCCATCAACACACATCAACACAATCACATCATTCAGATCTGAGACAAACTAATCCATTATATTAAATATATCAGATCAGAACTGTAGGGTATTCATCTGAATAGCTTCAAGCCATTTCTCCTGCAGTTGTACCTGCACTCACTCACATCAACTCATCCCTTCACACAGGTGTTTTTCCATCAGTATTGATCTCAAATCTCTTGCTTTCTCACATAGAACAATCTCCTGGACAGAAATCAGTCTGGTTTCAGAAGTGGACATTCAACTGAGATGCCTTGCTCTCAGTTGTTGAAGCCCTAGCAAGAGCTGATTCCAAATCATCAGTACTTATCTTGCTGGATCTGTCTGCTACTTTTGATGTGGTTAACCACAAGATCCTCCTATTAGCAAAGGGAATCTCAGGAACCACACTTCAGTGGTTCAAATCTTACCTCTCTGACAGGTCTTTTAATCTAGCTACTGGGGAGCCTCAGGGCTCAGTTCTTGGACCACTTCTTTTCTCTGTCTACATGGCATCACTAAGTTCTGTCATTCAGAAACATGGCTTTTCATATCACAGCTATGCTGATGACACTCAACTCTACCTCTCATTTCATCCTGATGATCCGACGATAGCTGCTCGGATGTCAGATTGACTAACAGACATTTCTTACTGGATGAAGGACCATCATCTTCAACTAATCCTTGCCAAGACTGAACTGCTTGTGTTTTCATCAAACCCATCATTTCATCACAATTTCACCATTCAGTCAGGCACATCAACCATAATTCCTTCAACAAAGGCCAGAAACCTTGGAGTAGTGATTGGTGATCAGCTGACTTTCTCAGCCCACATTGCTAAAACTGAACACTCCTACAGATTAGCTTTATTCAACATCAAGAAGATCCGGCCCTTTCAAAAACATGCTACACATCTCTTTGTTCAGTCTCTTATTCTGTCCAGGCTGGACTATTGCAATGCTCTTTTGGCAGGTCTTCCAGTCAGTTCTATCAAACCTGTAAGATTAATTTTAATGAGCTGAAAAGAACGCACATCACTCCTCTCTCCATCAGTCTGCATTGACTTCCAATAGCTGCTCACATAAAACTCAAGGCATTAATGTTTGCCTATAAAACCACCACAAGCTCTTGCTTGAAATCATTACTTCAGACTTATGTGCCTCTAGAAGCTTACGTTCTGCAAGTGAATGCCGCGTTATTGTTCATCCCAAAGAGGCAGAAAATCACTTTCACTGACTTTCACATTACATGTTCCTCTCTAGTGGAATGACCTGCCCAACTCACTCTGAACAGCTGAGTCCTTAGCCACGGCTAAAACACATATTTTCCATCTTTATTTGACCCTCCAACTCTAGCACTCTCTTTTCTAATTCTATTTGTTTTAAAAAAAATGCACTTTAAGCCATAGGGTGTTCTCACACTAGACGTGTTGAACTGTGTGTGTTTGAGCCCCAGTTGTAAGAGGTGGGCCAGGGCACAGTTCGGTTGGGCTCGGGTGCGGTACACATGCATTATGAGCGCTAACTGCCTCAAAGCACAGAACAGATACTATTTAGTGTGCACTACTGTCATCATTACGGTCGTCATTGCACTACACTTTTCATTTAATTTAATTCAGTCAAGTATATTTAGGTTTACAATGGGTCTGGTTCTCACCTTATTGATGAACAGGATTTGTAGTTTGTAAAGCAGCAAATTCTTTCATTAATGCCAGCAATAATAATAATCACGCTCAGGCTCAGTTCAGGACAACTGTGCCTATACTCTATCATTTACTTACTGCTCGTTTTATTGAAAAAAGATGAATGCTAGCTTCTCTCTATACAATTAACAAAAAAAGCATAAAAGAAGGCCTCTAACACTAGTTTGCTTTTTTTTTTTATTCTGTATTCTTTTATTTTATAATATTTATTAAAAATAAAATAACACACTTGCTGTGTGTTCTGCATTAGGCTAAATGAGATTTGTCATAGCACTTGTGTCACAAATCGTGCCGCTGCTGCTCCCTCTCACCATTAGAGGGAGCCTTCACTCATACACACAGAACTGGTTTACGAACTCCATTTCCCATAACCCCATTCCCATGAACTTCCTGTGCCCTCTCACCTCTCACCCCTGTCGGCCATCTTGCTTTCACCCATGCAAACCTGCTAATCATTACACCTCATTACTCACAATATAAAAGCCATTCACAGACACAACCATTGGCGAAGTCTTGTATTGCCCAGGCCTACATTTCCGAGCGTTATTTCCCGTGTTTCCTTTCTCGTTGCTGACTCCAATTGTTCCTGGTTCCTGATTGTTTCTCTGCCTGCCTGTTGACCCCTTGGATTGTTTGTTGGATTAATCTGTTGCTCGCTGCCGGCCCCGACCCTTGCATGGACACTGACCTCGCTTTCTGGATTACCTACATTGCTACCGTTTGTTGTTGTTTGACCCTGCCTGTTTTACTACGACTCATATCTGCAATAAAGCTGCATTTGGATCCCCACTCCGCTGTGTCATTCGTTACAGAAGACTTCGCCGTCTACGGATCCAGCAGCTTTATTACAACCCCCAGCTCCACCATGGACCCCTTTGACCAGCTACTACAGCTGAGACAGGACGGTAGGCCCATTGACTCTTACGTGAGAATTTTTGATGAACTGCTCTTCCAACTCCCCTTCTATGATGAGGCCTTTTTCATGGACATGTTTGTTCGTGGGCTGGATGAGCCTTTAAAATCAAGGCTGAGATTAGAAGGCCCTCGCTCTTGCTACGCTGACTTTGTGGATTATGCTTTGTGGTGCGGTGGTGCGTTACAAGAGGATTTCACAGAGAGTGATGACGAAATGGAGGACTATGATTTTGAGTATGGGGACTCCTTGATTCTTGGGGATTTCCTGGAGGAGGAATGTGATCCCAGAATTACGGCCTCCCCAGTGTGCAATTACATACTGCCGTGTTCCTGTTTCATCGACACACCTGAGCTGGCCCACAACAAGATGGCCGCCATCCCACAGTCTTCAGCTAACAAGATGGCCGCCCTTCCAGAGTCAGCACCTGTCATGGCCTCCCTTCCAGAGTCAGCACCTGTCATGGCCTCCCTTCCAGAGTCAGCACCTGTCATGGCCTCCCTTCCAGAGTCAGCACCTGTCATGGCCTCCCTTCCAGAGTCAGCACCTGTCATGGCCGCCCTTCCAGAGTCAGCACCTGTCATGGCCGCCCTTCCAGAGTCGAGCGTTTTCGCAGCTGCTCCTCCTCCAGCGTCAAGCGTCATCGCCGCAGCTGTTCTTCCTCCAGAGTCAAGCCTCATCGCTGCTGCTTCTGAACCCTGTCTCAACACAGCTGCTACGCCCCCAGTGTCAAGCGTCAGCGTAGCCGCTCCATCTCCTGAGTCAAGCGACGTCGCCACAGCTGCTCCTTCCTCTAAGCCAAGCCTCCTTGCAAAGGTTGCTCCAGAGTCAAGCCACATCGCAGCTGCTCCTCTCACTGAACCAAGCATCATCGCCGCAGCTGTTCCACCCATTAAGCCAAGTCACGTCGTCGCAGCTGAACCAAGTCACTTTGCCGCACCTGAGCCTAGACTCACCACTGCCACAGACCCCGAGTCAAGACACTCCATAACTGCAGTTCCCTCAGAACCAAGTCAAGTCACTGCAGTTCCCTCCGAGCCAAGTCAAGTCCCAGCTGATCCTCCAGAGCCAAGTCAAGTCCCATCTGATCCTGCAGAGCCAAGTCAAGACCCAGCTGTTCCTCCAGAGCCAAGTCAAGTCACAGCTGTTCCTCCAAAGCCAAATTATGCCACAGCCGCTCCCCTCGAGTCAAGTATCACAGCTGCCACTCCAGAATCAGGCCATGTCACAGCTGTCACTCATAACCCAAGTCAAGTCCCTGTTATTGTTCCTGAAACAAGTCACTTGGCCACAGAGCCTGAGCCAAGACACTCCCTACCTGCAGTTCCAGAGCTGGCTTTCACTGAAGCCACACTCCTCCTGAGAGTTGCTCTATGGGTGGTCTGGGCTGCGTATACCACCACCGAGTCTTCGGAGGTGGCGGCTCACGCTGCAGAACCTCCGAGGGTGGCTTCCCCAGAGGTGGTGGCTGAGGCCACGGATCCTCAAACTGAGAGGATAGCCACACCTGCTCCCTGCACGGTGGTAGCGTCCAGCAACCCACGCCACTCTAAAGAGCTCTCACCCTGTCCCAATTCAGCTGCTGAGGCTTGCTGCGAACAGTTGGTCCCGCCAAGGGAGGACTGGGACAGGGGCTCTGAGCTCTCTCTCTTTCTCTCTGTGTGTCTGTCTCTGCTCTGTGTTCCAGATCTGTCTGCTCTGCTCTGGTGGGTGTTTGCTCTGCTCTGGCTGGCTTCTGTTCCGCCCTGGGGGGCTTCCATGCTGTCCTGGAGGGCTCCCGTCCTGTCTGCTCCACCTTGGGGGGCTTCCGTGCCGCCCTGGAGGATTCTAGTCCTGCCTGATCCGCCCTGGAGGGCTTCTGACTCGCCTAATCTGCCCTGGACGGCTTCTGAATCGCCTGATCCGCCCGGGAGGGTGCCTGCTCCGCCCGATCCGCCCTGGAGGGTGCCTGCCCCGCCCGATCCACCCTGGAGGGTGCCAGCTCCGCCCGATCCGCCCTGGAGGGTGCCTGCTCCGCCTGTTCCACCCTGGAGGGCGTCTGACTCTCCTGATCCGCCCTGGTGGGCGTCTGACTCGTCGTCTCCGCTGGTCCCGTCCAGCCGTCCTTCGTCTCCGCTGGTCCCGTCCAGCCGTCCTTCGTCTCCGCTGGTCCCGTGCAGCCCTCCTTCGTCTCCGCTGGTCCCGTCCAGCCCTCCTTCGTCTCCGCTGGTCCCGTCCAGCCCTCCTTCGTCTCTGCTGGTCCCGTCCAGCCCGGAAGGTGCTCACAAAACTCCAGTGTCTGCCCCATCTTGGCGGCCCTCTGAGCATTCTTGGCAGCTCTTTAGCTCGGCTGCAGTCTAGCTTCCCCTGAACTTTTTGCCCCTCCGAACTCTGTCTGATTGCATGGACTGTTATGAGCATCTGGAAGCCGCTCCTAAGGGGGGGGCTCTGTCACAAATCGTGCCGCTGCTGCTCCCTCTCACCATTAGAGGGAGCCTTCACTCATACACACAGAACTGGTTTACGAACTCCATTTCCCATAACCCCATTCCCATGAACTTCCTGTGCCCTCTCACCTCTCACCCCTGTCGGCCATCTTGCTTTCACCCATGCAAACCTGCTAATTATTACACCTCATTACTCACAATATAAAAGCCATTCACAGACACAACCATTGGCGAAGTCTTGTATTGCCCAGGCCTACATTTCCGAGCGTTATTTCCCGTGTTTCCTTTCTCGTTGCTGACTCCGATTGTTCCTGGTTCCTGATTGTTTCTCTGCCTGCCTGTTGACCCCTTGGATTGTTTGTTGGATTAATCTGTTGCTCGCTGCCGGCCCCGACCCTTGCATGGACACTGACCTCGCTTTCTGGATTACCTACATTGCTACCGTTTGTTGTTGTTTGACCCTGCCTGTTTGACTACGACTCTTCTCTGCAATAAAGCTGCATTTGGATCCCCACTCCGCTGTGTCATTCGTTACAACTTGCATGTTATTGCTCTTTTATTGATTTTGATTGCTTCCATTGTCCTCCTTTGAAAGTTGCTTTTGATAAAAGCGTCTGATAAATGTCTAAATGTAAATATATGTGAATGTATATCGTATACTTTAAATGTATATCCTACAGTTGTAATGAAAATAACTCTCCATTCTGTTTCCTCACCTTGATGTGTTCAACTGTTTTATCAAACTCTCCTTTAATGTTTTCATTGTGTTTTAGTTTCTCCTGTAATGATTTCAGTGCTGTATTGAGCTGCTCCTAGAATTAAACAAAAAAAAAAAAAATACATAAACACCAGATTACACTGAAAAAGAAGACAAGACGATACAGTGATATGATCATATAATGCAGTACAAGAGTATTTGATTTCTTCTGTTTTTGTGAACATCTCATACTAAATTAATTCAGAAATTAAAATCTGCCATAAATCAACCTGAGAAACGTCTTGGTTACGTATGGTAACCCTCGTTCCCTGATGGAGGGAACGGAGACGTTGTGTCGAAGTGACGACTAGGGGTCGCTCTTGAGAGCCCGAATACCTCTGACAGCTTTGAGAAAAGGCCAATGAGAATTGGTATGCAGTATTTGCATAGCCCGCTCCGCCCCGGAGATCCGGGCATAAGAGGGGGGGGCTAGGCAACACTCATTGTTCTGATCTGAGGAGCCGAAGCACCCGGCTACACTCAGAGGCGGTCCGAGGTTGTGGCAAGGGGGACACAACGTCTCCGTTCCCTCCATCAGGGAACGAGGGTTACCATACGTAACCAAGACGTTCCCCGTCTGTCGTTCACGTTCGACGTTGTGTCGAAGTGACGACTAGGGGTCCCAGTTGAAAACGCCACAACCAGCGGACCGCGTCACGAGTGCATGGAGTGCAAATATTAACAGGTCTTGCGTGTTAGATAAATGTCACTCACCTCTACGTGACCTTCCAATGCCCAAGAGCTTCAGCCAGCCTTTCCTCACCTTTGGTTGAACATCTTGGAGAACATTGGGCCAGTGTCCGTCCTCCCCGGGGGGGGATGGGCACTACGGAGACCACACCCTGCCCGGAGGGAGGTATTTGTGTGGAGAATACACTTGAGGGCTCGCACTAGGGGAGCACAACAAGGGGACGATCCTGAGGCAGGCTCCGCATGAGGAGAGACTGCTGAGCTCAGGGTCGGAGACAAGTTTTGTCTTAAGGGAAACACCGCATCTCTGGGAGTATAGGTGGAGATACACACATGGGGCCGCATTAGGAGCCACTACATGTGGGGCACCAACCTAATATGAGAGTTCACAAGAGGCAACCTAACCTCATATTAGATTCTGATAGCTAGTTCCTCCGCTGAACATAGCTACGTTGCGGGTGCAACATGATGGAAATTGTCGTTCAGGGTTCACGCCAGGAAACTTACTGAACTGGGGAAGCGTCATCACCCGTGGGGAACGACGCTTCAGCAAGCTTCTACACCGTGTCAGCTTCAGGAGTTACTGGGCTTGCGTTCAGGACTCCCGAAGAGACTGGTTCTACACGCAGATTGTAGAACCTGGCAAACGTGTTAGGTGTAGCCCAACCTGCAGCTCTGCAAATGTCTGTTAAAGAGATCCCGTTCGCCAGCGCAACCGACGCTGCGACGCCCCTGGTGGAGTGGGCGTGCACCCCCAGCGGGCAGGGCACCCCTGTGGCCTGGTAGGCCAAACGAATCGCATCCACAATCCAGTGGGAAATTCTTTGTTTGGAGACAGCTTTCCCCTTCTGCTGTCCTCCAAAACAGACAAAGAGCTGACTCGACCGTCTGAAGCTTTCAGTACGTTCCAAGTAAATGCTCAGGGCACGGACTGGGCATAACAAGGAGAGGTTGGGGTCGCCTTCCTGAGAAGGGATAGCTTGCAGAGTGACCACCTGGTCCCTGAAGGGAGTGGTGGGCACTTTGGGCACATAACCGGGCCGGGGTCTCAGGATAACGTGAGAGTTAGCCGGCCCGAATTCGAGGCACGAGTCACTGACGGAGAGGGCTTGGAGGTCTCCCACTCTTTTGATCGATGTGAGCGCAGTCAGGAGAGCCGTCTTTTGGGAGAGAGCACTGAGTTCGACTGACTGGAGCGGCTCAAAGGGATCTGACTGTAGGCCCCGGAGGACCACAGACAGATCCCAAGAGGGGACAAGGCGCGGTCTGACGGGGTTCAGCCTGCGTGCACCTTTAAGGAATCGTATAACCAAATTGTGCTTCCCAACCGATCTACCTTCCACCAGGTCGTGGTTAGCGGCAATAGCGGCTACCTGGACCTTAAGTGTTGAAGCAGAAAGGTGTCTATCCAGTCCTCCTTGGAGGAAGGAAAGCACCGTTCGGATGCCACATCTCCGTGGGTTCTCCCCCCGGGAGGAACACCAGTTTGTGAATTTGCGCCATCTGAGGTCGTACAGCCGCCTCGTGGAAGGAGCTCTCGACTGCAACAGAGTGTTTACCACTGCCAGTGGGAGATCTCTGAAATCCTCCTGGTCGCGTCCAGGGACCATACGTGGAGGTTCCAGAGATCTGGGCGCGGGTGCCATATCGTGCCCTTCCCCTGTGAAAGGAGGTCCTTCCTCAGGGGAATGCGCCAGGGAGGAACGGGGGAGAGGAGCACCAGCTCTGAGAACCAAACCCTGTTGGGCCAGTAGGGGGCCACCAGCAGGATCTGTTCTCTGTCCTCCCTGACTTTGCACAGGGTCTGTGCAATTAGGCTCACTGGTGGAAACGCATACTTGAGGAGGCCCTGAGGCCAGCTGTGTGCCAGTGCATCTGTGCCGAGGGGCGCCTCGGACAGACCGTACCACAACTGGCAGTGAGTGTTCTCTATCGAGGCAAACAGGTCGACCTGGGCCTGACCGAAAAGACTCCAGATCAGCTGAACCGTCTGAGGGTGAAGTCTCCACTCGCCCCGAAGCGAAGTCTGTCGGGAGAGCGCGTCCGCTACCCAATTGAGTTCGCCCGGTATGTGGGTGGCTCGTAGAGACTTGACATTGTTTCGACACCAAAGGAGGAGATGGCGGGCTAGCTGTGACATGCGAAAGGAGCGTACACCGCCCTGGTGATTGATGTAGGCTACAGTCGCAGTGCTGTCTGTGCGGACCAGCACGTGTTTGCCCTGAACCAAAGGTCGGAACCTCTTCAGGGCCAAAAACACTGTCAGCAGCTCGAGGCAATTGATATGCCAATGCAGCCGAGGGCCCGACCAGAGCCCTGCAGCTGCTTGCCCATTGCATACGGCGCCCCAGCCTGTGTTGGATGCATCTGTCGTAACCAAAATGCGCCTGGACACTTGTCCTAAGGGCACCCCGGCCCGTAGGAACGAAATGTCTTTCCAAGGACCGAGGGTTTTTAGACATACGGGTGTGACGTGCACCCGGTATGAACCCTGGCGCCATGGCCATCTCGGGACTCGGGAACGCAGCCAGTGTTGTAACGGTCTCATGTGCATCAGGCCCAGCGGCGTGACGGCGGCTGCGGATGCCATGTGACCCAGGAGCCTCTGAAATTGTTTGAGGGGGACCGTCGGGCTGCGTGAGAGCTTCTGGACGCAGCTCAGCACTGACTGTGCACGCTCCGGGGAGAGCCGTGCACTCATGGCAACCGAGTCTAGTTGTATACCGAGAAAAGAGATGCTCCGTACCGGGGCGAGCTTGCTCTTTTCCCAGTTGACCCGAAACCCCAGATGGGCCAGATGGTTGAGAACCACATCCCTGTGTTTGCATACCAACTCCTGAGAGTGTGCTATGACCAGCCAGTCGTCGAGGTAATTGAGAATGCGGATGCCCCTCTCCCGGAGAGGGGCAAGGGCTGCCTCTGCGACTTTCGTAAAGACGCGGGGAGACAGGGAGAGCCCAAATGGAAGGACTTTGTACTGAAATGCTCGACCTTCGAAGGCAAACCGCAGGAAGGGCCTGTGTCTTGGAAGAATCGAGACATGAAAGTACGCGTCTTTCAGGTCTATCGCCACAAACCAATCCTGGAATCTGATGCACGTGAGAATGCGTTTGAGCGTTAGCATTCTGAAGGGGAGCTTGTGAAGGGCCCGATTCAGAATCCTCAGATCCAGGATTGGTCTTAAACCGCCACCTTTCTTGGGTACAATGAAGTAGGGGCTGTAGAACCCTTTCTTCATGTCGGCCGAGGGGACCGGCTCTATCGCGTCCTTCACCAGAAGGGTCGCGATCTCCGCCCGAAGAACCGCAGCATTCTCGTCCCGAACCGCGGTAGAGAAGATGCCGCTGAACTTGGGCGGGTTGCGTGCGAATTGGATAGCATAGCCGAGTCGGATGGTTCTGAGAAGCCAGCGAGAGAGGTTGGGTATCTCGAGCCAAGCTGTAAAACTCTCTGCCAACGGTCTCAGGGGGACCACCGACGTACCTCGGGTGGGTACGGTGTGACTGAGTTGTGGTGAAAGCCCTTTGTTCGGGGGCGTGCTGTCCCGGAGGACACAAGGTGCTTTGATCGCCATAACCGACATACAAGGATCCGTGAGAAGATCGCCTGAGCTCAGGGGATCGACTGACGGATGCGCTTGTTTCTCTGTCAAAGTATGCAGAAGCGCAAGTTTTGCGGTTGAGCATGCTTTGATGTGTTTTGGTGGCTGGGTACCCCGGAGGGACCCAGCCATGGGAGGATCGACCATCGGAACCGACAGACAAGGATCCATCAGAAGATCGCCTGAGCTCAGGGGATCGACTGATGGATGCACTTGATTCGTCAAAGCATGCCGAAGCGCAGGCCCTGCGGTTGAGCATGCTTTGACATGTTTTAGTGGCTGGGTACCCCGGAGGGACGCAGTCACATAGATTTTTTCGCCCAGAGAAGAAAATTGCTCTTTTATTGACCATGTGGTGGCCGTCTGCCGAGAGGCAGACAGCCGGGGTGGAGCCGAAACCCACACTCGTCCCCTCGCCGAGTGTGGATCCAGACAGGTCAGCAGATCTCTCTCCTCCGGGCTGCTCGTTTCAGGAACGCTTCGAAGCCTGACGAGGGTTCTTAGCGGCCTGAGACTGAGCTAACGGCGCCACCTTCTTGCGAGAGCTCGACCGCAAGGCTGGTTTAGGTGCAGGACCAGCCTGTGGCGGGCCCTGAGCCGGTCTGGAAGGCGGTCGTCCTCGGCGTGAAACAGGCGGAGGCTGCTGCCTCGGGGGTGCGGGCCCGGGGGGCGGCGCCCGACGAGGCAAGATGTGTTTGATAGCCTCCGTCTGTTTCTTCACTGCGGAGAACTGCTGTGCAAATTCCTCGACAGTGTCGCCAAAGAGACCAGCCTGAGAAATGGGGGCGTCAAGAAAGCGAACCTTCTCAGCGTCCTTCATTTCCGCCAGATTCAGCCAAAGGTGGCGCTCCTGGACCACCATAGTGGACATCGCCCTCCCCAGAGCCTGCGCCGTGACCTTCGTAGCTCGTAGAGCATAGTCAGTCGCCGAGCGCAGATCCTGCAAAAGCTCTGGTTTGGGAACACCCTCGTGCAACTCGCTAAGAACCTTGGCCTGATAGACCTGCAGGACGGCCATAGCGTGAAGGGCGGACGCAGCTTGTCCAGAAGCAGCATAAGCCTTCCCCACGAGAGCGGAAGAAGCCTTACATGCCCTGGACGGGAGTTTTGGGCGGTCCCGCCAGGTGGCGGCGGTCTGCGGGCAAAGATGCACCGCGATCGCACGCTCCACGGCGGGAACCTCCGTATACCCCTTCGCTGGACCTCCATCGAGGGTGGTGAGAGAGGAAGAACCGCTAAGACGCGTTCTGGCTGAAAAAGGAGCCTTCCACGACTTAGTCAGTTCCTCATGCACTTCCGGGAAGAAAGGAACTGGGGTAGAACGTGGCCGAGAACCACGGTCGTTACCCAGATACCAATCATCCAGCCGTGAGCGCTCAGGATGGGGCGGAGACTTCCACTCAATCCCGATTGCTTTGGCCGCCCGTTCGAGCATGGCCGCCATTTCCGCGTCTGCTACTGACTGAGAACCCGCCCCCGCAGCGGGTGCCTCAGATAGCGCGTCTGCTTCAGATGGCTGCCCACTCTCCGATGCTGCAGACACTTCTTCCTCCCCCGCAGGAGCCCCGAATAACCAATCCAACCCGTACTGAGACGAGTTTTCAAAGTCATCCGAAAGCTCGACCGGCAGACACACAGAGCGCGAGGGACGCGGGGAATTACCCGGCGAAACGCTCGCGCTCTCTCGCTCTTCATCAACACGCGCCGCGGCAGCCTCGTACCCGGAAGTAGAAGGACGAGCCGCGGTAGCGGTTGATGCGAGCCGCGGTCTTTTAGTAAAGAACGCGACTCGCGAACGAAGTGTGCTGAGGGGCATGTCCTCGCAAGCAGGACATCCGCCCTCGCCGAACGCTGCTTCAGCATGGTCACGACCCAAACATTGAAGACAGAGCTCGTGCCGATCGTTTTGGGAGAGAAAGAAGCCGCAACCAGAAGGACACGGAAGGAAAGGCATAGTAAACACACAAACCCACCGTGTCTGCACTCTTTTAGAGAAATTTGCTCTTTAGATTTTATTAAGAGGAAATCTGCTCTTCAAGATTCGCCGTCGAAGCACCCAGGGGACTCTCACTGCTACTGCGTTCGAGAAGGAAGAGACCGCTGCCCGTGCCGTAGATCCAACGACGAGAGAGGTGAGTAACGCTGCTTCTCAATGAAGAGACGCTGCATTCGGCTCCGAAGAAACAGAACAATGAGTGTTGCCTAGCCCCCCCCTCTTATGCCCGGATCTCCGGGGCGGAGCGGGCTATGCAAATACTGCATACCAATTCTCATTGGCCTTTTCTCAAAGCTGTCAGAGGTATTCGGGCTCTCAAGAGCGACCCCTAGTCGTCACTTCGACACAACGTCGAACGTGAACGACAGACGGGGAACAAAAAGCACAGTTTGTAAGTGATAAAGCAAAATAGTTCTCCAACACCAACTGGGTCTGTGTGTAAATCTATTTGTCCTGTTATTAATTAATCAAATCTATGAAACTTTATTGATAATGGAGTTCAGCTCTGATCAATCAAATCAACACTTAAACAGGACTTTAAAACAACATGCAATTGGATAAAACTAATTTTTCTTACCTTATATGAAGGTATAACTTCATCAATGGGTCTGACTGTGTGATTGTTGTGTTTTTGTGAAGTAAAGCACACTACACACAGCGGCTGTTTGTCCTCCAGACAGAAGAGTTGGAGTTTCTCTCTGTGTAAACTGCAGATCTCCTCAGATCCTGATGAACGCCTCTCATTTCTCTCCTTCAGGAACGACTCACACAAGTTTTTTAACACAAGATTTAATGGAGGATATTTTTTTGAGGATCTTCTCCTGCAGACGGGACACTTCTGAGTTTTCTTGGTTCTCCAGACCTGTTGAAGACACTCTTTACAGACACTGTGACTACATGATAAAACAACAGGATTCTTGAAGATTTCCTGACATACAGGACAAGAAATATCATCTTCAGATAGTGAAGCCATTTCCACTCTTTGAGCTCCAGCGATATAAACTTTTTTACTTTTTTACTTTGAACTATATTTAAAAAAAAATGAATCACAAAGATCTGCTGTACGTTCACAAACGGTTCAAAAATCCTTGAAGTGTTTCTCTTTGTTCTTCACTGATTCTTTGTTTTCTTTAGTAAAGACAGAAGAGGAACGACAGAAAGGAGACATAATGTGCCTTCCTGGTGAGTGTTTTAAGAGAGTAAAGGTTATGATCACCTTTGGGTGTGTTCAAACAGGTCAGATGACATCAGGATTACTTCAGGTTAAACTTTAACAAAATGCTTTCAAAATGAACTTGCATTAGAACATGAAAGAACAATGGAGAACACAAATATTGATAATAAAAGACTTAAGACATGGTTTTATTTATTGCTATTTTTGTTGTTGTTGTTGATTTAAGTGTTTCTCCAGTGATTGTCAGGATCCAAATCAGAATGATTTCTTCACATGCTGAAGTTCAGTCATAAACACTTGACTGTTTATCATGCTGATTGTCAGTGTTTGGAGAGAGATAAACTCAAGAAAAAGTACACGTACTTACAGAAATAATTACTCCAAGCAGAAGTGAAAGCAATAATTACACACACACACACCCCAAATAAATAGCCACACTTTTATTGAAAGAAGCACAATGATTTTTTTTGTGTGGTTTTTTTTTTGCATAACTGAGATGTTCCATTTCATATGTTCACTTTTGTGCTGCAGTAGTGGTGTTGTTTTGGGAATGATATACAATAGCACCTTCCCATACCTGAGCATAGCTGGAAGATCGAAGAAAGAGTTCAGTCAAGCAGATAAACATGGGAGCAAGAAGCCATCCTCACATCCAGACCATCCTGCATTCCTCTGGTAGAATGAACGAACACATTTAGAGGAGAAGCTGTGATACACACCTCATAAACCACAGAGACCATCTTGATCAATCAAAGAGACTCCTCTGTTGGAGACAGCAGCTCCTTTGTTTACCGTCAAAACAATAAAGGCAATATATAACATGGGACTACACTGTCTGAAAACATGTCAGAAACATCTCCCATGGACATGCGCTCAGCAGATATAGCTGCCACACAAACCTTAAGAGTAGCAGGGGACACCACTCCAGTCCAGCTGGTGACGGTAAATGCACCAGAAGTTGGTTTGCCATCCGCCATTAAACTCCACAAGAAGAAGAAGAAGTACTTTGTGAGACTGGCTGCGTTCGGAACCGCATACTTCCATACTATTTAGTAGACAAAAAGCAGTAGGCGAGCACATGAGTATGTTTGAATTTGCAGATTTAAAAAAGAGTAGGCGAGAATTGGACTAATTCTCGCGAGATTCGGACGTACGTATACTCAATTTGCGTGCGAATATGCCTACTTACCTACAATATTATAGAAGAAAAGAGTACGTGAAGAAAGAAGTGCATTCGAAACCTCAGTATTCATAAATGAGTAGGCGAGAGATCCCCGGATGCCCTACTGCTTCAGCCCAGATTCTGAAGTGTTCATCGGATGGATACTTTTCTATCCCAGGATGCATCGGGAAAGCTTACTTACTTACGAAGAACAGGATACGTCACGAGTAAATTAGACGAGCATGATTTCAAACGTGAGTATTACAAACCAAAAACAGGGTTCCTCGTGTTAAAATCGCATTTGTTAAACAACTGTAGAGTAAACAGTTGATAATTTAAAGACGTTATATGTATTTGTCATTTTGCTGTAAAAACACATTTTTATTAGGGGAGCTTCAGTAAGCACAAATACGTCTCCAAAGTAGATTTACATATAAACCATATACATCTTAGAGATTTAGTTATTAACTTTTGACAGGAAAATGGTCGATAGCATATGATTTCATATGACTGCACACAAGTTATTTTATTTGTTAATAATATATACTGTATACTTTTTTTGTATAATAGATTGTATAATAATAATAATAATAATACTTATAAAATGAGGAACATTTGTATTGAATAAAAATATATATCAATATCATACATATCAGCAAATACATTAACATTTACATGTTGTATTGACCACACAAATCATTTCTAAAATATTCAGTAGAAATATTTGACATCTGACAACATGAATTGTAAAACATTGTAATCTGTTTCGATATTTTGGTGATTCTGGAAGCACATGAATGTTTGGAGCAAACACAGCAGTCAGATCGTCCCGGTCCGGTTCTCCCACTCTGGCTTCAGTGCTGTGGAGTTTAGGGGTCTCCATGTTCTTCCTCACCATGGTCTTCCTCATCCTCCGGCTCAATGATGTCCCCACTGAGAAGCTCAACATTGAAGCACAAAATCATCAAAATAGAAATGCAGAATTAGCACTGCATGTATTTATTATTATCATGGTTGTTTAATTACTCATTTTTCATATTGTTGACAATAAAGTATTTCATTCATTACTGCATGTCTTGTGTAAATTCATGCAATATAACCATATGTATACAACTACAAAATGTAATACATTTTGCTTGTTTTACTAAATATAATTAAGAATTATATCAGAATGTATTATTTATCAATATTATAGTGTGACAATGTTGTAGAATAAGTTCATTCTATAGTTATCTTCATTTTTAAACAGTGATATTTACATTTATGGATCAAAACAACGGTCTTCTTCTCCTTCCAGCATCTGTCAGACGCTCCTCTGCTGAGGAACTCATGACGGTCGGGTTTGCGATGCAATCAGTGCACCTGTCGTTCATACCTTATAAGTAAGTTGCTGCGCTTTATTAGGTCGTAGATCACATGATAACGTCAACATGGCGACGGTGCATTCATGCTTAACGAGATTTGGCCGTAGAGTACCTACTCTTTTTGTGCTCGTTAAGTAAGTACTTTTTGAAAATGAGTACCTACTTATTGAGTATGCGGTTTCGAACACAGCCAGTGTGTGAGTGAAGGTGGTTGTGAATGTGTGTAGATGTGTGTTAGTTACAGGATCAGAGAATGACACCGTTCCTCTGTCATAGTCCAGATTCACTCTCACACGATCAAGATGCTGTGAAAATAATTCTTGATTTAAGAATTTTTAGATATTTCGGCTGGAAACAAGACAAAAAATCTAAGCTATAAAAGCATTTTTTGCAGTGTATTGATTACAAGACATATGGACAACATTGTTGGACATTTTGTCATGTGAACTGGGAACAGATAAGACTTTATTCATTCTCTCTCTTTTCATTCATCATCCATGGACAATGACCTCTTTTGGATTCAACCAATACGTTTTTTTTTTTTTTTGATTGGTTTTGTGTCTGTTTGTTTGGTTTGTCATTTGCTATAAGTGTTCACCAAAAAGTTGAAATTATTTGAGATGTGTGCTTAAATTTTCTACTAAATATAAAGTGTCAGTTTAGCATTTAATGAGTGACTCTAATTATTGTCTTATAAGATAAACTATATTACTGCAATTGGTTTTTGGAATTGGTAAATCCAGAGACCGTTATAACTTTCTAAATCATAAACATCTTAAAGTCAATTTTGTTCACAAGGCTGTTCATGACAGCAATGAGTTTGTTTTGAGTTTCATGGCTTGTGTAAGTGGCATTGTTTGTAATTGTTTGCACAATTTGATCCAGCTGGGGGTCTTATGCTGAATTTCAGTAGTGACATGAACAGCTGATCAACATACGGTCAAAGGCCTCAATTTGAGCCCTCAGAGGAAACTGATTGGACCCCAGGAGCTGCAGCACATCAGTAAGAGAAGACATGTAATATCGATTCCTCTGTATTGGCCTTTTTCACAAGAATCGGAAATCACGTGACGCAGGGTAAATATAGTTCCGCTAGCGGTCTGCGGACATTATGTTGTATGCTCTTGTCTCAAATTTCGTCTCTTACCCTTTCTATTTTGTCTGTTTTCCAAGTTGTTGTTATATAATCTACAAAGAAATTTATTTGTATCTTATATGGCCGCTCAGATCTTTCTAGAATTTACCGGCGGGTAGTTTTATTTCAACAGCTGTCCTATATATAGGCTCATTCAACAATTCCCTTGCTCGTTTTAATATATGACAAGCATTTATTTATATGCCTAATTTATGTAAAAACGAAATTCTAAGTACGTATGCACCGTTACACATAGGAACAAATATATAAATTCAGTGCCAGAATGAGTTATAATATGCTTTAATGTGGGGTGTAATGTTGCGCGAATAAATGCTATTGCCTGTATTTTAAAAACACATGAGTAACTTTAAAAAAGTCACAACAATATGTAGATCATCTCAACCTAATGAAACGCTGAAACTGTTGACCATGTATTAATCGCACATTATAACTACATCTGAGAGACTAAAATAAATAAGACATTTATTTCCAAGACCTCATTGTATAGCTACATCAGTTGAATTAGAGTTAATATATTTATTAACTAAATATACAACAAAGTACTAATAGGTTTGTTAATGCTGTGCATATTACAGACCTTAGCCCTTACTAAAATTAACTACGAATCAAACCAAAACGGCAGTTATTGCAGTTATTGCATGGTTTTGTTACAAAATCTGATTTGTGTGGTTATGCAAATAGTAATAAAACAAACCTGCTTTTACTGTAATAAAACCATGGTTAATTTTCGTAAGGGAAGATGATAACGAGCGGAAAAAATGTGAGTGAGCCATCATTGCGAGATGACAGAAGTGCTGTTTATGATCCATATATCCAGAAAGAAATGCAAAAACGCATCCAGGGATCGAGTGGTCCTCTTTCGCAAATCGGAGGAGCTGTCGGTCGATTTCTCCAGCACATCGCCAAAAACAGTTTTTTACATGGAGAGCGACAATGCACCGCTGCACCAAATAGACACGGACAATGATATCACCGAATATACGCGTCGTCTCTTCTAATTAGTGCTGAAATTTAGTTCTGAAATAAAACTTTGTAGTCTCACCAATAAATGACCAAGACGATTTAAACATTTACATGAGATTTAATTCTTGCAAAGACATTGACGCCCGAGCGGGTGCTCCTTAGACTCGGCAATCACTGTTACCGGAAATACTTTTACCCTGCATGCAGCCACGCCAGAAGACAAAAACCCGGAAGTGTGAAATTGGTCAATTGGCTCTGTGTGCAGTAGGCTCCAGATTTCTTCAAGTCAGGTGCTCTTTGGACATTTCATGCCTGTTGAATCCTTTGTTTGTTTCTACTCTGTGCTTCCAGTCGTGGAAACCTTTGGGTCGAGTCTAGTCCCGATCTGCGTAGCACACCTAGCATTACATTTTCTGCAAGGGTAGCAGAATCCGCTTTGACAGAAAACACGAGCCAATGTCTTTTTCGAAACCAAGAGTGTAAAAATGATCTCTTTCTTGTACCAAACAGTACTTATTTTTCCTCTCATAGGCCCATTCTCTCCCGAATCATCAGGAGCTCCTCTGCTGGCGCTGGGCTCTGTCACAGCTGTGATTGTTTTCGCTGTTGGAGTGACAGAGAAGCGTTTCCTTAAATCCAGTAAAGCTTGCTGAATCATTAAATATAGCTCTTCAGCTGGTTATGATCAGTGTGTGTTTGTGTGTCTCTGCTGCCACCTGCTGCTCAGAGTCATTACATTACAGTCAGACACTTTTTAACCAAAAGCAGAGAGCCCTGCTGGGTTTATTGCAAAATCTGGATTTGAATTGTTTTATGTAATTATAATCTAAAGATGCTATGTGAAAGTTTGAAACAAAAAATATTGGTTTTCTTGGTCAAGAAAAGTCAAGTCAAGTTTATTTGTATATATATTAATTTTGTAGTTGATACGGAACCTAACCAAACTTAAAATTGGGGTAATATGATCATATTTTCTTGAGCTGGTAAGGACTCTAGCAGCTGCTTTTTGGACTAACTGTAGCTTGTTTGTTGAAGATGCAGGACAACCACCTAGCAATGCATTACAATAGTCCAGTCTAGAGCTCATAAATGCATGAACTAACTTTCTGCATCAGAAACAGGTAACATGTTTTGTAGCTTGGCAATGTTTCTAAGATGGAAGAATGCTGTTTTTTTTTTACTCAGATTAATCAAAATGGATTTATAGCGTTTTGGTTTCTCTTCATATATATACTGGTACTATGGAAGTAAAACTATACACATTAAAATGCAATGTATAAATAAAAAGGTTAGGAATCATTTGTTTCAAGGTTTTTTTTTTTTTTTTTTTGATGTTTTTCTGATGTTCAGATCAACAGTCTCTTACTCATGTGATCTGGATTAAATATTGAAACATGATGAAAGATGAAAGCAGGAAGATCCAGACCTACAGATTACTGACTATTGATCGATAAGATCCTCAGAGAGGAAGACATTTCGAAGAATGGTAAGAGTGTGTGAGTGAAGGTGGTGGTGAATGTGTGTAGATGTGTGTTAGTTACAGGATCAGAGAATGACACCGTTCCTCTGTCATAGTCCAGATTCACTCTCACACGATCAAGATCCTGTTTAATATGAAAACCAGAACCTGGAGACAATCCATATGACACACACCAGACACCAGTCTTATAGAAATCACCTCTCTTCCTCTGGTTTGATGCTGTAGTTACTCCAAGACTCCACCATTGACTCTGTTTAAGCTCCACATCCCAGCAGTGTGTTCCTGAGTTAAAACCCTCTGAACCCAGAACACAGTGATAATAGTCAAATCTCTCTGGATTATCAGGAACAGGTTGATATCCGCTGACTCTCACACTTGTCAGATCATCAGACAGAAGGAGATCTGGATGAGCCGTGTTTGGATCCAGAATCACAGGAGCTGATGAGACACAATCAACAGATGCTGTTATTCTGATGTTCATATAATGATCAAGAGTGAACCCAACACAGATGATTATGAATTATGACACTCGTCCTGTTGATCAAACACATCAGACATTTTCCTCTCATCACTGTCAGTCATTCTCTGTCTGATTTATCAATACTGAAAGTTCAATCAGAAACACTGAGTGACACAAACTGAACACATATTCATTTCATTTACGCTCTCATTTATATTACATTATAGTCAGAAGATGCTTTAATACAAAACCTTACCTTTGAACACAACTTTACAGTGATTTCATATTCAAATGAGATAAACTATAATAATAATGCAGAACAAATAATGATTATATCTTTATAATTTTCCTCAGCTTTGTATGAAAGCTTTGTTTTTATGTCACCTAATTATTAAAAATATATAAACAGTAGCTATTATTCAACCATAATGCAATATAATAATAATAATAATGTCTGCTGATGTGAACAAATTAAAATTATTCAATTATTAACTTATCAGTCATTAAAATAAAGATGAATAAATTATACAAATAAACTTAAATCTAATAAAATTAAATTAAATGATTAAAAAAGTTGTTTTGGCAACTACTCAAAATAAATGAACGTTAAGTATTAAATTAGTATTACTAAAAGTAAAACAGAAATAAAATTATTTCTAATTATATATAATAAAAATTTAACTAAGTAGATTTTTTTCTTACAGAAAGAAACAGGACAAAAACAATTATTTTAATTATAATTAAAAAACATTATAAATAAAACCCATTTCAAAACACTAATAAATAATTCATAATTTAACAAATAATTAAAGTAGTATAAAAACAGCAGTAATCATATGAAATAACCTTTTGTGTAGAAATGTTTCTGTCTGATCAAATAAAGAGTGTTAAAAACTGCTGAATCTCTTGTGTGTCTGTGATGATAAATCAGCAGTCGGTGGATCCATGAGCAAACGGTTTATTTCACAGACAACAAACAAGGTTAAACTGGCAAGGGTCGACAACGGCAAGACAGAGAATGGTCAGGTCCAGGCAAAGAGGTCGGGGCTACTAGCAATCCAAAACAACAAACCGATTAGGCAGGCGAGGGGTCACAAAGGCTGGCAGAAATCGTCACACGAGAGTCAAACAGTCCGAGTCGATAACAGACAATAATAATCCAGAGAAACGCTTGGTGATGATGGCCGGAGCAAATCAAAACTTCGCGAAGGGCTCGCGGCTCGGCGTCCTCTTTTAAAGCCGGCGGGAAGCGACCCGGAACGGGAAGAGAGTCCCAGGTACGGGATTATGGGTAGTGGAGTCCGTTAAAAGTCCGGGGATAACTCCCGCTGACGGCGATCGGAGGGAGCCACAGAGACCGCGCTCGTGACAGTATCTTTCATGAGACTGAAAATGAAAGTCCCACTGAATTCTGGGATTGATTATTTCTAATACTTGAGTAATTTTACTTGATTACTGTATTATTTTGGGATATTAGTAGTTTATTCAAGTACAGTTTAAAGTGTCTACTTGTACTTTTACTTGATTACATTTCTGAAGGAAAAGCAGTGCTTCTTATAATTTGATTTCAACTTGAAAAGTACTGCATTTGTGCATTTTGTATTTCTCTTCATTAAATATGGTTGATGGAGGCTCAAACGAGGTTTGTTTTTCTGCATCAATCACATCCGTTTCAGCTTCAGTTATAACTTTCATCAGCTAAATTCCTGTCTTCAAAACTTCTTTGCCATCAAATGTGAGGAAGTATATTAAGGTAGCTCAGTTTATTCATGATTTATTCATTATTTCTGTCTGTTTTGATGTAGCCATTAGCTGTCTATGTACTATATTGACTGAGTGCAAATCAAATCAGTGATAAGAATTTAAATACAATTCATGTTTTAGTGCCATGATTACTTTTGACATTAAATGATAAAAAAAAATCTCCAAAAAGTGTGTAAATGAACATTGTGTGTTAAATTAATTGTAAACCATGTTTAGTGATGTTCTTACCTGGGAGTATAATAATCATATATTGAGGAACAATTAGGATTGGCAATCAATTATTAGTTCATCTAAATAATGCTCATTAATTAATCTAATTAGTCATCAATAATTGAACACAAGTTCTTATATTGTGTCTGGAATATATTTCTGACCCAAAAATGACAATTCTCTCATCATTTATTCATCCCAGATGTTTCTGAATTTCTTCAGATGAACACAAAGATGTTTAGTGCATATAATTCAAGTGTACAGGGCCGCTTCAAAAGCACACAAAGTAAAGCTGAAATAATTAGTATTTGTCTGTTTCTTACACGATTATTGTTCACTTCAGGAGAAATCAACAGGGGTTATATGGGATATAAGGGCTATATTTACTGTCTCCTTCTCTTTCTATATTTTTTGAAGCATCATCTTTGGACATGCTCTACACTTGCATTATGTGCAGAAAGATTGATTATTTTCTCTAAAACTCTTAGTTTGTGTTCATCTGAAGAAGGAGAATCATATACATATGGGATGGCATTAAGGTGTGAAGGATGGATTTTAATTGTTGTTTTTGCACTAGATAGATGTGTTTGATCTGCTTTAGTTTTCTGCCTTTAATCAGACTTTTCTATGCACTTTATTTTTAAGCAATTTCACTTTGCATTGAGGAGATGGTTCAATATGATGAAACGAGAATCTCCTTTATTGTCTTTCTTTTTGCAGGTTGCTTCTACTTTTTAATCCTTGATCAAAGCTCAGATGTTCTGCAGTCAGACTCACTGTTCTGGACGATGTCCTGCATCTTCTTCCAGACTCTGAACGGCAGGTTGCCCAAGTAACGTGGCACATGAATCAAAGCTCCAGAAGGCGTCTGTGGATCCGGCTGTGAGATCTGGACTCTGGAAGAACATTCAGGAGTCAGAACTGCAGTGGCTTTGGATCAGAAGCAGAGAGACCAGAGACACCAGCAGATCACTCACCTTTCCATTGAGACTGGAAACTCCTGCAGAACAAACACACCATTGATCATCAACAACTCAATCAATCATCAATCAATCAATCATCTGAAATCAGACCTTTAGAAAGCAGACATCACTGGCTTTCATCATCTCCTCCATGTCTTTGATTGTGTGTGAAAGAGCTGAGATGTGTCTGTTCATCTCCTCCAGCTTCTCCTTCATCATCTGCTTCTTCTGCTCCTCTTCCTCCCTCAGTGCAGTGATTGTAGCTTCTTCTTCATCTCTGAGAAACTGATGAAGCTTCTCAAACTGCTGTTTAATCTGACGCTCTGTGTGCTCAGCTTGAGACTGAAATCAAAGCACATTCACTTCAATCGTCTCCATCAACACACATCAACACAATCACATCATTCAGATCTGAGACAAACTAATCCATTATATTAAATATATCAGATCAGAACTGTATATAGTGATCCTACAGCTGTAATCAAAATCACTCTCCATTCTGTTTCCTCACCTTGATGTGTTCAACTGTTTTATCAAGCTTTCCTTTAATGTTTTCATTGTGTTTTAGTTTCTCCTGTAATGATTTCAGTGCTGTATTGAGCTCCTCCTAGAATTAAACAAAATAAAAATACATACAACACCAGATTACACTGAAAAAAGAAGAGAAGACGATACAGTGATATGATTATATTATGCAATGCTGATTTCTTCTGTTTTGTGAACATTTTATATTCATTAAAGCAAAAATAGCTCTCCAATACCATCTGGGTCTGTATGTAAATCTATTTGTCCTGTAGTTATTAATTCCCCAAATCTATGAAACTTTATTGATAATGGAGTTCAGCTGGACTAAACACCACCAGCTCTGATCAATCAAATCAACACTTAAATGAGTTTGAAAAACTAATTTATCTCACCTTATATGGAGGTATAACTTCATCAATGGGTCTGACTGTGTGATTGATGTGTTTTTGTGAAGTAAAGCACACTAAACACACCGGCTGTTTGTCCTCCAGACAGAAGAGTTTGAGCTTCTCTCTGTGTAAACTGCAGATCTCCTCAGATCCTGATGAACGCCTCTCATTTCTCTCCTTCAGGAACGACTCACACAGGTTTTTTAACGCCAGATTAAATGGAGGATTTTCTTTTGAGGATCTTCTCCTGCAGACGGGACACTCCTGAGTTTTCTTGGTTCTCCAGAACTGTTGAAGACACTCTTTACAGACACTGTGACTACATGACAGAAAAACAGGATTCTTGTAGATTTCATGACATACAGGACAAATATAATCATCTTCAGATAGTGAAGTCATTTCCACTCTTTGAGCTCCAGCGATCTAAACTTTACTTTCACTTTCTGAACAACAGTTTGAAAAACAAATCTCCACGAGAATCACAGAGATCTACTATCTATTCAGAAACAAACTGAACTAAAATCCTTCTGTAAAGTGTTTCTCTTGGTTCTTCACTGATGGCTGATTGTTTATTGGTTTTGTCAGTAGAGAAGAGATTCAGTGTGACAGAAAGGAGAAGAACATGTCAGTCTCTTCCTGTAAGAGCTGTAAGAGGGAGGAGTTATGATCAGGTGAGTGTTTAACCCTTGTGCAGTGTTGCCAGATTGGACCAGAGAATAACACATTGGGCAGGGAGACACATCTGCTGCTTTTTCTTTGCTTTTATCTTTAGTCGTGCTATTTTAACGTGTTAGCGCTCACTCAGGGCTGTATGTTAACTTGTTTTGCACATAGCACTGGTGCTACGGAGGTTGAACATTTTGTAGCACAGACCAAACAGTTGTAGCACAAGTTAGGGGCAAAAATATCAAATCACATTTTTTTTTTTCAGGAACATCATGACTTTATCATGATTCTTTGTCATGTTGGCTTTACTATTTACTATTTTAATTTCCCCCATTGCAAAACAAAGCCTTTTAAGATAACAAAATAAAACTAAAAAAGAATGGCAGACATTTAGGCCAAAGTGGGTAAAGATACAAATGTTTGTCATTATTTTATATTTGTTATTAGAAAATAAGAGCAAATATATACATTACAAATACACATAATATACAGTATTTAGCAGTTGCCAAATATTCAATAAATTGAATAAACAAATATTAAAATAAAGCACTACACACTATATACATCAATTATATTTTTAAAGCAACTGTATTAAAGTTCATCAGTCATGATTATTAAAATTAAAAGAATAGTTCACCCAAAACTGAAAATTCTGTCATCTTTCTGTCAATGCTGTCAGTGTTTTATTATTATACCATCATTTACTCTCTCTCAAGTTCACTGTAAACCTGAACAGTACGGCTAACCTATAAAAACTGAGAACACCATAATTAAAAATGGTTAAATAGTTTATTGAACTTACAACTATTGGATTTTCTGAACAAATTACTTCATATTAATTTTGCGTGAGTCATTGTTTTTGAGTAGACATTGCTACTTCAAATATATTTTTTAAGTATACAGAGCGATGTTCGCTGACTTCATTACCATCATGACGTATACCATCTTTCTGACTGACACTACCAGAAAAATCTATCCAAGATGGCTGGATTCACATGGGGAAACTTGTAGCTATTACGATAAAATAAAAAATCAGATTACAAAATGTTTACTTACAAGTATATCTTATAAACAACATGTTTCATTGTTCGGCTGTTTTGTTTTTTTCCGGTAAAGTGGAAAGATCGGCAAATGTGTCTAGTGCTTCACACACATTTTTGAACACCATTAACATAAATCCTATTGTCTTATTTAATTCACGTGTTATTGTAATGTAACGTTATCAGCTGATTAATTGCGTGTGACTGTTATTAAACTTGCTGTAACATTTATCCATGATTAACTTAAGGCTAATGAGACAGAGTTGGCAAGATATTGGAAATAAAAATCATATTTATTGTTTTGTAGGCTAAAGTGGATGCAGATTCAAACACGTTTAATGTGAACTTGGTATGTATCTTTTTCCCGTTTACTGTGGATTACTTTCAGCAGCTTCACAGGTAACTTTAAATGTATAATTAATTTTGTACAGACCAAGTTACCAACTGAGTGAAGTAAAACAGCGTGTTTTCAGATCGCCTGAAATGAGCACTGGCTGTGGCCTTATTGGCTGAATTTGTGGCATTTGCCAGATCTAAGCTATTATAATCATGAAAATGTCTCAGGTTACGTATGTAACCATGGTTCCCTGGATAGGGAACGAGACACTGCGTCCTCTAGGGGGCGCTAGGGGAACGCCGTCAGTGTGACTTGTGTCTGAAGCATACATCCAAAACTACAAGCGGTGGCCAGCGACAGCCTATGACGTCACTCTCGGCATGACTCGTCGCCGCCGGCGCGTCACTACCAGGCGCGACCAAGCATAAAATGCCGCCAGTAGAACACGTCATTCGCTTCTTCGTCTGAAGCTTACGTCCGAAGCATGGCGACCAGCCTAGAGGATGCAGTGTCTCGTTCCCTATCCAGGGAACCATGGTTACATACGTAACCTGAGATGTTCCCTCTCAAGGGAACATCGAACTGCGTCCTCTAGGGGGCGCTAGGGGAATGGTTATACCCACGCTGCCATGCTGAGGGGAGTGCATGCTAATGAGGCGAGCACTAAGTACCAATTCACTTATCTTTAAGAGAATTACCCCAGAGACGTTAAGTGACAGCTGTCCGAGACATCACCCCCTTCGGCCAGAGGCCTGAGCCACTACCTGACTACCTGAAAGGAGGCAGAAGGGTAGAGCTCAGGTTTGGAATCGAGCAGACTCCTTTAAGGGGGATACAGCAAGAGCCTAGTGAAAACTGGGCCAGATTGTCTAGTAGGAGCTACGAGTAGTTCCGAAAAGGTCTGCACCCTCAGGAGCCGACTTACCGAACACAGGTAGCAATACCCTGTTCAGAGGGCGGTCTAAGCCTAGGAGTGCCTCAGCAAGTCCTAGAGCTAAGAGGTATCAGAAGATACGAGGGTGGAGCGGAGCCCAAGGAGACCGGGGCGTAACCAACTCAAGAATGGGAACGAAGTCTAGCGTGTAACCCATACCATATAGGATTTAGAAAAGTGCACAAAGACTTGAGTGCACACTTACCACTCAGGTGGATTTTAGCGAAGTGCCCAGAGACTTGTGTGCGCACTTCCCATGAACATGGATTGAAAAAACGTTACTTAGGGGAGGTTAACCAAGGAATGCCTCGGCAAATCCTAGGTAGCGGAAGCTCAAGAGGTTTCTGTTAGGATACATAAATAGAGAGGGGCCCATGGTAACCGGGGAATAACCTACTCAGAGAATGGGAACGAAGTCTAGCGCGTAGCCCATACCAGGATTTTAGAAAAGTGCACAAAGACATGTGTGCGCACTTACCACTCATGTGGATTTTAGAGAAGTGCCCAGAGACTTGCGTGTGCACTTACCACTAATGTGGATTTTAGAAAGGTGCACAAAGACTTGCGTGCACACCTACCACTAATGGATTTTAGATATAGTGTGCCAGGGAGGTCACACTCAACAGGGCTCCGAGTGACGGGCAGTAAGGGCTATCTATAGGTAACCCTCAAGGTGAGGGGAGCATTGCTACACCCAACCAGGACAGGTAGCTCTCAAGCTGCTAGTCAACTGGTAATACTGCCATGGAGCGAGATATCTTGAGCTTCACGGGGTGGCGAGCTCTTAGGAAACCCCTCCGCAGAGAGGGGAGCATAGCCGTACACAGCCAGAGAGGCCTGAGAATGAGAGACAAAGCTATAACCAACCCAGTGGATTAGGCTTTCTGTCTCGACAGAAGCCTGAAGAAATTACCTGGTTCCTCGGAGCCAGCATTTCCAGAGGGGCTTCGCAAATCACCTCAAAATCAGACCCACTCCACAGAGGGGTGACAGAAAAGCCACTAGTGGATAGCTAAAAGGAAGCCCCTCGGGGCGGGTTCTCAGAGACAGGCCTCCAAGGCGTGGTGTCCCACCAGGGATGGATAGGAACAGGTTCCTAACTCCTGAAAGACAGGTAGGAACACCTGATCCACAAGGGGTGGCGAGCTCTTAAGAAACCCTTCCACGGAGAGGGGAGCATGCCATACCTTACCGAAGAGGCCTGAGAAAGGGACCAAGATTTTCCACTCGACATGCCTGCATAGAAGCAGCATCCCCTGCCCTCAAGCTGTAGGGGGTAGTATCGAGGGACATTGGTTATAACCAACCCAAAGTGGATCATGCTTTGTCTCGACAGAAGCATGGACTTATGACTCGACCAGACCCCGCAGAGTCTAGAAGAGCCAGAAGCCAGGAGAAATGTCGCTCCTCGGAGCCAATGCTTCAGGAGGGGTTTTTGCAAAAACACCTCATAATCAAACCCACTCCGCAGAGGGATGATTATAAATCCACTAGAGAAGGCTGGGTGGCTAGAACAGGAAGCCCCTTAGGGTGAGTTTTCAGAAGACAGGCCTCTAAGGCAGGGTGCCCTGCCAGCGATGTCCAGGCGCATTCTGTGAAGAAAGACTTCACAGTGCTTATCTAAAGGAAGGACTACGAGTCCTAGGATACCATGCTTTAATAGGGGACCTGGAAGCCAGGAGGTTCCACAGGGATCTGAGGCAGGTAACAGCAGATCCAGAGTAACCGTAGTCAGCAGACCAGAGGGGGATACTCATTGAGGACCTACTGAGAAGTAAATAAAGCACAACAGAAAAAGGTCCCCGAAACATAGCAAAGGAGGCAGGATACACAAAAAAAGGATCGTACTCACCCGTTCAAAAACAGGCAGTTCCTTGGAGCAACATCAAATGATGCATCTACCTGCATAGAGGAACCACAGCGGTTCAGGGGTTGCAGCCATGTACCAGGGGTCCAGTAATCAGGGAGACTATCTTCAAGTGCTTTAGCTGCAGACTCCAGAGGCAAGGGTCCCATATCCCACAGAGAGAGACTGACGAGGCTCTAACCTGAAACATAGGAATAACACAACAACAGCCATACATACTGCAACACCAGGCTCACCATGAAGGGAAGACAGCACTGTCTAAATAAGGAGTATACTTAGACAGTCGCTGAATTTAACACGTAGATATCCTCAGATAGCTATGAGTATAGGAAGGACTATCTGAGTACAGAGAGTGGGCTGTGAAAAGAGATGGCAATTTAAACCCTAAGAAGGGGAGCAATCACCAAACTAGCTCATAGCTTCCCTCAGAAAGCTATGCACTAGGAAAGGGGACCTCTGCAGATGCCAAGACCACAAGTAGTGGGCTGTCTAATTATAAACCCTAAGGGGAAGACAGCACTAACCAGGCAGAGCTCAAGAAGACCGCTACTTAAACCCTAAAGAGGGGAGCAATCCCTGAACTAGCATATAGCTATCCTCAGACAGCTACATATTCAGGAAAGGGCTAGTTAACACACAGCTAGCCACAGATAGCCGTATTCAAGCAGCCCGTCCTGTAATAACAGTGACTAAAATAAAACCATCCTCAGATGGATATAATAGAGAGGTCCCCCATCAGAGTCAGTCCCACAATAGGCTAATGAGCACTCCACCGGGCCAGCTCTGGAGAGATTCCCACAGGAAACACCTCCTAAGCCCCCTTAAGTGAAAGTGAAAGTGACGAGATGTGAGGCCAAGTATGGTGACCCATACTAGGAATTTGTGCTCTGCATTTAACCCATCCAAGTGCACACACACAGTAGTGAACACACACACACCGTGAACATACACCCGGAGCAGTGGGCAGCCATTGCATTGCTGCGGGGGTTGGGGGTTCGGTGCCTTGCTCAAGGGTCTCACCTCAGTTGTGGTATTGACGATGGAGAGAGCGCTGGATATTCACTCCCCCCACCGTCAATCCCTGCCGGACCTGGGACTCGAACTTGCAACCTCTTGGTTACAAGTCAGACTCCCTAACCATTAGGCCACGGCTGCCCCTTAAGTGAAGCCCATCAGCCTCATCATAAATCCCCGCAAATTCACCCTCTTTCGTGCCTCAGCAATGGCAAGATGTGACTTGCAGGGAGCAGATAGTTGCCTTTCCTTCCTCAAAAATGCACACAACAGCCCCAACCGGGAATATTGCATGCATGTGCGATATGGCGTTAAAGAGAGTGTCTACCATCAAGTGTCAAAAAATGAGAAGACATGGATTAAAACGGTCCGTGTACATTTTGATAGTTTGTTTTCCAATTTGAAATGAAATACGCAGAAACGAGAAAACGGTCGTTTCCCGTTTTTTCGTTTGTTTAAAAATAAACGGAAAAACAAGATTTTGGCTCGATTTTCGTTTTCTCCGGTCACGGATAGAAAACGAAAAAATAATTTCAAAACTCGTTTTCCAAATGTGGGCGGTCGTTACACGCCCATTTCAGCCGATTGGTCAATCAAATCTAGACCGTGACGTCATCATCAGTTCTTACAACAAAATAGCAGTCCCCTGTTGCTATATCATTATATGTTATATATCGTCTTTCTTCTGTGCAACCTAACGCGTATTTCACAGAAATATGTATGCACAGATAAAAAAAAATAATTAAAAAAACTACAGTAAGTTTAATTAAGTCTCTTTTTAAGCTGTCATTGTGTTTTTAAAATGTAAAATGCCTCCAAATCTGTAGCCAACTGTCAGTCAGGCCCAGCCAATTCTATCAGAATCAGCTTATCAGAATTTTCGTCCCGCGTCTGACCTGAGTCCGTCTTTTTCCCTAGCTTACTACTCTTTCAACTATTAAAAATAGCTTGTTTTGTATTTAATGGCAACGTGATTATATTTCGTTTCGTTTTTTTATTATGTTAATTTAGAAAAACTTTTGGAGTCTTTTTTGTTCGTTAAATAAGATTCTTTTATTATTATTTTTTTAAAGTAACGAACAGCGGCCAGCGGAAGACTGTTCATAGTCTGATCAATTGCCTTCTCAAATAATCACGACTTGCATAAATAAAATCTATATATCTCAAACAGTTAAAGCTATAATACATGACTCACAAACATGATAAATATATAAATATAAAGCTTTAAATTATTACTTAACGAAATAAAATAAATCGGGAAAAAAACTTTCATTATAATAGGCCTACGTAAAGATGCATTTCTTAGGTGCGTCCAAAAAGGAGACTGCTAGTCAGGGTCATTGCGACACTATCTCAGAATACACTAGTTTATTATTGGATCATTCAAATATCTCCTTAGTGTTACCCCAGACACATTCATTGCTAATAATTTTTGCCGGTGCTTTGTAGCAAGATGGTGTTGTGTTGCGTCTTTCAGATGCGGTGTGGCCACCTTGCTCATGCTGTTCCTAACGTTATGTGCTGTTTATGATGACATACGGACTTTCGCTCTGATTAGACGTTAGTAGGTGTAATTGCGTTGGCCAACTTTTATAACAGATGCGGTCCCACCCAATTTTCTCTGGGCCCACCCAAATTGTGATTCCTGCGCTACTGCTACTAACCATCCTTTATACAGGCGTATAGCTTAGTCTGCACTCAAGCGAGTGCATAAAACTTGCTCAGGCAAAAGTAATGATTATGAATGTGTTCGGAGAATTGTTTTTTCTATTTTACAGAAGCACAACCTTTTTGGTGTCGTCGTGAGTGTACATAAATCAGAAAATGTTCTTTCTGCAGAAAAAAATGTACGGATTGCACGGGCACCTCCATGTCATGCAGTAAGCGCGACATGGGCAAATAATCAGGTTGATATGCAGCTGTCTGAAGCATTATCAGGAATGTGAAACAATGGCGAGTTCTTTTTCTTTATTGTTTACAAAAAGTACTAGCTTTTTCATTTGTACATGAACAAGTAGCTAGACCTACTTACAGATAGTAAATCCTCAAAAACGTACATTACACACAGCCACATGTTACATTATAACTGACCTTATTTTCGTTAAATACAGTTCTTAATACAACATTACCGTTTAAACATCAAGCATGTGAACCTTTAAACTGCTTAATTTGTATGTAAACTCCTATGCGAAACAGCTTATTGTGGCAAGTTTAAATGCAACATGCAATTTATTTATTTATTTATTTCTATTTTGTCGGTCTTATATTGCAGATTGTGCAAATTGTATGTAAACTTAGGACTTTTTTGCAGATAAAGTGAAAATTAAATGAAAAGTTGTGTGTCTGTTGTGGCATTACATTTTTTATTGTAGGTGGCTGTCTTGAGGAGCGAGAAAGCTTAGGAAAGTGGCTCATAAAAAAGATGAGGACTTGAATGCTAAAAAAATGAAGGTAAGGCGTGAACATTTCAAATTCTGGGGAGAGTTGCAGAAACGCGCGCCGCGCAAGAAAAATAGGCAACCGCATCTGTGGTCATTTAAATTTTAATATGTATCAATGGTAATGGTAGCAATATGAGTCCGATTTTTTTGCACATTAATCTCATAATAAATGTGGCACACCCAGTTTTTCTGATGCACACCCAAAGTTGATTTTCTGGCTACGCTACTGCTGCATAGCCTACTGTTATGCGTCTGCTAAATGATGAATGAATTTAAATGTAAAATGTAAACGAAACCTTAAAATAAGAAGGAAAAAAATGAGTGCAGTAGCCACTATAATAGAGAATAGCCTATCATTAGCTTATATCTAGCCTATAGATCTGTAGTAGTACCTAATCCAAAGGATGTCATGAGCTTGGCTTAGAGGCATCTTACATTTTAAAACCAAAACGACAGCTTAAAAACATAATTAAACTTAATTAAACTTACTGTAGGTTTTTTTTTTTTTTCTTACATATTTCTGTGAAATACGCGTTAGGTTTTACAGAAGAAAGCCGATATATGACATATAATGATATAGCAACAGGGGACTACTATTTTGTTGAACGAACTAGTGATGACGTCACCGGTCCAGATTTGATTGACCAATCGGCTGAAAGGGGCGTGTAATGACGGCCCACATTTGGAAAACGAGTTTTGAAGTTGTTTTTCCGTTTTCTATCCGTGCCCGAGAAAACGAAAATCTAGCCAAAATCTCGTTTTTCTGTTTTTTTTTTAAACAAACGAAAAAACAGGAAACAACCGTTTTCTCGTTTCTGCGCATTTCATTTAAAATTGGAAAACAAACTATCAAAATGTACACGGACCTAAAACACACTTCTAAAATGTCTGGCTTGTGCTTGCCAAAAGAAGAGGTAAGAATAGATAAGCTTACCAAAGATGCATGCCTTCAAACAAAGTAATCAGTGAAGACGAAGAAGAGAATGATGTGTTCTACCGGCGGCCTTTTATGCTATGGTCGCGCCTGGTAGTGATGTACAGGTGTGGAGTCACTAATGTTGTGAAGATCTGATTAATATCATTGGTAAGTTGCGCTTGAAATGATGTATTAATAAATTAAATGCAGATTAGTTTGCTGGTATTGCTAACGTTACGTAATTTTACTGGTTTTGCATTGCTTTAATGAAACTTTTCTCAAGTGATCAAATTCAGAATATTGACACATTTATCTCATTTTTAAAAGCAATCGGTCTGGGATATAAAGACTTGTATGTTTTATAAGATATGAATGTTACATTTAGGTACATTTCTTAGTTTTAAAATGAAAATGAAATGAAAGGAGAAAGAGCACGTCAGTCTCTTCCTGTAAGAGCTGTAAGAGGGTGAAGTTTATGATCAGATGAGTGTTTTAATTCAAAATAAACTTACATTGAGACATTAAAATAACCTGATATAAAATGCAAAATAACAATGAAAATTCACAAATATTAATAAAACCCCAAACCCTTACATTCAGGCCCAGATGAAGAATTATTGGAATAAGCATCTTTTTATGGCATTGTTTTTCAATGTATAGTTAAGGCCAATTGGATTGTATTGCTTTCTCTAAAATGTTTGAACAAAATGTTTTAAATGCATTTTTTTTTTATTATCTCAACATTTAGGAGCATTTAATCAAAAAAATGTTTGTTAAAGATCACATTGTAACAGTCACAAGCCTGTTATAGGTTTGTGAAAGACTGTGGGTTATTCTCTTCCACACCAGCGGGGGCAGTATAGTGTGATAGTTTCTCTATAAGTCATGGCATGGTATAGAAGAAGGATATAGGAGTGTTATTAGTCCAATTCTTTTTAATATGATGATTAATGACATGTTTGATCATTTAGGATATGGTGTGGGATGTGCATTATACACTGATGATGGAGCTCTCTGGAAGAGAGGTCGTAATTTAGCACAAGTGACTTCACGTGTTCAAGATGTTATTAACTAGCTGGAAAAATGGAGTTTTAAGATGTCTATCAGTAAATCGTGTTATATGATTTTTAGTAGGAAAAGAATAGATTATAATCATATAGAATTACTCCTGTATGGGAAACCATTGGAGCAAATTAAAGTTTTTAAATATCTAGGTATGTGGTTAGATGATAGATATTATTGGAAAAAACAGATTGAGGAAATTGATAAAAAATGCAGGAGGATTTTAAACATGATGAGGGCAATAGTTGGGGCAGAAAGAGATTCAGTGATTTCTATATATCAAGCTTTGATAAGATCTACAATCGATTATGGATGTTTTATATATGGCTCGGCATCAGAAACTTTATTAAGGAAAAATTCTATGCAAGTGTGCACATTTATACAGATGGATCTAAAGATCCTAGAATTGGGAATACAGGAATAGGGGTGTATATTCCTGAGTTTGAAATATCAATAGCTACGATTAACAGTAAATTGTCAATATATTCTGTTGAAATGGTGGCTATCATAATAGCATTAACATGGGTAGAGGAGACAGCCCCTGATAGAATAGTGATATGTTCTGATTCTGCTTCGGTCTTAACATCTTTATATTCGTATAATTCTTCTAGAGAAGACCTGATGTATGCAGTATTTTTATTATTATGGAGAATTCAAAGGAAAGGTGTGTTAGTTGGTTTCTGTTGGATCCCAGCGCATGTGGGAATAATTGCTAATGAGACTGCTGATGAATTAGCAAGAAGTGCTTTAAATAGGGAAGCAGTAGATCTTGATGTTCCTTTAAAGGGGAAATTAAATCTGTTATCAAGGAAAATATTATGAAAGAGTGGCAGGAGACATGGAATACGGATAATAAGGGACGACATTTGTATAATATTAAGAAAGTGGTAGATAGTAAGAAACGTATAATTGGCAGAAATAGGAAAGAAGAGGCCATATTTACTAGAATGAGACTTGGACATACAGGATTGAACGCATCTTTGTTTTTAGTCAGAGCACACGAGTCTGGTTTGTGTGAGTTTTGTGGGGAGAAAGAAACTGTGGAGCATGGGATATTTGACTGTAAAAAGTATGATGAGGAAAGGAAGGAATTAATAGTTTTTTTTAATAACAGAGTAAGGTAAATAAAGATTTAGCTTATTTGTTAGGTTATGAATTGAATATGGTTATAGAGTGTTATTAAGATATATTTTTTCAGCTGGGTTAAGTGAAAGGATTTAAATCTAATAGGATGATAAAACTCATTCCTGATTCTGGAGATCTGACCTGGAAGAGCTGAACACGCAGCGCCAGGTGCATCTGTTGAAGATGGAGTGGGAAGAAGCATCAGATTATAAAGATATGAAAGTATATACGTGGTAAAAGGAAATAAATAAAAAAAAAAATAATAATAATATAAATTAAGGAAATTGAGATTAGAAGCATGACTGCACAACAGAACCTGTAGGTGGCGATATGCACAACGTTTGCAAAGCGCCAAAAAACAGAAGAAGAAGGAGGAGGATATGGCCTGTAATGGCTGAAACATGGCCTTGTCCAGGTGACCAAACTTGGCTTTGGGAACCTTGTGTTTTATGCTCAACTGAAAAGTTTGTTTCATGTGCCAAACGTCTGAGTCCTTGTTGATAAACTTGTGTTTTATGCTCAAATGAAAAAGGACTTTTTGTTCTATGGAGGAATATGGTGTTTGATATGGAGACTGTGGAGGAAGTTTCTTCATCTTCTTGTGCCTTCCCTTTGCTGGGAACTTTGGTACACTGCAAAAAAAAAGATGATTTTTTGTCTTGTTTCTAGACAAAATATCTAAAAGTTCTTAAATCAAGAAGGATTTTCTAGACAAGTAAAAATGGTCTTGTTTTCAGAAAAAAGAAGTCAAAATTAAGTGAGTTTTTGCTTGAAACAAGCAAAATAATCTGCCAATGGGGTAAGCAAAATATTCTTATTTCAAGCAGAAGACTAGATTATTTTGCATACCCCATTGGCATATTATTTAGCTTGTTTCAAGCAAAAACTCTGAAAATAACTTTCTGAAAATAAGACATTAATGAGGCTTTTCACACTTGAAATTGTTAACCCTGGGTTATCCTAAACCCCGGATAAATGGAATCCTGGGTTATCTGTAATCACGTTTCACACTGCTCATACTATACCTGGGGTTATCTGTTAATCCTGGGTATTCATTAGCAGACGTTTCACACTGTACATTCCTAAACCCCAGGTTAATGTTCTTATTTGCAGTGTCTCTCACTGATTGGGCCCGCGTTAACCTGTGCTGAGTTGCGTCCTATATTGTGACGACTATAGCCAAAGATTAAAAGTAGTAGAAGTAGATTTGTGTTTTGTCGTCTCCGAGAGCGCTGTTAAAGCGATGTGTTTTTACTTTCACTTTACGTTCACCGGCATAACTATTGCGCAAAGTTTGCACGTTGCTTGTGTGATATCTATTGGCCCGCCTGCATGGTTTAAAGCAGAAATATTTCCAAAATGCGACGTAAACACCTCCTACTTAAGTTTCCGTTACACTGTGTCTGCTGCCATACGTCCAACAGCAACAAGCAAACACCGCTCTGTTTCACACTGAACAAACTTAGCACCGCAATTGCGGTGCTAACCCTGCTCCGAAGCAGGGGTTAAGTGCAGTGTGAAAAGCCTAAATGTGTACTTGTCTAGAAAATAATTATTGATTTAAGAATTGTTAGATATTTCGACTGGAAACAAGACAAAAAATCTAAGCTAGAAAAGCATTTTTTGCAGTGTATTGATTACAACAGACATATGGACAACATCATTGGACATTTTGTCATGTGAACTGGGAACAGATAAGACTTTATTCACTCTCGCTCTTTTCATTCTTCACCCATGGACAATGACCTCTTTTGGATTCAACCAATAAGTTTTTTTTTTTTTTTTTTTTTTTTTTTTTGGATTTTTTGGTTTTGTGTCTGTTTGTTTGGTTTGTCATTTGCTATAAGTGTTCACCAAAAAGTTGAAATTATTTGAGATGTGTGCTTAAATTTTCTACTAAATATAAAGTGTCAGTTTAGCATTTAATGAGTGACTCTAATTATTGTCTTATAAGATAAACTATATTATTGCAATTGGTTTTTGGAATTGGTAAATCCAGAGACCGTTATAACTTTCTAAATCATAAACATCTTAAAGTCAATTTTGTTCACAAGGCTGTTCATGACAGCAATGAGTTTGTTTTGAATTTCATGGCTTGTGTAAGTGGCATTGTTTGTAATTGTTTGCACAATTTGATCCAGCTGGGGGTCTTATGCTGAATTTCAGTAGTGACATGAACAGCTGATCAACATACGGTCAAAGGCCTCAATTTGAGCCCTCAGAGGAAACTGATTGGACCCCAGGAGCTGCAGCACATCAATAAGAGAAGACATGTAATATCGATTCCTCTGTATTGGTTCTGTGTGCAGTAGGCTCCAGATTTCTTCAAGTCAGGTGCTCTTTGGACATTTCATGCCTGTTGAATCCTTTGTTTGTTTCTACTCTGTGCTTCCAGTCGTGGAAACCTTTGGGTTGAGTCTAGTCCCGATCTGCGTAGCACACCTAGCATTACATTTTCTGCAAGGGTAGCAGAATCTGCTTTGACAGAAAACACGAGCCAGTGTCTTTTTTGAAACCAAGAGTGTAAAATGATCTCTTTCTTGTACCAAACATAGGGATGGGTACCGAACTCGGTACTTTTATAGGCACCGACCGAATTGCGTCGGTACTACCGAATATCGATTCACATAAAATCAGTCGGTGCTCAATTTCGGTACCTGAGAGAACACGTCTGCGCGCCGTGTGAGTCTGGTACGTAACGAAAGCGCTCTAATGTGTGGGTTTCACAAAGGTTCATGCGGACAAATGGCTGCAATATTTGTAACAGTAAGTGCAAGACAGGCAGTGCTAACACATCCAACATGAGGAAGCACTTAGTTAAACGCAACGTGCATTTAAAAGCGTAGTTTATGCAATTTATTAGATAGCCGAACCCAGGGCTGGAAATGTTGTGGGACGTAGTTTGGAGAGTGAATTTCAAGGGAGGACGGCTCAGTTCCAACGGGTTAGTTTTATTTAGAAATGAAAGTGATTTCTATATTTTATCAATTCAAAACACTATAAAAGCGACCTCAGTTCTGCACATAAACGTAGCGCAAGTAGACTAAAAACGTAGCTATGGTTCACACGGCTCACGCCAGACTCCACTGCGTATTTGTGTTTGTTTATCAATTAGAATCCACTCACTTTTCAAAATGCTGGACCTTTTGTTCAGTTCTGCAAGCTAATTAATCATGTTATTATAACAAAGCCTGTAGACGCGCCTGTAGAATGCACATTGAGAGCCGCCTAGTTTCACACGATAATGAAAACGAAACCGAAAGTTGAAGGCGCACATGCATTCAAAAGGAATTTTAATACCCCGCGTAATTTGCGCGCATTGGGCTTTATAACAGGTCTCTAGCTCAGTATCATTCTTGAAAAATTTGGTCTCTATAAGCACTTTGAATATTGAGCGAGTATTGCCTATTTTGATTATGGCTGCAATTAATAGGACATTATTTGTTTTATAGGCCTACCGGTTTTATTTACATGTTCAGTATATATGTCCCCCCACTTCTAACTAAAGTTAGGGTCACAGCAATTAAAAAAATTAATTGTTTAATTATGCTTAAAAAAGTTTGAAAACCACTGCATTACACTATGCCCTGGATGTTATAGGGATTTATTTATTATAAAGATTGTGTGTATTATTGAACATTTTAAAATAAATAACAAAAAGTTGAAAATGAGAGGTTTGGGCGTATTATATCCACTGAAAGTCACTTAAGCCAGAGTAAAGTATCGAAAAAGGTACCGTTGGGTACCGGTATCGAATTTCGGGTACCGGTACTGGAACCGGTACCGGTAAAAATGTGAACGGTACCCAACCCTAACCAAACAGTACTTATTTTTCCTCTCATAGGCCCATTCTCTCCCGAATCATCAGGAGCTCCTCTGCTGGCGCTGGGCTCTGTCACAGCTGTGATTGTTTTCGCTGTTGGAGTGACAGAGAAGCGTTTGCTTAAATCCAGTATAGCTTGCTGAATCATTAAATATAGCTCTTCAGCTGGTTATCATCAGTGTGTGTTTGTGTGTCTCTGCTGCCACCTGCTGCTCAGAGTCATTACATTACAGTCAGACACTTTTAAACAAAAAGTAAGCAGAGAGCCCTGCTGGATTTATTGCAAAATCTGGATTTGAATTTTTTTATGTAATTATTTGTTTGAAAAGTTTGAAACAAAAAAATATTGTTTTTCATGGTGTATATATATATATATATATATATATATAAATGTTATAGTTGATAAGGAACCTAATAGGAAGCCAGTGCAGAGACTTTAAAATTGGGGTGATATGATCATATTTTCTTGAGCTGGTAAGGACTCTAGCAGCTGCATTTTGGACGAACTGTAGCTTGTTTATTGAAGATGCAGGACAACCACCTGCATCGTCGTTCTCTACGACGTTACGTCAATGACGTAATAATGGGGACCTCTGGAAAATGCCACAATCCTGAACTGCGTTACGCAGTCGAGACCCAATGCCGGCAGGCAAGCGTGTCGGAGCAAGGGGCTCAATGCGTAACCGTCCCAACGCCCTGTAGACCACGTGGTGGCCCACCAGGGGTGCTAGTTCTGAAGCAACCGTTGGGGGGCGGAGCACGATGACGGTTAAGTCATGTGGAATTTTCTAAAAACAAGTCAACTAGACTGGGGAAACACGGAAGGTTCCGTGGAGATACTGAGACATGCTGCCACAACCGGAGGGGGGTGAAGGAGGCCCCGCTCCGGAGCACAGTATGGACTACTCCGCTTAGTCCAGACTGCGGGGCACGGAGGACCCAGAGTTCAACTATGGGAACAACTGGGAATATAGCGCACGGATCCGTAAGGAATGGCGCAGCAAGCCGACACCTGAGCCGTCCTCCCGCAAATTACCTGATGTTACCCAACACACGGGAGGACACAGGCTTAACGCGGAGATTGTAGAACCGCGCAAAGGTATTGGGTGTCACCCAGCCCGCAGCTCTACAGATGTCTGCTAGAGAGGCGCCGTGCGCCAGCGCATAGGAGGAAGCAACACTCCGAGTGGAGTGGGCTCGAACTCCTAGGGGGCACGGCTCACCTTGGGCTTCATACGCCAAGGTGATGGCATCAACTACCCAGTGAGCCAACCTCTGTTTGGAGACAGCATTCCCCTTCTGCTGTCCCCCGAAGCAGACAAAGAGCTGCTCGGAGCGTCTGAAGCTCCGGGTGCGGTCCACGCTAAGCTAAGGGTCTGCCTCCTCCTGGGGCAGAGCTTGCAGGTTCACCACCTGATCTCGAAAAGGAGTGGTGGGAACCTTGGGCACGTAGCCGGGCCGGGGTCTCAAGATAACGTGAGAGTTACCTGTCCCGAACTCTAAGCACTCTTCGTTGACCGAAAATGCATGCAGGTCCCCAACCCTCTTGATGGAGGCCAGCGCAGCCAGGAGCGAAGTCTTGAGGGACAAGAACTTCAGCTCAACTGAACTGAGCGGCTCAAAGGGAGCTCCCTGAAGGCCCTGGAGGACCACGGAGAGATCTCAAGAGGGTACGAGGTGCGATCTAGGAGGGTTAATCCTTCTCGCACCCCTAAGGAACCTGACGATCAGGTGATGCTTCCCCAGGGATGAACCATCCACTGCATCGTGATATGCCGCAATCGCTGCGACATACACTTTCAAAGTGGAGGGGGACAGTCTCCACTCCAACTTTTCTTGCAGGAAGGAAGCACCACTCCGACCGAGCACTTTCGTGGATCCTCTCGGCGAGAGGAACACCAGTCAACGAACAGACCCCACCTCAGGGCGTAGGCCTGCCTCGTAGAGGGGGCTCTAGCCTGAGTGATAGTGTCTATCACGGCCTGGGGGAGGCCAGTGAGGTCCTCCGAGTCCCGTCCAGAAGCCACACATGTAGGTTCCATAGATCGGGACGCGAGTGCCAAATCGTGCCGTCCCCCTGAGAAAGAAGGTGCTTCCTCAGGGGAATCTTCCAGGGAGGGACTGTCGCGAGGAGCATGAGGTCGGCAAACCAGGTCCAGGTGGGCCAAAACGGCGCAACCAACAGGACCTGCTCCTCGTCCTCCCTGATCTTGCACAGGGTCTGCGCAAGGAGGCTCACTGGGGGGAAGGCGTACTTGAGAAGACCCCGAGGCCAGCTGTGTGCCAGTGCGTCCCTGCCGAGGGGGGCCTGGGTCAGGGAGTAAAAGAGCTGGCAGTGGGAGGACTCTGGGGAAGCGAACAGGTCTACCTGAGCTTCCCCGAATCGACTCCAGATGAGCTGAACCGTCTGGGGGTGGAGTCGCCACTCTCCAGGACGGGTGAGCTGTCGTGAGAGCACGTCGGCTGCACGATTCAGCTCTCCTGGAACATGAACGACGCGCAGCGATTTGAGCCGCATCTGACTCCAGAGGAGGAGATGGCGGGCGAGTTGCGAGAGACGACGGGAGCATAGACCACCCTGGTAGTTGATGTACGCTACAGTCGCTGTATTGTCCGTGCGGACAAGCACGTGTTTGTGGCGCAGCAACGGCAGAAACCGTCGGAGCGCCAGAAACACTGCTAGCAACTCGAGGCAATTGATATGCCACTGCAGTCGAGGTCCTGTCCAGGAGCCCGAGGCTGTCTGCCCGTTGCACACAGCACCCCAGCCGGTCATGGAGGCATCTGTGTTGACTACAACATGCCTCGACACCTGTCCTAGGGGCACACCGGCCCGCAGGAACGCAGGGTCTGACCAAGGGCTGAATAGGCGGCGACACTCCGGGGTAACGCCTACCCGGAACGTGCCACGGTGCCATGTCCATCTCGGGACTCGGTCGTGTAGCCAGCGCTGAAGCGGTCTCATATGAAGCAGCCCGAGCGGCGTAACTGCGGCTGCGGCTGTCATATGCCCCAGGAGCCTCTGAAAGTTTTTGAGAGGGACCGCTGTCTTGTGTCTGAAAAACTTCAGACAATTCAGCACCGACTGGACGCGCTCGTTGGTGAGGCGTGCTGTCATGGTGACCGAGTCCAGCTCCATCCCGAGAAAAGAGATGCTCTGCACAGGGGAGAGCTTGCTCTTCTCCCAGTTGACCCGAAGCCCCAAGTGGCTGAGGTGCCGGAGCACCAGATCCCTGTGCTCGCACAACAGATCTCGCGAGTGAGCTAGAATGAGCCAGTCGTCGAGATAGTTGAGGATACGGATGCCTCTCCGCCAGAGGGGAGAGAGAGCACCCTCCGCGACCTTGGTAAAGACGTGGGGAGACAGGGACAGGCCAAAGGGGAGGACTTTGTACTGATATGCCTGACCCTCGAAAGCAAACCGAAAAAACGGTCTGTGTCGAGGCAAAATCGAGACATGAAAGTACGCGTCCTTCAGGTCGATGGCTGCAAACCAATCCTGGTGTTGTACGCACGACAGTATGCGTTTCGAGGTAAGCATCTTGAACGGTAGCCTGTGAAGGGACCGGTTCAGTACTCGAAGATCCAGGATCGGTCGTAACCCACCTCCTTTCTTGGGCACGATGAAATAAGGGCTGTAGAACCCCGATTTCATCTCGGCTGGAGGGACAGGCTCGATTGCGTCCTTCGCCAGGAGAACTGCAATCTCTGCCTGTAGAACAGAGGCATCCGTGTCCGAGCGGACAGATGTGAAACGGACGCCTCTGAACTTGGGCGGGCGCCTCACGAACTGAATCGCGTAGCCGAGCCGTACTGTCCTGATCAACCAAGGGGACGGGCTGGGAAGCGCTAGCCAGGCTCCCAGCCTGCGTGCCAGTGGGATCAGCGGGACAGTAACGGGCGTGCCAGAGGTGGGGCAGCCGGGGGGGGAAGGGGAAGGGGGCTCAACCCAGGAAGCGGGGCGTCCTGGAGAAGAGCTGGGCTGCACGAGGCAGCACTTACCTTCCCTGGTTCCCGCGCTGGCGAATTCAGGCTCCGAGTCCGAGGAGGCGAGGCAAGGCGTCGCTCGGGAACGAAACTCGGGGCACTAGGCCCAGAGATGAAGGAAATTGCTCTTTTATTGAATATGTGGGTACCACTGACCCGGAGATCAGTGGCAGCAGCGATGTATTCCGGCCCCGGCCCCGACCCTCCCCCGGGGCTGGGAGGACTGATGTCGTTGTCCCCCGAAGAGCAAACTTCTCCACCTCTGGGTAGCCCGTGTCAGGGCCGCTTCGCGGACTTGCGGGTGGTCTTAACGGGCCGCTGGGACACGGGCTGCGCCGCCTTCCTGCGGCTGGCTCGACGCCCAGGCTGGGGAGATTTTGGTTCAGCCGGTGGTGCAGGGGGCGGAGCAGAAGCCGCGGCCGCAGGGGGGCGCCCTCGGCGACGAGCAGCTGGAGGCCTGGCACCCGACGTCTTAGTGGAACCACGCCGGGGCAAGATGTGACTGATGGCCTCCGACTGCTTCTGGACTGCCGAGAACTGCTGGGCAAAGTCCCCGACAGTGTCGCCGAAGAGGCCGGCCTGGGAGACGGGGGCGTCGAGAAAGCGGGCTTTGTCGACGTCAGCCATCTGCGCCAGGTTCAGCCAGAGATGGCGCTCCTGGACTACCATCGTAGACATCACCTGACCGAGGGCCCGCGCCGTTACCTTGGTCGCCCGGAGGGCGAAGTCGGTAGCCGAACGCAGTTCCTGCATCATCCTTCGGTCAGAACTACCCTCGTGCAGTTGTTTTAGTGCTTTGGCCTGGTAGACCTGCAGGGTGGCCTTACAGGCCTTGGACGGGAGACGCGGACGGTCCCGCCAGGTGGCGGCGTTTTGCGGGCATAGATGCACCGCAACCGCACGCTCCACCTGAGGGACGTCCACGTACCCCCTGGCTGCCCCGCCATCGAGTGTAGTGAGAAGGGAGGAGCCCTGACGTGTACGTGCCGAATAGGGGGCCTTCCATGTCTTAGTGAGCTCCTCATGCACCTCGGGAAAGAAAGGTACTGGGGCGGAGTGAGGTGTAACGTCACTGGACGCGCCCAGATACCAATCATCAAGCCGCGAGCGCTCGGGGGAAGGCACTTTAGACACTTCCAAACCGATGCTCGCGGCCGCCCGACGGAGCATGGCCGCCAGTTCAGCGTCAGCCTCCGACTGGACAGCCGCCGCCACAGGGGGGAGCTGTCCCGTGGAAGCGTCAGCCTCAACAGGCGTAAGCCCCTCCTCTGATGCAGTGACGGACATTCTGTCATCCTCTGGAGCACCAAAGGTAACACTAAGCCCGGCGTGCGGACGAGTGCTAGACTTTGGCATCTCCACGGGACCACGCTTTGAGGGACCGGACTTCCGCGGGGGCTGACCCGACGGAATGTTAGGCACTGTCACCCTCAGATCTCCCTCACCTCTAACCAATGCAGCCGAGGAGCCAGGACGGCCCGCCGAACTGGAAGGGGTAGAGCGAACGAGAGGCGCGATCTAAGCGTGGCCATGGACATGCGCTCGCAATGAGCACATGAACCATCCACAAACGCTGCCTCAGCGTGTTGTTTGCCCAGGCACGAAAGGCAGCGTTCGTGACCGTCATTAGATGACAAAAAGCCACCACATCCAGAAACACACGGTCGGACAGACATCCCGGAAGATGCTATCGACGACCGTGTAAGAAAATTGCTCTTTTAGATCGGCGTGCCCCAGGGAAGGCAACAGCCAGAGATCGCTGGTATGGCACAGATGCCGGCAGTGCCGGTAACACGATCGAGCAGCAGGAAACAGGAGCAGGAACAGTTGAAGCGTTCTTCTCCGTCTTGTCTTCTCTTCATACAGCTCACACAGGCGAGGCTCCGAAGCAGAAATCTGAATGAGTGGATGCACGCCGCCATCTTATATACCCGTATGTCCGGGGGAGTGGCGCGGCATGCAAATTCCACTCGCCAATTTCATTGGCTTTTTCTCTTAAGCTCAGAGGTGATAGGGTCTCGTAGCCGATCCCCATTATTACGTCATTGACATAACGTCGTAGAGAACGACTGAGGGGGAACATTTGTTTCAATAGTTTTTTTATTATTGGGTGTGGGGGCCCTCCAAGATGAATTTTGCCTTTAGGGCCTCCAAATGTCTAGAAGTGGCCCTGGACAACACTTTGTATTTTTTAAGGCTTCAAAAGAGAGAATTTGGAGGACATCTGCTTTACTTCTGTTAATCATGACACGTGCTAAACGTTCAATTTCTGAGACTGAAAAATGGCTAGGAAGGTTTATTCCTTTCTTAGGAATCACTGATTTGCAGAATGAATTACAAGCATTGAGGCATTGAGGCTACTGCTAATATTACACTAATTTCTATTGTGAATATTTCAGACGAGGTAGATGCAGTAAGGAAGGTTGCTTTACAAAATCGAATGGCTCTTGATTTGATCCTGGCTTCTCAAGGCGGTATCTGTAAATGGATTGCAGCTGAATGTTGCTCATACATCCCAGACAATACTGGAAAGGTGGTCCATAAATGATCCAAAGTCTTGCATGAGCAAATAACTAAACTCAACGAAGATAATGGTCTTTTCTCATCTGATTGGAGCACATGGTTCAGATCAACATTGGGGCCACTTTGGGATGATCTAAAAGCACCAGCAGTAGCAGTCATTTCAGCAGTGATTATCATCTTGCTCCTGTATATTGCCATAAAGGTGTTGATTTGTCTTATCAGACGTTTAATTGTCACAAGGCCTTTTACACACAGGCCATCACCCAACACTAGACATGCTCCCCAACTGACACTGGTGCGCGGGATGACAGAGCTGACCTGCTCTTTAAGGACATGTGAAGGGAAAAAGGTATGGACTGGCCATCCAAACTTTTTAAGACATGTTTGGATAAAGATTTATGAAAGTTTGCTCGCAATAATCATTTAATTTGGTCATATATGATTAAGAGGGGGAGTGATCCTCACATGCAATTGTTTTTCATTTGTATGTTTTGATTCAGTTATAATCACTTAATTATTCATAATTGTTAATCATTTTATAATCATTAATTATTCACATATTTAATTATTTGATGATTCATTATTTGATTATTTGATCATTTGTATTATTATCTTTTAAGTAATTTATCATTCCTTTAATCAACATCACTTCATCTCCTGCTTCTGCTCTTTTCTTTTTTTTTCACCAGTCATCTTCTCGATTGACAGAAGACTGTTAATAGTGTTTTGGGTATTTTGGGCACCAGACAAGACTCCTGTTAACGGGGTTTGGGTATTAGATGACTCTGCTGATGAGTTGCTCTGTTTCCAGAATAACTGATATTTTCTGACAGGATCTGGCATCCGGGGCTGGATCTGAATTGTCTAGGCATGAGGAGCGCGATCTAACAATACTTTCTCAGTTAACACAAATATAGCTTTATATAATCTTTTGTGGGTATTTTCACAGTCAAAATAATTTTGCGATTAATTAGATTCATTAATTGACACATGCAATTAATTAGTTAAAAATTTTCTAGAAAAAAATACATGCATCCATTCAGAGTAAACCACAACAAAGTAATGCATTTAGTTCTTGGGAAGACACAAAGGATGAATAAAGAAATTTTCAGTTTTCACTGCTTTCAGATGAACAGAATTCTGGATAGTTTCCATTTACTTGACTGAGTCCACTCTGAATAAAGAAAGAAGAGGTTTGGAGCCAGTCAGCTTTAGTTTGTGTATATGAAAACAGGAAACACTAATTAAATATGTAATATTCTATCTTCTGTTAAGTGCTCAAATGATGATTTACATCTTAAACACATAAAGAAGTGCTTTTGAATCACTGGAAAGAACAGTTCATAAGTGATTTGTTCTGTTGGTTGTGAAGTCTATTAAATCATGCAGCTTTTCAGCAAGTGTTTTTGTGACACATCAGTGTTAGTCATTGGTCAGATATGATGGAGATGATTTATTTGAACCCTTCATCACGTGTTTTAATAATTGTTCATGTTTAAAGATGAATAAATGTACTTGTTTTCTGATCTGATGTTCAGATCAACAGTCTCTTACTCATGTGATCTGGATTAAATATTGAAACATGATGAAAGATGAAAGCAGAAAGATCCAGACCTACAGATTACTGACTATTGATCGATAAGATCCTCAGAGAAGGATAACTAGAGAAGAATGGTAAGAGTGTGTGAGTGAAGGTGGTTGTGAATGTGTGTAGATGTGTGTTAGTTACAGGATCAGAGAATGACACCGTTCCTCTGTCATAGTCCAGATTCACTCTCACACGATCAAGACGCTGATGAACACAGAAACCAGAACCTAAAAACCCTCCGTACCACACAAACCAGACACCAGTGTTAAATAAATCCCATCTCTTCCTCTGGTTTGATGCTGTAGTTACTCCAAGTCTCCACCATTGACTCTGTTTAACCTCCACATCCCAGCAGTGTGTTCCTGAGTTAAAACCCTCTGAACCCAGAACACAGCGATCACAGTCAAATCTCTCTGGATTATCAGGAACAGGTTGATAATCGCTGAATCTCACACTGGTCAGATCATCAGACAGAAGGAGACGTGGATGAGCCGTGTTTGGATCCAGAATCACAGGAGCTGATGAGACACAATCAACAGATGCTGTTATTCTGATGTTCATATAATGATCAAGAGTGAACCCAACACAGATGATTATGAATTATGACACTCGTCCTGTTGATCAAACACATCAGACATTTTCCTCTCATCACTGTCAGTCATTCTCTGTCTGATTTATCAATACTGAAAGTTCAATCAGAAACACTGAGTGACACAAACTGAACACATCAAATACAATTTAACGTGTCTACTTGTACTTTTATTTGATTACATTTCTGAAGGAAAAGCAGTGCTGGTTGATGGAGGCTCAAACAAGGTTTGTTTTTCTGCATCAATCACATCCGTTTCAGCTTCAGTTATAACTTTCATCAGCTAAATTCCTGTCTTCAAAACTTCTTTGCCATCAAATGTGAGGAAGTATATTAAGGTAGCTCAGTTTATTCATGATTTATTCATTATTTCTGTCTGTTTTGATGTAGCCATTAGCTGTCTATGTACTATATTGACTGAGTGCAAATCAAATCAGTGATAAGAATTTAAATACAATTCATGTTTTAGTGCCATGATTACTTTTGACATTAAATGTTACAAAAATCTCCAACAAGTGTGTAAATGAACATTGTGTGTTAAATTAATTGTAAACCATGTTTAGTGATGTTCTTACCTGGGAGTATAATAATCATATATTGAGGAACAATTGGGACTGGCAATCAATTATTATTTCATCTAAATAATGCTCATTAATTAATCTAATTAGTCATCAATAATTGAACACAAGTTCTTATATTGTGTCTGGAATATATTTCTGACCCAAAAATGACAATTCTCTCATCATTTATTCATCCCAGATGATTATGAATTTCTTCAGATGAACACAAAGATGTTTAGTGCATATAATTCAAGTGTACAGGGCCGCTTCAAAACCACACAAAGTAAAGCTGAAATAATTAGTATTTGTCTGTTTCTTACACGATTATTGTTCACTTCAGGAGAAATCAACAGGGGTTATATGGGATATAAGGGCTATATTTACTGTCTCCTTCTCTTTCTATATTTTTTGAAGCATCATCTTTGGACATGCTCTACACTTGCATTATGTGCAGAAAGATTGATTATTTTCTCTAAAACTCTTAGTTTGTGTTCATCTGAAGAAGGAGAATCATATACATATGGGATGGCATTAAGGTGTGAAGGATGGATTTTAATTGTTGTTTTTGCACTAGATAGATGTGTTTGATCTGCTTTTGTTTTCTGCCTTTAATCAGACTTTTCTATGCACTTTATTTTAAGCAATTTCGCTTTGCATTGAGGAGATGGTTCAATATGATGAAACGAGAATCTCCTTTATTGTCTTTCTTTTTGCAGGTTACTTCTACTTTTTAATCCTTGATCAAAGCTCAGATGTTCTGCAGTCAGACTCACTGTTCTGGACGATGTCCTGCATCTTCTTCCAGACTCTGAACGGCAGGTTGCCCAAGTAACGTGGCACATGAATCAAAGCTCCAGAAGGCGTCTGTGGATCCGGCTGTGAGATCTGGACTCTGGAAGAACATTCAGGAGTCAGAACTGCAGTGGCTTTGGATCAGAAGCAGAGAGACCAGAGACACCAGCAGATCACTCACCTTTTCATTGAGACTGGAAACTCCTGCAGAACAAACACACCATTGATCATCAACAACTCAATCAATCATCAATCAATCAATCAATCATCTGAAATCAGACCTTTAGAAAGCAGACATCACTGGCTTTCATCATCTCCTCCATGTCTTTGATTGTGTGTGAAAGAGCTGAGATGTGTCTGTTCATCTCCTCCAGCTTCTCCTTCATCATCTGCTTCTTCTGCTCCTCTTCCTCCCTCAGTGCAGTGATTGTAGCTTCTTCTTCATCTCTGAGAAACTGATGAAGTTTCTCAAACTGCTGTTTAATCTGACGCTCTGTGTGCTCAGCTTGAGACTGAAATCAAAGCACATTCACTTCAATCGTCTCCATCAACACACATCAACACAATCACATCATTCAGATCTGAGACAAACTAATCCATTATATTAAATATATCAGATCAGAACTGTATATAGTGATCCTATAGCTAGAATCAAAATCACTCTCCATTCTGTTTCCTCACCTTGATGTGTTCAACTGTTTTATCAAACTCTCCTTTCATGTTTTCATTGTGTTTTAGTTTCTCTTGTAATGATTTCAGTGCTGTGTTGAGCTTCTCCTAGAATTAAACAAAATAAAAATACATAAAACACCAGATTACAGTGAAAAAAGAAGAAAAGGCAAAGATTCCCCAAATCTATGAAACTTTATTGATAATGGAGTTCAGCTGGACTAAACACAACCAGCTCTGATCAATCAAATCAACACTTTAACAGGACTTTAAAATAACATGAAGTTCATTTCTCTCACCTTATATGATGAAACCACTTCACTGATGGGTCTGAATTTATGCTTGTCATGTTGTTTTGAATCTCTGCAAACTACACACAGCGGCTGTTTGTCCTCCAGACAGAAGAGTTTGAGTTTCTCTCTGTGTAAACTGCAGATCTCCTCAGATCCTGATGAACGCCTCTCATTTCTCTCCTTCAGGAACGACTCACACAAGTTTTTTAACACAAGATTTAATGGAGGTTCTCCTTTTGATGATCTTCTCCTGCAGACGGGACACTCCTGAGTTTTCTTGGTTCTCCAGAACTGTTGAAGACACTCTTTACAGACACTGTGACTACATGATAAAACAACAGGATTCTTGAAGATTTCATGACACACAGGACAAGAAATATCATCTTCAGATAGTGAAGCCATTTCCACTCTTTGAGCTCCAGCGATCTAAACTTTACTTTCACTTTCTGAACAACAGTTTGAAAAACAAATCTCCACAAGAATCACAGAGATCTACTATCTATTCAGAAACAAACTGAACAAAAATCCTTCTGTGAAGTGTTTCTCTTGGTTCTTCACTGATGGCTGATTGTTTATTGTTTTTGTCAGTAGAGAAGAGAGTCAGTGTGACAGAAAGGAGAAGAACACATCAGTCTCTTCCTGTAAGAGCTGTAAGAGGGTGGAGTTATGATCAGATGAGTGTTTAACCCTTGTGCAGTGTTGCCAGATTGGACCAGAGAATAACACATTGGGCAGGGAGACATATGTGCTGCTTTTTCTTTGCTTTTATCTTTAGTCATGCTATTTTAATGTGTTAAAGCTCAATCAGGGCTGTATGTTAACTTGTTTTGCACATAGCACTGGTGCTATGGAGGTTGAACATTTTGAAGCACAGACCAAACAGTTGTAGCACAAGTTAGGGGCAAAAATATCAAATCACATTTTTTTTTTCAGGAACATCATGATTTTATCATGATTCTTTATCATGTTGGCTTTACTATTTACTATTTTAATTTCCCCCATTGTGAAACAAAGCCTTTTAAGATAACAAAATAAAAGCTAAAAAAGAATGGCAGACATTTAGTTCAAAATGGTTAAAGATACAAATGTGTGTCATTATTGTATAGTTGTTATTAGAAAATAATATACATTACAAATACACATAATATACAGTATTTAGCAGTTGCCAAATATTCAATAAATTGAATAAACAAATAATAAAATAAAGCACTAAACACTATATACATCAATTATATTTTTAAAGCAACTGTATTAAAGTTCATCAGTCATGATTATTAAATAATAGTTCACCCAAAACTGAAAATTCTGTCATCTGTCTGTCAATGCTATCAGTGTTTTATTTTTAAACCATCATTTACTCTCTCTCAAGTTCACTGTAAACCTGAACAGTACGACTAACCTATAAAAACTGAGAACACCATAATCAAAAACGGTTAAATAGTTTACTGAACTTACAACTATTGGATTTTCTGAACAAATTACTTCATTTTAATTCATCGTTTTTGAGTAGACATTGCTACTTCAAATATATATTTTTAAGCACACATTTTTGAACGCCATTAACGTAAATCCTATTGTCTTATTTAATTCACATGTGTTGTTGTAATGTAACGTTATCAGTTCATTAACGGCAATCGTACTATTTATTTAAATGTAACCATCCTTTCCTGTTAAATGTGATTTTATGCTTGCGTGCAACTGTTATTAAACTTGCTGTAATATTTATCCACGATTAACTTAAGGCTAATGAGACAGAGTTGGCAAGATATTGGAAATAATAACCTTTACATATGTATTGTTTTGTAGGCTATAGTGGATGCAGATTCAAACACGTTTAATGTGAACTTGGTATGTATCTTTTTTTCCCATTTACTTTGGATTACTTTTAGCAGCTTCACAGGTAACTTTAAATGTTTAACTAATTTTGTACAGACCAAGTTACCAACTGAGTGAAATAAAACAACATGTTTTCAGATCGCCTGAAATGAGCACTGGTTGTGGCCTTATTGGTTGAATTTGTGGCATTTGCCAGATTTAAGCTATTATAATCATGAAAACTAGCATGAGCATGCTGTTATTCTCTGTTTTCATGTACAGCTGTGGAGTCACTAATGTTGTGAAGAATTGCGCTTTAAATTATGTATTAATAAATTAAATGCAGATTAGTTTGCTGGTATTGCTAACGTTACGTAATTTTACTGGTTTTGCATTGCTTTAATGAAACTTTTCTTAAGTGATCAAATTCAGAATATTTAAACATTTATCTAATTTTTAATAGCAATCGGTCTGGGATATAATGACTTGTATGTTTTTAATAAGATATGAATGTTACATTTAGGCAAATTTCTTAGTTTTAAAATGAAAATTTTCACTCCAACTGTAGGGTTCTAATAATTAAATGGAGTGGAGGTGCAAGTTGTGTGTTGTCTCCTCAGACACCCGAGCACAGTTATTTAGACACTACCGTTTGATGCACAGTCATTACTCATAAGTTAGCCCTTTGCCATGCCTCTATGCCTCTATGACCCATGCATTTGTACATTGTAACCACATCCAATTTCCAAGAACTTTGCAGGAAAGAACACCACTGGTGGCAATGCTCCCGAAAATCTCACATTATTGAGATTACTCCCCCTGATGATTGGCAATATGCTTCCTGAGGATAATATATTTTATATATATTTATATACATATATATGTTGTTGTTGTTGTGTATTTTTTGGCTTTATTTATAGTAAAACTATGGTTAATTTTTGTCAGGGATCAGCTGTTCAAAGTGTGTTGATCAAAGTTTGTGAATCAAGTTGATTTAGTTTGTTTCATCAGAAACACTGCTCCATGTATAAAGTATAACGTTTAAGTAGTATATATGGAACACCACCTGTCGAAAATTTTAATTGATGCTGACCTTTGACCTTTACCCCTCCCCCTCACGACCTTCGTGACCTCGCCCATCCCCCTTGAGACCTTGTGTGACCTTGAGTGCTGACCCCGGCGACCTGTCAATGTTGTCCAGATGTGGAAATAGGTATAATTAAAATTCCAACGATGAACTCGTGACCCGTTAATGATGTGCGTGTGAGCAATATGAAGATTGATGGTTATTGATCTCTGACCTGTGATAAATGAAGTCATGAGGATAGTTTTTGAACTTTTATGGTCCGTTTTGAACTCTCACATCCGGGGCTATCTGACATCCACATGGTCAGCTCCATTCCATTGCATGCTGTCTCTCTCTCTCTCTCACAGACACACACACACACACACACACACACACACACACACGAGAGACATTCAATCATACAAGTCTTATTCTCTTTTTAAATACAATAAATAAAAATAAATGATGTGATCACACCAGAGCATGTGAGCGGAGCGGTGATATTTCCTTTCGAGAAGCTATAGAGATTGAGAATAGCAGAGCAGTTATGGAGTTCAGATATTGTTTCAATGAAGTTGCAAGTCTTATACATAAATGTAAAGTACTATGCAAACATGGTGTAGGCTAAGGTTATATTCAGTCATCACGGCATGCAGACAAAATCACGGCCACGAATTTAGAACAGTTCTCTTTTTTTATGCAAATTAAATTCATTTTTTCGTTTAGTCTAAATTATGGCCATGAATTAACCATTCGTTCTCTTGTTTAGGCTTAGCTGCCAGCCTGCCACAAATTAATTTGTTCGTTAATTCGTTCCTTCCCTAGATTTGGCTTAAATTTTGGAATTAATTATTAGGCTATATTTCGTAATTAGGCCTACTTATTAAAATAATTATTTCTTAAAATTAATAAATAATAGGTAGACCTAGGCTACAGAATGTAGGCTAGATAGGCTATATGCATCAGTAATTTATAATCTAATATAACGCACGCAGATTTGTTCTTTACAAAAAAAACTGCAAAAGGCCAAAGGGAGATAAATATTTTTTTCCCTCTCCATTGTCCCCAGTTCCCGGTGTCCGTGTGTTTCCTTTAACAGGCTTTATAATACAGGTGAATTTTGTAAAGATCTGCGCACAGTTCATCTCATGTGTGTCCGTTTGTGTTTTAAATGTTCTATTACACAACAACGGCAGCTATTCACGGAAATAAAGTTAATGAAAATCAAATACAAGTTTTTGCATTTTAGGTAGGTTTGCTAAGGTTATTCGTGTATTTAATAGCCTACATTTTAATGAATACAATTAAGAAGAATGTAAGAATTTTGCTCTGAAACATGCATGCTTAATTTTAGACAATTATCCAAGAATTTCGGTACAAACAGTAAACAATTAGGCCTACTAGAGAAATTTTATGTCAGAGCGGGATCTGAGCGGGATTTGGTTTACCGGTGAGCGTGAGCGGAACATTAGCGGAGCGTTTTGCTTTGGCCATGAGCGACTGAGCGGAGCGCACACCCCGCTCCGCTTCGCTCACATGCTCTGGATCACACACACACAAACAATATAAAACAAAAGCATTTACACTCGTTTTAGGCACTGCTAAAAATGCATACAAAAAGTTTTGTACATTTTTCCAAGTAAGATTATAAACACCAAATGTTAAAATAAGTAAAAAGGAGGAAAAAAAAATTTAATAGGCCAAAAAATAAGGGCTATTGGGGCTATTTCTGGACATGTCAAATGTTTTATGGAGGATTCCATAGACATAATTTAATTCAGTTAATGAAGTTAAAAAATTTTACGCTTTTCACAAACAAATTGTTATAAAGCAGTTTCACAGAAACTTAAAGTATCTACATTATATTTAGAAACATTGATATTTACATTATATTAATACATTTTATACAGTATCACCCTCTAAACCTACCCATAACAGGACATTTACACATTTTGCTCAGGGCAATCATTTGAAGTATTACTATACAACAAGGGAGCCACACACACACACACACACACACACACAATGGTTTTTAATGTTTTTCTGGGGACACTCCATAAGTTTAATGATTTTTACAGTAAAAACTTTACCGTCACATAAATCTTTATATATCTTAAATAAACATTTTAAATAAAGCATTGTTTAGTATGTTTGGAAATATTTTAATCATAATGACCTCAAAACCAAATTTATTTAATTATAGCAGAGTAAAACTATATAATCATAAAAATTGTGATATATAAATAAGAATAATTATATAAAAGTAATTTACGTCTTAAAGATGAATATAAATAAAAAAATACAATAAATATATACATAACTATCCTAAAATCACATTTATTTGATTATAATGGTTTAAAACCATTTAATCATAAATAAATATATAAAAATAAATTTATGTTTGTGATGATGAATATAAATATAAACAAAAATAAATATAAAATGTATAAAAATCATCTTACATTTTTCCAGCAAGAACAGATTTCCTGGTTCAAAGATGGTCAAAGCTTTGCAAAAATTAGCTTAGTTTAAGTTGAAATATAAAACTGCAGTGTGAGTGCTCTTCACACAGCATAGGTTCATGCCAAAATGGTGTGTTACTTGACATGACATGTGTGGAGGTGATTAGAAGCATCAGATATGGGTTATAGTTTGCAGCCCCCTAAATGTTTTGCTCTGTTTACAGTTTTTGCCCATTGCTTACACACTAAAACCGAATGCTTAGACCAAAGTCTCAATACATAAACTTCTTGTAGCATACCTTAAACACAGTGTAACCATAGCTTAAACACATTGTCAACTTTGCACTTTGTTTACAATTCTGTAACACACTTATTGCGAAACACTACACACGTTTTCTTACATTTGACACTTTGTTCAAAAACAAAATCACCTGTTATCATTGGGAAAATACTGTGTTCAAAAAGCAAAACTTATCTGGCAATTGTAGGCACTTAAATACACACCTGAAAACACTTGCACAGAAAACAGAACACTAATTGGTCTGAGCATTAGCACTACAAATAGGCCTCAGGTAAGCCATTTTGAGAACTTTGCAAGAGGCATGCGGAGACATTGAGGTGGGATCCATCCAAGGGTGATATTTTCACAAGGCGATATTTTCCCTGATGCCTAGCCCGCGAGGACATTGCCTGTGATGTTGACGAGAACTTGTGGCCAGACCCAAACAGAAGGCGGGATCCATAAGCCTCCCCATCACCCCATTTTTTTTTTACTTTTGTATTGTTGCTAAATTTACTTTATTTCTGTAAGAATGTTTGTTTATTGTAAAAACTCTTGTTTGATTGCTGCTGAATTTCTACTTTTGAGTTTTACAGAAGACTGAGTTTGGGCAAATGACAATTAAAATAGAAACACAAAGACTGCAGTGTTTTATATAAAGCCCATCAGTGTGTTGCTGGTGATATGAAAGAGTAATTCAAATGGTGCTTGTGTGTATGGTTTTGTTGCAAGAATTTCATTTTTAGAAAGGAGTGTTACGTTTTGATTGCAATGTTTCATTTTGGCATAGATGTGAGTTGGTAATCTCCAAGTGCTATGTCTGATTGGCTTGTGTGTAGAGTTTTGACATAATGAGCCAAATTCTGCAAAAAGTGTGTAAGCAATAGGCAAAAACTGTAAAAGGCACAATAGGTTATTTTGTGTGTGTGCAATGCATGTGTGCCTTCAAGCACCACCGTGAATCTCCATCCACGACGCCTTTGGGGCGTGCACGCTGTGATGCTTCCTCACAGAGGATAGCACAGAGGCCTTTGTTCAAAATAATGATTCATCATTGAATCTCTAGTGAGAAATATCAGAAGAAATACAAAATCTCAAAGTGTTTGTCATGTAAGTTTATAAACACTAATGTTAAAATAAGTAAAGGAACCTTTTTATTTTAACAGGTGAAGGGATATTGTGGACCCCGACCATGTTTCCATGTTTTATAGAAGCTTTCCAAAGAAACAGTGATTTTAATACCGTATCAACACTTAAATCTACCCATTACAGTAAACTTTCTGCATTTATTTTTATTATATTTCCAAAAACATAATTTCGCAAAATGTATCGTTTAAAAGGTTGTTATGGTCATGGAGTGAAATTGTGCTTAATACATTTGATGTACTGTATTACTGTATGAAACACGAGCACACACATTGGATTTTTTGTTGTTGTTGTTTTTGAGGACACTCAGTAGGTGCAATAATTTTTTTACAGTAAAAACTGTATACCTAGCCATCACACAAATCTTTATATATTTTAAATAAACATTTTAAATAAACCATTGTTTAGTATGTTTGTAAGTATTTTAATTATAGTAACTCAATAAATATCCTCAAGAATCACATTTATGTAATTATAACAGTGTAAAACCATTTAATCATACAAATTTGTGTTTTGATAAATCATATAAACAACTATAGACAAACACACACACACACACACACACACACACACACACACACACACACACACGTTGTATAAAGGAGCTTATCTATATTTTAAAGAAGATGGTAATAAATAAAATGTGTGACTATAACACTCAATTTAAAAATAAACATGGTAGTTAAACACAGATGAACAATTACTATAGTTTTAGATAACACTAAATATGACAAAAAAAAAAACTAATTACATTTTAGATAACACTAAATATGACAAAAAACTCCTTGCATTTTTCAAAGGTAGATCTTTACACAATGATGTCCAAACATGGATGAGTGATTTACAAATAAATAAATAAATAAATAAATAAAAATAAATAAATAAATAAATAAGTAAACAAATAAATTAACATTTAGTTTAAGAAAATACCGACAGTCCCATGTCTTGTCCATTGTGAAACTGCAGGTTAGTCTGCTGCAGACCCTCACAGAGAGACTGGAGCGGTGAGGGAGGAGATACAGACCAAATGATCTGAGATGTTGGTCTGTTCATTTTTTCTAAGTGAACTTTTTGAATGTGCAACATTTATTTCAAAGTGTAATGTTAATTAAAAGTATAAATAAATCAGTGTCCTTTGGTATAAACGGTTTGACATAGACTCAAAGTCTCCACTTCAAACAGTTTAGATTGCTTAAAAGTTTACAGTAGGTTCTTTAAGTTTGTTATTTCTACAAAGGTAGTAACAAATAAGTGTGTTTTAAAATAGAACTAAACTCAACTAGATACATACTCTCAAACAAGTCCAATCATTAAAAATAGCTGCAGCTAATGAAGAAAAATTGTTAATAGTATCTCCACTGTTAAAACCTAGTATACAATATGTGTGTAGAATTTATGAATTGTAGTAATACTTTTGTTAAGTTTCAAGGGTTCACAAGTCTCACAGATATCTATGATTTTATTTTTCTTTTTGTTTTTCTTTTTTCTTTACAAATATTCAATTTCAAGTAAATTTCCTTGTAAATGTAGGGCCAAAACATAATGAAACAAAATAATCATGTTGTCAAATATGTTTTAATAAACAGGGTATGCCATACTGTCATACTGTTACACACACCCCCACATGCACGCACACACACACACACACACACACACACACACACACAATCACACCATTTAGAAGGTCAACAGTCCAGGTCATCACTAATGGTCCTGGGTAAAAATGCTAAAAGCTAGTTTCCAACTTTCTCCTAAAATCAAATATTGTGAATTTTATACTTTTTTAATCTAGCTTGAAAATTGTAGTAAAAGGTTACCAAATGTATCTTCACACCCCTTGTGTCTTGACAAAATGTCATTAGCCAAATATCTTTAATTTATAAGATTTACTTTTATTATTTCTGTAAAAGTTCACACTTTTTATCAGATTAATAAATATGTGGCCAATACAAAACAAGAGTCATGCTACCAAATAAGTTTTACATAATGTGTATATCCGGATGCTGTTTCTGAAGGGAACAAAGAAAACATATTTTATTTCTGTTTTTTTTTTTTTTGTTTTTTTTTTTTTGCAAGATTACCACAGTTTCCTGTTTTTTTTTTTTTTTTTTAAAAAGGCTTGTTTTATGCTTTAGATGCTTTAGAATGTGGATTTTTCAGTATCCAACATGGAATTAAAGAGTTGAGTTGAGTTCAGTTGAGTTCAGTTGAGTTTGTTTCAACCGTTTATTACCATTTTCTTTTGACCCACATATAGAATAGCTAAAGAATAAACCTTATAGTCCATGCTTTTCCCCACCCATTTACAGACCCCGAAGAAAAGACCCCCAAGCACAATTGTAAGTTCAAGAGGCCTAGTTACACACCATTTAAGAAAAGGGCCATAATGCATATAGAAAACCCTCTTGATCTATTGTGATTGGTGTTTTACTCTGATCAGGATTACTGTACACATTTTGTTTGTTGGACTGTATATATCATTACTATGACTGTAGGTGAGGCCTTCTCTCTGAGAGCCATCAGCATTCACTGTTTATAGAAATAAATGAAAATTTCTATTTAGTTTGTGTAGTGTTCAGTTTAGTGTTTGACTAAATTGCCATTTCTTCTAGGGTAATTATCCACCTCCATATTCGTACGATATTTTTTTATAACCATAGTTTTAAGTTTTATGTTTTTCTTATTTTAGACCTCTTGTCCAGATAGCTGACGGCATTCTTTATGCTTTATTCGCCATGCAAACGACCTGTTTCTTTTAGCATTTCCGCTTCATTAAAGAGTAAGCCTATGTGTACTTCCCATTGGTCATACGCATAAGCAACTACCGTGTGCTAACATTGTTCTGCTTTGGTAGATTGTAAATTCAGCATGGTTCTATCATATTAATCAATAAAAATACTTAATTTATATACCACATCTGACATTCTGATCAAAACACGAACATTTTTTCTTTCGACTTTTTAAATGTGTCGAACAACTGGTTTGGTTATGTTGGTTATGTTGGTTATGTTTTTAATATAGAACGCTTATAGTTTGTAATAAAATCAAATCTTTACCCTAAAACAGAGGTCTTCAACCCTGTTCCTGGGGACCCACTATCCTGAAGAGTTTAGCTACAACCCTAATCAAACACACCTGAAGCGGCCAATCAAGCTCCTCAAGACTGCTTGAAAATTGCAGGCAGGTGTGCTGAAGCCGGCTGCAAATAATCTTTCCAGGCAAGTGGGTCCCCAGGAGCAGGGTTGAAGACCTCTGTCCTATAACATTTTTCTTTCAAACTCTCTCACGCATACACACACCTTTCACAGACACCCACAAACTGCCAACAACATTCTTAAGTTTGTTTCTATCATTTAGCTGTAGCTGAGACCCTGATGAAATTATTTTACGCAGTGTTGGGAAGTTTACTTTGGAAATGTAATAGATTACAATTTACACTATTTAATAAGTAGTGTAACTATTATAATCCCTTTAAAAAATATATTGTGACTGATCACATTTGATTACCTTTTTATTACATTTCTAAATATGTAATGTTTTCAACTGTTAATGTTTTTGAAACATGTAAATCAGGCAGGGCTAACATTACAGTCGGACTCAACAACAAAGTACTGTCAGACTTTGAAAATCCTTTATCACTTGAATTACGATTATAATAATTTAATTTTATTACATTTTTAATTTGTATTAAATTAAATTTAAATACACATTTAAAACTGATACTGTCTATGTGTAGCTATGACAGGAAACATTGGCATCTAACAAAAGAAAAATAAATATACATCATAGAAATAGAATCCAAATAGAAAATAAATCAAGTTATCAAATAAGCGTGTGTCCTAACCCCCTGAAACATTGGTGTCTCGTATTTTAGTCACTGCAATTTATGAAAGAAATCAATTAAATCTGTATGTGGGTATGTGGGTGTGAACAAATATTCAGATGTAACCCCTACGTAATCGTTAACATTTGACTTTTTCTTAAAGACAGCTATTTGGTTTCAACAGCACACGAATCCTAACACCTAACGCTTCACAAGATAACTTAACAGCGGTGGCACCATTACAACATACATGTCAAGTCTGTTTTAGCACATGTATACTGTATTATTCTTGAATATAATTTAGTCTAAATATGTTTTAACAAAGATGTTAAATCAAACACGTGTCACTAATGCCTCATTCAAACGCTGCAGGTTTCCAGGTCAGAGAACTACAATACCCAACATACACCTCAGCCTTTGTTGAAGGTTTTTATTGGTCAATATACCACTGAATTAGGGTGAATCATGTAATTTGGGTATCAACTTATTCCACTATTATAAATATGTATTTGTCGGTGTGTATGTGTGTGAGCCCGCAGGAGAATGGAATGTGCAGACATTGCAGAAGTCGCATATGGTGGGTCTGTTTTGACATTAGACAAAATACAAGTTGGGGCCCACTATGGCCAGGATAAGGAATAACTTGTTTATGTAGAAGTCCACTAGCAAGCCATGATGGAGAAGAACATCTGTTTCATATTATAATGGTAACTCCAGAGGTTCCCCAATAACTCAAGTTGACAGAGTGTGCGTGAGAAGGCAGGTATAAAACTTCTCCTTGACCAAACAGTGCTCAGTTCTCTATGGATGGCTAGGCTTGGCTGCCTCGGCAGCTGGGTCTGGTGCTCTATGGAGGACTCAGGACTTAATGTATCAGCAATAAAGTCTAGCTTTTGTTATCAAAACCCAGGTTCAAGAATGTTTCTTCTAATAAGAAGGGGGAAATCACAACACCTTCAAACATGGCCACCATGTCCCAAAATACTAACACATGGCAGCGCTCTAAATCGGTAAAAGTATGTCCAGTCTATGGCGGTCAAAAGCAGGTAGTTACATTCAGAAGTATATCACATATATTCCTCGTAATCATTCAAAACGTAGAGTTTCACAGTTTTCTGCTTCTTATCAAACACGAATATTCAGACGCACAGAAATCTTGTTTCACAAAATCTTCATCTTCATTGAGAATCCTTGTCAGACCGTGTCTTTCCCGGTTATTATCTTCATCCAAGAATGTGAGAATGCTCAAAGATTTTCATCTATTTCATTGTAATTCCTCTATGTGGAAAAGTGTTGTGCCTTGCTTGCAGTGCTAAAAATGTGAAGATATATTAACACTTTTCACTAGCAAATCTGTTAAAAAAAGGGTGCGCTGCAAATAAATGCTTTTCTAGCTTAGATGTTTTGTCTTGTTTCCAGCCAAAATATCTAAAAATTCTTAAATCAAGAAGGATTTTCTAGACAAGTAAAAATTATTGTCTTGTTTTCAGAAAAAAATAAGTCAAAATTAAGTGAGGTTGCACACATAATTACATCAGTGAATTATTATATCTGTGCATTTACTCGATCGCAAAAACTGAACTACCCCTGGTATCCCGTACAAATAATGTTAATAAAACTACCTCAGATTCAAGTGAAGAGTCATATGTGATACAGGTATGCGATCACTAAAAACAGTACAGTCCTATTACTTTTATATCGTATTTTGTTTTATATTATAGCCTATAGAGCATGAAACCTTCATTGCGTCGTAAGAATTTAGATAAAATGAATTGTATAGTATTGTATGAATTGTACCTATCCTTTTCACTCGATTTCAAACCTTTTAGCCAGGAGTTATAGTTTTAGAAAAACACAGCTATGTGTTCAAGTATATGTGAGAATAGCACGTTAACTAATGCAAATAAGGAACATTACTTGCTCATCAGAACGATCGTGTCACGTGGATCAGCCGCGCGTCGCATTTTGTTCTTCATCTGAGGTGAATTCAGTGTTTAGTCCTCTCAGTGTGTCTTCTTCCATAAGCGAACAGTAGCTGAGATGAACGCGATGAATTCTCAAAGTTAGTTTGCGGTGATGGTGGGTGTTTACATTCCCGTGCGGCACACATGGCTAATTATCATATCAAAAGCCAAAGTAAAGAGAGGCGTGAACTTCATTATCGTTAATGAACACTTGAGTGCAAAACTCAACATGTTGTTGGTTTTATACGGATTACTTTATAACGGAACATTTGTTTTCGACAAGACTTGCTTTATTTAAAAGTAGAGATATTAAGCTTTCTATTCATGTATATTAACTGTCTGTGTGCTGAGCCTCCACGGAGTTAAAGATACATTTATTGAGGCGTTTCTAATCACAGTGCGCGGAGACGCTGAAGACAGAAAAAACACCCCGTCTGTTTTCTTTATTTAAAAAAAGAACAAAGTTCAGTTGTTATTGTGAGTGTACACAAAAAAAAAGTATACACTTAACCATTTTGAATGATGTTTAACTCGTATTTGTGTGACTAATATCCACAGAGTATTTTTAGTGTCTTTCGCACTGATCTTAAAAAAAGTGAGCTGGTCGCGCCGGCACGACCGTTGACCCCAGAGGGTTAAATACCAAATTCTGAAAGTAGGTGTGTCAAACAACCACGGACGTAACGCCTCCAACAGTCATAAAACCTGTTCAGCGAGATATTATCTCTCAAATTATCACCGTTGTTTTTGAAGCTATGCATAGCATGTACACTGTTTTGAAATCAATTGAATAAAAATAAAAACAGAATAGAGCGTATGTGCGTAGATAAAAAATGATTAAGAAACAATAATGAAGAAACAATCTTGCATGATTTCAAAAATGTTACCGCCGTGTATATAAAATCTAAGATAGCATAAAAATGCCTTGAATGAAGACAGAGTTTTAAAAAGCAATATCTTATTAAATCAACCAAATTTACAGAAATATTGATGTATATTGGCCTAACAATTAAAATTAGGTGGGAAAATAAGATAAGGATGGTGAAACTGCGGTAAACAAATTCAGTAAACAGAAAGAGTGAACCGAGTCATGGAAACTTGTTATTTAATTGTTCTGGTTTCAAAGTGTAACGCTATGAAAAAACTTTGCGGTTTCGTAGTAGCATGGATAAAGATACCTAGCAATTTTAGGTGTACTCTGTACTTAGCAGGGATCAGCCTGATGCGTTGTTAGGGTATATTATAAAATATTCATACTCAATGTTTTAATGAACCCTGTTACATAATTTGTCTTAGTAACATTCAATGGAATATTTTGTTGAAAGTTGACTCTGTGGAGTGTTTGAGTAATGCTCTCATCTGTCACATTTAATTTTTTCCCCGCTGACATGCACCTACCTGAAATTTACCCAAAATCAGTAACTGTACTGTAATTATGTAAAAATACATAAAAACTTCATGCCTGATGCTTTTGTAACTAATATTTAAGCTAAACAGAAAATGAAGGAATGGCGCATGAAACTGCAACCACAAACATCATTAACTTAAATGAACAAAAGACAATAATCACCAATATTTGTTCACACAGTTAACTTTATTTAAATGTCTTGCTGATATAAAATGACCCCGAGTTGTTAGAAAAGAAATGGTTACCGACATCACTGCGATGTTCATCATTGATCCGAATTGCCCAAATGAATCATTTTGCAGAAATAAATTGGCCTTTGCATCACTAACAAAGATCACAAAGAGGGTTTGTAACATCACAACATGGAAGAAACATATACTTCACAGAAAGTGTGGACATGCGAGTCTTTTTATATAGGGTATCTAAGCGTGCGTATAATCAGAAGTCCACCGATTTAGAGCGCTGCCATGTGCGAGTATTTTGGGACATGGCGGCCGTGTTTGAAGTCCGAGGTGTATGTTGGGTATGGTAGTTCCCTGACCTGGAAGCCTGCAGTGTTTGAATTAAGTATTAGTGAAATGTGTTCGATTTATCATCTTTGTTAAAACATATTTAGACTAAACAGTTATGTTCAAGAATAATACAGTATACATGTGCTAAAACAGACTTACCGTGTATGTTGTAATGGAGCCCCCGTTGTTATCTTGTGAAGCATTAGGTGTTAGGATTTGTGTGCTCTTGAAACCAAAAAACTGACTAAAAAGTCAAATGTTAACAATTACAAAGAGGTTACATCTGAATATTTGTTCACACCCCCATATAGATGTATGATTTCTTTCATAAAATGCAGTGATTTGTCTAAAATACGAGACACCAATGTTTCAGGGTTTAGGACACATGCTTATTCCATAGCTTGATTTATTTTCTATTTGGGATGGTGTATATTTATTTTCTGTTGTTAGATGCCAATTTTTCCTGTCATAGCTATACATAGACGGTATCAGTTTTAAATGTGTATTTAATCTCAGAACAATCTCAAAGTGAGTCTGGTTTTGCGGTGACTGTGCTATAAAATTAAATTATTATAATCGTAATTCAAGTGATGAAGGATTTTGAAAGTCTGACAGTACTTTGTTGTTGAGTCCTGCCTGGTTTACATGTTTCAAAAACATTAACAGTTGAAAACATTACATATTTAGAAATGTAATAAAAAGGTAATCAAATGTGATCAGTCACAATACTTTTTTTAAAGGGATTATAATAGTTACACTACTTATTAAATAGGGTAAATTGTAATCTATTACATTTCCAAAGTAAGCTTCCTAACACTGCGTAAAATAATTTCATCAGGGTCTCAGCAACAGCTAAATGATAGAAACAAACTTAAGGATGTTGTTGGAAGTTTGTGGGTGTCTGTGAAAGGTGTCTGTATGCATGAGAAAGTTTGAAAGAAAAATGTTTTAGGGTAAAGATTTGATTTTATTACAAACTATAAGTGTTCTAACGTAGAAACATAACAGTTTCTTATATCACCAGTTACTCTTAAGAAATTTATAAGAATTCTGGACTGAGCCCTATGCTCTGTGCCCAATAATCCCTTTAAGTGATGTCCTGAACCCCACTCTCCCTTAGCTCATTCCTCATGGCTCCATACCTGTTGCATCTTAAGACCACATGCTCCACGTTTGGGGCAGCCGTGGCCTAATGGTTAGGGAGTCTGACTTGTAACCAAGAGGTTGCGAGTTCGAGTCCCAGGTCCGGCAGGGATTGACGGTGGGGGGAGTGAACATCCAGTGCTCTCTCCATCGTCAATACCACGACTGAGGTGAGACCCTTGAGCAAGGCACCGAACCCCCAACTGCTCCCCGGGCGCCGCAGCAATGCAATGGCTGCCCACTGCTCCGGGTGTATGTTCACGGTGTGTGTGTGTGTGTGTGTGTGTTCACTACTGTGTGTGTGCACTTGGATGGGTTAAATGCAGAGCACAAATTCCTAGTATGGGTCACCATACTTGGCCTCACGTCTCGTCACTTTCACTTTACTGACTCCTCTTCCTGACAGTCCTCACACAATCCAGTATCATGCTTACCTATCACTTTAAGTGTTTTATTTAATAGACAATGTCTTAGTCTTAATCTAGTTATCACAATCGCTTCTCTCCGATTCCCACTATCAACAATTTTGTGCTTAACGTCCTGTTGAATTTGATATAAGTGCCTCCCTTTCTTTTTTCCATCGCATCTCTCTTGCCACTTTTGATTTTTTCTTTCCCAAGTTACACTCTTAACCTCTGCTTTGCTAATACACACTTGCATTTCTATGTTTCCTTTTGTCAATGCTAATATATCTGCCATTTAATTTCCCTTTATCCCTACATGACCTGGAAACTTCCTTTTTTCCTCTAACATACACCAGTCTACCTCAGGCCAGGCTAGTCTCCATGGAGCAGCCTCTGGATACACTACCGTGGAACTTATCCTCAAATTAAATGCATCCAATTCTTTAACAACTGCATTTCCAATCCGATCAAAATTCTCCCTTAGATTTTTCCCATTCTTCCAACTCTCCTGCAGCACTCTTTTAGTGAGATGTGAATTTGTATGTCCCTGTAGACCTACCCAATAATTAGCCATCGACTGCTTCCTTCTTAGCTCCAGTGGCAGCTCCCCCATTTCTACCTGTATAGCAGACACTGGTGTTGTTTTGAACGCTCCACAACATATTCTCAGTGCCTGAACCTGGACTACATCTAACTTTTTTAACTACGATTTGGCTGCTGATCCAAATACCACACTACCATAATCTAATACTGACGTATTAGAGCCACATATATTCTTTTCAATGATAGTCTGCTCACGCCCCACTCTTTTCCCCTCAAACAGCTCGTTACATTTATTGCCTTTTTACATTTTCCTGATATGATCTGCAAAAGTTAACCTTGCATCCAAAATAATTCCTAAGAATGTAAAGTTCCAACCCTCTCTATGTCTGTCACGCCCCTGGACTGTTTTTGTTGTGTTTTCTTCCCCATGTGCTCTGTGAGACCTAGTTCCTGTCGTTTACTGATTGTGTCATTAAGTTCAGGTGTGTGAAGTTCCTTCCTGTTCTTTGGTTTTTGTCCGGTCTTCGGCTTTACATCAATGTGTACGTGTGTTTAATCTCCTCCTGTGTTTGAATTCTTCATTGTGGATTATTAAAAGACTTTGTTACTTCATCTTTGTGAGCCTGCGTGTTCCTAAACACACCGTAGTGTGACAATGTCTCTTTCAAACATTTGTAACTTCAGTACTTCCAGAATTCTCTTCCTTGTGAAAAAGACTGACTGAGTCTTTTCTGTAGAAAACCTAAAACCCCAATCATAACACCACTCAACCACTTTATCAATTGCTTTCTGTATTCTCCTGCTTACAAATTCCATATTCCTTCCTCTCTTCCACAATGCTCCATCGTCCGAAAACAATGACCTTCCTATGTCTTCTGGAACTTTCCCAAATATATCATTGATCATAATAATAAAAAGTAATGGATTTATCATGCTCCCCTGATGTGTGTCATTTTCTGCCATGTATTGATTTGACATGTCTGTCCCAACTCTTACTTGAATTTTTCTTTCAAAAAGAACATCTTTTACCAAATTACACATCTTCCCTCCAGTCCCCATCTCATTCAGTTTAATCAGTAACCCCTCCTTCCACAACATATCATAGGCCTTTTCTATTTCAAAAAATACCGCTATTACACTCTCTTTATTTACTTGTGCCTTCCTTATTTCCGTCTCTAATCTCACCACAAAATCTATTGTACTTCTTCCCTTCCCTGCCACTCTGGCAGTTAGTCAATAATCCTCTTTTTTCAAGGTCATATGTCAATCTATCTGCTATTATACTTTCCATGATTTTACATAAATTTGAAGTAAGAGCTATTGGTTTAGTAGTTGGTTTAGTTCATCTTCTGTAGATCGTCCATATCCACCAAAATACTTTTTGTCTGTCTTGCCCTTCTATTCTTAATAGCTTTTCTAGTTCCAACTTGTTACATGGGTTATGGTAATTAATAATACTAATTGCCCCTCTACTATCCCACACCTCCACTGATTATTACCATTCCCCAGTACTCTATATAGAAATCCCGTTTTAATGAAAACTGCACATCCTCCTCCACCATTCCTATCACTCCTAACTACTGTATATCCATGCATCACATATTCCAAATTTGGTTTCAACCAGGTTTCTTGAATACACACCACATCCGGTCTCTCATCTAGTTCATTTATAAACTGTTTAAAGTCTTGTCCGTTAGCCAAAATACTCCTAGTGTTCCATTATAAAATAATAACCATACTTAATACTAACCAATCCATGATGCTTCTTGACTTGACTGAGTAGTAAGGGTCTCAGTCCTACTAATCCAAGGTGAAAGACTGCAGCTTTAACTACTAGCTGGATTTTCTAATTTTTGGATTTCACCTCTGCTGTGCTATAAATGTTACTAATTCTACTGTTTTAACACAGATTCCTTCAGCTTTACCTTGCTGTAGCTCTGAAGTTCCCATGTTCGCTATACGCTCTTTGTTTTTCTTTTCCCCTGATATTTTGACAGCTTCAGCATAAGTGATTATTTTTTCCACTCTTACCTTTTGAATATTTGTCTCTTGCTTCATTATTTCACATCCACTGAAAGCCACATTGTGTGCACCACCACAATTACAACACCTTGGTGGGGCCCCTGGTCCACATTTTCCCTATTCATGGTCCCCTCCACACCTTGCACATCTTCTCTGCCTATTACAGTTATTTGCAGTATGTCTGAACATTTGGCAATTAAAACATCTGAGTGGTACATACAACTTCGCTGGGTAACTCATAAATCCCAAAAAAAACTTTCTTTGGTACTCTCTTTTCATCAAACTCTATTGCCACGGTTTCACTCTTCTTTACCACTCCCTCCCTTGTTGATTTCATTCTTTGAACATTAACAACTTTTGCCCCCTTGATATTCTTCTTAATTTCTCCACAGATACACTTATTGGTACCCATGTAATCACTCCCCTCATTCCACTCGTTTTCCTCAACCGACCCCTCCTTTCTATTCCACTTCCTTCATACACTCCATCCATATCCCCCCAAATGCCTATTTCTGATCCATTCACTAAGAAGGTGTGCTCAACCACCTGTATTTCCAATAAATATGATGATCTGTTTTCCAAGATTTTTAAATTTCCCTCCAGCAACCACTGTTTTTGTGTTTCGTCCACCATCGCTCAAACACACCCCACGGTCTTATGTGTGTTTGTCAGGGGCGGACTGGGATTTCAGGCTGGGAATTCTCACACTTATCCAGGCCATCCCATACACCCATGTAAAATATACAGTGTTGGGGAAAGTTACTTTTTTAAAGTAATGCATTACAATATTGCGTTACTTTTTATGCATTACTTTTGCATTACTTTTAAAATCTGGACAGGGCTTGCTTGATTGTTTTATTATAAAAAAGTTATATTTTTGGCAAGTGTAAAAGTACTTTGACACCAAAAGCATCAGGATGAAGGACATAGAAGATGAAAGATCAACACTCTTCAGCAAAAAAAAAAAAAAAAAAAATCTCGAGTATTTTTTGCTGGAAGTCAGTGATTTGAGTTCATAATATTAAAAATAGAATGTTTAAAAATGAAACAAATCGCTTCAGAAGACATGTGTTAACCCCCCGGAGACACATGGGTTAGTTTTACGATGGATATATTGCTTATTGCAGGTGTGCATCATATTCTGAGTTGCATTTCACTGCATCAACTTTAATTTTGATGAAAACTGAATCTGTTTTGTTGTTGTTGTTAGTCAGATGAATTAATGCATGTTCACATTTAAGAACTACAATAACATCTTACTCCTGACACACACACACAATACACATGCTTTATAATAATACAACTATAAAATATCATTCCCAGGACTTTGCATGGTGGTCGTTCTTAAAAGAACCTAAAAATAACTTATACAGGACATTCCCTAATGGTTGCAGATGTTTTGGTGTAATGACCTATATGTAACCCCTCCCACTCGGGTCCAACTCGCACACCGCTCCGAGTGGGTCTCGAACCTGGGTGTTCCGGCATGGGAGGCGGGCACACTAACAAGGAGGCTAAAGGCTACAGCCTCTAGCATCAGTCGCTAGTGCGCCTCTTGAGATCAGGGGAGTGAGGTTTACCTGCGCAGCATCTACTAGCTGGCCTCCATTACATATACAGAGCCCTGAAATTTGTTTAATGCATCATTTATTAAAATACAGAAATTAGACCAATCAAAACACATTTTAAATTGTAATATATTAAGACAAGATTAAGCATAGAATGGTAACAGAAATGATAAATTAGTATAGTTATAGTTTAATTTGCAGTTATTCAAAGCATTTCATTCAGTGAGTGTGTGCACTGAACAAAACACATAAATATAAATAATCTACAACACAAGCTGATCCAAATTTAACACTGCAATTGACACATATTATTTAGATTATGACAACCATAACAGATTTAGTTTATTTGTACCCCCATTATTTCTGTCCCTTGGCAAGGGAAAGGCCTTTATTGTGTGCATAATATTTATATATGACATATATTAAAGAGTTCACCCAAAAAAATGAAAATTATCACTAATAAAATGTCATTAATTACTCACCCAGAATAAAAACTGCACTATGAAAGATCTCCATGATTAGCCTGTTTCTGCACTTCCTGTTGTTCTCTGCTTGAGAATTTCTGTCCAATTAATAGATGAGTTTAGCACTCGCCTAAATGATGCACTTATTAAGACTTTTTCACTTAAGACTTATTAAGACTTTTTTCAGTAGATTGGCTGCCACCTACTGGCACTGTTAGTTTTAGATTTAGAGTGTCCTTTCTTAAAAAAAAAAAAAATCATATTTCAGTAATTATTTGTTTTTGTATTTGTTGAATTTATATACACTACCATTCAAAAGTTTGGGGTCAGTAAATGTTTATTCATTCATTTTTTTTTTTGAAAGAAATGAATAAATTGTTACATTAATAAAAAGTGACATAATAGATTTACATTGCTAGAAAAGATTTATAGTTTGAATAAATGTTGTTCTTGAAAGAAAAAAAATACAGGTTAAAAAAAACAAAAAAACATTGTCGGCACAACTGTTTCCAAAACTGATAATTCTACTAATAATTGAGAATATCAGAATGATTTCTGAGAGATCATGTGACACTTAAGCCTGGGAAACTGAGTAACAGCTGATGAAAAATCAGCATTGCATCACAGGAATAAATTATATTTTAAAGTATATGAAAATAAAAACCATTATTTTCTATTGTAATAACATTTTGTAATATTACAGTTTATTTTCTGTATTTTTGATCAAAAAAATTGCAAGTCTTACTGACCCCAAACTTTTGAACGGTAGTGTGTGTATATATATATATATATATATATATATAACGTTTATTCATTGGTTTTCTAATTTAACATTTGAGATTAATTTGATTTATTAATTGGCATATTCGATTAAAAAAAAAAAAAGTATTAATTTGATAGCCCCATTTAAAGCATAAAATTAAACAACAACCACAATGTAAAACCTAATTATCATGGCAAATGGTTAATGTTTCAATCTGAAAATGTTCTGAGTGGTTGCTATGCATTTGCTAAGGTGATCTGAGTGGTTGCTATGTTGTTGCTAGGGTGTTCTGGGTGGTTGCTATGTTGTTGCTAGGGTGATCTGAGTGGTTGCTATGTTGTTGCTAGGGTGTTCTGAGTGGTTGCTATGTTGTTGCTAGGGTGTTTGTGACGCATCAGTGTTTGTCATTGGTCAGATATGATGAAGATGATTTATTTGAACCCTTCATCAGGTGTTTTAATAATTGTTTATTTTTAAAGATGAATAAATGTACTTGTTTTCTGATCTGATGTTCAGATCAACAGTCTCTTACTCATGTGATCTGGATTAAATATTGAAACATGATGAAAGATGAAAGCAGGAAGATCCAGACCTACAGATTACTGACTATTGATCGATAAGATCCTCAGAGAGGAAGAATAATCATAATTATAGAAGAATGGTAAGAGTGTGTGAGTGAAGGTGGTTGTGAATGTGTGTAGATGTGTGTTAGTTACAGGATCAGAGAATGACACCGTTCCTCTGTCATAGTCCAGATTCACTCTCACATGATCAAGATGCTGATTAACACGGAAACCAGAACCTGGAGACAATCCATACTTCACACTCCAGACATCAGTCTTAAAGAAATCCCATCCCTTCCTCTGGTTTGATGCTGTAGTTACTCCAAGAGTCCAGAATTTACTCTGTTTAAGCTCCACATCCCAGCAGTGTGTTCCTGAGTTAAAACCCTCTGAACCCAGAACACAGTGATAACAGTCAAATCTCTCTGGATTATCAGGAACAGGTTGTTTGTTCTCTCTGTTTCTCACACTGGTCAGATCATCAGACAGAAGGAGACGTGGATGAGCCGTGTTTGGATCCAGAATCACAGGAGCTGATGAGACACAATCAACAGATGCTGTTATTCTGATGTTCATATAATGATCAAGAGTGAACCCAACACAGATGATTATGAATTATGACACTCGTCCTGTTGATCAAACACATCAGACATTTTCCTCTCATCACTGTCAGTCATTCTCTGTCTGATTTATCAATACTGAAAGTTCAATATCAAATCACATATTTTTTCAGGAACATCATGATTTTGTCATGATTCTTTGTCATGTTGGCTTTACTATTTACTGCTAATTTCCTCCATTGTAAAACAAAGCCTTTTAAGATAACAACATAAAAAATAAAAAAGAATGGCAGATATTTAGGTCAAAGTGGGTAAAGATACAAATGTTTGTCATTATTTTATATTTGTTATTAGAAAATAAGAGCAAATATATACATTACAAATACACATAATATACAGTATTTAGCAGTTGCCAAATATTCAACTTTCAACTTTTATCCACGATTAACTTAAGGCTAATGAGACAGAGTTGGCGAGATAGATATTGGAAATAATAACCTTTACATATGTATTGTTTTGTAGGCTAAAGTGGATGCAGATTCAAACTGTCAAAAATCGTGCCGCTGCTGCTCCCTCTCACCTTTAGAGGGAGCCTTCACTGACACTCACACACAGAACTGGTTCACGAACTCCATTTCCTATAACCCCATTCCCATGAACTTCCTGTGCCCTCTCACCTCTCACCCCTGTCGGCCATCTTGCTTGCACACACCTGCTAATCATTACACCTAATTACACACAATATAAAAGCCATTCACATTCACAGCCATTCGCGAAGTCTTGTTTAACCCGTCTGACATTTCTGAGCGTTATTTCCCGTGTTTCCTTTCCCGTTGTTGACTCTGTTTGTTTCCTCATTCCCGATTGTTTTCTGCCTGCCTTTGTGACCTCTGGACTGTTTGTTGGATTATTCTGTTGCTCGCTGCCAGCCCCGACCATTGCATGGACTCTGACTCTTCTCTCTGGATTATCTTTGCCACTCCTGTTTGTTGTTCATTGACCCTGCTTGTTGACCACGATTTATTATCTGAATAAAGCTTGCTCATGGATCCCCTTGCCTCTGCCTCATCCGTTACACAAACACGTTGAATGTGAACTTGGTATGTATCTTTTTTTCCCGTTTACTTTAGATTACTTTTAGCAGCTTCACAGGTAACTTTAAATGTTTAATTAATTTTGTACAGATCAAGTTACCAACTGAGTGAAGTAAAACAGCGTGTTTTCAGATCGCCTGAAATGAGCACTGTCTGTGGCCTTATTGGTTGAATTTGTGGCATTTGCCAGATCTAAGCTATTATAATCATGAAAACTAGCATGCTGTTATTCTCTGTTTTCATGTACAGCTGTGGAGTCACTAATGTTGTGAAGATCTGATTAATATCATTGGTAAGTTGCACTTGAAATGATGTATTAATAAATTAAATGCAGATTAGTTTGCTGGTATTGCTAACGTTACGTAATTTTACTGGTTTTGCATTGCTTTAATGAAACTTTTCTCAAGTGATCAAATTCAGAATATTTAAACATTTATCTAATTTTTAAAAGCAATCGGTCTGGGATATAAAGACTTGTATGTTTTATAAGATATGAATGTTACATTTAGGTAAATTTCTTAGTTTTAAAATGAAAATGAAATGAAAGGAGAAGAACACGTCAGTCTCTTCCTGTAAGAGCTGTAAGAGGGTGAAGTTTATGATCAGATCAGTGTTTAAAACAAGACAGGAACAGCAGGATTTATGCAGGTAAAATATTAACAAATTGTATTCAAAATAAACTTATATTGAGACATTAAAATAACCTGATATAAAACGCAAAATAACAATGAAAATACACAAATATTAATAAAACCCCAAATCCTTACATTCAGGCCCAGATGAAGAATTATTGGAATAAGCATCTTTTTTGGCATTGTTTTTCAATGTATAGTTAAGGCCAATTGGATTGTATTGCTTTCTCTGAAATGTATGAACAAAAGGAGTAATTGCATCACTTTTAATCAAAAGATGTTTGTTAAAGATCACATTGTAACAGTCACAAGCCTGTTATAGGTTTGTGAAAGACTGTGGGTTATTCTCTTCCACACCAGCGGGGGCAGTATAGTGTGATAGTTTCTCTATAAGTCATGGCATGGTATAGAAGAAGGATACAGGAGTGTTATTAGTTCAATTCTTTTTAATATGATGATTAATGACATGTTTGATCATTTAGGATATGGTGTGGGATGTGCATTATACACTGATGATGGAGCTCTCTGGAAGAGAAGTCGTAATTTAGCACAAGTGACTTCACGTGTTCAAGATGTTATTAACTAGCTGGAAAAATGGAGTTTTGAATGGAGTTGAAGATGTCTATCAGTAAATCGTGTTATATGATTTTTAGTAGGAAAAGAATAGATTATAATCATATAGAATTACTCCTGTATGGGAAAAACCATTGGAGCAAGTTAAAGTTTTTAAATATCTAGGTATGTGGTTAGATGATAGATATTATTGGAAAAAACAGATTGAGGAAATTGATAAAAAATGCAGGAGGATTTTAAACGTGATGAGGGCAATAGTTGGGGCAGAAAGAGATTCGGTGATTTCTATATATCAAGCTTTGATAAGATCTACAATCGATTATGGATGTTTTATATATGGCTCGGCATCAGAAACTGTATTAAGGAGTTTAGATAGGATACAGTATAGAGCTCTTAGGATATGCTTAGGGGCAACAAAATCGACACCAGTCAACGCTTTACTAGTAGAGGCAAATGAAACGCCATTCAAATTAAAGAGGAATAAATTACCCTTGGTTTTTTGGACATCTTTAAAAAGCTACCCTGGACAGCATATAGCTAAAGATGTTTTAAATAGTTGTTGGGAATACTCAAAAATAAAAGGGAAAGCATATGGGTGGAAGATTAATAAGATAGCAGAGAATTATCAGATGACAAATATCGAATGTAGTGTGTCACCTGTTTGGGGAGAGATTCCAGTATGGATAATACCTGAGGTCAGAATAGAGTTAGAGATTCTAGATAAGAAGCGGGAGTGGGAAGAAATGGGCTTGGTCAAATTTCATGTTAATAAGTATTTACAGGAAAAATTCTATGCAAGTGTGCACATTTATACAGATGGATCTAAAGATCCTAGAATTGGGAATACAGGAATAGGGGTGTATATTCCTGAGTTTGAAATATCAATAGCTAAACGATTAACAGTAAATTGTCAATATATTCTGTTGAAATGGTGGCTATCATAATAGCATTAACATGGGTAGAGGAGACAGCCCCTGATAGAATAGTGATATGATAACATCTTTATATTCGTATAATTCTTCTAGAGAAGACCTGATGTCAAATATCCCATGCTCCACAGTTTCTTTCTCCCCACAAAACTCACACAAACCAGACTCGTGTGCTCTGACTAAAAACAAAGATGCGTTCAGTCCTGTGTGTCCAAGTCTCATTCTAGTAAATATGGCCTCTTCTTTCCTATTTCTGCCAATTATATGTTTCTTACTATCTACCAGTTTCTTAATATTATACAAATGTCGTCCCTTATTATCCGTATCCCATGTCTCCTGCCACTCTTTAATAATATTTTCCTTGATAACAGATTTCTTCAACTGGGTTAAGTGAAAGGATTTAAATCTAATAGGATGATAAAACTCATTCCTGATTCTGGAGACACTGACACATGAGTAAGGTTATTGGTTTTATTAAAGCGATTCCTGAAAATTACTAGGTTTTATGGCATAAATCAGTGTGACATCTTATTACACCAACAAACAAGTATTTCAGTGTTTGATCAAAATGAGTGTCAAAAGATAGCATTATTTTATAATATTTACATCTTGCTCTTATTTTATGTGTTATTGTACCATTCTGGGACACTTGATGTTTTCTAGCAAAATAAAAAGTAAAAATGTTAAAACAAAATGTATAATATATATTACAAGTATTATTTGTAACATATTTTAGTAGGTCTACTGTACTTATTACTGTATTATCTACTTTTATTTTATACTAATATCACTGCTACACTTACTAATTGTAGTATGTGTAAGAAAAATAATTTAGCATTTTCTTTTTATTGTACTTTACAAATCTCAAAGTGCTGCCACAGACAATAACAGTAACACAGTGTAACAATTGCAAATAAGATCTTTGGAATAAAATCTGGTCTTCAGTTTATTTTCATCAAAATATCAAGTAATCTGCATAGAATTTACAATATGAGCTCTGTTGGCTTGTCTAAATAATTTGCTTATTGGTGCTTTTTTTTTACTCATGTTAAGATTTAAAATGTAGTTAATTGATTTAAAGCTTTTTTATAAACATTGTAAATGATCTTTCCAGTACCCTCTCAATGGCGTGTGGCACTGGGTTTCAATTCCAGGAGGTATTTTTTTTATTTATGTAACCTTTATTTTACCAGGTTTCTCTTGTCAGAATGGTGCTTTTATTTATCAGAGCTAAAAATGTAACTCAGGTGGTTACATTTTACCACTCAGGTGGTTCTACCTCCTGCCTATCGTCTATGGTTTCATCCGCACTTCCTCCACCCTCTCAGTTCTCAGCACTGGACACTAACACTGCTACTGACACTCTTTGCTCCACTTTATCAGCCTGTCTAGACAACTTCTGCCCTCTCTTATCCAGACCAGCACGCACCACACCTGCTGCTCCCTGGCTGTCCGATGTTCTCCGTGAACATCGCTCTAGACTCAGGGCTGCAGAGCGGAAGTGGCGCAAATCACACAACCCTAATGACCTTAATGCGTATCAGTCACTCCTCTCTTCATTCTCTGCAGATGTCTCCACTGCTAAATCAACATACTACCACAACAAAATTAATAATTGTCCCGATTCTCGCACACTTTTTAAAACATTCTCTTCTCTCCTTTGTCCTCCTCCTCCCCCTCCTACATCAACTCTTACAGCTGATGACTTTGCAACATTTTTCATTAATAAGACAAGAACAATTAGCGACCAATTTTCCACACCACGTACTGATACAAATTTCACAACAGCAAATACTCACACTCTCTCCTCTTTCTCTCCACTCATGGAGACTGACGTCTCCAAACTTATTATTTCCAATCATCCTACTACCTGTCCGCTTGATCCTATCCCCACTCACATTCTCCAAGCCATTTCTACCTCTGTTATACCAGCACTTACTCACATCATAAACACCTCGCTCCACACTGGCACATTTCCTACAGCATTTAAGCAGGCTCGGGTCATACCTCTGCTTAAGAAACCCGCTCTAAATCCAGCACTTTTAGAAAACTACAGACCAGTATCCCTTCTCCCATTCATCGCTAAGACACTTGAGCGAGTTGTATTCAACCAACTCTCTATCTTTCTTGCACAGAACCATCTCCTGGACATAAACCAGTCTGGCTTCAAAAGTGGCCACTCAACTGAGACTGCCCTGCTCTCAGTCACTGAAGCCCTAAGATTGGCAAGAGCAGCATCCAAATCCTCAGTACTCATTTTACTGGATCTGTCTGCTGCATTTGACACAGTCAACCACCAGATCCTCCTGTCCACCCTCATGAAGATGGGCATCTCAGGAACCGCACTCCAATGGTTCAAGTCTTACCTCTCAGGTAGGTCCTTCAAGGTGGCTTGGAGGAGTGTAGTTTCTGAGTCACAACATCTTGCTACTGGAGTTCCTCAAGGCTCAGTGCTTGGACCACTGCTCTTCTCCATCTACATGTCATCGTTAGGTTCTGTCATTCGGAAGCATGCTTTTTCCTATCACTGCTATGCTGATGACACGCAACTCTACTTCTCCTTCCATCCAGATGACCCCACGGTTCCTGCCCGCATCGCAGCTTGTCTGACCGACATCTCTGGCTGGATGAAAGAACACCATCTTCAGCTCAACCTTGCTAAGACTGAACTGATTGTGATCTCAGCCAACCCCGCGCTTCATCACAACTTCTCTATACAGCTAAATTCATCAACCATATCTTCCTCTAGGACAGCCAGGAATCTTGGAGTTGTGATGGACAACCAGTTAACCTTCACAGACCATATTGCTGCTACAGCTCGATCCTGCAGATTTGCCTTGTACAACATTAGGAAGATCAGATCCTTCCTATCAGAGCAGGCTACACAACTTCTTGTCCAAGCTCTTGTCCTCTCCAGACTGGACTATTGTAATGCACTCTTGGCGGGCCTTCCTGCATGCACTTCCAAGCCTTTGCAGATGATTCAGAATGCAGCAGCAAGAGTGGTCTTTAATGAGCCGAAGAAAGCCCATGTCACACCTCTCTTCATCAGACTGCATTGGCTGCCAGTAGCTGCTCGCATCAAATTCAAGGTACTGGTGCTTGCCTACAAGACAACCGCTGGCACTGCACCAGAATACCTAAACTGTCTAATCCAACCTTATGTCCCTTCCAGAAGCTTGCGTTCTGCAAATGAACGACGCCTTGTGGTGCCATCCCAAAGAGGCTCAAAATCACTTTCACGTACCTTTTTGTGGACTGTTCCCAGCTGGTGGAATGACCTACCCATCTCAATTCGATCAGCTGAGTCATTGGCCATCTTCAAAAAACGTCTGAAAACCCATCTTTTTCGGCAGAACTTGACCAATTGACACTAGCTCTTTCCTACTCTTTTCAGTTTTCTATATTTATATAAAAAAAAAAAAAAATAAAAAAAAAAACCCCTTGCAAGACTTATCGTGTTTATCTAACTGAAATTTGCCACAGCACTTATACACTGTCGCTCTCTTGTTGCTCTGATTGCTTCTATTGTAAGTCGCTTTGGATAAAAGCGTCTGCTAAATGACTAAATGTAAATGTAAATGTAAATGTAGGTGGTGGTGTATTTTATCTTGCTTTACTCTAAACAACATTTCCTTCAAAAAAGGGGCATGATTGTTGCAAGCACACCCAACATCATGTATTAACAAAAACATGTTGGTTAACTAATTATATTCTTTAAATGATGCTCTTTTTTAGATTTGTACTCTATCCATTTACTTACTGCTTGTTTTTTCTAATTAAAAAAAAACACTAGTTTTTCTATCTTTACAATTAACAAAAAAGCTAACACTAGCTTTTCTTTAATTTATTATGTACTAAATATCCTTGCTACATGTACTGCGTTATGAGACGTGTCATAGCACTTGTTTTGTTGCTCTTTTGTTGATTTCGATTGCTTCCATTGTTCTCCTTTGTAAGTCGCTTTGGATAAAAGCGTCTGCTAAATGTCTAAATGTAAATGTAACTGTTAGACTAAACAGTCTTTCTTATGACTATGATGATATGCCTATCATCCTCCAATGGTGGTGCCTTCTACTCATGGAACGACTTCAAACTGATGGGTATGTCAGTATTTTTTTTTATTTTCTTTTAAATCTGTCAAATTTCAATTTGATATTGTTTCAATACCACAACTTGTAACACGAGTAACAAAACATCCTTAATATCTCTCTTACCGCTGACCAATTATTATGGATTTTGTCTTATATTATATTATTATATGTTGTGAGTTGCAGGGCTTGTCTTGGCAGGAGATTGAAGAGGTGTTCCTCCAGGGCCTCATTTATCACTCAAGGGATGTTTTCAATTTTTGTTTGTACAAAAACTGTTAGATGTTTTTGTTACACAACATTTCTGACAACAGCATTTATCTTTTCTTTTAGTGAAGTTGAGGAATTTGACAGAAGAATTGCTCGAGAAATGAAAAATCTACCCAAAAATAATGTAAAGCATTTATTTTATTTTATGTTATTTAATATGTAATAAATACATTATTAACCCAAGTTTTTTTTTCTCTGCATTGTTTACAGCTCGATGACTTGTAGGATCTCTTGAAAAAGAATACAAAAATAAAGTTTGGTGTGAGAAAATGACTCAGAGCACTATAATTTATTGTATGTAAATATAGCGCTAATGTTCATTCGCTAACTCAATACTAAAAAATGTGATAAATCCTTAATGATTAGGAAAACAATAAATGACTATGAAAATATTTAAGTAACTGAACAATTTCTATTTACAAATAACCTAGTGTGTGTAATATTTAATATAATAATGCATTCAGTCATAGCGTAATATTTTATAGTAGAAAAATGGTGTAAGTTACAATCTATCAGCAACTGAATTCAGGTTAGGCACTCTTTCAAACAGCAGGTGGCACTGTCTGAAAAAACGATAGGTCTGGAAGTGCAGGTCTGAGCATAAACATCTAAAAGTTTGTGTAAAGTCAATTTTGAGTTTGTTTTGAGTTTCATGGCTTGTGTAAGTGGCATTGTTTGTAATTGTTTGCACAGTTTGATCCAGCTGGGGGTCTTATGCTGAATTTCAGTAGTGACATGAACAGCTGATCAACATACGGTCAAAGGCCTCAATTTGAGCCCTCAGAGGAAACTGATTGGACCCCAGGAGCTGCAGCACATCAATAAGAGAAGACATGTAATATCGATTCCTCTGTATTGGTTCTGTGTGCAGTAGGCTCCAGATTTCTTCAAGTCAGGTGCTCTTTGGACATTTCATGCCTGTTGAATCCTTTGTTTGTTTCTACTCTGTGCTTCCAGTCGTGGAAACCTTTGGGTCGAGTCTAGTCCCGATCTGCGTAGCACACCTAGCATTACATTTTCTGCAAGGGTAGCAGAATCTGCTTTGACAGAAAACACGAGACAGTGTCTTTTTTGAAACCGAGAGTGTAAAATGATCTCTTTCTTGTACCAAACAGTACTTATTTTTCCTCTCATAGGCCCATTCTCTCCCGAATCATCAGGAGCTCCTCTGCTGGCGCTGGGCTCTGTCACAGCTGTGATTGTTTTCGCTGTTGGAGTGACAGAGAAGCGTTTCCTTAAATCCAGTAAAGCTTGCTGAATCATTAAATATAGCTCTTCAGCTGGTTATGATCAGTGTGTGTTTGTGTGTCTCTGCTGCCACCTGCTGCTCAGAGTCATTACATTACAGTCAGACACTTTTTAACAAAAAGTAAGCAGAGAGCCCTGCTGGATTTATTGCAAAATCTGGATTTGATTTTATTGTATGTAATTATAATCTAAAGATGCTATGTGAAAGTTTGAAACAAAAAATATTGGTTTTCATGGTTTTCTTGGTCAAGAAAAGTCAAGTCAAGTTTATATATACATGCATTTATGAGCTCTAGGCTGGACTATTGTAATGCATTGCTAGGTGGTTGTCCTGCATCTTCAATAAACAAGCTACTGTTAGTCCAAAATGCAGCTGCTAGAGTCCTTACCAGCTCAAGAAAATATGATCATATTATATATATATATGAACTAACTTCTCTGCATCAGAAACAGGTAACATGTTTCGTAGCTTGGCAATGTTTCCAAGATGGAAGAATGCTGTTTTTTTTTATACTGGTACTACAGAAGTAAAACTATACACATTATAAAATGCAATGTATAAATAAAAAGGTTAGGAATCATTTGTTTCAAGAGTTTTTTTTTTTATTGGGTGTGGGGGCCCTCCAAGATGAATTTTGCCTTTAGGGCCTCCAAATGTCTAGAAGCGGCCCTGGACAATACTTTGTATTTTTTAAGGCTTCAAAAGAGAGAATTTGGAAGACATCTGCTTTACTTCTGTTAATCATGACACGTGCTAAACGTTCAATTGCTGAGACTGAAAAATGGCTAGGAAGGTTTATTGCTTTCTTAGCAGAATGAATTACAAGCATTGAGGCATTGAGGCTACTGCTAATATTACACTAATTTCTATTGTGAATATTTCAGACGAGGTAGACGCAGTAAGGAAGGCTGCTTTACAAAATCGAATGGCTCTTGATTTGATCCTGGCTTCTCAAGGCGGTATCTGTAAATGGATTGCAGCTGAATGTTGCTCATACATCCCAGACAATACTGGAAAGGTGGTCCATAAATGATCCAAAGTCTTGCATGAGCAAATAACTAAACTCAACGAAGATAATGGTCTTTTCTCATCTGATTGGAGCACATGGTTCAGATCAACATTGGGGCCACTTTGGGATGATCTAAAAGCACCAGTAGTAGCAGTCATTTCAGCAGTGATTATCATCTTGCTCCTGTATATTGCCATAAAGGTGTTGATTTGTCTGATCAGACGTTTAATTGTCACAAGGCCTTTCACACACAGGCCATCACCCAACACTAGACATGCTCCCCAACTGACGCTGGTGCGCGGGATGACAGAGCTGACCTGCTCTTTAAGGACATGTGAAGGGAAAAAGGTATGGACTGGCCATCCAAACTTTTTAAGACATGTTTGGATAAAGATTTATGAAAGTTTGCTTGCAATAATCATCTAATTTGGTCATATATGATTAAGAGGAGGGAGTGAAGGATCCTTAGATCCTCACATGCAATTGTTTTTCATTTGTATGTTTTGATTCATTTATAATCATTTAATTATCCATAATCGTTAATCATTTTATAATCATTAATTATTCACATATTCCATTATTTGATGATTGATTATTTGGTCATTTTTAAGTATTTTATCATTCCTTTAATCAACATCACTTCGTCTCCTGCTTCTGCTCTTTTCTGTTTTTTTCACCAGTCATCTTCTCGATTGACAGAAGGCTGTTAATAGTGTTTTGGGTATTTTGGGCACCAGACAAGACTCCTGTTAACGGGGTTTGGGTATTAGACGACTCTGCTGACGAGTTGCTCTGTTTCCAGAATAACTGATATTTTCTGACAGGATCTGGCATCCGGGGCTGGATCTTAATTGTCTAGGCATGAGGAGCGCGATCTAACAATACTTTCTCAGTTAACACAAATATAGCTTTATATAATCTTTTCTGGGTATTTTCACAGTCATAATTTTGTGATTAATTAGATTCATTAATTGACAAGTAATTAATTAGTTTAAACATTTCTAGAAAAAAATACATGCATCCATTCAGAGTAAACAACAACAAAGTAATGCATTTAGTTATTGGGAAGACACAAAGGATGAATAAAGAAATAGAGTTTTCACTGCTTTCAGATGAACAGAATTCTGGATAGTTTCCATTTACTTGACTGTGTCCACTCTGAATAAAGAAAGAAGAGGTTTGGAGCCAGTCAGCTTTAGTTTGTGTATATGAAAACAGGAAACACTAATTAAATATGTAATATTCTATCTTCTGTTGAGTGCTCAAATGATGATTTACATCTTAAACACATAAAAAAAGTGCTTTTGAATCACTGGAAAGAACAGTTCATGAGTGATTTGTTCTGTTGGTTGTGAAGTCTATTAAATCATGCAGCTTTTCAGCAAGTGTTTTTGTGACACATCAGTGTTTGTCATTGGTCAGATATGATGGAGATGATTTATTTGAGCCCTTTGTCACGTGTTTTAATAATTGTTCATTTTTGAAGATGAATAAATGTACTTGTTTTCTGATCTGATGTTCAGATCAACAGTCTCTTACTCATGTGATCTGGATTAAATATTGAAACATGATGAAAGATAAAAGCAGGAAGATCCAGACCTACAGATTACTGACTATTGATCGATAAGATCCTCAGAGAGGGATAACACCAGAAGAATGGTAAGAGTGTGTGAGTGAAGGTGGTTGTGAATGTGTGTAGATGTGTGTTAGTTACAGGATCAGAGAATGACACCGTTCCTCTGTCATAGTCCAGATTCACTCTCACACGATCAAGATCCTGTTTAACACAGAAACCACAACCTGGAGACCTTCCTAATGGATGATACCACACACACCAGACACCAGTGTTAAAGAAATCATCTCCCTTCCTCTGGTTTGATGCTGTAGTTACTCCAAGACTCCACCATTTACTCTGTTTAAGCTCCACATCCCAGCAGTGTGTTCCTGAGTTAAAACCCTCTGAACCCAGAACACAGGGAATACAGTCAAATCTCTCTGGATTATCAGGAACAGGTTGATAATCGCTGTCTCTCACACTGGTCAGATCATCAGACAGAAGGAGAGCTGGATGAGCCGTGTTTGGATCCAGAATCACAGGAGCTGATGAGACACAATCAACAGATGCTGTTATTCTGATGTTCATATAATGATCAAGAGTGAACCCAACACAGATGATTATGAATTATGACACTCGTCCTGTTGATCAAACACATCAGACATTTTCCTCTCATCACTGTCAGTCATTCTCTGTCTGATTTATCAATACTGAAAGTTCAATCAGAAACACTGAGTGACACAAACTGAACACATATTCATTTCATTTACGCTCTCATTTATATTACATTATAGTCAGAAGATGCTTTAATACAAAACCTTACCTTTGAACACAACTTTACACAGTGATTTCATATTCAAATGAGATAAACTATAATAATAATGCAGAACAAATAATGAATATAGTGATATAATTTTTCTCAGTCTTGTATGAAACAGTTTTTTTTATGTTGCCTACTTATTAAAAATAAATAAACTGTAGATATTATTTTACAATTATGCAATATAATATTAATAATAATAATAATAATAATAATAATAATAATATGTTTGCTGATATGAACAAAATCTACACTTATTCAATTATTTATGTATTTTATCAGTAATTAAAAAAAAATACATTATTACAGTTGTTTTGGCAACTAATCTAAATAAAATAAATTAATGTTTTTATTAATGTAAGTATTAAGTTCATATCACTAAAAGTAAAACGGAAATATAATTATTTATAATTATACATATTAAAAATTAAACCAAGTAGTTTTTTTTACAGAAATAAACACAGGACAAAACACATACAAACTTATTTAAATTATAATAAAAAAAAATATTTATAAATTAAATAAAATCTATTTCAAAACATTAATAAATAAAGTAGTATATAAACTGCAGCAATCATATGGGAAATAAAAATATTTTTTTTGTAGAAATGTTTCTGTCTGATCAAATAAAGAGTTAAAAACTGCTGAAATCACTTCTGTGTCTTTCATGAGACTGAAAATGAAAGTAAAGCACTGAATTGTGGGATTGATTATTTGTAAAAGCAGGAGTGTAAAATCTCATAGTTTATTCATCCCAGATGTTTATGAATTTCTTCAGATGAACACAAAGATGTTTAGTGCATATAATTCAAGTGTACAGGGCCGCTTCAAAACCACACAAAGTAAAGCTGAAATAATTAGTATTTGTCTGTTTCTTACACGATTATTGTTCACTTCAGGAGAAATCCACAGGGGTTATATGGGATATAAGGGCTATATTTACTGTCTCCTTCTCTTTCTATATTTTTTGAAGCATCATCTTTGGACATGCTCTACACTTGCATTATGTGCAGAAAGATTGATTATTTTCTCTAAAACTCTTAGTTTGTGTTCATCTGAAGAAGGAGAATCATATACATATGGGATGGCATTAAGGTGTGAAGGATGGATTTTAATTGTTGTTTTTGCACTAGATAGATGTGTTTGATCTGCTTTAGTTTTCTGCCTTTAATCAGACTTTTCTATGCACTTTATTTTTAAGCAATTTCACTTTGCATTGAGGAGATGGTTCAATACGATGAAACGAGAATCTCCTTTATTGTCTTTCTTTTTGCAGGTTGCTTCTACTTTTTAATCCTTGATCAAAGCTCAGATGTTCTGCAGTCAGACTCACTGTTCTGGACGATGTCCTGCATCTTCTTCCAGACTCTGAACGGCAGGTTGCCCAAGTAACGTGGCACATGAATCAAAGCTCCAGAAGGCGTCTGTGGATCCGGCTGTGAGATCTGGACTCTGGAAGAACATTCAGGAGTCAGAACTGCAGTGGCTTTGGATCAGAAGCAGAGAGACCAGAGACACCAGCAGATCACTCACCTTTCCATTGAGACTGGAAACTCCTGCAGAACAAACACACCATTGATCATCAACAACTCAATCAATCATCAATCAATCAATCAATCATCTGAAATCAGACCTTTAGAAAGCAGACATCACTGGCTTTCATCATCTCCTCCATGTCTTTGATTGTGTGTGAAAGAGCTGAGATGTGTCTGTTCATCTCCTCCAGCTTCTCCTTCATCATCTGCTTCTTCTGCTCCTCTTCCTCCCTCAGTGCAGTGATTGTAGCTTCTTCTTCATCTCTGAGAAACTGATGAAGCTTCTCAAACTGCTGTTTAATCTGACGCTCTGTGTGCTCAGCTTGAGACTGAAATCAAAGCACATTCACTTCAATCGTCTCCATCAACACACATCAACACAATCACATCATTCAGATCTGAGACAAACTAATCCATTATATTAAATATATCAGATCAGAACTGTATATAGTGATCCTACAGCTGGAATCAAAATCACTCTCCATTCTGTTTCCTCACCTTGATGTGTTCAACTGTTTTATCAAGCTTTCCTTTAATGTTTTCATTGTGTTTTAGTTTTTCCTGTAATGATTTCAGTGCTGTATTGAGCTCCTCCTAGAATTAAACAAAATAAAAATACATACAACACCAGATTACAGTGAAAAAGAAGAGAAGACAAATATTCCCCAAATCTATGAAACTTTATTGATAATGGAGTTCAGCTGGACTAAACACAACCAGCTCTGATCAATCAAATCAACACTTAAACAGGACTTTAAAACAACGAAGTTGAAAAACGAATTTCTCTTACCTTATATGATGAAACCACTTCACTGATGGGTCTGAATTTATGATTGTCATGTTGTTTTGAATCTCTGCAAACTAAACACAGCGGCTGTTTGTCCTCCAGACAGAAGAGTTTGAGTTTCTCTCTGTGTAAACTGCAGATCTCCTCAGATCCTGATGAACGCCTCTCATTTCTCTCCTTCAGGAACGACTCACACAAGTTTTTTAAAGCAAGATTAACTGGAGGAAATTCTTTTGAGGATCTTCTCCTGCAGACGGGACACTCCTGAGTTTTCTTGGTTCTCCAGAACTGTTGAAGACACTCTTTACAGACACTGTGACTACATGATAAAACAACAGGATTCTTGAAGATTTCCTGACATACAGGACAAGAAAAATCATCTTCAGATAGTGAAGCCATTTTCACTCTGAGCTCCAGCGATCTAAACTTCACTTTCACTTTCTGAATGACAGTTTGGCAGTTTTAGTAGTTAGATGGCAGATATACTTCAGTATTGTAGTACATTATTAAACATTTTTTTTTCTGTTTGAAAAATAAATGCCTTTCTGATCTGACATGTGAAAAAGAGTACTGGAAAAGGAAAAGCACGAGTTTGACAAAAGGTGGATTAGAACACGGGTCAATCGTCTTTTATTCGCTGCGCCACTGATGCTGCAGAAAAGCATGTTTCAGTGCCGTTTATCGCAGTCAGACACTGATAGGGTTTATCGCAGCCAGACATAGATGGGTGGAGTTCATGTAATAGCCTCTGCCAACAAATTGGTCTGTTTGTCCTTAAATACACTCGGTTTCTTTTTAGAGCTGCTTTATTATTATTATATTATTTAATACCTTTGAAACAATCTGTATAAAGTGCTATAGAGATAAAGGTGACAACATGTGCCTTGATCGAAAATGTGCCTTAGAGATTAAAGTACAATTTATGTCCTACTAATGATACTGTCTTTAGAAACACAGCAATAGTTTGTAGTTTACATGCATATGTATATACGTACATATACAGGTGTTACATTTATAATTATTATTACCCGCCTCCAGTTTGAAGATGAAACGTCACATGTAATGCATTGCATTCTGGGAAACACTATCCCATGCAGTGTTTTCCAATGCATACATCAAAGTTCAGCAAATGTAGCAGGTAATCCGTGCATTACATACTTACAGACAATTCACATACTATTCACAGTATACACATAGCATACTACATTGTAGCAGGACTTGTAGGGTAGTATGCCATTCCGAACACAGATTTTGTACTGATTTCAGTGTACTTGAGTTATATTTACTTCAGAACATCCAAGATGGCGGCATGGTCAGACGCAGCAGCTGCTCTGTGTCCCAAAGACGGTGCTTTTTGGTCTTTTAATGCTGTCTGTTTGTCTCCAAATAGTGTCAATTCACCACTCATTCATAAGGAACTCACGCCAAAACACATCTATGATCACCAAAGCCTTTTGGAAATTGGCAATGCATACAAACACCAACTGTCCCCGTGGCTACAGAGAAACTATGAGGACTTTGTTGCTGAAGCTGGACCTCGAGACCATGGACTCACCTACAGACACACCCGCACAAGGCAGCGTCACAAGCAGTGTGAGAGAGGACAGAAGCGCGGAGGTCGTCACCACATCTCTCAAATCCACCTCCATAATTCCAGTACCAAAGTCATCACCTGTGTCCTGTCTGAATGACTATTGTCCCATAACACTGGCTCCAATCATGATGAAGTGCTTTGAGAGGTTAGTCATGCATCACATAAAGTTCAGTCTCCCAAACACGCTGGACCCGTTCCAGTTTGCATACCGTCCAAACCGCTCCACGAACGATGCAATATCCACCACTCTCCACCTAGCTCTTACTCACCTGGAACAGAAAGACCCTTATATAAGAATGCTGTTCATCGACTTCAGCTCAGCATTCAACACAATAATTCCACAACAGCTTATTCATATATTAAACCTGCTGGGCCTTAACACCTCCCTCTATGATTGGATCCTGGACTTTTTAACTGGAGGACCTCAGTCAGTCCGTGTCGGCCGCATTACCTCCAGCACTACCACAATGAACACAGGTGCCCCACAGGGCTGTGTGCTCAGCCCGCTGCTCTTCACGCTGCTGACCCACGACTGCACTGCCAAGTTCAGCTCCAACCACATCAACAAGTTTGCTGAAGACACAACTGTGGTAAGTCTCTTCCAACTTAAAAGAGCAAGTCTCCCTCCAGCCATCCTCACCACATTCTACAGGGGAACAATTGAGAGTGTGCTGACCATCTGCATCACTGTCTGATATGGGAACTGCAGTGCTGCTGACCACAAGACCCTACAGTGGACAGTGAACACAGCTGCAAAGATCATCAGTGCCCCTCTTCCCTCCATCCTGGATATTTTCCTTGAACTATGCTCCAGCAAGGCTACCAGCTTCGTGAAGGACCCCGCTCATCCCTCTCACAAGATCTACCAGCTCCTGCCATCAGGCAGAAGGAACCGGAGTATCAAAGCTTGCTCTGTCAGATGACAACTTTTCCCCCAGGCTGTGAGAGCCCTTAACTCCCTGTCCCTCTATAAAACCATGAACTCCTCAGCCTCCTCCCCCCAAATCATTAAAACCATTGCAATCTTTAGTATGCCACACACAGGTGAGTGGGCTATACAAACCAACTGTAGAAACACTCTTCCCTCTATATGTACACTGGTCACTTGCAATAAACACTCCCTGCTACAAAGACTCAGTAGGATTATATAGGTTTACTTGTGCATTGCACTACAAATAGTTTTGCACAGTGTGCTGCCTCCCCTAAAATATATCTTCTGCACAACTTAATGCACAAAATATTTCATTTACAGTATTTTGGTAAAGTTATTGTACAGTCTCAGTTTGTGTACATATAGTCTATTATTTCTAGTAGTTACAGTTTGTGTATAGTCAGATGGTTAACTGTGGTATAGGTCTATTTTTTCTTCTTATACTTATATTGTTGTATGTTTCTATTTATGTTTAACTAGCATGTAGCAGCCTGGTCCTGAGACACAACATTTCATTCCACTATATGTCCACACATGTAGCAGAATGACAATAAAGCTCGACTTGACTTGACTTTCTCTAATTTAAAATGATCACAAATATTATGTATTAATTTATATATTTAATTATACTTTTAATTATTTATTCATTAAGGACCTGATATCGCTTAGCAATTCACTTGGCCAACAATGAACGAACGGCACAAACTTGACAGTTCTGAACTTATTCGGTGGAGACAGGGTAATTATAATACCTTAAGTAGGCTGAACCCTGCTCACACATAAAAAGTGCATTTTCTTCTATAATCATGAAAACTGTAACTTATTAAGTCAGAGATATTCAGAAATTGGAAGATCCCAAATGATGAGCTCCTGTTTCATTTATTGGTACTTCGGTGTGACTTGTGGAAATACCAGACTGCATTTTAATCTACTAGACCTAATGATTTAAAAAGAGATCAGAATAAATCAAATGTAAGAATTAATTTGTCAGGTAAAAATGTATCACACCAATTACACAATCAAACTATGAGAATTCAATTCAAAATTCAACTCAGTTCTAATTCACATACATACCTAACAATTGCTAAAAGATGAATCTAAGAGTAAGAGATACACACCCGACTTTAGGGGAAAACAATACATAGCATAGAGTGATCTGATAGTAGATCTGTTTGTGAGAGCTCCTGACATTTTGGTTTCATGAGAAAATAATTTCACACCTACAATTATTTACCGATTGTGGAAGATTCACCCAATATGTCATCGACAATTTCACCCTCGGGGTCCCCAACCGGCAGAAAGATTCAGAATTCAGATATTGTTTCAACGAAGTTGCAAGCCTTGTACATAAATGTAAAGCCAAAATCAAAGTTAAGATGAGCAGGGAGAAGAAACTGAGAGGGAGTGCGGGGAGACTGTTAAAGTCAGTAAAGATACATATTAGAATCTGAAGCGGCACAGTGTCAGAAAGCTACACAAACATGGTGCTGAAAAAGGTGAGCTAGTTAGTTACACATACCATAATAAATGAATAAACAGGTAGGCTAAGGTTATATTCGGTTGTACGGAGCCCCGATCATCACGGCACGCAGACAAAATCACCACAAATTTAGAACCGTTCTCTTTTATGCTAGGACTATATTATGGCCACGAATTAAGAATTATTATTATTTTTTTGTTTAGTCTAAATTATGGCCACAAATTCTGTTGTTCTGTTGTTTAGGCTTAGCTGCCACAAATTCATTTGTTGGTTAATTCGTTCCTTCCCTAGTTTTAGTAGGCCTAATCGTGGAACGAATTATTAGGCTATATTTCGTAGTTAGGCCTACTTATTAAAATCATTATTGCTTAAAATTAATAAATAATAGGTAGACCTACAGAATGTAGGCTAGATATATGCACCAGTAATTTATAATCTAATATAACGCACGCAAATTTGTTCTTTACAGAAAAAACTGCAACCGGCCAAAGGGAGATGAAGAATTGTTTTCCTCTCCAGCGTCCCCAGTTCTCCGTGTCAAATGCACAGAAGAAAGAATTAGATGACGCATTTTTAAGATGGTTTACTTGGATTATGAACCTCTGACAAAAGGTGAACGAGAGGGTCTGCGTCATTTTGTCAGCGTTGCCCAGCCCTTGTACACCACTCCATGCTACTATGCAGTGCGTGGTACACTGATGCCAAATGCTCTTAGCGAGATGGAAGGCAGACTTAGGGAGCTGTTGCTGTTAGGAGATGGCTTTGCGCTTACGCTAGACATATGGACAAACAGAAGAGGGCACAGCTTTCTGGGTGTTGTGGCAAAGTTTGTTGATGAAGTGTTCAATGGTCACACTGTGCTACTGTCTTAAAGGACACCACACAGCTGAGAATATTTTTCAGAAATATGAAGGTGTTTTACAACACAGAGGATAATCAGCCTTCCCCATTCCAGACAAATTTTTTGCAGATCATGGAGAAAGTGACCGCCACATATATCACCGAAAACAATCTCCACATGCGATGCCCTGTCCATTTACTGCAGCTTGTCCTAAAGGATGCGATAAACAGCAATGCCGATGTGGGCAATGTCATCACACGAACGGCAAAAGAAACAGTCCTGTCTAAAAATCAAAATGCACAATTGATTCATAATGTTGCCTAATGTTGGTTTATTATCAGCAGTTTTCCCAGGATCCAACCTACAGTTCTCTGTGATTATAGCTTTTGTACATGCTACAATGTTGAATACAATGTTTTAATATAATTGTTATTACTAATGAATTATTTCAGTTTAACTAGGGATTAAGGGGTTAATGTAACATTCCAGTTTATTAACTTTTATTATTTTTGATATGCAGATATGCACTTTTTACTGTGTTTACATAAATTCAGGTACTGCTCTTTTGAACGCAGAACAAAAAAGAAACAACTCATTCATTGGTCTTTTTGTTTTTCTTGCACATATTGTATGTACAAAATATAACATTATAAACAGCACTGTGTTTTACAGAGTATAATGTGTGTATAACAATTTGTGGTTCAGTGTTGAATTGAATCTAATAATAATATAATGATAGTTATAGTAATAATGGTAACAGATTTTAAATAGATTTTTGGTTGTGTTTACAAGATATAACAGAGAGTAACTAAATTGTATGTGTTTGTTTGTGAGTGTGTTGACATGTTTGCCTCTTAAATCTGAAGAAGACCACCAATTTCCACCATCAAACTGATCCCGAACAGGGCTGGCAGTATGTTTAGGCATGGAGACAGACTTCAGTTGTTGTTTCAAATGATGATGTTGCATCAGATTGTTGCAGCTGAGACACAATATTTCCTGAATGTGTCTCTAATGTGAAGAGCCTCTTCAGATGCACGGTTTTTGAGAATAGATAAGGTTAGAGGAGGGGGCCTTGAGTTATAAAAGAGGTTGAGAACTACTGTGGCCTATATGCTAGTTTTAATACCTTTCAGATGCCGCAGTTCTGTATCTGTGTCCATACCTCAGACATACTGCCAGTCTCTGTTTCTGGTCAATTGATTCACGGAAATTGGTGGTTTTCTTTTTTATATGCGGCTCCAGTATTGCTAGAAAAGTATCAAACTGAGGCACTGATATCCTGAACTAAACGTTGAATCTCTCGGGATCATCCCGCAGCTCTTTGATAAGAAGGTGGAACTCTCCTTCCTCTCTGTGCAAGCTAAGGATTGGATGGACCCAATATTTCCTCAGTCTTTTTCTTTTTTAAGAAAAGAGAGGACAACAAAATCATCCTCACTGCTTGAAGACATTTTGTATGGTTTTGTGACTTTCTCAGTGTCTGTAAATCCACGTGTTTATCCACATTCATTTCACAATTGTCTACTACAAATAAGTCACTTTTCCATTCATCAGTGCTGTTCCTCTGCAGTCTTACGTTTATAAGAGCAGAACCTTCTAATTGGCTAGTAATGTTGGTTTGGTTCAGAGTTAAAGCAGCGTTCCTCTGATACCATTGGTAGGCAAATTCATGAACTCGAATATCATATTTTTATGATTTTTTTTTTATAAATATAGGATTATATCTTTTCATATGTCGGAGATCCGGCATGGTGTCAGAGAACTTTAAGCCATAAGAATATGAAGAATATCAAAAAATCAGGAGTCAGCTGTCCACAGTAGTCCTCAAGATATCAGCACAATAACACACTCAACAAAATATCCTTTAATTATCGTTATCCACAAAAAAAATAAATAAAAAAAAATAAATAAAAAAATACAATTCCAGAAAATATCAAGATATTATTTTTAGACAATATTGCACACCCCCATGTGGGCATTTGTAAAATACACAACAAATGCATCCCGTATTGATTTACGTTTTACCTTAAAATAGGAGACAATTCTGTATTTTAAGAAACGTGTGTCAATCCTAGTACTGTACATCATTAGAAAGATCAAAGATTCAATTTTACTCTACTATAATCTTATAGTAACAGTATTTGCATCTCATACACTTTAATTATGACACCCACATGACATTCTTCAAACATATCCTTCATTTGTGTAGAACAAGGATCAAATGACTGAGTTGAGCTTTGAAAATGAAACCAACCTGTTTGTTCCTCAGCATCTTCATGTTTCAAGCTGAAAACTTCTGCAATCCTTATGTCTTCACTCTCCTCTTTAATAAAGGCCATCTTTACAGCAGCGTCACACGGATCTCAGTCACTTCAGCAGCAGTTTATCTGAGAAAAACAAAACACAAACTAAATGTCTGGATGTGTCTCAGTCAGCTTCCTATTTCAGTAGTCAGCGCACTGGTTAGGGAGCCACAGTGACAATTAAAACAAGTTCATAGAAAACATAGACCTTTTAAATGTCCTTCAATTTCTTGAGGTTTTTTTCAGACAAAAAACACTCATAACTAGAACTACAAATTACTAAAAGAACACTAATTATACCAGCAAAGACACAACTGTTTATATATTTATCGTTTGCTATTTAATGATGTTTATATTAAATTCAGTAGATTATACTGTTATGGAAACATTTGCAGTTGGATTGTGAAAATGATCTTATAGCTCCTATATCTTTGTCTTCTCGTTGCATTTACACTGTTTTAACCCACAGCTGTCGAGATCATTGTACAAAACATTTGGTTTCAACTTCCAAAAAATCTGTCAGTTGCTGAATTTGTGTTTTGATCAGCTGATTCTCGATATAGACGGGTGAAACTGCACATTTGCTGAGGGGTGTGCAAGATCAGTGTTGGCACCCCAATATTCATTTGCATCATTCCCTAAGTTTTTTTTGTTGTTGTTGTTTGTTTTTTTTTGACTTATAGAGGTAATTCATGGGCAATTTGCCATGATTAAGTGAAAGATTTCTGCCACCTGGAAGAAAAACAAAAACTATTAAAATTAATATCATGATATTCTCACTATGAGCACTAGATGGCAGCATATGTTCATTTATTGTCTCATTTAGTCTACTGTTTGCACTCCATAATATAGCTCTCTTCAAGTTTTACTTTTATATATATATATATATATATATATATATATATATATATATGTGTGTGGACATTATAAAATCACTATTATAACATTTAAAACATCACTTCTTTGTCAAGGTTTAGCATGGTTTTGTACTGTAGTGCTACCAGACCAACATTACTGTTTTTTACATGTTTTTTTTAAAGAATAAAAAATTCTAAAAAGATAAAAACATGTATTATTATTATTATTATTATTATTATTATTAATTGTTGTTGTTGTTGTTGTTGTTGTTGTTGTTGTTGTTGTTGTTGTTGTTGTTGAAAACAGATGTAGAAGTTGTTCAGGTTTCTTTGATGAATAGAAAGTTCAGAAGAACAGCATTTATCTGAAATAGAAATCATTTGTAACATTATAAATGTCTTCATTGAAGGATCTGATGATCCTCAAATGCAAATTGTGTGTTTTGCTTCACGAGAGCAACCATACATTTGTGTCGTTGTTGTTTTTTACTTTGTTTTTATATTCTTAATTTATTCTTCATTCCTTTATTCATTTATAATAATTTATCATTTAATCATTTTATTATTCCATTTAATCATTTATATTAGTCATTACAGTCATTTATATATCGATTACATTGATTCATTAATTGATTAGTCGTTTATATTATGTTATATTATTGTTGTTTTTATTATATTTTTCCATTGTTGTTTAGTCTTATGACTGTGTGGTTTCAAGGGCTGTTTGTCTTCATGAATAAGAGATATGAGGGACTCTTTATGAACCTCAAGGTTTATGGGATGTTGTTGTGAAGACGTTTGCTATAACAATACTTGTTGAATTTCTGTTCTTCAGACGAAGTCTGAGCATTGAGACATTCACAACTAAGACTATTCAATAAACTCTGCTCCTTTTATCATCATTACTTCATCTCCTGCTTCTGCTGACGAGTTTTTCTGTTACCGGAAAAGCTGATATTTTCTGACGGGATCCGGCGTCCGGGGTTGGATCCTAATTGTCTAGGCATGAGGAGCGCGATCTAACATCATCATCACTTTTGATCGATTTAAAGTATCCTTGCTAAATAAAAGTGATCATTTCTATACTTTCTGATCTGTGAATCTTTCTGTTCATTAACGAGTCCTGACAAAAATGTACTTGTGTTTTAAATATTGATAATTATAATACTAATAAATGTTTATTGAACAGCAAATCAGTATATTAGAATGATTTCTGAAGGATCATGTGACACTGAAGACTGGAGTAATGATGCTGAAAATTTAGATTTGATCACAGAAATAAACTGCATTTTAAAATATATTCAAATAGAAAGCGGTTATTTGAAATAGTAATACTATTTCACAATATTACTGCTTTTGCTGAAATAAAAGCAATAATATTTGCTGAAATAAATGCAGGCTTGGAAGAATATCTTTAAAAACATTAAAACTCTTACTGTTCAAAACTTTTGACTGGTAGTGTATGAAGTAACACGAATAAATAATAAAAACGCATCTACCTGAATCACACAAATGAACTATTTTGAATTCAAAACGACAATTTCAGATAAAGGTGTCTAGCTTGTGTCCTCATTAATGATCTTCTCCTCTCAAATTTAAATCAAACGCCTATTCACAGACATATCTGACTTTTTTATTGATTTATTTATTTATTTTGAGCAACAGAGATTACTCTGAAATGAACCGATATTAACGTTAATCACTTTGCCTTCTTAGGCAACAACTAAAAACCAAAGAGATAAATTCTACAACAACTCCATCTTTCCTACTGCTTTGTCTGATCACCATTTTCTTTCTATTGATATCACAACCTCTTCGAACACTTTGAAGCTTTCATACTGGAAATTTAACAACAAATTATTACTAGATCACAACTTTGTTCACTCTTTTTCTGCTTTCTGGGAGATCTGGAGAGAGAAAAAAGTTCAATTTAAGTCCCTGAGCCAGTGGTGGGACATTGGCAAAGTACAAATTAAACTCTTTTGCCAGAATTACTTTGCTCACAATAAAAGTTTTTTGGATAATAAGATGGCACAACTCGAACAGGAAATACTTTGGCTAAACACTGATGGGGATAGTGGTAGTGATAGATGGATTCTGCCTCAGTTGTCTTATTGATGAGACATAGTGCTTATTATTAACAATCTGGCAGCTTCCATGATGTGGCATCGCTTAAGTGTTCTTGAGCCACCAAAAGTTTTATTGCAGCACTTGCAGAAAGTGATTTCTTTTGGGATGGCTATCTCTGGCTGCACATCTCTATTTGCCAGTTAATGAAGACGGACAAGGGCTGATTGATTTGGGGTCAAAAGTTAAATCTATGAGGCTCAAGACAGTCCAAACTTTACTTCATCCTGTGGTTTTCAGGCCGTGGGTTTCGTTTGGATTAGCTCTGCTCAGAGCTTTTGGTGGTTTTGGTCTTGATAGGCAGTCGAATGTCTAATTTTAATATAAACTTTTCACCAGATGTAATGTTTTATAATTCTGTGCTAAACTCTTGGTCCATTTTTAAACTGGGTAGAAATGAGAGCAATCACTTTGGTCTGGATGAACCACTGTTTTATAACTGTTTATTAGACTATAATATTTGCTCTTCCAATGCATTTGTCAAATCCTTTATGGATAAAGGATTGACTAAACTCTCAGATCGTGTTGACACTTCCTCAAAGGCTTGGCGGTCAGTGGTAGACACCTGTATTCAGGCTGATTTCAGGTCAGTTAGAGTGATAAAACAGCTCATAGGTGGGCTCTTCCCTCCACACTCCTCCTGTTTGTTAACCAGTTTCTGTCAGGTGGTCCATCCAGAGTTCCTTTTCCCAAGTTACTTGTGTCTCCTAATGTTTGTTTGTATAATGATCAAGAAGGAAAGCTGCTGTCCTTTAACAGGCTGCAAGAGCTCGATCTTCAGGTGGCCGGAAAGAGAGTTCTCTATCATCTATGTGTTAAAGTAGTTTATTCTGAACAAATCAAAGATAGAAGTGACACAAAATGGAGAGAGTTTTTAACAGCCCCTGCTGAGATTTCTCCTTCCTGGAGGATTCTGTACAAGGGCCCTTGTTACGACCCTGTTTAGGGACCAACATAAGGCCATTCTAAAACCAACAAACAAAAACAGTGGCCAGGGCAAAAAGTTAAAAGTTTTATTGTATAAGTAAAGAAATATGGTCAAAAGAGAAAACAGAAAGAAAATACATTTAAACTTAAATAAGTCAAAAATAAGGACTGGTGAGCTAACTAACATAAACTACAACTTACTAAAGAGCTAAGAAAACTTCCCATCTCCCGAAGAAGAAATTAAATACAACAAAAGTCTTCCGGTCAGCTCACTTGCCTATACTTTCTATGTAGTCTGGAATAACTGAACAAACAATCACTCACCATCCTTAAAACAAAAGAAAATAAAGAAACCAAAGCCAAGAGGCAAACACAAAACAAAGTTCCCAGGGCAAGCCACCGTTGAAGTGCCATCAGCAGCTCTTAAATAGGCAGTGGCTTCAGGTGTTCATACTAGTCTCTGCCCCCATCCAATTAGCAGCTGCACTGCAGGGGCTTCCTAAACGTTCTGGAGATCTACAGTGGAGGCTTTTACATTGTACTCTGCCTACTAACTCTCATGTTTCCAAATTTAATTTGAATGTTTCTCCATCCTGTTTTTTTTTTCTGTATTCAATCTGAATCTGTTTTCCATGCTTTCACAGAGTGTTTTAGACTAGTTCACGCTGCTTGAAAGATTATTTGGAGGTTTGGGCTTTGTCTTTAGCAAGACCCTGTTTGTTTTTGGATGTAAATATTCGAGAGCATGCAGTCAACAGTGCCATTTGGACGTCTCGTAGTTTGGCTGCTGCGTTGATGTGCTGTAACCCTGTGAAAAAAATGTCATTATTCCACAGATATTGACCTCAACACTAGAAACATGGCAAATGTGCATCAACATACAAAGTATTGTTGCGAGACATAGATGGATTTTTCAAGCGCAGGTTATTGACAAGCTGATGCAAGAAAGCCTCAATGATCTAACATCAATCAGAAATCAAAATCATGATTTGTTGATTTTTGCAATGTGTTTAGATGATCATTTGTGCATTTTTAAATATATATTTCATGATCGTTCTTCTGTGAGCCAGTTATGAGGCTGAAGTATTCGGAAGTCTCTGTGGAAGAGGAGCATGGTCTTTTTAAACTGGGAAGAGATCACAGAAGCTACCAGGTCTGTCTCATCTTTTTTCCCACAATGCAGTTGGCTAAGGGTGGAGAAAATATTATATTACAATAGATATGAAACAGTTACTGCTGTTGGTGCAATCTGTTGACATTGTGAGGGACAACAAAAATGATGATGTGAATAGAAAACAAAATGAGATGCTTCTTACCTGTTTCTTTGATTGTTTGACTTTGTTATAGAGCTTACTGAAATTCTGGTACGCTGGGCTTGTCCTGTGAAGTCCTAGATCCCCTAAAGACAATTATAACATTGTAAAAGTACTGGACACAAATACTGTATTGATGCAAAATAGTTCTCATGAATCAGTTTCATTTATTGACGTGACTTATACCTAGCGAACATCATTGCAGACCACAGAAGGGCATGCGGGAAGTGAATGTAGTGTGTAATAAATGTTGGAATCACCATGAAGGTTGACAATGTTTTTGACATTAAGTTTAAAGGTATCCCTATAGATTGCTGGGTTTTATAGTGATCCGCTACATTTTCTCCATTGCAAGGGCTGCAAAAAAGCACTGTTGATCTACAAAGCAGCTCATCCATCTCTCTTAGTGTTGAACAGCATGTCACCAGACTTAAAGGTGGACATTCAGGCTCTTCTTTGTGGCATGGAGGCAACTGACCATCCTGAGTATCTGAATATTATACAAAAAACTAAATGATTGAAAAGTATTGCACAGGCAATATTTACATGTGGCATTAATGCTTCAACATAATGCTATAAAAGCAAGAGCTTAGAAAGGATCAACAAAAAATATACATTGAATCAACATGATACTATTAGTAAATAAATATTACTAGAAGTGTTTTTATTGCTATTAACAATCAGCATTAGTGCGTGCAAATCGTACTTCGTTATTAACTTTGTATAGAAAAGCTGAAATCAAGACAATGCCATTTTTAGATTGAGTGTTGAAATGTGTAACAACTTCATTATTTTCCACAAAATATCCAAAGTAAAATGCATGTGAAATAAATGGCTAGATATGAATTTGTGTACTGGCTTCAATATTAATAAAGTAAATAAATAGGTATACTCTCTCATAATAATGAGTTAATGTATACTTTCCAAGCAGATACCAACCAGTCAGAAAATGTTCTGTCGCTCAACGTTAAGATGTACGACCGATAGAAGTTCACATATAAGCTGTGCAATTGTTGGAGTAATTGTTGTTTTAATGATGTCAAATATGTGACTCACTTTGCCAAAAACAAAGAAAAGTCCATTCATAAAGACTTGTTCAATCATTGAATGAATCGGTTGAATAAATGATCCATCATTCATTCAGTTTTATTTATCATAAACAAGCCAGCACAAAAACACCGTTACATATCATTATAGAAAAAAATCACACAAATATTGAGATAACTTCTGTTTTTTAAATCACAACCAGAATGAATGTAAAAAATAAAATAAAATGCAATTGCTGTGGGAGGAGCTGATAAGCTGAAATTAAATAAATTAATAAATAAAATCAGATTTTACGATCATGTTACTGGACCCACATGGCAATTTTTAGTGTCTGCATCAAATTATATTTACAAAATCAATTAATCAATTAAATGCATGTTTCAGATAACTTTTGTGAAAACAAAATGTCAAATATAGGTGAAATAATGTGTCACAGACGCGGTCTCTGTGGCTCCCTCTAACCGCCGCCAGCGGGAACCTTCCCCGGACTTTTAATGAACTACATTTCCCTCTCCCCGTACCTGGGACGTCCACTTCCGGTTCCGGGTCCCCTCCGGGCACTTCCTCTCTGTCGGCCATTTTAGGGCTGCTTTCGCGGCCGGTTCCTCGCGAAGTTTTGCATAGTCTTCTATCAATCCTGAGCGTTTATTATTTCTGACTGCCTTTGTTACCGACCGGACTGTTTATCGTTATATCGTTTCTGCCGCCTGCCTTATCGACCTCCCGCCTGGACTCTCGTTTCCCGTTTGGATTACCTGCACCACTCCTGTCTGCCGTTACCGAACTCTGCCTGTTTTCACGCTGTTTTGCTTAATAAAGCATGTCGCAAATGGATCCAACGCCTCTGGATGATTCATTGACTACGTCACAGAAAACTTCGCCATCTTCGGATCCAGCGACTGTTCAGCGTTTGACTACTGAGCTAACCGCCCAGGCATCCGTGCTCACGGTCCATCAACAACAGCTGGAGCACCTCTCGAGCCTCACGGATCAACTGGTAAGATCTCTGCAACGCCTGCAAATGATCACCCAACCCACCGCATCCGTTCCCTCCACTCCACCACTGGGTGCACAGTCGGCCGCCGCTAGCCCGCGGCTAGCTTTCCCGGAGAAGTTTGATGGAACATCTACCAAATGTAAGGGATTTTTGCTACAATGCTCACTTTTCGTTAATCAACAGCCACATCTTTACCCTAATGATGAGAGCAAGATCGCCTTTGTCTGTTCGCTCCTCTCCGGGAGAGCTCTTGATTGGGCCACTGCTGTTTGGGATTTGGACCGCCCCACTTTTCCCTCGTTTTCGGCCTTCCTGCGGCGCTTTAAGGAGGTATTTCAGCCTAGTTCTGAGAGCGGAGAGGCCGGGGAGCAGCTGATGTCCCTGAAGCAGGGCAGGGGAACTGCGGCGGACTTCGCCTTGACCTTCCGTACCCTCGCGGCACAGAGCGGATGGAATGACGAACCCCTCAAACTCCACTTCCGCAAGGGCTTGCATCCAGACCTCCAGATGGAGCTAGCATGCCGGGACGAGGGTCTCAACTTGGATCAGTTTATCGATCTAGCCATTCGAGTGGATAATGTAATGAGAGCTCGCAGGCCTGCCAGATCGTTTGCTACCCCGCACTTCTCTTCTCCCGCTGCCGCTGAAGCTGCTCCGGAACCAATGCAAATTGGAGCCACCAAGCTGTCCCTGGAGGAGAGGGAGAGAAGGCTTCGGGGCAATCTATGCCTTTACTGCGGTCTGGCAGGACACATCAGAGCTACCTGTCCCACGCGACCACCACGCCCACCTACCTCGGTGAGTAGTAACAAGTCACATTCTAACCGTTGTGAAATGCCAGTGATTCTAGTATCTGATAACATTCCCATTAAAACCACTGCCTTAATAGATTCCGGCGCCGCCGGGAATTTTATAGACGCTGACTTTGTTACTGCTCACCACTTACCCACTCTCTCTTGTACTCCACATGTGGCAGTGGCCGCCCTCGATGGGCGGCCGCTAGGATCTGGCCGTGTCCACCTCACCACCCAGGACATCATCCTGCAGGTTGAACCCTCTCATCAGGAGACCATCCGTTTCTTCATCATCACCTCACCTCAGTCACCCGTCATCCTGGGCTACCCCTGGCTAAACCTGCATGAACCCACCATCTCCTGGGCGGATCGTACCATCATTCACTGGTCTAACACCTGCCAACTATCCTGCCACCTAACCTGCTCCACCCCAGCGAACGTTCAGCCATCCCACACTCTACCAGAGGAATATCAAGATCTATACGAGGCCTTCAGTCGCACCAAGGCCACCCAGCTACCTCCTCACCGCCCCGGCGACTGCGCCATCGAACTCCTCCCTGGATCTACCCCGCCTAGAGGCCGAGTATTTCCTCTCTCCCAACCTGAGACGGAGGCCATGAACACATACATCCGTGAGGAGTTAGCCAAGGGCTTCATTAAACCTTCCACCTCACCAGCCTCAGCAGGGTTCTTTTTCGTGAAAAAGAAGGACGGCGGTCTCCGCCCCTGCATAGACTATCGTGGGCTCAACGAGGTGACCGTTAAGTACCGCTACCCGCTCCCACTCGTCCCATCCGCCTTAGAACAACTAAGGAACGCCAAGATCTTCACCAAGCTGGACTTACGCTCGGCCTACAATCTGGTCAGGATTCGTGAGGGGGACGAGTGGAAGACGGCCTTCTCGACCACCTCAGGCCACTACGAATATCAGGTCATGCCCTTCGGCCTAGCCAACAGCCCGTCGTTCTTCCAGGCCTTCGTCAACGAGGTTTTCCGGGAGATGCTGAATCGCTGGCTGATCGTTTATATCGACGACATCCTCATCTTCTCCAACTCTTACGAGGACCACGTCAAGCATGTCAGAGCTGTTCTCAAGCGTCTCATCCAGCATCAACTATACGCTAAGGAGGAGAAATGCGAGTTTCACCAGCACAGAATCTCCTTTCTCGGGTATGTCATCAGCCCGCAGGGAGTCGCCATGGACGAAGGAAAGGTCAACTCTGTTCTTACCTGGCCCCGTCCCACTACATTGAAGGAACTCCAGCGCTTCCTGGGATTTTCTAATTTCTATCGCCGATTCATCCGTCAATTCAGCTCAGTTGCCGCTCCACTCACGGCCATGGTCAAAAAGGGGAATCATCGCCTCTCCTGGTCCCAACCAGCCGTCCAAGCTTTTGAGGACCTCCGTCGGAGATTCTCCACAGCGCCCATTCTTCACCACCCTGACCCCGACAAGCCCTTCATCGTGGAGGTGGACGCATCTAGTACGGGCGTTGGTGCTGTCCTCTCTCAGCGACACGGCGAACCTGCCAAGATGTTCCCTTGTGCTTACTATTCCCACAAACTAAACCCTGCGGAGAGGAATTACGACGTTGGAAATCGGGAGTTACTGGCGATCAAATTAGCACTCGAGGAATGGCGGCACTGGCTCGAGGGTGCAAAATACCCCTTTACAGTTCTGACGGACCATAAGAATCTGGAATATCTCCGATCAGCCAAGTTACTAAACCATCGCCAGGCTAGATGGGCTCTATTCTTTACACGCTTTCAGTTCCAAGTCACATACCGCCCAGGCTCTCAGAACACAAAGGCTGACGCTCTCTCACGCATCCATGAACCCGACTGTGTCACCTTCCCCACTGAAAATATCCTGCCTACTTCCATCATAGTAGCCCCGGTTGCCTGGGATATTATGACCGAAATTGCCGAAGCTCAAGCTCAGGATCCGCCTCCCGCTGCCTGTCCCGACCGCCTCACCTATGTTCCACCAGGTCTACGCCAGAGAGTCCTGTTCGAGGTTCACTCCGCTACCAGCTCGGGACACCCAGGTATTGAGGCTACCCTCCATCTGTTGAATAACCGTTTCTGGTGGCCCACTCTGCGTCCTGACACGATCAACTTTATCCACAACTGCACCGTTTGCAACACCTCCAAGGTTCCTCGACGTCTACCTGCTGGTTTGCTACAACCACTACCTGTCCCTCAGCGCCCCTGGTCTCATATCGCCATTGATTTCGTGACAGATCTCCCACCTTCCAACGGACACACCACCATCCTCAGTGTCATCGACCGTTTCTCCAAGGGTTGTCGCTTCATTCCCCTTCCCAAGCTACCAACCGCCATGGAAACCGCTGAACTATTATGCAACTCCGTGTTCAGATTTTATGGACTACCTGAGGACATTGTGTCGGACCGCGGGCCCCAGTTCACCTCTCGTCTCTGGACAAACTTCTTCCACCTGCTCGGAGTTAACATCAGCCTCACCTCGGGGTACCACCCGGAGGCCAACGGCCAAGTGGAGAGATTAAACCAGGAGTTGACCCGCTTCCTACGCTCTTACTGCCAAAATCATCAAGAAGACTGGAACCGCTACCTGCTCTGGGCCGAATATGCCCAGAACTCAATACGCAAACCCTCCACTAACCTCACCCCGTTTCAGTGCACCTTAGGCTTCCAGCCACCTCTATTCCCCTGGTCCGGGGAACCCTCCGAACTTCCAGCGGTCAACTCCTGGTTCGAGCGCAGCGAGGAGATCTGGAACATGGCCCACGTCCACCTCCAACGGGCCGTGCGCCGCTTCCAGATTCAAGCAGACCGCCGGCGCAGGCCTAGCCCCGCCTATAAACCTGGACAGTGGGTTTGGCTCTCGACCCGGGACCTTCGCCTACGCTTGCCATGCAAGAAGCTCAATCCCAGGTACGTGGGTCCTTTCAAGATTATTAAACAAATTACTCCCGTCTCTTTCCGTTTAGAACTCCCAGCCCAGTACCGTATCTCACCCACTTTTCATGTGTCTCTGTTCAAGCCTGCTGGCGATCCGGAAGGAGTGGAGGGCCTAGACGAGACCGCTTCTCAGGGACCTCCCCCCATAGTCGTGGACGGCGAGGAGGCCTACCGGGTGAACATCATCCTGGACTCCCGACGCCGGAGAGGTCGCCTCCAATACTTAGTCGACTGGGAGGGCTACGGCCCAGAGGAAAGATCTTGGGTCGCTGCAGGAGACATCCTCGACCCATCCCTCATCACTGACTTTCACTCTGCACACCCAGAGCGACCAGCTCCTCGTGGTAGGGGCAGACCTCGGCGTCGGGCACCTCCTCGCGCCAGGAGTCGCTCGTTGGGGGGGGGCTCTGTCACAGACGCGGTCTCTGTGGCTCCCTCTAACCGCCGCCAGCGGGAACCTTCCCCGGACTTTTAATGAACTACATTTCCCTCTCCCCGTACCTGGGACGTCCACTTCCGGTTCCGGGTCCCCTCCGGGCACTTCCTCTCTGTCGGCCATTTTAGGGCTGCTTTCGCGGCCGGTTCCTCGCGAAGTTTTGCATAGTCTTCTATCAATCCTGAGCGTTTATTATTTCTGACTGCCTTTGTTACCGACCGGACTGTTTATCGTTATATCGTTTCTGCCGCCTGCCTTATCGACCTCCCGCCTGGACTCTCGTTTCCCGTTTGGATTACCTGCACCACTCCTGTCTGCCGTTACCGAACTCTGCCTGTTTTCACGCTGTTTTGCTTAATAAAGCATGTCGCAAATGGATCCAACGCCTCTGGATGATTCATTGACTACGTCACAGAATGTCCCATCATCATTCAGCATAATATATTTTTATATAAAACAACGTCATTATTCTGACCTGTACTAATTCAAATATGTCAAAGAAAAATATAATTTGATTATATTTTAAATGATTAAAAATGTTGTGAAGGATAGTGGTAAATATAAAGATTTAAAATGTCAATTTCACTAGATATGAGCTTTAAATATAGTATTTGAATATGTCCAGATTATTTTTGCTCTAAATATGCCTGATTTGTATGCATTTATTGCTACACATTTTTTTCTTTGAATATGTGACACATTTAAGCATCTATATCTATCACAATTGGCACATTTTTATTTCTAATTCTAACATTATTCTGTTTCCTTTCTAAGAGAGCAGCAGATATCTAGGAAGAAAACATTTTAAAGTATAAAGTCTGGGAAATGCACACGTTTGTAACAAACGGCGCTCAGTCTGTTGACACCAATGAAATGAGCATTAAATGAACATTTGCAGGAGATCTGAAGACATCAGCATAATAAATGAGCTGAAAACAGAAAGATCATGTTAATGTTGATGAGCCTCAGATGATCAACACTCATTCAACATCATCTCACTTTATTCTGATAGAAACTCAATATTTGAGATAAAAGCCTATAAACCAAAGATAATACTGATATTTCTCACAATATGAAACACACAAACACTAAAACACTCATCTTCATCAAACACATATCAATATAAATATAGTCTGCTTTTATTATTTCAATTATGAACAGAGACCATAAACCAAGGAATATGTATTGTGTCCATTGTCAAACTTTATATGTATCTATATGAACATTAAAATGGCTCATTATGGGCTCAGCGTAAGGAATTAATGTAAAGAAACACATTTGATCTGTCGAAGATGTCAGAAGAGTAGAACTAAAATCACAGCAGAAACACTTGAGATGAAGCTCAGTGTACTGTAGTTAGTATGCTACACTTTAAGAAAAGTCTGTTCAATCAGCACAATGTACTGTGTTCATCTGAAGAAATGTTGTGTATTGATTTTTCACAGGTTTTTCAAATTTAAACTGCATTTTGTTTTCTTAGGTTGCAACTTAGAAAATGATCAATACTTTTTTCATTGTTCTGCATATTTTTACCTGATCAACAAGTGCAGGTTCAAACTAATAACAAGGTGTTCTCATAAATGAACAATTATCATAAGAACAGCTTAATTCATGTGATATGTGTACTGCTAGACACCGTTGATTTACAGTTTTTGTGGAGTTTAGAGCGAAAATGTGTGTTTGTTTCTATCATTTGAGTCAGGAATGGTTTTTAAGGCTTCAAAAGATAGAATTTGGAGGACATCTGCTTTACTATTAATGCTTAAATGTGCAAATTAGTTAAAAATGATTCAGCTGATTTTCAAATCTGCTTTTCCACACAGAAACTGATGTCCAGTGAAGCTCCTCCTTCAACAATCACACATTCAGCAATAAATGCTGGAATATTGCCATCGGTTTACAAGTGAAGACGAGCATCAGATCATCAGATCATCAGGAAGAGCTGAAATCTGCAAACACTGAGTTTATTAAAGAGGACAGAGAGAAGAAGAGATGAATCCAACACACTGAACATACTGAAGGTTGGTGTTTATTCTTCATTAATAATGCTGATGCTTATAAATCTTCAAGTAGTTGAAGTAGTAAAATACCAACAGCATTAATTAGAAAGATTGATTGTGATGCGATCGGTAATAGCTGTACATTTCTGTAACGCATGTGACTTGAGGCTGAGCTCTAATTGGCTTATTTCAGATTAGCACTGATTTCACATGAGCAGGAGAAGCATTTCTATTACATTCATTCATTCATTTATACTGTCTTCATCTGGAACTGTTGAAGCTGATCTGAATAATGCCACTATATATTGCCTTCTGTATATCTGCTTTACATCTGAAATTAGATCTCAATTTATTCACAATTTAACACATTTGCAACTCTGATGCTGTATTTTTCAACAAGAGCACTGATACATGGTCGCTAGGGTATTCTTCATGGTTGCTATGGTACTCTGGACTGTTGCTATGGATAGGGATTTGTGGCTCATCAGTGTTTGTCATTGGTCAGATATGATGAAGATGATTTATTTGAGCCCTTCATCACATGTTTTAATAATTGTTCATTTTTAAAGATGAATAAATGTACTTGTTTTCTGGTCTGATGTTCAGATCAACAGTCTCTTACTCATGTGATCTGGATTAAATATTGAAACATGATGAAAGATGAAAGCAGGAAGATCCAGACCTACAGATTACTGACTATTGATCGACAAGATCCTCAGAGAGGAAGAATAATCAAGACACCAGAAGAATGGTAAGAGTGTGTGAGTGAAGGTGGTGGTGAATGTGTGTAGATGTGTGTTAGTTACAGGATCAGAGAATGACACCGTTCCTCTGTCATAGTCCAGATTCACTCTCACACGATCAAGACGCTGTTTAACACGGAAACCAGAACCTGGAGACAATCTGTACCACACACACCAGACACCAGTGTTAAAGAAACCACCTCCCTTCCTCTGGTTTGATGCTGTAGTTACTCCAAGACTCCAGTATTTACAGTAGCTCCACATCCCAGCAGTGTGTTCCTGAGTTAAAACCCTCTGAACCCAGAACACAGGGATCACAGTCAAATCTCTCTGGATTATCAGGAACAGGTTGATCGTTGTCGCTGTATCTCACACTGGTCAGATCATCAGACAGAAGGAGAGCTGGATGAGCCGTGTTTGGATCCAGAATCACAGGAGCTGATGAGACACAATCAACAGATGCTGTTATTCTGATGTTCATATAATGATCAAGAGTGAACCCAACACAGATGATTATGAATTATGACACTCGTCCTGTTGATCAAACACATCAGACATTTTCCTCTCATCACTGTCAGTCATTCTCTGTCTGATTTATCAATACTGAAAGTTCAATCAGAAACACTGAGTGACACAAACTGAACACATATTCATTTCATTTACGCTCTCATTTATATTACATTATAGTCAGAAGATGCTTTAATACAAAACCTTACCTTTGAACACAACTTTACACAGTGATTTCATATTCAAATGAGATAAACTATAATAATAATGCAGAACAAATAATGATTATAGCAAGTCTTGTATGAGTTTTTTTTTATGTTACCTACTTATTAAAAATAAATAAAGTAGATATTATTTTACAATAATGCAATATAATAATAATAATAATAATAATAATAATAATAATAATAATAATGTGTTTGCTGATATGAACAAAATCTAAACTTATTCAATTATGCATTCATTTTATCAGTAATATAAAAATAAAGATGAAAATATGTTATAAATATTAAATAAAAATCTAAAAAGTTGTTTTGGCAACTAATCTAAATAAAATAAATTAATATTGTTTTTATTAATGTAAATATTAAGTTAATATTACTGAAAGTAAAACGGAAATATAATTATTTATAATTATATATATATTAAAAATTAAGTCGATTTTTTTTTTTTTTTTACAGAAATAAACACAGGATGAAACACATACAAACTTATATAAATTATAATAAAAAAAATATAAAAACAATAATGCAATAATAATAATAATAATACATTTGCTGATATGAACAAAATTAACAATTTATTTAATTCATCAGTAATTAAAATAAATATATATATATATATATATATATATATATATATATATATGTATGTATGTGTACACACACACACACGCATTACAAAATTAAAATCTAAAAAAATATATAATTAAATGATTTAAAAAGTTGTTTAGACAACTACTCAAAATAAAATAAATTAACATTAAGTATTAAATTAGTAGTTCAACTGAAATAATAATAATAATATATAATAACAATTATACATATTAAACAAATATGTACAAAACACATACAATTTATTTTAATTGTAATAAAAGCATATTTATAAATGAAACATATTTCTAAGCATTAATAAATTATTAAAGTAGCATATACTTGAGTAATTTTACTTGATTACTGTATTATTTTGGGATATTAGTAGTTTATTCAAGTACAGTTTAAAGTGTCTACTTGTACTTTTACTTGATTACATTTCTGAAGGAAAAGCAGTGCTTCTTATAATTTGATTTCAACTTGAAAAGTACTGCATTTGTGCATTTTGTATTTCTCTTCATTAAATATGGTTGATGGAGGCTCAAACGAGGTTTGTTTTTCTGCATCAATCACATCCGTTTCAGCTTCAGTTATAACTTTCATCAGCTAAATTCCTGTCTTCAAAACTTCTTTGCCATCAAATGTGAGGAAGTATATTAAGGTAGCTCAGTTTATTCATGATTTATTCATTATTTCTGTCTGTTTTGATGTAGCCATTAGCTGTCTATGTACTATATTGACTGAGTGCAAATCAAATCAGTGATAAGAATTTAAATACAATTCATGTTTTAGTGCCATGATTACTTTTGACATTAAATGTTACAAAAATCTCCAAAAAGTGTGTAAATGAACATTGTGTGTTAAATTAATTGTAAACCGTGTTTAGTGATGGTTTACTTACCTGGGAGTATAATAATCATATATTGAGGAACAATTAGGACTGGCAATCAATTATTATTTCATCTAAATAATGCTCATTAATCTAATTAGTCATCAATGTCCCTCATCAATAATAAGTTCTTATATTGTGTCTGGAATATATTTCTGGCCCAAAAATGACAATTCTCTCATCATTTATTCATCCCAGATGTTTCTGAATTTCTTCAGATGAACACAAAGATGTTTAGTGCATATAATTCAAGTGTACAGGGCCGCTTCAAAACCACACAAAGTAAAGCTGAAATAATTAGTATTTGTCTGTTTCTTACACGATTATTGTTCACTTCAGGAGAAATCAACAGGGGTTATATGGGATATAAGGGCTATATTTACTGTCTCCTTCTCTTTCTATATTTTTTGAAGCATCATCTTTGGACATGCTCTACACTTGCATTATGTGCAGAAAGATTGATTATTTTCTCTAAAACTCTTAGTTTGTGTTCATCTGAAGAAGGAGAATCATATACATATGGGATGGCATTAAGGTGTGAAGGATGGATTTTAATTGTTGTTTTTGCACTAGATAGATGTGTTTGATCTGCTTTTGTTTTCTGCCTTTAATCAGACTTTTCTATGCACTTTATTTTAAGCAATTTCACTTTGCATTGAGGAGATGGTTCAATATGACGAAACGAGAATCTCCTTTATTGTCTTTCTTTTTGCAGGTTGCTTCTACTTTTTAATCCTTGATCAAAGCTCAGATGTTCTGCAGTCAGACTCACTGTTCTGGACGATGTCCTGCATCTTCTTCCAGACTCTGAACGGCAGGTTGCCCAAGTAACGTGGCACATGAATCAAAGCTCCAGAAGGCGTCTGTGGATCCGGCTGTGAGATCTGGACTCTGGAAGAACATTCAGGAGTCAGAACTGCAGTGGCTTTGGATCAGAAGCAGAGAGACCAGAGACACCAGCAGATCACTCACCTTTCCATTGAGACTGGAAACTCCTGCAGAACAAACACACCATTGATCATCAACAACTCAATCAATCATCAATCAATCAATCAATCATCTGAAATCAGACCTTTAGAAAGCAGACATCACTGGCTTTCATCATCTCCTCCATGTCTTTGATTGTGTGTGAAAGAGCTGAGATGTGTCTGTTCATCTCCTCCAGCTTCTCCTTCATCATCTGCTTCTTCTGCTCCTCTTCCTCCCTCAGTGCAGTGATTGTAGCTTCTTCTTCATCTCTGAGAAACTGATGAAGCTTCTCAAACTGCTGTTTAATCTGACGCTCTGTGTGCTCAGCTTGAGACTGAAATCAAAGCACATTCACTTCAATCGTCTCCATCAACACACATCAACACAATCACATCATTCAGATCTGAGACAAACTAATCCATTATATTAAATATATCAGATCAGAACTGTATATAGTGATCCTACAGCTGGAATCAAAATCACTCTCCATTCAGTTTCCTCACCTTGATGTGTTCAACTGTTTTATCAAACTCTCCTTTCATTTCTTCATTGCGCTTAAGTTTCTCCTGTAATGATTTCAGTGCTGTATTGAGCTGCTCCTAGAATTAAACAAAATAAAAATACATAAAACACCAGATTACAGTGAAAAAAAGAAGAGAAGACTATAAAGATTCCCCAAATCTATGAAACTTTATTGATAATGGAGTTCAGCTGGACTAAACACAACCAGCTCTGATCAATCAAATCAACACTTAAACAGGGCTTTAAAACTACATAAAGTTGGATAAAACTAATTTCTCTTACCTTATATGATGAAACCACTTCACTGATGGGTCTGAATTTATGATTGTCATGTTGTTTTGAATCTCTGCAAACTAAACACACCAGCTGTTTGTCCTCCAGACAGAAGAGTTTGAGTTTCTCTCTGTGTAAACTGCAGATCTCCTCAGGTCCTGATGAACGCCTCTCATTTCTCTCCTTCAGGAACGACTCACACAAGTTTTTTAATGCCAGATTACATGGAGGTTCCTCTCTTGAGGATTTTTTGCACAATGGACACATTCGAGTACATGAGGTTCTCCAGAGCTGCTGAAGACACTCTTTACAGAAACTGTGACTACATGATAAAACAACAGGATCTGTGAAAATATCACAACAAACAGGACAAATATAATCATATTCAGCTTGTGAATGCATTTCCTCAGTATGAGCTCCAGCAATCTTTACTTTCTCTTTTGAATGAAGAAAAATAAAAACAAATGACCACGATTATTGTCTGATGTTAACTCAAAAATCCTTCTTGAAAATGTGTCCCTTTGTTCTTCACTGATCGCTGATTGCTTTCTGATTTTGTCCTGAAATTGAGAAAAGCGTCAGTCTGACCGAAAGGAGTGAAATAATGAGTTTCTTCCTGGTGAGTGTTTTAAGAGGGTGGATCAGTTTCTGATCATCTTTTGACTGTTGTACAGCAGGTCAGACAAGAACATCAGGACAAAATGCTTTCAAAATCAACACATTAGAGAACATACAGTCAAACCAAAATTAATTCAGACACCTTCAATATTTCTCACATTATCACAGTTTGTTCACTATAGTTTAGAAAATGGTATATAATAACATGTCATGAATTTAGATGTAAACTCCGTCAGAACAAACTCAATTTAACTCAACTAATTATTAACCAAACTTCATTTTGTTCAGTCTGTAGTGTAAAATATTTGCATTAGCAATTAAAGACAAAACACTGAAGCAAAATTGATGTCAGTGAAAGAGTATTTTCTGTCCTTCTCCAGACTGCTGCTGAGATTCAGATGGATGATCTCATACTGTGGACATTTAGAGCTCAAAACCGTCTTGTTGTTAAAAGTGATTTAGGAAAGATGAGAACTGGAAAGCGATTTAGAGACCAACTGGATCTGAAGAAGACGACTGGATTCCTGACCATCAGAAACATCAGAATCACAGACTCTGGATATTTTAAACTGCAAATCATCAACAACAAACATTCAGAAGATTCAGTGTGACTGTCACTGATGAGTAGAAGTGCATTTATTAATGTGTGTATGTTTTTTTATTTATTTATAGATAAAGATTACATGAGCAGCAATAACCACTAAAGATGTTTTTTAAGAGATAGTTAAGAATGTGCAAAATGTTGTCATGAAAGGAATGTTTGTTATGTTTCTCAGCATCACACTCAACAACATTTCTGCTGTCAGTGAAAAATGTGAAAACGTTGAACTAAGTTCTAATGCATTCTTGTGTGATGAGCACATGACAAACAGCAGGTTCAGAAGATGTGATCTGGAGAGTGTCGAGTCTCAAAGTAAACCATTCTCTGTCCACACTGAGGATGATCTGATGACACTGTGAACTGATCTGAATCACTACTAGCTTTACTTACACTGTTCACTTCATCTGAGCCAGTTCTAGACAGTAAAGATGATGAAAACACTGAACCATTCTTCACTTCAAACACTACTTTGCTTTGTCAGTGTTTAACTTGTACATTATAATCAAAGTGTAGATTTTTTTGGAGGCTTGTGTTTCTTCTTATTATTATTTGATTATTATTATTATGTTGATAAATTACCTGTGGCAATATCCAATTTCTCTTACTGCAACAAGATCTTACTGCTGGGAAGTTGTGCTTTACTTTATCTTTAAAGTTGGATGGATAAAGGGATTTATTGCTTATCTGATATTTTAGACCAATCAGCCTATTTGCTTTCTTATGAAAATTGTATGAACAAATGTTCATTTTCAGTTAATTATAAAGAAAATTATTCTGTAATGAAAGGCCTACTGATGTTGATGAGAAGCCATATGTTGTCAAGTAATATCCAGAGAACTGAGCCTCTACTTTATTTAAATGGTGTTGACATTAATAGTAAAAAGTGTACAATCAAGTTTATTTGTTTATTATTTTATAAAAATAGAGCTCTAAAGCCTAGAGGCAAATGTTTCTGGAATGTTTGTGTCATGAACTGCGCCGTTGTGGCTCCTTCCCTTCACCCCTAGAGGGAGCCTTCATTTCACTATGGACATTTACTCACTACATTTCCCATAACCCCATTCTCGTGCACTTCCTGTGTCCTCTCACCTCTCACCCCTCTCGGCCATCTTGCTTTTCACAGTATAAATGGACTGGTTTGTTCTCTGTTTATTCACAAAGTCTTGTTTAGTTTCTACTGGCAATTCTGAGCGTTTCTCCTGGTTTATTTTCCCGTTCTTGACTCCTTGTTCCCTGGTTCCTGTGATTGTTCTCCGCCCACCTTTTTGACCCACGCCTCTTCCTCGTTTTACGATTGTTTGCTTGTGCCCCTTGTGATCTTGCTGCCCTACTGTTCATGATTTGGATTTACTGCACTGCTCCTGTCTACTGTTGATTATTAAAGCTTGTGGTCAACATGTGGGACAAAGTCTTGCACATGGATCTACACGTCTCCATCCAGTATGTTACAGAAGACTTCGCCGTCTACGGATCCAGCGACTTTATTTCACTCCCTGACTCTTCCATGGACCCTCTAGACCAACTCCTCAATCTGAGGCAAGGCAATTTACCAGTTGAGGATTATTTTCACCTTTTCAGTTGTACTCTATGGCTCCCTTCTATGATGAAATTTATTTTTCGTTGTTTCGTTTTGGACTGAATGAAGCCACTAGGTTGCTGCTGCTTAGTGGGAAATACTGTGGCAGCTTGGAGAATTGTATTAGTTTTGCTCGGCTGTGTGAGAGATCGCCTAGTTTGGTGGGTATTGTGGAAGAGGATCGCGACTCCACCGTAATGGCGGCTGCACCGGCACGCGATCACAAGATGGCGGCCGCACCAGCGCAAGATCACAATATGGCGGCCCCTTACAGACTTCCTTCTCCCTTTGCCAGCTATTAGGAACTCATATTGAGTCAGAGGGATCCACCTTTGCAGCCAGTCAGGTCAGCGCTCACCCACATCCAGTCTCCCAAGTCTGTTAAAATGGCTGCCAAACCACCATCTCCTCATGTCAAGATGGTGGCCCTTCCAGAGTCAGCACCCATCATGGCCGCCGTTCCTGAGTCAGCACCCGTCATGGCTGCCCTTCCTGAGTCAGCGCCTGTCATGGCTGCCCTTCCAGAGTCCGCACCTGTCATGGCTACCCTTCCTGAGTCAGCACCTGTCATGGCTACCCTTCCTGAGTCCGCACCTGTCATGGCTACCCTTCCTGAGTCAGCACCTGTCATGGCTACCCTTCCTGAGTCAGCACCTGTCATGGCTACCCTTCCTGAGTCAGCACCTGTCATGGCTACCCTTCCTGAGTCAGCATCTGTCATGGCTGCCCTTCCAGAGTCCGCACCTGTCATGGCTACCCTTCCTGAGTCAGCAACTGTCATGGCTGCCCTTTCTGAGTCAGCACCTGTCATGGCTGCCCTTCCAGAGTCAGCACCTGTCATGGCTGCCCTTTCTGAGTCAGCACCTGTCATGGCTGCCCTTCCAGAGTCAGCACCCATCATGGCCGCCGTTCCTGAGTCAGCACCCGTCATGGCTGCCCTTCCTGAGTCAGCGCCTGTCATGGCTGCCCTTTCTGAGTCAGCACCTGTCATGGCTGCCCTTCCAGAGTCAGCACCCATCATGGCCGCCGTTCCTGAGTCAGCACCCGTCATGGCTGCCCTTCCTGAGTCAGCGCCTGTCATGGCTGCCCTTTCTGAGTCAGCAACTGTCATGGCTGCCCTTTCTGAGTCAGCACCTGTCATGGCTGCCCTTCCAGAGTCAGCACCCATCATGGCCGCCGTTCCTGAGTCAGCACCCGTCATGGCTGCCCTTCCTGAGTCAGCGCCTGTCATGGCTACCCTTCCTGAGTCAGCACCTGTCATGGCTACCCTTCCTGAGTCAGCAACTGTCATGGCTGCCCTTTCTGAGTCAGCACCTGTCATGGCTGCCCTTCCAGAGTCAGCACCTGTCATGGCCGCCCATCTTGAGTCACGTCCAGCCTCAACTGTCCTTCCAGTGTCAAGTCAGGTTACAGCTGTCCATCCGGTGTCAAGCCCAGCCGTTGTTCCAAAGCCAAGTCAAGAGTCAAGTCTATCCACAACTGCCAATCCAATGTCAAGTCCAGTCACAGCCCTTTCTCCACAGTCAAGTCAAGTCTCTTATGTCACTACAACACTCGACCGGTTGGAGAACATCCTAGTAGCACTCCGCGAATTACAACAAGCCACAGCGGTTCCCCCAGAGCCAAGTCAAGTCACAACTGTTCCTTCAGACACAAGTCAAGTTACAGCCATTCCTCCAGTGCCAAGTCAAGTCACAGCAGTTCCCTCTAAGCCAAGTCAAGACACTGCTGTTCCAGAGTCAAGCATCTTCGCAGCAGCTCTGCCTCCTGAGTCAAGCGTCTTTGCAGCAGCTCCACCTCCTGAGTCAAGCGTTTTTGCAGCAGCTCCGCCTCCAGAGTCAAGCGTCTTCGCAGCTGCTCCGCCTCCAGAGTCAAGCGCCCTGGAGGGCGTCCGACTCGCCTGATCCGTCCTGGGGGGCGTCCGACTCGCGTGATCTGACCTGGGGGGCGTCCGACTCGCCTGATCCGTCCTGGGGGGCGTCCGACCCGCCCGATCCGCCCTGGGGGGCGTTCGACCCGCCTGATCCACCTGATCCGCCCTGGGGGGCGTCCTACTTGTGTGATCCGACCTGGGGGGCGTCCGACTCGCGTGATCCGACCTGGGGGGGCGTCCGACTCGCCTGATCCGTCCTGGGGGGGCGTCCGACTCGCCTGATCCGACCTGGGGGGCGTCCGACTCGCCTGATCCCCCCAGGGGGGGCGTCCGACTCGCCTGATCCACCCTGGGGGGCATCCGACTCGCCTGATCCGCCCTGGAGGGCGTCTGCTCTATCTTGGTGGTCTCCTGAGCATTTTTGGCAGCTCCGTTGCTCTGCTGCTGGACCATTTGCAACTGCCTAACTTTGTCAGCCTGCATGGACCTGGTCCTCCCCTCTGTACTCTGTCCCACCCCCTCCCTTTGGTGTTATTGGATTGTGTTGAGTGTCTAGAAGCCGCTCTTAAGGGGGGGGGGGGGGGGGCTCTGTCATGAACTGCGCCGTTGTACTCCCTCCCTTCACCCCTAGAGGGAGCCTTCATTTCACTATGGACGTTTACTTACTACATTTCCCATAACCCCATTCTCGTGCACTTCCTGTGTCCTCTCACCTCTCACCCCTGTCGGCCATCTTGCTTTTCACAGTATAAATGGACTGGTTTGTTCTCTGTTTATTCGCAAAGTCTTGTTTAGTTTATACTGGCAATTCTGAGTGTTTTTTCTGGTTTGTTTTCCCATTGTTGACTCCTTGTTTCCTGGTTCCTGTGATTGTTCTCCGCCCACCTTTTTGACCTACGCCTGTTCCTCGTTTTACAATTGTTTGCTTGTGCCCCTTGTGATCTTGCTGCCCTACTGTTCATGATTTGGATTTACTGCACTGCTCCTGTCTACTGTTGATTATCCCACATGTCGACCACAAGCTTTAATAAAGTCTTGCACAGTATGTTACAGATTGCTTCATAGATATTTTACAGAAAAATGGTTTTGTATACTGAATTTGTATACCTAATGAACTTAAGGAATTATATTTGAAATCCTACATAATATTTATGTGTGGGTTAGGGACAAAAATCTTGAACAAAATCGTTCTGTGAAGTGTTTGTCTGGGTTTTACACTGATGGCTGATTGTTTACTGGTTTTGTCAGTAGAGAAGAGAGTCAGTGTGACAGAAAGAAGAAGAACACGCCAGTCTCTTCCTGGTAAGAGCTGTAAGAGGGTGGAGTTATGATCAGATGAGTGTTTTAAACAAATCAGACAGGAACAGCAGGATTTATGCAGGTACAATATTAACAAATTTCAAAATAAACTTACATTGAGATGTTAAAATAACCTGATATAAAACATAAAAGAACAATGAAAATACATAAATATAAATGAAACCCCAAACCCTTACATTGAGGCCCAGATGAAGAATTCAGAGGTTGTTGTTTGGTTGCTACATGGACAGATGAGACATGTTTATCTGGTGTTTATCTATCTTTTTAAAGTCGTTTATTTTAATTGTTGTCAGAGCAGTTACAGCACTTTTCTGATTCTTGATTCCTGTGCATTTGCTGCGGGGCATTTGTGGTGGAGCAGGACCTGCAATGGGAGGTGACAGCAACATTTGTGGGCGGGAAAGGAAAACCTAAAAAAAAGTAAGATCATTTTGTTTCTTCTAATATAATCAGAATCAGAATGGAGTGATGGAGGATATTGTCCATGGCACTAGACCATTTCCAGGATGCTGCTGTGGATTTCTCCTTTCTCACTGCTCATTCTCACTGACATTGTCCTGTTAAAATGAATGTATTTGTATTATATTTATGCATCTTTGTATGATTCTGAAATGTCTGCAGACTGGTGTGAGCAGTGAGAAAGGAGAAATCCACAGCAGCATCCTGGAAATGGTCTAGTGCCATGGACAATATCTTCCATCACTCCACCTGCCCTTGTTGCCTCATCTGAGCTGGATCTTTCTATGGCCTCTTCATCCTCAGTGACCCCAGAGCCAGTGAGAGCATCTAGAGAATGATCAAAAGTCAATGGAGACTGAGTTACAGAAGTTTCAAAAGCATCATCAAATAATGTCATAAAGCTTCTGAAACTTGGGCTCTATTGACTGATGTTGTACGATCAGTAACAATCAGTTGACCAAAATCACCTTATGCAGGTTTGAAAAAACACCATTTACACCTCCAACAACCCCCCTCCCCCTCACCCCTCCTTTACAAATCAGCGATGAAGACGTCCGCAAAGTCTTCAAAAAGAACAAAAGAAAAAAAGCTCCAGGCCCTGATGATGTGACTCCAGTCTGTCTGAAAACCTGTGCTGATCAGCTGGCCCCCATATTTCAACTAATCTTCAATAAATCGCTACAGTTGTGTGAAGTCCCTGCCTGCTTCAAACGCTCCACCATCATATCCCCGTTCCAAAAAAAAACTAAGTTAACAGGACTTAATGACTACAGACCTGTGGCGCTAAAGTCTGTCGTCATGAAGTCGTTTGAAAAACTGGTTCTGGCTTATCTGAAGGACATCACCGGACCCTCACTGGACCCCCTGCAGTTTGCTTACCGAGCAAACAGGTCTGTGGATGATGCTGTAAACATGGGTTTGCATTTCATCCTGCAGCATCTGGATAAATCAAGGACTTATGTAAGGATCCTGTTTGTGGAATTCAGCTCAGCCTTCAACACTATCATCCCAAACCTCCTCCTGCCCAAACTAACTCAGCTCTCTGTGCCCACCCCTGTCTGTCAGTGGATTACCAGCTTCCTGACAGACAGACAGCAGCTAGTGAGGCTGGGAAAATTCTCATCCAGCACCCGCACCATCAGCACTGGCGCCCCTCAGGGTTGTGTTCTCTCCCCACTGCTCTTCTCCCTGTACACCAACGACTGCATCTCTAAAGACCCCTCTGTCAAGCTCCTGAAGTTTGCGGATGACACCACACTCATCGGTCTCATTCAGAACGGTGATGAGTCTGCTTACAGACAGGAGGTTAAAGAGCTGGCTGTATGGTGCAGTCACAATAACCTGGAGCTCAACACGCTCAAAACAGTGGAGATGATCGTGGACTTCAGGAGGAAGCTCCCTGCTCTCCCCCCACTCACCATCATGAACAGCACTGTAAAAACAGTGGAGTCATTCAGGTTCCTAGGCAACACCATTTCTCAGGACCTGAAGTGGGACATTCACATAGACTCCATTGTGAAAAAGGCCCAGCAGAGGCTGTACTTCCTCCACCAACTGAGGAAGTTTAACCTGCCACAAGACCTGCTGAAACAGTTCTACTCTGCAATCATCGAATCCGTCCTGTGCACTTCAATTACTGTCTGGTTCAGCTCAGCTACCAGTTCTGACCTCAGAAGACTACACCGGATAGTCCGGACTGCTGAGCGAATCATTGGCACAACCCTCCCCACTCTTCAAGATCTGTACCTGTCCAGAGTGAGCAAAAGGGCTGGCAAAATCACTCTGGACCCCTCACATCCCGCACACTCGCTCTTTGAACAGTTTCTTCCCTCAAGCAGTTCATCTCATGAACACTTGAAAAATAAACGTGGAACACACAACGCTATTATACATTCATTTATTTATTTATTTAATACACATACTTGTTTACATTTCTCATTTGCACCTGTACATAGTAAATTGTTTACATTTGTCTATTTTAGTTTATTTTAAATTGTATATTGAGTGTTTGCTTTTTTGCACTTTTTCTGCATATTTGTATAATGTTCTTTTTATTATCTGTGTCTTGTCTTGTCATTGTCATTCTGTTGCACTGTGGAGCTTCTGTCACTAAAACAAATTCCTAGTATGTGCAAACATACCTGGCAATAAAGCTCATTCTGATTCTGATTCTGATTCTGATTCTTATGTGTTCAGGAAAAAACAAAAACAAACAGACACATGTACAATTATGCAATTGTCAGATGCTTTCATGCAAAGCGACTTACAGTGCATCTATTACAGGGACCCCAGCAAAGACAGGTGGAGGTTGTCATGGTGGTCAGCTGGAGAATTGGCACAGCTGTGTTGAGATGGCAGTAAGATGTAGGTTCACTGCCTGAAAATACATGATTGTCACAACTATATGTTTGAATAGAGCTTTGTTCCATGTGTCGTTATTAATGGTCATGGTTACTTTTATTTATTATTTCACTCATTTATTCCTGTTGCTGTCAGTGAATAAAATATAATTGTTTCATTAACTAATGCATTTATTAATTGACAGACAGAAAACTGAGATGTCAAAACAAATTACATGATTTTTTTTGTTTTTGTTTTTTTTTAACTAAAAAGTATAATTAATTATTGGTCAGATTTTATCATTATGTTCATAAGTGTTGGAGTGGGCTAGCAATGCATTCTGGGATAATCTTAATTTCAAAGCAGTAATACTTACATTTTTCAAGTGTAAAGTCAAGTCTTCTCCAAAGACGAGATCTTCCAGCAGCTGATCGATGTCTCCTTTGTGCAGACATTGCAAACATGGAGGAAAATGTACTAGGTAGGGTTGTCATGTTACTGATGCTATGAGGTGTTTGTGCAACTGTCACTCCTATTTTCTTTTCATTATTATTACTGTAGATCTCATTACATACAAACTCAGAGAAATATGGTAGCATCTTTAACAATGAACAATCACAATGACAAAAACAACTATTAGGTTTGCGTACATCATAGTATGAGATTATATACACAGAGAAAAAAAAGGCTTAAATATGTTTGAATAATCATAATATTCAAATATAGCATTTGTTGTTTTTTGTTATTTATAATCCTCTAAACTAGAGAGAAATTAATCAAGAAAAAGGAAAATAAAGGAGATTTAAGCCAGTTTTGCCCATGGATGAACAATTCTGGACATAAAACAAAGAAATTAGTAACATATTCAAGAGATGTCGATTTTGGGTTTTAAAACAAATAATATAGATAGAAAGAATTAAACTGTGGGTCATATCTAGTTAAAAATACAAAAACTTCATTCATAAAACAATGGTTTTACTACAATCACAATGAAAGGACAGCTGTTTCTTCAACAAGACCACAAAATTAGCAGATTTCATCAATATCAAAATATTTACAGATTAATTAAACCAGTCGCTTATATCTTTTAAGCTGTTGCGCTTGGTATAACGTCGCTGGTCACATGATAACGTCAACAATGCGGATCGCATTCATACTCAACGAGATTTGGCTGTAGAGTAGGTACTCTTTTGGCGTTCGTTAAGTAAGTACTTATTGAAATTAAGTACCTACTCATTGAGTATGCGGTTCCGTGAGGCAGATTGTGATGTTAGCCCAACTGTATTTTTGCCAAGTGTTCAGCCAAGCCTAAAGTAGACTTTCGAATTCAAAATAAAATCAAGAAAGAGAAAGACACCCCTAAGAACATTATTGCTCAGCAGTATATAGATCAGGTATATAAATCTTGGTTACAGATCTATACTGATGGCTCTAAAGATCCCATCTCTGGTAGAACAGCTGCTGCTGTGTTCATTCCAACTTTCCAAACTAAAATTAAGAAAAGAATAACTGATCATATCTCAGTGTATGCAGCTGAATTAATTGCATTAGTGGTAGCGCTTCAATGGGTAGAGGAGGTTAAACCAAGGATATTAGTGGTATTATGTACAAACTCTTACACAGCAATTTCGAGCCTTTCAAGTGGGATAAAGTCATGTAGACAAGATATTTTATGTGAGATTCTTACTAGTCTCTTAAGAATAGGTAATGCAAGTTTAATATATATATATATATATATATATATATATATATTTTTTTTTTTTTTTTTTTTTTTTTTTTTTTTTTTGTGGGTACCTGCCCATGTGGGAGTCAAGGCTAATGAGGAGGTTGATAAATTAGCTAAACAAGCACTGAAACACACAGATACTGATATTCAAGTGTCATTAAACAAAAATGAAATCAAAGGGAAAATAAAAGATTTTATTAATAAAAAGTGGCAAGACGTATGGAATAGTAGTAATAGGGGCAGGCATATGTTCAATGGGCACTCTCATTGAAATCATTCTCTGTTTCAAATAGGACATTGAAAAACAATGCCAAAAAGATGTTTGTTAAAGATCACATTCTAAATTATAAACCTCTTAAAGTCAATTTTGTTCACAAGAGGCTGTTCATGACAACGAGTTCGTTTTGAGTTTCATGGCTTGTGTAAGTGGCATTGTTTGTAATTGTTTGCACAGTTTGATCCAGCTGGGGGTCTTATGCTGAATTTCAGTAGTGACATGAACAGCTGATCAACATACGGTTAAAGGCCTCAATTTGAGCCCTCAGAGGAAACTGATTGGACCCCAGGAGCTGCAGCACATCAATAAGAGAAGACATGTAATATCGATTCCTCTGTATTGGTTCTGTGTGCAGTAGGCTCCAGATTTCTTCAAGTCAGGTGCTCTTTGGACATTTCATGCCTGTTGAATCCTTTGTTTGTTTCTACTCTGTGCTTCCAGTCGTGGAAACCTTTGGGTCGAGTCTAGTCCCGATCTGCATAGCACACCTAGCATTACATTTTCTGCAAGGGTACACTGTAAAAAAGTCTTGTAAAAAAACGGTCAAATGACTGGCAGCTATGGCTGCCAAACAAAAACCGTAAAATTAAAGTAAAAGAATGTAATTGAAACAAGAGGGGAAATTGTAAAATAATTTTTTTCCCCTGTAAAACCTTTAATGAACATTTCTGTAAAATTATAGTTTTTGCACTTTATTTTAATTAGGATGTTTTGCTGTAATTTTATGGTTTTTGTTTGGCAGCCGTAGCTGCCAGTCATTTGACCATTATTTTACGATTTTTTTTTTTTACAGTGTCGAGTGACAGAGAAGCGTTTCCTTAAATCCAGTAAAGCTTGCTGAATCATTAAATATAGCTCTTCAGCTGGTTATGATCAGTGTGTGTTTGTGTGTCTCTGTTGCCACCTGCTGCTCAGAGTCATTACATTACAGTCAGACACTTTTTAACCAAAAGTAAGCAGAGAGCCCTGCTGGATTTATTGCAAAATTTGGATTTGAATTTTTTTTGAATGTAATTTATAATCTAAAGATGCTATGTGAAAGTTTGAAACAAAAAATATTGGTTTTCATGGTTTTCTTGGTCAAGAAAAGTCAAGTTTATTTGTATATAAATATATATTAATTTTATAGTTGATACGGAACCTAATAGGAAGCCAGTGCAGAGACTTTAAAATTGGGGTAATATGGTCATATTTTCTTGAGCTGGTAAGGACTCTAGCAGCTGCATTTTGGACTAACTGTAGCTTGTTTATTGAAGATGCAGGACAACCACCTAGCAATGCATTACAATAGTCCAGCCTAGAGCTCATAAATGCATGAACTAATTTTTCTGCATCAGAAACAGGTAACGTGTTTCGTAGCTTGGCAATGTTTCTAAGATGGAAGAATGCTGTTTTTTTTTACTCAGATTAATCAAAATGGATTTATAGCGTTTTGGTTTCTCTTCATATATGTACTGGTACTACAGAAGTAAAACTATACACATTTTAAAATGCAATGTATAAATAAAAAGGTTAGGAATCATTTGTTTCAAGAGTTTTTTTTTATTGGGTGTGTTGGCCCTCCAAGATGAATTTTGCCTTTAGGGCCTCCAAATGTCTAGAAGCGGCCCTGGACAATACTTTGTATTTTTTAAGGCTTCAAAAGAGAGAATTTGGAGGACATCTGCTTTACTTCTGTTAATCATGACACGTGCTAAACGTTCAATTTCTGAGACGGAAAATTGCTAGGAACACAAAAAAATGAACAAGGAAGGTTGTGCACTTTACATAGTATATTTATATTCAGTTTAATTATAATAATTGTCTTTGTTGACTTTAAATGTTTTTTTCTAATAAGGTCTACATAACTATGTCTCAACTTAACTGTACAAAATCCTAACGCGTTGTGTAAACACAAACTATTTATGTTAAGTAAAAAATTGTTACATCCAGCAGGAGGCAGTATAGTGCGACGCCAACTGCCATGAAACCCAAACGAAGAAGAAGAACGAGATCAGACTACACGTGCTCAAAGATAATTGATTTTCTGCACACCTCAGTGACCCCCCTGCGAAGCTGCTTCTTTAATTGGTTTCCACAGAAGGACGTCTTGCCTCACAACGGCTGGTAAAGGTAGGAGTGTATTTGTTTTTCCACCAGTATCGATCTTTTTTATTTGTAATAATAGGTGTGTTCTTTATGTTGGGCCTGCTTTAATTTTAGAGAGTTCTATCGTCTTAGACATGCTGAAGTTAGCATGCTAGCTTAGCTTGGTCCGCTCCATATTTCCATTATTTGGGCGAAAAGTAAGTTAATAAGAGATAATTCATGGATTAAAGTTCTCCGTGGCTACGATGGATTATCTGGGGCGAATCTAAGTCGGATTTTTTCGCGAATTGCAAGGTTTTGTCTTTAATGTCTTATATACACAATTTTAAGGCTGTAAACGGGATTACATTTTTCAAATAGTGTAATGTCTTTATTTTACTTTGAAACGACGAGGTGTACTCAGTCTGCTGAGCGGAGTGTGAGTGGATTGAAAGCACGTTATTCTCTCTACTCTTAAGGGTTCTGTTAATCACTCCGCTGTGTATCCACTTCGGGTTTTCCATTCCCGCTCACGGAAAAACAGCTCCGTGTTCTCCATTTTAAAAGTTATGCTAGTATGTTTATTTTTTTTTTTATATCAGGAACGCCTGAACGCAACATTTATAATGCTATATGTAATGTTTTGGACATTATTCTACACAAATACAATTTCAAAATGTCCAAATGTATACCTGAAGTGTGTAATTTCCTTTTCATTTTTCTGACTTTAGTTTTTAAGTTGTTTAAAGTTTTTTGTCTCTACTGAAGCATACAAAATGCAATAATATGTTTGCAGATATTTAATAAACGTACTAAGTTAACATTGTTAATAACATTGTTAATTTGAAAAATAATGTTACGCAATTCTCCGTTGAAACTGCAATACTAAGTTCAACCACTAGTCCATCCGACTAAAACTAAAGTAAAATCTGCTGTTCAAATTAAAAGTGGTTAGTATTTGGTTTACATTTCTTGTGATACTTTCAATAATTTCAAAGTGTGATTATTTTTATATGATATTTTATTGGTTTATAGTTGTTCAATTCAGATTAATTCAATTTCACAAATCTTTTATCAAATTGTATTTTTTTTTCAGGTACTTAATGCAAAGTGTTTAGTCTTCCTGCCAAGGTGCTTTACTTGTAATAGGTAAGATTTGCAACATCTACTAATGTAAATACTGTTTCTTGCATGACCATTTCATTTATTAGTTTCATTTATTAGAGTAGCTTGTTTTTGTTTGTATTCTGTTTGCTTTTAATTGTATTTATTTTTGGTGGTATGTGTGCTTGTTACAGATATTGAATGTGGCAGTGTAAAGGTTGCAGTTCAAAGCATTCAACTAGATGCCAGTTACTAAAACACTATAGGTTAAAACATCCTCAGTATGGGCGTAAGCACCCATATACTAGTTGTCCATGTACGTTTAAGTCATGGAATGCACTTAGATCACACATCTGTAGAGTCCATAACAGAGACTCGTCTCAGCGAATGTCATCAGTGGCTACATTCAGGTGTCAAGTTTGTGCATTTGCTGAACTTGACAATGATAAGGAATATTTCAGTCACATAAATCTGCATCTCATGAAACCATCTCTTGTATGTTCAAAGATTGTACGTTTACAACAAACATTTATGGGACATTTAAATCGCATAAAAATAGAAAGCACTTTGCTTATTCTTACAATGACTTTAAACCTGAAATAGTTACAGTAAGAGACAGTCCTGAAATCCCAAGCCTTCCAGATGAACATGAAGAAGGTGCAGAATTGGAAGAAGTGCTCTCTACTTTTCAGACAGAAGAAAGTGATGAAAAGACAATAGAGGAGAAATTGGCAGCAGTGCTGCTTAAGCTTGAAAACATACTCCATGTTCCCAGCAGTGCAGTTGATGAGCTTTTACAGGACCTGCATTTCCTTATGAGTTCTGCCTCTCTGCCTGCATTACATGCCATAGTCTCAGATTTTTGTACCAAGCATAATCTTGGTCTTAATGAGGAAGAAATCACGGAATTGGCCTCTGCAGCATGTGTCTCGAACCCCTTGACAAAATCTATAGGAGATCAGGGCCCACTTAGTTCTGCTTTTAAGCGGAAAAAATACTTCAAAGACAAGTTCCAAGTAGTTGAACCAGTGGAGTATGTTTTGAATGAGGACAGCAAACATACTTACCAATATGTACCATTACTGCAGTCATTGCAGCAGCTCCTTAGCAAAGATATATAATTTATGATATACAAGCAAACTGTAGTGCTCACTCAAACGAAACTGCAGAAGAATACAAGTCAATTCAAGATGTAGAGTTTTTTAAACAAAATCAGTTCCTATCTGAAGGGGATTTGAAATTGTGTGTCACTCTTTATATTGATGACTTCGAAGTTTGTAATCCTCTGGGAACTTCTAGAACAAAGCACAAACTTTGTGCTATGTACTGGATTTTAAGCAACTTGCCCCCAGGTCCGCAGTCCTCTTTGTCATCCATCCATTTGGCTTTGCTGTGTTAAAGTAGCCATATCAAGACTTACGAATACGGTAAAGTGCTTGAACCTCTCTTGCAGGATTTGGTTGTATTGGAAAATCATGGAGTATTTGTCCCACAGATTGGAACAAATGTTAATGACACAGTACAGTCAGTAGTTGCAGATAATCTGGGTGCCCATGGGCTTGCAGGCTTTGTAGAGAATTTTTCTGGACAGTATGTGTGTCGATTTTGCACAGGGAGTTTCAGTGACTTTCAGTCCAAGCAGGTTCTGTCAGGAGATTTTAGTCTAAGATGTAAAGAAAGCCACAATGAACATGTGAAAAGTGCAGAGGAGAGTGGAAAACCTTGTGTTGGAGTAAAAAGGGCATGTGTGCTGACAGAGAATCTGTCTCATTTTGATGTCACAACTGGATATCCTCCTGACATACTCCATGATCTGTTTGAGGGTCTTGTTCCAGTAGAACTTGCGCAGTGTCTGGGTATGTTAATGTCCAAAAAATACTTCTCTTTGGATACTTTAAATAAGGTAATCCTCAGTTTTCCCTATGAGGGAGATGATTAAAAAAAAGTCCCCATATTGTGCCACAGTCTTTTAAAAGCAAAAACACAATCGGTGGCAATGCCGCTGAAAACTGGACACTCTTAAGGTTGTTGCCTTTCGTGATTGGAGACGTTATACCTGAAGGGGAGTTAGTGTGGGAGATTATCTTGGATTTAAAAGAGATAGTGGAACTTGCTGTTGCACAGATACATACAGAAGAATCCATTGGATATCTTCAGTGCAAAATTTCTGATCACAGGCAGAAATACCAAGAAGCATTTCCTAATCAGAAACTTTTGCCAAAACATCACTACCTGGAGCATTACCCTCACATGATCAGGTGTTTTGGCCCTTTGGTTGGCCTGTGGACCATGCGATTCGAGGGCTTCGCACAGCTTTTTTTAAAAATGTTGCTCATCATACCAAGTGTTTCAAGAATGTTGCTTTAACACTGGCAAAGAAACACCAGCTGATGATTGCCTATCACTTACACTCATCGTCTCCACGTAAACCAGGCTTTGAAGTTTCAGGTGCATCGAGAGTTCCTCTTGAGGAGCTAAAAGATAGGGCTGTTCGATTAATTGAAGTGAAATCGAAATCGCGATTAATCGAAAGCTGCGATTGTCATGCGTATCTTTTAGTAAAGCGCGGATCCGTGATCAGTAAATCTTCATCCGAAGGCCAGAGGGCGCTGTCATTCTCACGCTGAAAACTCAAAATACGCCAGAAGAAGAAACTTGGTAAATGCATCTTTGCTATCGCTGCAGCTGAATAAACAAGATTTTGACGGCTTTCATTAATTCAACGTGACTAATAAACCAACGACTACAACGATATATGGTTTATCTGACGACTTCTTATTATAATTTTCCTTATAATACAGTATATAATAACGCAATGCCTTTATCACTGCATATAATACTATTCGTGCGTTATTCTGTGTAAAAAGCTGTATCTCACAGAAAGATTTATTTCAAACACTCGACTGATATAAATAATATAATATGAAGTGAGTTTGGAGTAAAAACGTTATTAAATGTGATATTTTCACATGCTTTCAGGTGTGGCAGCATGTCTACACAGAGCCGTAGTTCACTGAGAAGCTACGCAAACAGCTGTCATTATCGCAAACGATTTCTTTCGATTTCATAATCGATCGATTAAATCGTTTGCAATAATAAACACGATTAAGCGTATCTTTTCTATGAAGTACGGCTCTGTGTACTATATGCCGTTCCACCTGAACACAGGTGCTGGAGATTTACTGCTGATTACACAACCGGCTTCGCTGACAAAATGCGCATGACAATCGCCTTCGATTAATTGCACAGCCCTACTAAAAGATGAGGTATCATTGCCTATCCAGCAGATGTACCCAAACAAGACAGAAGTAAACATGGCTAAAAGTGTAGATTGCAAAGGGATCTGCTATAGAACTGGAATGATAGTCATCTGTGAATTTACTGATGGCCTGCCTGAATTTGGACAGATAATTAGGATATGTGTGCTTCAGGAGACAGTTAATTTCATAGTCAAGAAGTTCTCAGCTTGGTTTAGGGAGCACTACCGGGCCTTTGAACTGCAACCATGTCCAACTGGTAAGATGTTCCTAATAACACATGATTCCCTGCCAGAGAAGTACCCACTACATGACTACTTCGTTGGGCCACTGCGACTGGTTACATTTAAAAGATATCCTTGTATCAAAAGTAGGTGGTTTTAAACCGCTGTTGTTACTAACCCTTCTAAATGTAAAATGATCACTAACACTAACTTTTCACTTGTGTATACATGTCTGTATATTGACTTGTTTTGTTGATATTTAGTCTGAAACATGGAAAAAGTAGCAGATGGTATTCAAAACATTTGACACTACTTGACCACAGTAAATAGACAATACACAAGATAACACATGAAATTTATTTAAATGCATCTCAGAAGAAATATCAACATAATGAACATTCAAAGTCTCATTCAAGTATGTGGCAAAGCAGTTGTATTGAATTGCTTTAATTACAGTGGTCTGGAGCAAACACTGCTAACAAAAGCAATTTAAGATATTAATTTGGGCACATCTTTTCCATCCTACAGCAACCATAGCTTCACTTTCCATTCTAACATCTTTGTCACTTGGTGGATGACTTCTGTCTTGGGTGCATGGCTCAAAACCTGTGAATACGGCCTCAGGTTATCTATACATCCATTTTCTTAACTGCCTAGCCTCTTAAAGGGATAGTTCATTTTGAAATTAAATTTTGATATGTTTTAGCTTACCCCAAGGGCATCCAAGATGCAGGTGTCTTTGTTTCTTCAGTAGTTTCAATTTTGATATTTTTAGGTCCAACCGTTCTTGTCGGTCAGTCATATAATGCATGCCTATGGTCACCTCATCAAAGAAAATGCACAGATTCAAATTAAACAATTCCACATCATAAGTACACATTGATGGCCTAAGACACGAAACGAGCGGTTTGTGTGAGAAAACGAACAGTATTTATATCGTTTTTACCTCTTGTAATCACTCACGTCCAAGTTGGAGGGTGCGTGCGTTCTGGCTTATTGATGCGCCCGCGCAACTCCCGGAAAGCTCCGGAAGTGATCTCTCGCGCGTGAACGTCACTCAGTGTTTACACAGAACAGAGATTGTAGGTACGACGGCTAACAGAAATTGTACTAGTTTGCACTTATCCGGGATGTTTAAACCGACGAAAAAGAAAAGAATTACATATGCTTGTGCGAGAGATCACTTCCGGCGCTTTCCAGGAGTTGCGCATCAATAAGACAGAACGCGAGGTCACACACCAGGAAGCACACGCCCTCCAACTTAGACGTGTTGGTTTACAAGAGGTAAAAAATGATCTAAATACATTCGTTTTCTCACACAAACCACTCGTTTCATGTCTTAGGCCATCAATGTGTACTTACGATGGGGAATTGTTTAATTTGGACTGTTTAATTTGAATCTTTACATTTTCTTTGATGAGGTGAGCATAGGCATGCATTATATGACTGACAGACAAGAACGGTTGGACCTAAAAATATCAAAATTGAAACTACTGCGGAAACAAAGACACCTACATCTTGGAAGCCCTTGGGGTTAGCTAAAACATATCAACATTTCATTTCAAAGTGAGCTTTCTTTTTAAGGGTCACGGGGGAGCTAAAGACAATCCCAGCCATCTTTGTGCGAGAGGCGGGGCACATCCAGTCCATCACAGGGCCAACACATGCTGACAAACAACCATTTACACTCATCCTCACACCTACAAGCAATTTAGAATGTCAAATTAACTGCATGTCTCTAGAAATAAGAGATATCTCAGTCCTAATTTGGCTTAATTTTACAACACAAATGGTATTTAAGAGGGCTTATTGTGGGGAGGCAATTTCCTTTTGTGAATACGGCCCAGATTTGCTTTATGATTTGTTTCAGGTTTTTGTCAAACAAGTTGCTGACTTTACAGTTTCCATCCTTTTATACAGACAATGGCTTTATTCTTTTTTTTGTTTTTGTTTTTAGGTTGAAGTATTTGCATGATGGCGGCACCAGTGAAACTGCGGATTGTCCTCGGTGCCAATAATGCTGAAAAACTGACCATAGAATCGGACATGCCAAAGTCTGTGGAGGACCTTTCAAATGAGATCAAACGTCAATTTGATATAGAGGGGGACATTAGACTCCAGTACATGGATAGCGACTTTGATAATAACTTTGTTAACCTTAATCAAATTAGTGATATACAAGACAAGAGTACAGTGAAAGTCATCTCATTGTCAGATGCTTCAGATGTCAGTCAAGGCTGTTTGAACCAGAGTGGTGAAGATGCATCTTCGTCCTCTAGTGACACAATAATATTCTCCTCCCCTGACTCAGCGACTGCACAATCACAGTGGCCTACAGAATTTCAAATACCTAAGTTTCCATATGATGTGGAGATGCAACTTGGAAGTGCAAACCAGGCCTTCATGTCAAGCAGAGTTCTCCTAAACCCCAGCCATAAAATAAAGTCAGACATCTTGGAATGTCTGGCCGAGCAAATAATCAAGTTTAAGGCATATCCCTCAAACTTAGAAATAGAATCTGTTGCTGAAGCTTTAATCAAAGCTCACCCATGTTTGAGGGAACAAGGATCCTCTAGTGGTTACTATGGATGGAAAATTAGCCTCAAGTATAAAATGGCCAACTATAGGACCAAATTAAGAAGCTTGGGGTGCCCAGAGATGAGCATTAATTCCCTCAAGAACAAACCTGCAGATAAGTGCCAGCCGGCCTATAATGTTAAAAAACCCAGAAAGGCAGAAGTAAATTTCTGCCCCCCCCCTTTCCTGCTGGAGAGACCCAGGACAGCCTTGAAGGCGAAAGAGTGTCACTGTTGTCAGAGGTCAAAAAAAGACAACAATGCTGTTATCAAGGAGAAGATGGCTAAGACCTTTGCGTATAGGAGACAGGAGGTAGTCCGAGACAAACCCATGATTGCGGAGTTCAAGACCAGATGGCCAGGACTGTTCACTGTGCCTGAGGTATAAACTACTTCTTAAAACATCTGTAATGATTGTTATATAATACTTCAAATGACTGTGTGAAAGAATTATAGAATACAATAATTGGGTCTTTTTACTTTTTTTTTTTTTTTTTTTTTTTTTTTGTATACAAAAATAACAGATTATTTGTGGACATTTATTTAAAGGTGGAAGCCGAATTTTTGAGGGTTACCACTGTTCCCCTCGTTGCAACATTCTTTGCGCGACTTGATGACCACACTGATCAGCTGATCAAAGTGCTGAAGAAGACCGGTGGATCTAAAGGAAAGAGAATTAACCTCACATTTGCCCCGACTGCACAGGTATAGTTTACTACTTTTGTAGAGCACATTAAAGAATAAGTACATTTTGTTAAGTCTGTGTTGCCATTTTTAGTATCTTCAAATGCACCCCACATGAATGAAAAATTGTTTGATTGTATTTTACAGAGCTTCTGAGATTAACAGCTAATTTTTTTCCCTTTAAACAAATTGCTATTTCGTATTTACACTACACCAGTGGTTCCCAGCCACATTCCTGGAGGACCCCCAACGCTGCACATTTTGCATCTTTCCTTTGTCTGACACACTCATTTCAGGTTTTGGAGTCTCTAATAATGAGCTGATGTTCTGAATCAGGTGTTTATTTGAGACATGGCCTCCAGGATCGTGGTTGGGAACCACTGCAGTACAAACACTATGGATAAATAACCAGAAAAATGCTGTACTGACATTCAAAAGGAACAATCAAAGTTGCAAGCAACATAAAGAACAGAACTTCAACTTGTATAGTTCAAGTTTCACCAGTTTCACATAATTATAGAATTTTATTTTACATTTTTACTGACAAGTTTTGCTGTATTGTTCAAAGATGAATGTCTCGTTTGAGTTTGTTCTTTTCAATGTATTGGCTGAAGTTTTAATTGAAACTGAAATGAATGAGCTTCAATGCTGAACTATTGATAGCAGTGTTCCTCAATGGCTCTGGCTGTTGCTATGCAGTTGCTAGGGTACACTGGATGGTTGCTAGGGTGATCTGAGTGGTTGCTATGTTGTTGCTAGGGTGTTCTGAGTGGTTGCTATGTTGTTGCTAGGGTGTTTTTGTGACACATCAGTGTTTGTCATTGGTCAGAGATGATGAAGATGATTTATTTGAGCCCTTCATCACGTGTTTTAATAATTGTTCATTTTTGAAGATGAATAAATGTACTTGTTTTCTGGTCTGATGTTCAGATCAACAGTCTCTTACTCATGTGATCTGGATTAAATATTGAAACATGATGAAAGATGAAAGCAGGAAGATCCAGACCTACAGATTACTGACTATTGATCGATAAGATCCTCAGAGAGGAAGAACAATAGAAGAATGGTAAGAGTGTGTGAGTGAAGGTGGTTGTGAATGTGTGTAGATGTGTGTTAGTTACAGGATCAGAGAATGACACCGTTCCTCTGTCATAGTCCAGATTCACTCTCACACGATCAAGATCCTGTTTAACACGGAAACCAGAACCTGAAGACAATCCTAATATATTATACCACACACACCAGACACCAGTCTTATAGAAATCACGTCCCTTCCTCTGGTTTGATGCTGTAGTTACTCCAAGACTCCAGTTTTGACTCTGTTTAAGCTCCACATCCCAGCAGTGTGTTCCTGAGTTAAAACCCTCTGAACCCAGAACACAGGGAATACAGTCAAATCTCTCTGGATTATCAGGAACAGGTCGATAATCGCTGAATCTCACACTGGTCAGATCATCAGACAGAAGGAGATCTGGATGAGCCGTGTTTGGATCCAGAATCACAGGAGCTGATGAGACACAATCAACAGATGCTGTTATTCTGATGTTCATATAATGATCAAGAGTGAACCCAACACAGATGATTATGAATTATGACACTCGTCCTGTTGATCAAACACATCAGACATTTTCCTCTCATCACTGTCAGTCATTCTCTGTCTGATTTATCAATACTGAAAGTTCAATCAGAAACACTGAGTGACACAAACTGAACACATATTCATTTCATTTACGCTCTCATTTATATTACATTATAGTCAGAAGATGCTTTAATACAAAACCTTACCTTTGAACACAACTTTACACACTGATTTCATATTCAAATGAGAGAAACTATAATAATAATGCAGAATATTAATAATATTTAACAATAATAATATTTATATAACAATCTTTATTGTTTCTCTTTTATGAATCAAAGCTTTTTACTAATTGCTGTTTACTTACTAAAAACAAATACAAAGTAGGGATAATACTAATACTAATGAACTTGCTAATATTAACAATAAGCTAGAATTATTTTTTTTTCATTTAATTATTCAGTCATTAAAATAAATTATGAATATTAGATGAACATTTTAAAATTAAATGATTATAAAAGTGTTTTTTGAAACTACTCAAAATAAAATAAATTAATATGAAATATTAAAATAACTAAAACAGAAGTATTAATATTTATACATAACAATGAAGCTAAGTATTACTTTGGGATATTAGTAGTTTATTCAAGTACAATTTAAAGTGCTACTTGTACTTTTACTTGATTACATTTCTGAAGGAAAAACTGTGCTTTCTACAATTTGATTTCAACTTGAAAAGTACTGTATTTGTGCATTTTGTATTTGTCTTCATTAAATATGGTTGATGGAGGCTCAAATGAGGTTTGTTTTTCTGCATCAATCACATCCGTTTCAGCTTCAGTTTTAACTTTCATCAGCTAAATTCCTGTCTTCAAAACTTCTTTGCCATCAAATGTGAGGAAGTATATTAAGGTAGCTCAGTTTATTCATGATTTATTCATTATTTCTGTCTGTTTTGATGTAGCCATTAGCTGTCTATGTACTATATTGACTGAGTGCAAATCAAATCAGTGATAAGAATTTAAATACAATTCATGTTTTAGTGCCATGATTACTTTTGACATTAAATGTTAAAAAAATCTCCAAAAAGTGTGTAAATGAACATTGTGTGTTAAATTAATTGTAAACCGTGTTTAGGGATGTTCTTACCTGGGAGTATAATAATCATATATTGAGGAACAATTAGGACTGAAATCAATTATTATTTAATCTAAATAATGCTCATTAATTAATCTAATTAGTCATCAATAATTGAACACAAGTTCTTATATTGTGTCTGGAATATATTTCTGACCCAAAAATGACAATCCTCTCATCATTTATTCATCCCAGATGTTTCTGAATTTCTTCAGATGAACACAAAGATGTTTAGTGCATATAATTCAAGTGTACAGGGCCGCTTCAAAACCACACAAAGTAAAGCTGAAATAATTAGTATTTGTCTGTTCCCCCTCAGTTGTTCTCTACGACGTTACGTCAATGACGTAATAATGGGGATCGGCTACGAGACCCTATCACCTCTGAGCTTAAGAGAAAAAGCCAATGAAAATTGGAGAGTGGAATTTGCATGCCGCATGACGTTACGTCAATGACGTAATAATGGGGACCTCTGGAAAACGCCACAATCCTGAACTGCGTTACGCAGCCGAGACCCAATGCCGGCAGGCAAGCGTGTCGGAACAAAGGGCTCAATGCGTAACCGTCCCAATGCCCTGTAGACCACGTGGTGGCCCACCAGGGGTGCCAAGTTTTGAAGCAGCCGTTGGGGGGCGGAGCACAATGACGGTTAAGTCATGTGGAAGCTTTTGAAGTAAGTCTAACTAGACTGGGGAAACACGGAAGGTTCCGTGGAGATACTGAGACACGATGCCACAACCGGAGGGGGGTGAAGGAGGCCCCGCTCCGGAGCACAGCATGGACTACTCCGTCTAGTCCAGTACTGCGGGGCATGGAGGACCCAGAGTTCAACCATGGGAACAACTGGGAAAATAGCGCACGGATCCGAGAGGAATGGCGCAGCAAGCCGGCACCTGAGTCGTCCTCCCGCAAATTACCTGATGTTACCCAACACACGGGAGGACACTGGCTCAACGCGTAGATTGTAGAACCGCGCAAAGGTATTGGGTGTCGCCCAGCCCGCAGCTCTACAGATGTCTGCTAGAGAGGCGGCGTGCGCCAGCGCATAGGAGGAGGCAACACTCCGGGTGGAGTGGGCTCTAACTCCTAGGGGGCACGGCTCACCTTGGGCTTCATACGCCAAGGTGATGGCATCAGCTACCCAGTGAGCCAACCTCTGTTTGGAGACAGCATTCCCCTTCTGCTGTCCCCCGAAGCAGACAAAGAGCTGCTCGGAGCGTCTGAAGCTCCGGGTGCAGTCCACGTAAATGTGCAAAGCACGGACGGGACACAGCAACTCCAAGGCCGGGTCTGCCTCCTCCTGGGGCAGAGCTTGCAGGTTCACCACCTGATCTCGAAAGGGAGTGGTGGGAACCTTGGGCACGTAGCCGGGCCGGGGTCTCAGGATAACGTGAGAGTTACCTGGCCCGAACTCTAAGCACTCTACGCTGACCGAAAATGCGTGTAGGTCCCCCACCCTCTTGATGGAGGCCAGCGCAGCCAGGAGCGAAGTCTTGAGCGTCAAGAACTTCAGCTCAACTGAACCGAGCGGCTCGAAGGGAGCTCCCCGAAGGCCCTGGAGGACCACGGAGAGATCCCAAGAGGGTACGAGGTGCGATCTAGGAGGGTTAATCCTCCTCGCACCTCTCAGGAACCTGACGATCAGGTGATGCTTCCCCAGGGATGAACCATCCACTGCATCGTGATATGCCGCAATAGCTGCGACATACACTTTCAAAGTGGAGGGGGACAGTCTCCGCTCCAACTTCTCTTGCAGGAAGGAAAGCACCACTCCGACCGAGCATTTCCGTGGGTCCTCTCGGCGAGAGGAACACCAGTCAACGAACAGACCCCACCTCAGGGCGTAGGCCTGCCTCGTAGAGGGGGCTCTAGCCTGAGTGATAGTGTCTATCACGGCCTGGGGGAGGCCAGTGAGGTCCTCCGTGTCCCGTCCAGAAGCCACACATGTAGGTTCCATAGATCGGGACGCGGGTGCCAAATCGTGCCGTCCCCCTGAGAAAGAAGGTCCTTCCTCAGGGGAATCTTCCAGAGAGGGACTGTCGCGAGGAGCATGAGGTCGGCAAACCAGGTCCGGGTGGGCCAAAACGGCGCAACCAACAGGACCTGCTCCTCGTCCTCCCTGATCTTGCACAGGGTCTGTGCAAGGAGGCTCACTGGGGGAAAGGCGTACTTGCGGAGGCCCCGAGGCCAGCTGTGTGCCAGAGCGTCCCTGCCGAGGGGGGCCTGAGTCAGGGAGAAAAAGAGCTGGCAGTGGGAGGACTCTGGGGAAGCAAACAGGACCACCTGAGCTTCCCCGAACGGACTCCAAATTAGCTGAACCGTCTGGGGGTGGAGTCGCCATTCTCCAGGAAGGGTGAGCCAGGAGAACCGCAATCTCCGCCCGAAGAACAGAGGCATCCGTGTCCGAACGAACAGACGTGAAATGGACGCCTCTGAACTTGGGTGGTCGCCTCACGACCTGAATCGCGTAGCCGAGTCGTACCGTCCTGATCAACCACGGGGACGGGCTGGGAAGCGCTAGCCAGGCTCCCAGCCGACGTGCCAGTGGGATCAACGGAGCAGTAATTGACGTGCCGGGGGTGGGGCAGCCAGGGGGGGGGGGGGGGGGAGGGGAAGGGGGCTCAACACAGAAAGCGGGGCGTTCTGGAGAAGAGCTGAGCTGCACGGGGCAGCGCTTACCTTCCCTCTATCCCACGCTGCCGAATTCAGGCTCCGAGTCCGAGGAGGCAGTGCGTCGCTCAGGAACGAAACTCGGGGCACTAGGCCCAGAGGTGAAGAAAATTGCTCTTTTTGTGAGGAAGTGGGTACCAGTGGGCAGCAGCGATGGTACCCGGCCCCGGCCCTCCCCCGGGGCTGGGGGGACTGATGGTGACGTCCCCCGAAGAGCAACCCTCTCCATCTCCGGGCAGCCCGTGTCAGGGCCGCTTCGCAGACTTGCGGGTGTTTTTAGCGGGCCGCTGAGTGTCGGGCTGCGCCGCCTTCCTGCGACTGGCTCTACGCCCAGGCTGAGAGGTCTTAGACTCAGCTGGTGGTGCAGGGGGCGGAGCAGAAGCCGCAGCCGCAGGGGGGCGCCCTCGGCGACGAGCAGCCTGAGGCCTGGCACCCGACGGCTTGTTGGCACTGTGCCGGGGCAGGATGTGGCTTATGGCCTCAGACTGCTTTTGGACCGCTGAGAACTGCTGGGCGAAGTCCTCAACGGTGTCGCCGAAGAGGCCGGCCTGGGAGACGGGTGCGTCAAGAAAGCGAGCTTTGTCGACGTCAGCCATCTGCGCCTGGTTCAGCCAGAGATGGCGCTCCTGGACTACTATGGTAGACATCACCTGACCGAGGGCCCGCGCCGTTACCTTCGTCGCCCGGAGGGCGAAGTCGGTAGCCGAACGGAGTTCCTGCATCATCCTACGGTCAGAACTACCCTCGTGCAGTTCTTTTAATGCTTTGGCCTGATATACCTGCTGGGTGGCCATCGCATGCAGGGCTGAGGCAGCCTGGCCCGCCGCATTGTAAGCCCTCGCAGCAAGAGCTGACGAGAGCTTACAAGCTTTGGACGGGAGACGCGGACGGTCCCGCCAGGTGGCGGCGTTTTGCGGGCAAAGATGCACCGCAACCGCACGCTCCACCTGAGGGACATCCACGTACCCCCTGGCTGCCCCGCCATCGAGGGTAGTGAGAAGGGAGGAGCCCTGACGTGTACGAGCCGAATAGGGGGCTTTCCACGTCTTAGTGAGCTCCTCATGCACCTTGGGAAAGAAAGGTACTGGGGCAGAGCGAGGTGAGCTCACGTCGCGAAGGCGCTTTCGACACCTCCAACCCGATGCTCGCGGCTGCCCGACGGAGCATGGCCGCCAGTTCTGCGTCTGCCTCAGACTGAGCAGCCACCGCAGCGGGGGGCTGTCCAGCAGAAGCTTCAGCATCAGCAGGCGTAAGCCCCTCCTCTGATGCAGTGACGGACATTCTATCATCCTCTGGAGCGCCAAAGGTAACACTAGGTCCAGCTGGTGGACGAGTGCTAAGCTTTGGCAACTCCACGGGACCACGCTTTGAGGGACCGGACTTCCGCGGGGGCTGACCCGACGGAATGTTCGGTATTGTCACCCTCAGATCTCCTTCACCTCTAACCAATGCAGCCGAGGAGCCGGAACGGCCCGCCGAACTGGAAGGGGTAGAGGATGAAGGGCGCCATCTCGCGAACGAGAGGCGCGATCTTAGCGTGGCCATGGACATGCGCTCACAATGAGTGCAAGACCCATCCACAAATGCCGCCTCAGCGTGTTCTCGGCCCAGGCATGAGAGGCAGCGCTCGTGGCCGTCGTTAGATGACAGAAAGCCACCACATCCAGCAGCACACAGAAGACGCTATCGACGACCGTGTAAGAAAATTGCTCTTTTAGATCGGCGTGCTCCAGGGAAGGCAACAGCCAGGAATCGCTGGTTTTGGCACAGATGCCGGCAGCGCCGGTAACACGATCGAGCAGGACAGGAACAGGAGCAGGAACAGCAGGTAATCGTCCTTCTCCGTCTTCTTTTTTCTTTCTCAGGAACAGCTCACAGGCGAGGCTCCGAAGCAGAAATCTGAATGAGTGGATGCCATCTTATATACCCGTATGTCCGGGGGAGTGGCGCGGCATGCAAATTCCACTCGCCAATTTTCATTGGCTTTTTCTCTTAAGCTCAGAGGTGATAGGGTCTCGTAGCCGATCCCCATTATTACGTCATTGACGTAACGTCTCCGTTCCCTCCTTCGGGGAACGAGGGTTACCTTCGTAACCGAGACGTTTCTTACACACGATTATTGTTCACTTCAGGAGAAATCAACAGGGGTTATATGGGATTTAAGGGCTATATTTACTGTCTCCTTCTCTTTCTATATTTTTTGAAGCATCATCTTTGGACATGCTCTACACTTGCATTATGTGCAGAAAGATTGATTATTTTCTCTAAAACTCTTAGTTTGTGTTCATCTGAAGAAGGAGAATCATATACATATGGGATGGCATTAAGGTGTGAAGGATGGATTTTAATTGTTGTTTTTGCACTAGATAGATGTGTTTGATCTGCTTTTGTTTTCTGCCTTTAATCAGAGTTTTCTATGCACTTTATTTTTAAGCAATTTCACTTTGCATTGAGGAGATGGTTCAATATGATGAAACGAGAATCTCCTTTATTGTCTTTCTTTTTGCAGGTTGCTTCTACTTTTTAATACTTGATCAAAGCTCAGATGTTCTGCAGTCAGACTCACTGTTCTGGACGATGTCCTGCATCTTCTTCCAGACTCTGAACGGCAGGTTGCCCAAGTAACGTGGCACATGAATCAAAGCTCCAGAAGGCGTCTGTGGATCCGGCTGTGAGATCTGGACTCTGGAAGAACATTCAGGAGTCAGAGCTGCAGTGGCTTTGGATCAGAAGCAGAGAGACCAGAGACACCAGCAGATCACTCACCTTTCCATTGAGACTGGAAACTCCTGCAGAACAAACACACCATTGATCATCAACAACTCAATCAATCATCAATCAATCAATCAATCAATCAATCATCTGAAATCAGACCTTTAAAAAGCAGACATCACTGGCTTTCATCATCTCCTCCATGTCTTTGATTGTGTGTGAAAGAGCTGAGATGTGTCTGTTCATCTCCTCCAGCTTCTCCTTCATCATCTGCTTCTTCTGCTCCTCTTCCTCCCTCAGTGCAGTGATTGTAGCTTCTTCTTCATCTCTGAGAAACTGATGAAGCTTCTCAAACTGCTGTTTAATCTGATGCTCTGTGTGCTCAGCTTGAGACTGAAATCAAAGCACATTCACTTCAATCGTCTCCATCAACACAATCACATCATTCAGATCTGAGACAAACTAATCCATTATATTAAATATATCAGATCAGAACTGTATATAGTGATCCTACAGCTGGAATCAAAATCACTCTCCATTCTATTTCCTCACCTTGATGTGTTCAACTGTTTTATCAAACTTTCCTTTAATTTTTTCATTGCGCTTAAGTTTCCAATGTAATGATTTCAGTGCTGTATTGAGCTCCTCCTAGAATTAAACAAAATAAAATACATAAAACAACAGATTACAGTGAAAAAGAAAAAAAAAGACAAAGATTCCCCAAATCTATGAAACTTTATTGATAATGGATTTCAGCTGGACTAAACACAACCAGCTCTGATCAATCAAATCAACACTTAAACAGGACTTTAAAACAACATGAAGTTAATTTCTCTCACCTTATATGATGAAACCACTTCACCAATGGGTCTGAGTTTATGATTGTCATGTTGTTTTGAATCTCTGCAAACTACACACAGCGGCTGTTTGTCCTCCAGACAGAAGAGTTTGAGTTTCTCACTGTGTAAACTGCAGATCTCCTCAGATCCTGATGAACGCCTCTCATTTCTCTCCTTCAGGAACGACTCACACAAGTTTTTTAACACAAGACTAACTGGAGGTTCTTCTTTTGAGGATTTTCTCCTGCAGACGGGACACTCCTGAGTTTTCTTGGTTCTCCAGAACTGTTGAAGACACTCTTTACAGACACTGTGACTACATGACAGAAAAACAGGATTCTTGAAGATTTCCTGACATACAGGACAAATATAATCATCTTCAGATAGTGAAGCCATTTCCACTCTTTGAGCTCCAGCTCAAAGAGAATCACAGAGATCTACTATCTATTCAGAAACAAACTGAACAAAAATCCTTCTGTAAAGTGTTTGTCTTGGTTCTTCACTGATGGCTGATTGTTTATTGGTTTTGTCAGTAGAGAAGAGAGTCAGTGTGACAGAAAGGAGAAGAACACATCAGTCTCTTCCTGTAAGAGCTGTAAGAGGGAGGAGTTATGATCAGAGGAGTGTTTAACCCTTGTGCAGTGTTGCCAGATTGGACCGGAGAATAACACATTGGGCGGGTAGGTAAATTTGCTGCTTTTTCTTTGCTTTTATCTTTAGTTGTGCTATTTTAACGTGTTAGAGCTCACTCAGGGCTGTATGCTAAATTTTTTTGCACATAGCACTGGTGCTACAGAGGTTGAACATTTTGTAGCACAGACCAAACAGTTGTAGCACAAGTTAGGGGCAAAAATATCAAATCACATTTTTTTCAGGAACATTATGATTTTATCACGATTCTTTGTCATGTTGGCTTTACTATTTACTGCTAATTTCCTCCATTGTAAAACAAAGCCTTTTAAGATAACATAAAAGCTAAAAAAGAATGGCAGATATTTAGGTCAAAGTGGGTAAAGATACAAATGTTTGTCATTATTTTATATTTGTTATTAGAAAATAAGAGCAAATATATACATTACAAATACACATACTAATACAGTATTTAGCAGTTGCCAAATATTCAACTTTCAACTTTTATCCACGATTAACTTAAGGCTAATGAGACAGAGTTGGCGAGTTGGATATTGGAAATATCTTAAAAATAAAAATAACCTTTACATATGTATTGTTTTGTAGGCTAAAGTGGATGCAGATTCAAACACGTTGAATGTGAACTTGGTATGTATCTTTTTTCCCGTTTACTGTGGATTACTTTTAGCAGCTTCACAGGTAACTTTAAATGTTTAGCTAATTTTGTACAGACCAAGTTACCAACTGAGTGAAGTAAAACAACGTGTTTTCAGATCGCCTGAAATGAGCACTGTCTGTGGCCTTATTGGCTGAATTTGTGGCATTTGCCAGATCTAAGCTATTATAATCATGAAAACTAGCATGCTGTTATTCTCTGCTGGTATTGCTAACGTTACGTAATTTTACTGGTTTTGAATTGCTTTAATGAAACTTTTCTCAGTTGATCAAATTCAGAATATTGACACATTTATCTCATTTTTAAAAGCAATCGGTCTGGGATATAAAGACTTGTATGTTTTATAAGATATGCATGTTACATTTAGGTAAATTTCTTAGTTTTAAAATGAAAATGAAATGAAAGGAGAAGAACACGTCAGTCTCTTCCTGTAAGAGCTGTAAGAGGGTGAAGTTTATGATCAGATCAGTGTTTAAAACAAGACAGGAACAGCAGGATTTATGGAGGAAAATATTAACAAATTGTATTCAAAATAAACTTACATTGAGACATTAAAATAACCTGATATAAAACGCAAAATAACAATGAAAATACACAAATATTAATAAAACCCCAAATCCTTACATTCAGGCCCATATGAAGAATTATTGGAATAAGCATTTTTTTTGGCATTGTTTTTCAATGTATAGTTAAGGCCAATTGGATTGTATTGCTTTCTCTAAAATGTTTGAACAAAAGGAGTAATTGCATCACTTTTAATCAAAAGATGTTTGTTAAAGATCACATTGTAACAGTCACAAGCCTGTTATAGGTTTGTGAAAGACTGTGGGTTATTCTCTTCCACACCAGCGGGGGCAGTATAGTGTGATAGTTTCTCTATAAGTCATGGCATGGTATAGAAGAAGGATACAGGAGTGTTATTAGTTCAATTCTTTTTAATATGATGATTAATGACATGTTTGATCATTTAGGATATGGTGTGGGATGTGCATTATACACTGATGATGGAGCTCTCTGGAAGAGAGGTCGTAATTTAGCACAAGTGACTTCACGTGTTCAAGATGTTATTAACTAGCTGGAAAAATGGAGTTTTAAGATGTCTATCAGTAAATCGTGTTATATGATTTTTAGTAGGAAAAGAATAGATTATAATCATATAGAATTACTCCTGTATGGGAAACCATTGGAGCAAGTTAAAGTTTTTAAATATCTAGGTATGTGGTTAGATGATAGATATTATTGGAAAAAACAGATTGAGGAAATTGATAAAAAAATGCAGGAGGATTTTAAACGTGATGAGGACAATAGTTGGGAAAGAAAGAGATTCAAAGATTTCTATATATCAAGCTTTGATAAGATCTACAATCGATTATGGATGTTTTATATATGGCTCGGCATCAGAAACTGTATTAAGGAGTTTAGATAGGATACAGTATAGAGCTCTTAGGATATGCTTAGGGGCAACAAAATCGACACCAGTCAACGCTTTACTAGTAGAAGCAAATGAAACGCCATTCAAATTAAAGAGGAATAAATTACCCTTGGTTTTTTGGACTTCTTTAAAAAGCTACCCTGGACAGCATATAGCTAAAGATGTTTTAAATATTTGTCGGGAATACTCAAAAATAAAAGGGAAAGCATATGGGTGGAAGATTAATAAGCTAGCAGAGAATGATCAGATGACAAATATCGAATGTAGTGTGGCACCTGTTTGGGGAGAGATTCCAGTATGGATAATACCTGAGGTCAGAATAGAGTTAGAGATTCTAGATAAGAAGCGGGAGTGGGAAGAAATGGGCTTGGTCAAATTTCATATTAATAAGTATTTACTGGAAAAATTCTATGCAGGTGTGCACATTTATACAGATGGATCTAAAGATCCTAGAATTGGGAATACAGGAATAGGGGTGTATATTCCTGAGTTTGAAATATCAATAGCTAAACGATTAACAGTAAATTGTCAGTATATTCTGTTGAAATGGTGGCTATCATAATAGCATTAACATGGGTAGAGGAGACAGCCCCTGATAGAATAGTGATATGTTCTGATTCTGCTTCGGTCTTAACATCTTTATATTCGTATAATTCTTCTAGAGAAGACCTGATGTATGCAGTATTTTTATTATTATGGAGAATTCAAAGGAAAGGTGTGTTAGTTGGTTTCTGTTGGATCCCAGCGCATGTGGGAATAATTGCTAATGAGACTGCTGATGAATTAGCAAAAAGTGCTTTAAATAGGGAAGCAGTAGATCTTGATGTTCCTTTAAAGGGGAAATTAAATCTGTTATCAAGGAAAATATTATTAAAGAGTGGCAGGAGACATGGAATACGGATAATAAGGGACGACATTTGTATAATATTAAGAAATTGGTAGATAGTAAGAAACATATAATTGCCAGAAATAGGAAAGAAGAGGTCATATTTACTAGAATGAGACTTGGACACACAGGATTGAACGCATCTTTGTTTTTAGTCAGAGCACACGAGTCTGGTTTGTGTGAGTTTTGTGGGGAGAAAGAAACTGTGGAGCATGGGATATTTGACTGTAAAAAGTATGATGAGGAAAGGAAGGAATTAATAGTTTTTTTTAATAACAGAGTAAGGTAAATAAAGATTTAGCTTATTTGTTAGGTTATGAATTGAATATGGTTATAGAGTGTTATTAAGATATATTTTTTCAGCTGGGTTAAGTGAAAGGATTTAAATCTAATAGGATGATAAAACTCATTCCTGATTCTGGAGATCTGACCTGGAGGAGCTGAACACGCAGCGCCAGGTGCATCTGTTGAAGATGGAGTGGGAAGAAGCATCAAATTATAAAGATACGAAAGGATATACGTGGTAAAGGGAAATAAATAAAAAAATAATAATAATAATATAAATTAAGGAAATTGAGATTAGAAGCATGACTGCACAACAGAACCTGTAGGTGGCGATATGCACAAAGTTTGCAAAGCCCCAAAAAACAGAAGAAGAAGAAGAAGAAGGAGAATATAGCCTGGTGTTGGGAAGGCATTATATGCAGATGATGGTGCAGTTTGGAAAAGAGGTAGGAATCTAGGAAATATAGTTAAAGGAATACAAGAATCAATAAGTGAAGTGGAAAGGTGGTCAGTAGAGTGGGGACTGAAGTTTTCAGTGGCAAAGACTCAATATATGGTTTTTACAAAGAAAAGGAAAATCGAGGATATAGCACTGAAATTATATGACCAATTACTAGAGAAAGTTACAGAGTTTAAATATCTCGGATTGGTCTTTGATGAGAAGCTAACTTGGAAAGGACATATTAAGAAAATTGAAAATAAATGCAAAGGGGTTTTAAATTGTATGACCTCAATAACCAAGTATGAATGGGGAGCAGGAAAAAGTGCGCTGTTACGGGTAGCAGATTTAAGACGGAATTAAGTTTAAGATTAAGTGATAAGCTGTCTGTGTATTCTTCAGAATTAACTGCTATAATAGTAGGGCTGCAATGGGTAGAAGACGTGAAGCCAGATAGGATAGTAATCTGTTCAGATTCCGCTTCAGCCCTTAAAAGTATAATATCTACTAAATCTGATAGAGAAGACCTGCTAGTAGAAATCTATACTTTACTGTACAGACTGAAAGCGGAGGGTATAATCGTATATTTTTGTTGGGTACCGGCACATATTGGGATAACAGGGAATGAAATTGCTGACAAATTGTCGAAGTCAGCGTTAAAGAAAAATTTGGTGGATATTGAATTACCTCTGGGACGAAGCGAGATAAAGTCAGTAATAAATAGGAAATTCATAGAAATATGGCAACAAAGATGGGAAAATAGTAGCACAGGTAGATGGTATTATAGTATTGTAAAATCAGTGAGGAAAAAAGAACAATTTTATGGAAGGTATAGAAAGGAAGAAATAATGATTTCAAGATTAAGGATGGGGTTGAACTCAACACTTGCATTAGTGGGAAAGCATGGAAATGGTATGTGTGATGAGTGTGAGGTTTTAGAAACAGTAGAGCATGTGTTTTTTAATTGTAGCAAGTATGAGAATCAGCGTAACAAACTTTTTAGTAGTATAAGGAATGGGCCAGTGAGTAGTGTGGATCTTTTAGGGCAGGGCTTGAATAATAAGTGACGAGACATGAGGCCAAGTATGGTGACCCACACTAGGAATTTGTGCTCTGCATTTAACCCATCCAAGTGCACACACACAGTAGTGAACACACACACACACACACACACACACACACACACACACACACACACCGTGAACACACACCCGGAGCAGTGGGCAGCCATTGCTATCGCTGCGGCGCCCGGGGAGCAGTTGGGGGTTCGGTGCCTTGCTCAAGGGTCTCACCTCAGTCGTGGTATTGACGATGGAGAGAGCGCTGATTAATCACTCACCCCACCGTCAATCCCTGCCGGACCTGGGACTCGAACCTGCAACCTCTTGGTTACAAGTCAGACTCCCTAACCACTATAATAGGCGGATATATGAGGAGGTTTTAACTTTTTTAGGAAGTACGGGGCTAGATCAAAGGATATAAATATAGGAATCTGAAGGTGAGGAGAATGATGCTTCTGCCCGTCTCGAAGGTTGAGGAGATCAGTGTGGTAGGTGAAGGAGCTGAACACGCAGCATCATCTGAAGCCTGGTCTCTGATCCTTTGAGGTGGGTGGGGCGTTTATTTATTTATTTATTTTATTTTTTATTTTTTTTCTCTATATACTGATTCATCACCCATGTGCACAAGATACAGTAGGTGGTGGTAATACTCCCATGGAGTGAACGGCCATTTAACAAGAAGGAGAAGAAGAATATAGCCTGTAATGGCTGAAACATGGCCTTGTCCAGGTGGCCAAACTTGGCTTTGAGAGAGTAAGGTGAAGCTGCAGGCCCAGAGACCCACATGCACGCTCAGACCAGCATTTTGGATGATTTTAGCGTGTTGTGTGTACCATTATCATTTCCAACATTGACACATGAGTAAGGTTATTGGTTTCATTAAAGCGATTCCTGAAAATTACTAGGTTTTATGGCATAAATCAGTGTGACATCTTATTACACCAACAAACAAGTATTTCAGTGTTTGATCAAAATGAGTGTCAAAAGATAGCATTATTTTATAATATTTACATCTTGCTCTTATTTTATGTGTTATTGTACCATTCTGGGACACTTAATGTTTTCTAGCAAAATAAAAAGTAAAAATGTTAAAACAAAATGTATAATATATAATACAAGTATTATTTGTAACATATTTTAGTAGGTCTACTGTACTTATTACTGTATTATCTACTTTTATTTTATACTAATATCACTGCTACACTTACTAATTGTAGTATGTGTAAGAAAAATAATTCAGCATTTTCTTTTTATTGTACTTTACAAATCTCAAAGTGCTGCCACAGACAATAACAGTAACACAGTGTAATAATTACAAATAAGATCTTTGGAATAAAATCTGGTCTTCAGTATATTTTCATCTAAATATCAAGTATAGAATTTACAATATGAGCTCTGTTGGCTTGTCTAAATAATTTGCTTATTGGTGTTTTTTTTTACTCATGGTAAGATTTAAAATGTAGTTAATTGATTTAAAGCTTTTTTATAAACACTGTAAATGATCTTTCACCCTCTCAATGGCGTGTGGCACTGGGTTTCAATTCCAGGAGGTATTTTTTTTATTTATGTAACCTTTATTTTACCAGGTTTCTCTTGTCAGAATGGTGCTTTTATTTATCAGAGCTAAAAATGTAACTCAGGTGGTGGTGTATTTTATCTTGCTTTACTCTAAACAACATTTCTTTCAAAAAAGGGGCATGATTGTTGCAAGCACACCCAACATCATGTATTAACAAAAACATGTTGGTTAACTAATTATATTCTTTAAATTATGCTCTTTTTTTTATATTTGTACTCTATCCATTTACTTACTGCTTGTTTTCTCTAATAAAAAAAAACACTAGTTTTTCTATCTTTACAATTAACAAAAAAGCTAACACTAGCTTTTCTTTAATTTATTATGTACTAAATATCCTTGCTACATGTACTGCGTTATGAGACGTGTCATAGCACTTGTTTTGTTGCTCTTTTGTTGATTTCGATTGCTTCCATTGTTCTCCTTTGTAAGTCGCTTTGGATAAAAGCGTCTGCTAAATGTCTAAATGTAAATGTAACTGTTAGATTAAACAGTCTTTCTTATGACTATGATGATATGCCTATCATCCTCCAATGGTGGTGTCTTCTACTCATGGAACGATTTCAAACTGATGGGTATGTCAGTATTTTTTTTTATTTTCTTTTAAATCTGTCAAATTTCAATTTGATATTGTGTCAATACCACAACTTGTAACACGAGTAACAAAACATCCTTAATATCTCTCTTACCGCTGACCAATTATTATGGATTTCGTCTTATATTATATTATTATATGTTGTGAGTTGCAGGGCTTGTCTTGGCAGGAGATTGAAGAGGTGTTCCTCCAGGGCCTCATTTATCACTCAAGGGATGTTTTCAATTTCTGTTTGTACAAAAACTGTTAGATGTTTTTGTTACACAACATTTCTGACAACAGCATTTATCTTTTCTTTTAGTGAAGTTGAGGAATTTGACAGAAGAATTGCTCGAGAAATGAAAAATCTACCCAAAAATAATGTAAAGCATTTATTTTATGTTATTTAATATGTAATAAATACATTATTAACCCAAGTTTTTTTTTCTCTGCATTGTTTACAGCTCGATGACTTGTAGGACCTCATGAAAAAGAATACAAAAATAAAGTTTGGTGTGAGAAAATGACTCAGAGCACTATAATTTATTGTATGTAAATATAGCGCTAATGTTCATTCGCTAACTCAATACTAAAAAATGTGATAAATCCTTAATGATTAGGAAAACAATAAATGACTATGAAAATATTTAAGTAACTGAACAATTTCTATTTACAAATAACCTAGTGTGTGTAATATTTTATATAATAATGCATTCACTCATAGCGTAATATTTTATAGTAGAAAAATGGTGTAAGTTACAATCTATCAGCAATTGAATTCAGGTTAGGCACTCTTTCAAACAGCAGGTGGCACTGTCTGAAAAAACGATAGGTCTGGAAGTGCAGGTCTGAGCGTGAAGCTTCATAATGTTGCTTTGAGAACCTTGTGTTTTATGCTCAACTGAAAAAGGACTTTTTGTTCTATGGAGGAATATAGTGTTTGATATGGAGACTGTGGAGGAAGTCTAAAGTTTCTTCATCTTCTTGTGCCTTCCCTTTGCTGGGAACTTTGGTACACTGCAAAAAATGCTTTTCTAGCTTAGATTTTTTGTCTTGTTTCTAGACAAAATATCTAAAAGTTCTTAAATCAAGAAGGATTTTCTAGACAAGTAAAAATGGTCGTTTTCAGAAAAAAGAAGTCAAAATTAAGTGAGTTTTTGCTTGAAACAAGCAAAATAATCTGCCAGTGGGGTAATACTCTTATTTCAAGCAGAAGACTAGATTATTTTGCTTGTTTCAAGCAAAACCTCACTTAATTTTGACTTCTTTTTTTCTGAAAACAAGACATTAATGTGTACTTGTCTAGAAAATAATTCTTGATTTAAGAATTTTTAGATATTTCGACTGGAAACAAGACAAAAAATCTAAGCTAGAAAAGCATTTTTTGCAGTGTATTGATTACAAGACATATGGACAACATTGTTGGACATTTTGTCATGTGAACTGGGAACAGATAAGACTTTATTCATTCTCTCTCTTTTCATTCTTCATCCATGGACAATGACCTCTTTTGGATTCAACCAATACGGTTTTTTTTTTTTATTGGTTTTGTGTCTGTTTGTTTGGTTTGTCATTTGCTATAAGTGTTCACCACAAAGTTGAAATTATCTGAGATGTGTGCTTAAATTTTCTACTAAATATAAAGTGTCAGTTTAGCATTTAATGAGTGACTTATGAATTATTGTCTTTAAGATCAACTATATTACTGCAATTGGTTACCTTTTTAAATTGTATAGCAGTTTTTGGAATTGGTAAATCCAGAGACCGTTATAACTTTCTAAATCATAAACATCTTAAAGTCAATTTTGTTCACAAGGCTGCTCATGACAGCAATGAGTTTGTTTTGAATTTCATGGCTTGTGTAAGTGGCATTGTTTGTAATTGTTTGCACAGTTTGATCCAGCTGGGGGTCTTATGCTGAATTTCAGTAGTGACATGAACAGCTGATCAACATACGGTCAAAGGCCTCAATTTGAGCCCTCAGAGGAAACTGATTGGACCCCAGGAGCTGCAGCACATCAATAAGAGAAGACATGTAATATCGATTCCTCTGTATTGGTTCTGTGTGCAGTAGGCTCCAGATTTCTTCAAGTCAGGTGCTCTTTGGACATTTCATGCCTGTTGAATCCTCTGTTTGTTTCTACTCTGTGCTTCCAATCGTGGAAACCTTTGGGTCGAGTCTAGTCCCGATCTGCGTAGCACACCTAGCATTACATTTTCTGCAAGGGTAGCAGAATCCGCTTTGACAGAAAACACGAGCCAATGTCTTTTTTGAAACCGAGAGTGTAAAATGATCTCTTTCTTGTACCAAACAGTACTTATTTTTCCTCTCATAGGCCCATTCTCTCCCGAATCATCAGGAGCTCCTCTGCTGGCGCTGGGCTCTGTCACAGCTGTGATTGTTTTCGCTGTTGGAGTGACAGAGAAGCGTTTCCTTAAATCCAGTATAGAGCTTGCAAACCGACGTCACTGCGCAATGCATTCTGGGACGTAAACAAGAGGGCGCCGCCATATTGTGAGGCCACCACTGCCTATGGTTATTACAGTAAATGTGTGAAAAACAATGTTGAAAAGTCGATTAAAATAACCAAATGTACTATACAGAGACACGTATCTGAAGCTGGCTGATAGCTATGATTTTCAGGAATTCAGGAATGGAACTTTGAGAAAAATGGGTTTAAAGTGAGACTTAGTTTTACTTTATACGGGTTTAACAAGAGCGCTATACTGCATTATTACACAAACAGACTAACGTATGTTTTCCGTTGTTTATCGTGGGTATAGTCTCCGAACTTTTGATCACCACTTGTATGTTTATATAGCAGGAATAATGTACCTTGTAGTTGTAGTTTACATGAAGAAACGCCAGCGCAGCACAACGGTTCGCACACTGTTTATAACAGACTGCTACCGGACCAGGCTTTTGTGATGGGAAAGCATAACTGGACTAACCAATGAACCGATCTCTTTGCACCGCATCTGAAATCCTAGTTTTGTCGATCTAAATGCTTGACTAAAGTCTCAAACTGCTTCGTTATAACTCCCAAAACTGTTCCCAAACACAGACTCCGAAAATAACATGACTGCGTTTCATCTGCACGCTCTGAACCTTTTACAGTTAATGTTAATGTAACGAATAATGTATTATATATCTATATGACCAAAAATGACATAGTAGCCTATTTTAAGTTGTTTCCGTTGTTTTTCCTATAAGAAAAATACTCTAAGCGATCGCACCGGTGCCACTTGGGAAATAGGCCTATTTGTTTTCGTGCCGAATGAGAGATGTTGGTGCGTTTAGGTTTCTCTTTAAATTCGTTTTGGTAAGACTTTTGTATGTTTTTTTTGTTTGTTTGTTTTTTAACGAATTTCATTATAGCGTGTGTTTTATTTTATAATTTGTAGGTTTCTTTGCCATTGTAATTTGTTTTATTTTATGATTTGTCTGCTTCTTAAATAAATTTGTTTTGGTTAGATTTATATGTTATTAACGAATGCCATTATAATTTGTGTTTTATTTTAGAATTTGTTTGTTTCTTAAATAATTTCGTTTTGGTTAGACTTATATATGTAGTTTATAACGAATGGCATTGTAAATTGTGGTTTATTTTATAATTTGTATATAAATATACTATAATTTTTATAGCTTGTGTCCCCCTATGAAAGATTCTCCCATTGAAGATTTTCTGCCATGTCCCTGGTTCAAGTAGCTATATGAAACAATGTTAGTTTAAACGTTAAACCTATACATTTGCGCTATTAGGCGCATAGGCCTATCCAAAAAGCTGAAGCTGCTTTGAGGTACATGGAGGCACCAGCGCGATCATTTGCATTTTTTCAATGGAAAAAATGTAAAATTAGCCTATCTGTCATTTTTGCTCACAAAGGTAAGAGCAATCTTACTGTTTCTGACACATTCATTGTCATTACTTTTTGGCAAAATATTGTTGTGTTGCGTCTTGCTCATATGCTGTTCTTATCGTTATGCTCTGCTTATAATGACACACATATACTCTGATCATTCAAGCAGGTGTAGTTGCCTTAATTTTGATAACAGATACATTTATGGCTAGGCCCACCCAGTTTTCTCTGGGCACACCCATATTGTGAATCCTGGCTACGCTACCGTACCGGACTCTTCATCTTTAGTAAGTTCTTCATCCGATCCTTCATCTCTGGATGTGAAATAGTCCATTATAACATCGTATAAGGCACTGACATCACCAGGATTGAGTAGACTGAGGCCAGGTAGATCGTTTTGAGTGAGCAGCTTCTTCCGACTGCGTTGATCTCTCGAGCTCCGACATCTCACGGTATCAATAAATAAATAAATACAGCTTTGCGTGTCGTAGTTTACACAGGACTGGTAAGAAATGTGCATTGATACACCATTATTAAATATGTCACATGGATTATTTTGATAGGTTAACTGTTTTTGTGGTGTTAGAGAAAGCACCTCTGCAGCACGTTCTTAACATAGAATAGACTCTTAAGAGAATTTTATTGCACTAAACAAGCGAATTTTGCCAAGATATTTTCAGAGATGACAGACAAGATGTTATAGAATAATAATTTAAAGAACACCTAATTTTGACAAAAAAAAAACTGACATTCAAAACATCGCAGCGCGCCATCCGACAGATTTTCCCAGATCGGATCACACAGGCTATATACAAACCGAGAACACAATCATCTGCTGCTGACGTTTATACACTTTCCTGAATGAAAATGCCTGGAACACACTTTCAATGACCTATGGATGTCTCCGAAGTGCATGTCCGTGCGTCTCATGGCGGATATCCAGGTCATCCGTCTCCGCTGTTATTTCAGACACATGACTCCCTTCGTTCGTTTTACAGGTTGTAAAACTATAAAAAGAAAGTCCGTCTATTTTTCTACCCGGTCGATCGTGTGAACAAACATTACAAGAAACAACACAACGCGTTCTTCCCATGACGACGATCACAACAATCTCAACGTTACTCAATCAACAAGTGGCCTCACAAAATGGCGATTTTTCCCATAAGACACCGCGGCGCTAGGGCCGTGACGTCACACCGGCATCCCCTACTGGTTATCATCCATAAACGCTTCGATAATCCTTCCATTCCCATCTGTCTTTGTGCTTCCCGTAACATATTATAACGTATTATTAAATCTCCACCTTCCATCTCATGTATACTATCCAGCATTTCTCTAGATATCTTTTGGCAGGGATTATAAATATTGGCTGCTCTAACTTTGGATTTATTAACCCATATTTCAATTATTACTATCTCTAGATCTTTTTCACTCCTCCTCCTGTTCCAGAACTTCTATCTTTATTTATTCCATGGAATGTCTGGATACTGGATTCTGATTGGCTGGCAGGTATGCATTAAAACCGTTTAATGCACAGGTAGTTCCAAGTCAGTTTAATCACCGTTCTATATTAATGCGCTGTTTCAATTGATGCACTCAACGCACGCACACACACAGAGAGAGAGAGAGCGAGAGAGAGAATCCGTAGAATGCGCTACCCTCAAACATTAGTAACCATAGTAACTCACTGACAATATTGTAAACATTTCGTATTCACCAAAATGGGTGATTTTTGCGTTTCATTTAACCTGTACGGTAAATACGATGATTTTGATAAATGGGCAGAGGCACAAGAAGATAAACTTGACTCGGAGAAGACGTCAAAAAATGAAAGGTACAAAGAACTGACGCTAGAAGAGCTCAATCAGATTGAAGAGGACAAAGATGAGATCAACACCAAAAAAACAACTAAATGGGCAGTTAAGACTTTATCAGACTTTTTGTCTCAGAGACAAAAAAACGCTGATTTCGAGACCTTCACCGCTTCTCTTCTTAACGAGACACTGCGGGAGTTTTATGCCTCTGTACAGACCAGCACCGGCCGCGAATACAGTGTTGTAAGTCTAATGTGTCTTAGAGCAGGTCTTAACCGCCACATCAAAAAACACAATATAATAAGTGACAAAGATTTCAAGTCAAGCAATGCCGTCTTTAAATCGGTCATAAAGCGTTACAGAAAAAACGGGAAAGACACCAGCATTCATCACCCGCGTATCACTGAATCCGACCTGCAGAAAATTAAAAATTCACCTGCACTCTCCCCTTTCACACCCACTGGGCTTGTGAGAAAGGTTTGGTTTGATATACAGCTGTGTTTTGCACGGAGGGGGAGAGAAGGAAACCGCAACCTATCAAAGGAGTCTTTCGTTCTCCGGAAAGACGAGAACGGGATGGAGTACCTGACCCTGGCCCGTAACCCTGAAACGAAAAATCACAAGGATCCGACTGCACCAGATAGAGAGAATTTGCGCGGATGTATGTTTGCGGACCCCGGCGACCCACTTTGTCCCGTGGACAGCTTTAAAAAATACATATCAAAGTGTCCAAAAGATGCCGGAGCCTTCTATCTGCATCCGAGACGCATTCCTCTGAGTAATCTCGAGGGCACCGACGTGTGGTTCACCAGGGAGTCGATGGGGATAAACTACCTCGGCAATATGCTAAAAAGTATTTGTGAAGAGGTAGCAAACACATTTTATTAATTAAATAAGAAAACTGCTTCAACTTTTTATTCGATTTTATTTACTTCGTTGCATGTCAATAGGCTAGGCTAAGTGTAAACTTATAACACTATTTCTGTGTCTTTATTTATAAATAGGCTATATTTATATTTTAGGCCTATGTAAACTGCGACTAAGATGCCGGAAACATAATCTCTCTCTCCGTCCTGAAAAATCTCAAACTGTTAAAAAAAAATCTTATTTTATCTGTATTAATGCATTTCAATAAATATAATGTTAAAGAACTACTTCACAGTGTCTATTCCGTGTCTATATTTGCGTACGCCTATATCACACGATCTCTCTCTCTCTCTCTCTCTCTCTCTCTCTCTCTCTCTCTCTCTCTCTCTCTCGCAATAATTAATTGCAATAAATGCTATAATTCATTCAAATAAATGTGATCTTACAGCACTATTTAATCTCTGTGACTGATTTGAAGTGGGCAGAATGCTGAAGCTGCATGCTGACGAAAATAACCGTCATTTTTACCCATTCGGTCAAATATTGCGCTGCAAAGAGCAATACTAATTGTAACTTGTCTATAAAATTGCAAATGACCATGGAATAAGCGGGATAATCAACGGCTTGCCGTGCATTAAAGGATTTTAATGCACTTCACGTCGGGCGGTTCTTAGCCTCCACGTCGTGCATTAAAATCCTTTAATGCACGGCAAACCGTTGATTATCCCTTACGTATTCCTGTGTAACCATGAATTATAAAATCAAGTGAAGGTTTTAGCCAGGTGTCCTGCACACAAATGATGTTCGGTTTAACAGATCATTCTTTTATGTTCTGTTTTAATTCTTGTTCTTCTGGTCCTCCATGCTGACAAAAGCAGCATCTGTGTTTTTTAACTAATAAGACCATTGAAATATGAGTTTTTGTGTTTTCTGTTTTGGGAGGTGACTGTGTTTCTGTGCAGGATGAGCACCGATTGGTTCCTGGAGTCTTCCTGATGCCACGCCCGCCGTGTCAGCTGACTTCCTGCTGCCTATAAAGACTCCAGCATCACTTCCTGCTTCAGCTTTTTGCTCGTCTGCATTTGTTTGCTGTGTTAGTTAGTTTGTTACATGTGTTGGAAAGACTGAGAGTTTGAGTGTTGTTGTTGTATTAGTGCGCCTAGCTATCCCTCATCATTTATTTTCTTTTGTAAATTAGGGAATTTAAAGGGTGTACAATATGAAATTGTTTCTGTTTGTTATTTTGGTTTTGTCGGCTCCTGAAGACATATTCTCCATGTGTATTATAAATCATTGTTCTCAATAAACTGCTGTTCATTAGTTACTCAGAACTCTGTCTCAGGGTCGGCCGTGGCATAGGCGAAATAGGCAGTTGTCTAGGGCGCAAAATGCCTGGGGGCGCCACACGAAATTTTATTTTTTTTTTTTCTCGCGGAAAAGTGCCCTCTTGTGACCATCATTCGCTCCTACACCCATAAGAAAAATTACTGACAGTAAACAATTTTAATACTGATCGATCATCATAGTCAGTGCTCAAATTGAATCAAGTCTTTATTATTATTATTATTATTATTTTAATAATAAAAGGTAATGACCTTTCAGATGGTATTTAATTAAAAATCTCTTTAAAATCTATAATACCTTAAGCTTATTTCAGGGGTTCCCAAAACCAGGAGGAGGGGTCGCAAGATGATTTCCAGAAATCAAATAATTTAGCATTAGAAAATTAGAAATAGCATATTTTACCCATAAATAAAAAATATAAGGTGAATTACAAATAAAAATCCAGCATGTTGCCCACCCAACTCATTAGGTAAAATTAATGTTCAAATGTAAATAATAAGTAAATAACTCTAAAATAATATTATGGCTGTTAGACTGTTGTGTTGCTTTGTGCGCCATTCTGCAAAACGTTCGTATACTTTAGGAAAGTGGGGGTCCCGAGGTACTGACTTACTTATTTTGGGGGTCGTGGGCTGAAAAGTTTGGGAAGCCCTGGCTTATTTGATATTTTCTCTTTGCTATTATTGGATATCAAGACAGACACCTGCAATTCTGGCCAAATTAAAGAAACTGTGTGTGTGAATTTGCACATGCTATAGGCCTCATGTAAACATCATTAATGACCCCTTGTGTTTAAAATAAAACAATAAAAAAGATTCATTAGTGTAATTGAAGAATAATTTATAAAAAATGTGAATGAAGTCCTTATGTTAACTTTTGTATAAAATCTCAAATGAATAATACTGTTGCATAAATTCAATTTCACATTTGCAAACTCCCTTTAAAAAACTATAACTCGTCTTTGTGATCTCACAAACTTACATTTTAATTAATGAGGCAACTGAATCTATAATTTACATTGTCTCTATACTTCTTTGTTACAGTGAATGACAAATGATCCTGTTACAATTAACAATGAAACACAGCGATGGCTGCACAGGTTTATGATTCAACAACATCAGTGCAGTGTTTTGTGACGCTGAAAGTGTTTGTTCTGAGCGATGTATTTCTGAAGTGAACAATGACTAACTGACTGACTAATTCTTGAGCTGGTTATGATCAGTGTGTGTTTGTGAGTCACTGCTGCCATCTGCTGCTCAGAGTCTTTAAATTACACTCATTGCTTTTATAAGAAGCGATTTGAAATCATATCATAGTATTTTGCAATGCATAGGTCAAGCTGTTTACTGTGAACCACTGCTAACAAGACATAAAGTCCAGTAAATGATAAATCTGTTGAGGCTATAGACCAGTGAAATATGATAGGAAATGCCCATTTGCACTATGAAGCAGCATAACAATTTATTTTGACCAGTTTAGGTCTTGCACATTCAAGTTATAAATGGTGTGCTGCTCTTGCATTAAAATACAGTGGACTGCATCAACAGAGATCAACAGTCTCTTACTCATGTGATCTGGATTAAATATTGAAACATGATGAAAGATGAAAGCAGGAAGATCCAGACCTACAGATTACTGACTATTGATCGACAAGATCCTCAGAGAGGGATAATCATAATTACAGAAGAATGGAAAGAGTGTGTGAGTGAAGGTGGTGGTGAATGTGTGTAGATGTGTGTTAGTTACAGGATCAGAGAATGACACCGTTCCTCTGTCATAGTCCAGATTCACTCTCACACGATCAAGATGCTGTTTAACACGGAAACCACAACCTGGAGACACTCTGTACTCCACACTCCAGACATCAGTCTTATAGAAATCCCATCCCTTCCTCTGGTTTGATGCTGTAGTTACTCCAAGACTCCAGCCGAAACTCTGTTTAAGCTTCACATCCCAGCAGTGTGTTCCTGAGTTAAAACCCTCTGAACCCAGAACACACTCATAACAGTCAAATCTCTCTGGATTATCAGGAACAGGTTGATATCCGCTGACTCTCACACTGGTCAGATCATCAGACAGAAGGAGATGTGGATGAGCCGTGTTTGGATCCAGAATCACAGGAGCTGATGAGACACAATCAACAGATGCTGTTATTCTGATGTTCATATAACGATCAAGAGTGAACCCAACACAGATGATTATGAATTATGACACTCGTCCTGTTGATCAAACACATCAGACATTTTCCTCTCATCACTGTCAGTCATTCTCTGTCTGATTTATCAATACTGAAAGTTCAATCAGAAACACTGAGTGACACAAACTGAACACATATTCATTTCATTTACGCTCTCATTTATATTACATTATAGTCAGAAGATGCTTTAATACAAAACCTGACCTTTGAACACAACTTTACACAGTGATTTCATATTCAAATGAGATCAACTATAATAATAATGCAGAACAAATAATGATTATATCTTTATAATTTTCCTCAGCTTTGTATGAAAGCTTTGTTTTTATGTCACCTAATTATTAAAAATATATAAACAGTAGATATTATTCAACCATAATGCAATATAATAATAATAATAATAATAATAATAATAATAACAATGTCTGTGTCACGGTTGTCGTGTTGGGGAGGACAAACGAGGAGAACGAGGTAAAGATCAGGAACAAAACAAGTATTTAATGACGAAATCCACAAAATAAATCCACAGGGAGACAGGCAAGGAGACACGCAACCAACGACGAATCCACAAATAATAATCCACAGGGAGGCGGGCAGGGAAACACGCAACCAACGACGAGACCGGCAAAACACACTGAACAGAATAGAACTTAAATAGGGGAGCTAATGAGGGACAGACAGGTGATCGTGATTAACTAATAATGACTAAATTAGGGGTGGAGACAGGAACGTGACCAAATAAGGACAAAAAGGAAGTGGGAGAAACCAAACTAAAACAGGACTGAACCAACAGAAAACACAACAAAAGAGTCCCAAAACCTGACAGTCTGCTGACATGAACAAATTAAAATTATTCAATTATTAACTTATCAGTCATTAAAATAAAGATGAATAAATTATACAAATAAACTTAAATCTAATAAAATTAAATTAAATGATTAAAAAAGTTGTTTTGGCAACTACTCAAAATAAATGAACGTTAAGTATTAAATTAGTATTACTAAAAGTAAAACAGAAATAAAATTATTTCTAATTATATATAATACAAATTTAACGAAGTAGATTTTTTTTCTTACAGAAAGAAACAGGACAAAAACAATTATTTTAATTATAATTAAAAAACATTATAAATAAAACCCATTTCAAAACACTAATAAATAATTCATAATTTAACAAATAATTAAAGTAGTATAAAAACAGCAGTAATCATACGAAATAACCTTTTGTGTAGAAATGTATCTGTCTGATCAAATAAAGAGTGTTAAAAACTGCTGAATCTCTTGTGTGTCTGTGATGATAAATCAGCAGTCGGTGGATCCATGAGCAAACGGTTTATTTCACAGACAACAAACAAGGTTAAACTGGCAAGGGTCGACAACGGCAAGACAGAGAATGGTCAGGTCCAGGCAAAGAGGTCGGGGATACTACCTCTTTTAAAGCCGGAAGGAAGCGCGCCGGCGGGAAGCGACCCGGAACAGGAAGAGAGTCCCAGGTACGGGATTATGGGTAGTGGAGTCCGTTAAAAGTCCGGGGATAACTCCCGCTGACGGCGATCGGAGGGAGCCACAGAGACCGCGCTCGTGACAGTATCTTTCATGAGACTGAAAATGAAAGTCCCACTGAATTCTGGGATTGATTATTTCTAATACTTGAGTAATTTTACTTGATTACTGTATTATTTTGGGATATTAGTAATTTATTCAAGTACACTTTAAAGTGTCTACTTGTACTTTTACTTGATTACATTTCTGAAGGCAAAGCAGTGCTTCTTATAATTTGATTTCAACTTGAAAAGTACATTTTGTATTTCTCTTCATTAAATATGGTTGATGGAGGCTCAAACGAGGTTTGTTTTTCTGCATCAATCACATCCGTTTCAGCTTCAGTTATAACTTTCATCAGCTAAATTCCAGTCTTCAAAACTTCTTTGCCATCAAATGTGAGGAAGTATATTAAGGTAGCTCAGTTTATTCATGATTTATTCATTATTTCTGTCTGTTTTGATGTAGCCATTAGCTGTCTATGTACTATATTGACTGAGTGCAAATCAAATCAGTGATAAGAATTTAAATACAATTCATGTTTTAGTGCCATGATTACTTTTGACATTAAATGTTACAAAAATCTCCAAAAAGTGTGTAAATGAACATTGTGTGTTAAATTAATTGTAAACCGTGTTTAGTGATGTTCTTACCTGGGAGTATAATAATCATATATTGAGGAACAATTAGGACTGGCAATCAATTATTATTTCATCTAAATAATGCTCATTAATTAATCTAATTAGTCATCAATAATTGAACACAAGTTCTTATATTGTGTCTGGAATATATTTCTGGCCCAAAAATGACAATTCTCTCATCATTTATTCATCCCAGATGTTTCTGAATTTCTTCAGATGAACACAAAGATGTTTAGTGCATATAATTCAAGTGTACAGGGCCGCTTCAAAACCACACAAAGTAAAGCTGAAATAATTAGTATTTGTCTGTTTCTTACACGATTATTGTTCACTTCAGGAGAAATCAACAGGGGTTATATGGGATATAAGGGCTATATTTACTGTCTCCTTCTCTTTCTATATTTTTTGAAGCATCATCTTTGGACATGCTCTACACTTGCATTATGTGCAGAAAGATTGATTATTTTCTCTAAAACTCTTAGTTTGTGTTCATCTGAAGAAGGAGAATCATATACATATGGGATGGCATTAAGGTGTGAAGGATGGATTTTAATTGTTGTTTTTGCACTAGATAGATGTGTTTGATCTGCTTTAGTTTTCTGCCTTTAATCAGACTTTTCTATGCTCTTTAATTTTAAGCAATTTCACTTTGCATTGAGGAGATGGTTCAATATGATGAAACGAGAATCTCCTTTATTGTCTTTCTTTTTGCAGGTTACTTCTACTTTTTAATCCTTGATCAAAGCTCAGATGTTCTGCAGTCAGACTCACTGTTCTGGACGATGTCCTGCATCTTCTTCCAGACTCTGAACGGCAGGTTGCCCAAGTAACGTGGCACATGAATCAAAGCTCCAGAAGGCGTCTGTGGATCCGGCTGTGAGATCTGGACTCTGGAAGAACATTCAGGAGTCAGAACTGCAGTGGCTTTGGATCAGAAGCAGAGAGACCAGAGACACCAGCAGATCACTCACCTTTCCATTGAGACTGGAAACTCCTGCAGAACAAACACACCATTGATCATCAACAACTCAATCAATCATCAATCAATCAATCAATCATCTGAAATCAGACCTTTAGAAAGCAGACATCACTGGCTTTCATCATCTCCTCCATGTCTTTGATTGTGTGTGAAAGAGCTGAGATGTGTCTGTTCATCTCCTCCAGCTTCTCCTTCATCATCTGCTTCTTCTGCTCCTCTTCCTCCCTCAGTGCAGTGATTGTAGCTTCTTCTTCATCTCTGAGAAACTGATGAAGCTTCTCAAACTGCTGTTTAATCTGACGCTCTGTGTGCTCAGCTTGAGACTGAAATCAAAGCACATTCACTTCAATCGTCTCCATCAACACACATCAACACAATCACATCATTCAGATCTGAGACAAACTAATCCATTATATTAAATATATCAGATCAGAACTGTATATAGTGATCCTACAGCTGGAATCAAAATCACTCTCCATTCTGTTTCCTCACCTTGATGTGTTCAACTGTTTTATCAAACGCTCCTTTCATTTTTTCATTGTGTTTTAGTTTCTCCTGTAATGATTTCAGTGCTGTATTGAGCTGCTCCTAGAATTAAACAAAATAAAAATACATAAAACACCAGATTACAGTGAAAAAGAAGAGAAGACAAATATTCCCCAAATCTATGAAACTTTATTGATAATGGAGTTCAGCTGGACTAAACACAACCAGCTCTGATCAATCAAATCCACACTTAAACAGGACTTTAAAACAACGAAGTTGAAAAACGAATTTCTCTTACCTTATATGATGAAACCACTTCACTGATGGGTCTGAATTTATGATTGTCATGTTGTTTTGAATCTCTGCAAACTAAACACACCGGCTGTTTGTCCTCCAGACAGAAGAGTTTGAGTTTCTCTCTGTGTAAACTGCAGATCTCCTCAGATCCTGATGAACGCCTCTCATTTCTCTCCTTCAGGAACGACTCACACAAGTTTTTTAGCACTAAATTACATGGAGGTTCAGCTTTTGATGATCTTCTCCTGCAGACGGGACACTCCTGAGATTTCTTGGTTCTCCAGAACTGTTGAAGACACTCTTTACAGACACTGTGACTACATGATAAAAGAACAGGATTCTTGAAGATTTCCTGACATACAGGACAAGAAAAATCATCTTCAGATAGTGAAGCCATTTTCACTCTGAGCTCCAGCGATCTAAACTTCACTTTCACTTTCTGAACAACAGTTTGGCAGTTTTAGTAGTTAGGTGTCAGATATACTTCAGTATTGTAGTATATTATTAAATAATTTTTTTGTTTTTTTCTATTGAAAATAAATGCCTTTCTGATCTGACATGTGAAAAAGAGTACTGGAAAAGGAAAAGCACGAGTTTGACAAAAGGTGGATTAGAACACGGGTCAATCGTCTTTTATTCGCTGCGCCACTGATGCTGCAGAAAAGCATGTTTCAGTGCCGTTTATCGCAGTCAGACACTGATAGGGTTTATCGCAGCCAGACATAGATGGGTGGAGTTCATGTAATAGCCTCTGCCAACAAATTGGTCTGTTTGTCCTTAAATACACTCGGTTTCTTTTTAGAGCTGCTTTATTATTATTATATTATTTAATACCTTTGAAACAATCTGTATAAAGTGCTATAGAGATAAAGGTGACAACATGTGCCTTGATCGAAAATGTGCCTTAGAGATTAAAGTACAATTTATGTCCTACTAATGATACTGTCTTTAGAAACACAGCAATAGTTTGTAGTTTACATGCATATGTATATACGTACATATACAGGTGTTACATTTATAATTATTATTACCCGCCTCCAGTTTGAAGATGAAACGTCACATGTAATGCATTGCATTCTGGGAAACAGTATCCCATGCAGTGTTTTCCAATGCATACATCAAAGTTCAGCAAATGTAGCAGGTAATCCGTGCATTACATACTTACGGACAATTCACATACTATTCACAGTATACACATAGCATACTACATTGTAGCAGGCATGGTCAGACGCAGCAGCTGCTCTGTGTCCCAAAGACGGTGCTTTTTGGTCTTTTAATGCTGTCTGTTTGTCTCCAAATAGTTTCAATTCACCACTCATTCATAAGGAACTCACGCCAAAACACATCTATGATCACCAAAGCCTTTTGGAAATTGGCAATGCATACAAACACCAACTGTCCCCGTGGCTACAGAGAAACTATGAGGACTTTGTTGCTGAAGCTGGACCTCGAGACCATGGACTCGCCTACTGACACACCCGCACAAGGCAGCGTCACAAGCAGTGTGAGAGAGGACAGAAGCGCGGAGGTCGCCACATCTCTCAAATCCACCTCCATAATTCCAGTACCAAAGTCATCACCTGTGTCCTGTCTGAATGACTATTGTCCCATAACACTGGCTCCAATCATGATGAAGTGCTTTGAGAGGTTAGTCATGCATCACATAAAGTTCAGTCTCCCAAACACGCTGGACCCGTTCCAGTTTGCATACCGTCCAAACCGCTCCACGAACGATGCAATATCCACCACTCTCCACCTAGCTCTTACTCACCTGGAACAGAAAGACTCTTATATAAGAATGCTGTTCATCGACTTCAGCTCAGCATTCAACACAATAATTCCACAACAGCTTATTCATATATTAAACCTGCTGGGCCTTAACACCTCCCTCTATGATTGGATCCTGGGCTTTTTAACTGGAGGACCTCAGTCAGTCCGTGTCGGCCGCATTACCTCCAGCACTACCACACTGAACACAGGTGCCCCACAGGGCTGTGTGCTCGGCCCGCTGCTCTTCACGCTGCTGACCCACGACTGCACTGCCAAGTTCAGCTCCAACCACATCAACAAGTTTGCTGAAGACACAACCGTGGTAGGTCTCATCAGCAACAATGATGAAACAGCACCTCTTTCTCTGCCGACTTAAAAGAGCAAGTCTCCCTCCAGCCATCCTCACCACATTCTACAGGGGAACAATTGAGAGTGTGCTGACCATCTGCATCACTGTCTGATATGGGAACTGCAGTGCTGCTGACCACAAGACCCTACAGTGGACAGTAAACACAGCTGCAAAGATCATCAGTGCCCCTCTTCCCTCCATCCTGGATATTTTCCTTGAACTATGCTCCAGCAAGGCTACCAGCTTCGTGAAGGACCCCGCTCATCCCTCTCACAAGATCTACCAGCTCCTGCCATCAGGCAGAAGGAACCGGAGTATCAAAGCTTGCTCTGTCAGATCACAACTTTTCCCCCAGGCTGTGAGAGCCCTTAACTCCCTGTCCCCCTATAAAACCATGAACTCCTCAGCCTCCTCCCACCAACTCATTAAAACCATTGCGATCTTTAGTATGCCACACACAGGTGAGTGGGCTATACAAACCAACTGTAGAAACACTCTTCCCTCTATATGTACACTGGTCACTTTCAATAAACACTCCCTGCTACAAAGACTCAGTAGGATTATATAGGTTTACTTGTGCATTGCACCACAAATAGTTTTGCACTGTGTGCTGCCTCCCCTAAAATATATCTTCTGCACAACTTAATGCACAAAATATTTCATTTACAGTATTTTGGTAAAGTTTTTGTACAGTCTCAGTTTGTGTACATATAGTCTGTTATTTCTAGTAGTTACAGTTTGTGTATAGTCAGATGGTTAACTGTAGTATAGGTCTATTTTTTATTCTTATACTTATATTGTTGTATGTTTCTATTTATGTTTAACTAGCATGTAGCAGCCTGGTCCTGAGACACAACATTTCATTCCACTATATGTCCACACATGTAGCAGAATGACAATAAAGCTCGACTTGACTTTCTCTAATTTAAAATGATCACAAATATTACGTATTAATTTATATATTTAATTATACTTTTAATTATTTATTCATTAAGGACCTGACATCGCTTAGCAATTCACTTGGCCAACAATGAACGAACAGCACAAACTTGACAGTTCTGAACTTATTCGGTGGAGACAGGGTAATTATAATACCTTAAGTAGGCTGAACCCTGCTCACACATAAAAAGTGCATTTTCTTCTATAATCATGAAAACTGTAACTTATTAAGTCAGAGATATTCAGAAATTGGAAGATCCCAAATGATGAGCTCCTGTTTCATTTATTGGTACTTCGGTGTGAATCGTGGAAATACCAGACTGCATTTTAATCTACTAGACCTAATGATTTAAAAAGAGATCAGAATAAATCAAATGTAAGAATTAATTTGTCAGGTAAAAATGTATCACACCAATTACACAATCAAACTATGAGAATTCAATTCAAAATTCAACTCAGTTCTAATTCACATACATACCTAACAATTGCTAAAAGATGAATCTAAGAGTAAGAGATACACACCCGACTTTAGGGGAAAACAATACATAGCATAGAGTGATCTGATAGTAGATCTGTTTGTGAGAGCTCCTGACATTTTGGTTTCATGAGAAAATAATTTCACACCTACAATTATTTACCGATTGTGGAAGATTCACCCAATATGTCATCGACAATTTCACCCTCGGGGTCCCCAACCGACAGAAAGATTCAGAATTCAGATATTGTTTCAACGAAGTTGCAAGCCTTGTACATAAATGTAAAGCCGAAATCAAAGTTAAGATGAGCAGGGAGAAGAAACTGAGAGGGAGTGCGGGGAGACTGTTAAAGTCAGTAAAGATACATATTAGAATCTGAAGCGGCACAGTGTCAGAAAGCTACGCAAACATGGTGCTGAAAAAGGTGAGCTAGTTAGTTACACATACCATAATAAATGAATAAACAGGTAGGCTAAGGTTATATTCGGTTGTACGGAGCCCCGATCATCACGGCACGCAGACAAAATCACCACAAATTTAGAACCGTTCTCTTTTATGCTAGGACTATATTATGGCCACGAATTAAGAATTATTATTATTTTTTTGTTTAGTCTAAATTATGGCCACAAATTCTGTTGTTCTGTTGTTTAGGCTTAGGGGGATGAAGAATTGTTTTCCTCTCCAGCGTCCCCAGTTCTCCGTGTCAAATGCACAGAAGAAAGAATTAGATGACGCATTTTTAAGATGGTTTACTTGGATTATGAACCTCTGACAAAAGGTGAACGAGAGGGTCTGCGTCATTTTGTCAGCGTTGCCCAGCCCTTGTACACCACTCCATGCTACTATGCAGTGCGTGATACACTGATGCCAAATGCTCTTAGCGAGATGGAAGGCAGACTTAGGGAGCTGTTGCAGTTTGGAGATGGCTTTGCGCTTACGCTAGACATATGGACAAACAGAAGAGGGCACAGCTTTCTGGGTGTTGTGGCAAAGTTTGTTGATGAAGTGTTCAATGGTCACACTGTGCTACTGTCTTAAAGGACACCACACAGCTGAGAATATTTTTCAGAAATATGAAGGTGTTTTACAACACAGAGGATAATCAGCCTTCCCCATTCCAGACAAATTTTTTGCAGATCATGGAGAAAGTGACCGCCACATATATCACCGAAAACAATCTCCACATGCGATGCCCTGTCCATTTACTGCAGCTTGTCCTAAAGGATGCGATAAACAGCAATGCCGATGTGGGCAATGTCATCACGCGAACGGCAAAAGAAACAGTCCTGTCTAAAAATCAAAATGCACAATTGATTCATAATGTTGCCTAATGTTGGTTTATTATCAGCAGTTTTCCCAGGATCCAACCTACAGTTCTCTGTGATTATAGCTTTTGTACATGCTACAATGTTGAATACAATGTTTTAATATAATTGTTATTACTAATGAATTATTTCAGTTTAACTAGGGATTAAGGGGTTAATGTAACATTCCAGTTTATTAACTTTTATTATTTTTGATATGCAGATATGCACTTTTTACTGTGTTTACATAAATTCAGGTACTGCTCTTTTGAACGCAGAACAAAAACGAAACAACTCATTCATTGGTCTTTTTGTTTTTCTTGCACATATTGTATGTACAAAATATAACATTATAAACAGCACTGTGTTTTAGAGAGTATAATGTGTGTATAACAATTTGTGGTTCAGTGTTGAATTGAATCTAATAATAATATAATGATAGTTATAGTAATAATGGTAACAGATTTTAAATAGATTTTTGGTTGTGTTTACAAGATATAACAGAGAGTAACTAAATTGTATGTGTTTGTTTGTGAGTGTGTTGACATGTTTGCCTCTTAAATCTGAAGAAGACCACCAATTTCCACCATCAAACTGATCCCGAACAGGGCTGGCAGTATGTTTAGGCATGGAGACAGACTTCAGTTGTTGTTTCAAATGATGATGTTGCATCAGATTGTTGCAGGTGAGACACAATATTTCCTGAATGTGTCTCTAATGTGAAGAGCCTCTTCAGATGCACGGTTTTTGAGAATAGATGAGGTTAGAGGAGGGGGCCTTGAGTTATAAAAGAGGTTGAGAACTACTGTGGCCTATATGCTAGTTTTAATACCTTTCAGATGCCGCAGTTCTGTATCTGTGTCCATACCTCAGACATACTGCCAGTCTCTGTTTCTGGTCAATTGATTCACGGAAATTGGTGGTTTTCTTTTTTATATGCGGCTCCAGTATTGCTAGCAAAGTATCAAACTGAGGCACTGATATCCTGAACTAAACGTTGAATCTCTCGGGATCATCCCGCAGCTCTTTGATAAGAAGGTGGAACTCTCCTTCCTCTCTGTGCAAGCTAAGGATTGGATGGACCCAATATTTCCTCAGTCTTTTTCTTTTTTAAGAAAAGAGAGGACAACAAAATCATCCTCACTGCTTGAAGACATTTTGTATCGTTTTGTGACTTTCTCAGTGTTTGTAAATCCACGTGTTTATCCACATTCATTTCACAATTGTCTACTACAAATAAGTCACTTTTCCATTCATCAGGGCTGTTCCTCTGCAGTCTTACGTTTATAAGAGCAGAACCTTCTAATTGGCTAGTAATGTTGGTTTGGTTCAGAGTTAAAGCAGCGTTCCTCTGATACCATTGGTAGGCAAATTCATGAACTCGAATATCATATTTTTATGATTTTTTTTTTTATAAATATAGGATTATATCTTTTCATATGTCGGAGATCCGGCATGGTGTCAGAGAACTTTAAGCCATAAGAATATGAAGAATATCAAAAAATCAGGAGTCAGCTGTCCACAGTAGTCCTCAAGATATCAGCACAATAACACACTCAACAAAATATCCTTTAATTATCGTTATCCACAAACAAATAAATAAATAAATAAATAAATAAAAAAATACAATTCCAGAAAATATCAAGATATTATTTTTAGACAATATTGCACACCCCTATGTGGGCATTTGTAAAATACACAACAAATGCGCCCCGTATTGATTTACGTTTTACCTTAAAATAGGAGACAATTCTGTATTTTAAGAAACGTGTGTCAATCCTAGTACTGTACATCATTAGAAAGATCAAAGATTCAATTTTACTCTACAATAATCTTATAGTAACAGTATTTGCATCTCATACACTTTAATTATGACACCCACATGACATTCTTCAAACATATCCTTCATTTGTGTAGAACAAGGATCAAATGACTGAGTTGAGCTTTGAGAATGAAAGCAACCTGTTTGTTCCTCAGCATCTTCATGTTTCAAGCTGAAAACTTCTGCAATCCTTATGTCTTCACTCTCCTCTTTAATAAAGGCCATCTTTACAGCAGCGTCACACGGATCTCAGTCACTTCAGCAGCAGTTTATCTGAGAAAAACAAAACACAAACTAAATGTCTGGATGTGTCTCAGTCAGCTTCCTATTTCAGTAGTCAGCACACTGGTTAGGGAACCACAGTGACAATTAAAACAAGTTCATAGAAAACATAGACCTTTTAAATGTCCTTCAATTTCTTGAGGTTTTTTTCAGACAAAAAACACTCATAACTAGAACTACAAATTACTAAAAGAACACTAATTATACCAACAAAGACACAACTGTTTATATATTTATCGTTTGCTATTTAATGATGTTTATATTAAATTCAGTAGATTATACTGTTATGGAAACATTTGCAGTTGGATAGTGAAAATGATCTTATAGCTCCTATATCTTTGTCTTCTCGTTGCATTTACACTGTTTTAACCCACAGCTGTCGAGATCATTGTACAAAACATTTGGTTTCAACTTCCAAAAAGTCTGTCAGTTGCTGAATTTGTGTTTTGATCAGCTGATTCTCGATATAGACGGGTGAAACTGCACATTTGCTGAGGGGTGTGCAAGACCAGCGTTGGCACCCCAATATTCATTTGCATCATTCCCTAAGTTTTTTTTGTTGTTGTTGTTTGTTTTTTTTTTACTTATAGAGGTAATTCATGGGCAATTTGCCATGATTAAGTGAAAGATTTCTGCCACCTGGAAGAAAAACAAAAACTATTAAAATTAATATCATGATATTCTCACTATGAGCACTAGATGGCAGCATATGTTCATTTATTGTCTCATTTAGTCTACTGTTTGCACTCCATAATATAGCTCTCTTCAAGTTTTACTTTTTTATATATATATATATATATATATATATATATATATGTGTGTGTGTGTGTGTGTGTGGACATTATAAAATCACTATTATAACATTTAAAACATCACTTCTTTGTCGAGGTTTAGCATGGTTTTGTACTGTAGTGCTACCAGACCAACATTACTGTTTTTTACATGTTTTTTTTTAAAGAATAAAACATTCTAAAAAGATAAAAACATGTATTATTATTATTATTATTATTATTATTATTATTATTATTATTATTATTATTATTATTATTATTATTATTATTATTATTATTATTGTTGTTGTTGTTGTTGTTGAAAACAGATGTAGAAGTTGTTCAGGTTTCTTTGATGAATAGAAAGTTCAGAAGAACAGCATTTATCTGAAATAGAAATCATTTGTAACATTATAAATGTCTTCATTGAAGGATCTGATGATCCTCAAATGCAAATTGTGTGTTTTGCTTCACGAGAGCAACCATACATTTGTGTCGTTGTTGGTTTTTACTTTGTTTTTCATATTCTTAATTTATTCTTCATTCCTTTATTCATTTATAATAATTTATCATTTAATCATTTTATTATTCCATTTAATCATTTATATTAGTCATTACAGTCATTTATATATCGATTACATTGATTCATTAATTGATTAGTCGTTTATATTATGTTATATTATTGTTGTTTTTCTATATATTTGTCCATTGTTGTTTAGTCTTATGACTGTGGGGTTTCAAGGGCTGTTTGTCTTCATGAATAAGAGATATGAGGGACTCTTTATGAACCTCAAGGTTTATGGGATGTTGTTGTGAAGACGTTTGCTATAACAATACTTGTTGGATTTCTGTTCTTCAGACGAAGTCTGAGCATTGAGACATTCACAACTAAGACTATTCAATAAACTCTGCTCCTTTTATCATCATTACTTCATCTCCTGCTTCTGCTGACGAGTTTTTCTGTTACCGGAAAAGCTGATATTTTCTGACGGGATCCGGCGTCCGGGGTTGGATCCTAATTGTCTAGGCATGAGGAGCGCGATCTAACATCATCATCACTTTTGATCAATTTAAAGTATCCTTGCTAAATAAAAGTGATCATTTCTATACTTTCTGATCTGTGAATCTTTCTGTTCATTAACGAGTCCTGAAAAAAATGTACTTGTGTTTTAAATATTGATAATTATAATACTAATAAATGTTTATTGAACAGCAAATCAGTATATTAGAATGATTTCTGAAGGATCATGTGACACTGAAGACTGGAGTAATGATGCTGAAAATTTAGATTTGATCACAGAAATAAATTGCATTTTAAAATATATTCAAATAGAAAGCGGTTATTTGAAATAGTAATACTATTTCACAATATTACTGCTTTTGCTGAAATAAAAGCAATAATATTTGCTGAAATAAATGCAGGCTTGGAAGAATATCTTTAAAAACATTAAAACTCTTACTGTTCAAAACTTTTGACTGGTAGTGTATGAAGTAACAAGAATAAATAATAAAAACGCATCTACCTGAATCACACAAATGAACTATTTTGAATTCAAAACGACAATTTCAGAGAAAGGTGTCTAGCTTGTGTCCTCATTAATGATCTTCTCCTCTCAAATTTAAATCAAACACCTATTCACAGACATGTCTGACTTTTTTATTGATTTATTTATTTATTTTGAGCAACAGAGATTACTCTGAAATGAACCGATATTAACGTTAATCACTTTGCCTTCTTAGGCAACAACTAAAAACCAAAGAGATAAATTCTACAACAACTCCATCTTTCCTACTTTCCCCATCTTTTCCTCCATCTTTTCCTTTCTTTCCTACTTTCCTACTTTGTCTGATCACCATTTTCTTTCTATTGATATCACAACCTCTTCGAACACTTTGAAGCTTTCATACTGGAAATTTAACAACAAATTATTACTAGATCACAACTTCGTTCACTCTTTTTCTGCTTTCTGGGAGATCTGGAGAGAGAAAAAAGTTCAATTTAAGTCCCTGAGCCAGTGGTGGGACATTGGCAAAGTACAAATTAAACTCTTTTGCCAGAATTACTTTGCTCACAATAAAAGTTTTTTGGATAATAAGATGGCACAACTCGAACAGGAAATACTTTGGCTAAACACTGATGGGGATGGTGGTAGTGATAGATGGATTCTGTCTCAGTTGTCTTATTGATGAGACATAGTGCTTATTATTAACAATCTGGCAGCTTCCATGATGTGGCATCGCTTAAGTGTTCTTGAGCCACCAAAAGTTTTATTGCAGCACTTGCAGAAAGTGATTTCTTTTGGGATGGCTATCTCTGGCTGCACATCTCTATTTGCCAGTTAATGAAGACGGACAAGGGCTGATTGATTTGGGGTCAAAAGTTAAATCTATGAGGTTCAAGACTGTCCAAACTTTACTTTATCCTGTGGTTTTCAGGCCGTGGGTTTCGTTTGGATTAGCTCTGCTCAGAGCTTTTGGTGGTTTTGGTCTTGATAGGCAGTCGAATGTCTAATTTTAATATAAACTTTTCACCAGATGTAATGTTTTATAATTCTGTGCTAAACTCTTGGTCCATTTTTAAACTGGGTAGAAATGAGAGCAATCACTTTGGTCTGGATGAACCACTGTTTTATAACTGTTTATTAGACTATAATATTTGCTCTTCCAATGCATTTGTCAAATCTATTATGGATAAAGGATTGACTAAACTCTCAGATCGTGTTGACACTTCCTCAAAGGCTTGGCGGTCAGTGGTAGACACCTGTATTCAGGCTGATTTCAGGTCAGTTAGAGTGATAAAACGGCTCATAGGTGGGCTCTTCCCTCCACACTCCTCCTGTTTGTTAACCAGTTTCTGTCAGGTGGTCCATCCAGAGTTCCTTTTCCCAAGTTACTTGTGTCTCCTAATGTTTGTTTGTATAATGATCAAGAAGGAAAGCTGCTGTCCTTTAACAGGCTGCAAGAGCTCGATCTTCAGGTGGCCGGAAAGAGAGTTCTCTATCATCTATGTGTTAAAGTAGTTTATTCTGAACAAATCAAAGATAGAAGTGACACAAAATGGAGAGAGTTTTTAACAGCCCCTGCTGAGATTTCTCCTTCCTGGAGGATTTTGTACAAGGGCCCTTGTTACGACCCTGTTTAGGGACCAACATAAGGCCATTCTAAAACCAACAAACAAAAACAATGGCCAGGGCAAAAAGTTAAAAGTTTTATTGTATAAGTAAAGAAATATGGTCAAAAGAGAAAACAGAAAGAAAATACATTTAAACTTAAATAAGTCAAAAATAAGGACTGGTGAGCTAACTAACATAAACTACAACTTACTAAAGAGCTAAGAAAACTTCCCATCTCCCGAAGAAGAAATTAAATACAACAAAAGTCTTCCGGTCAGCTCACTTGCCTATACTTTCTATGTAGTCTGGAATAACTGAACAAACAATCACTCACCATCCTTAAAACAAAAGAAAATAAAGAAACCAAAGCCAAGAGGCAAACACAAAACAAAGTTCCCAGGGCAAGCCACCGTTGAAGTGCCATCAGCAGCTCTTAAATAGGCAGTGGCTTCAGGTGTTCATACTAGTCTCTGCCCCCATCCAATTAGCAGCTGCACTGCAGGGGCTTCCTAAACGTTCTGGAGATCTACAGTGGAGGCTTTTACATTGTACTCTGCCTACTAACTCTCATGTTTCCAAATTTAATTTGAATGTGTCTCCATCCTGTTTTTTTTTTCTGTATTCAATCTGAATCTGTTTTCCATGCTTTCACAGAGTGTTTTAGACTAGTTCACGCTGCTTGAAAGATTATTTGGAGGTTTGGGCTTTGTCTTTAGCAAGACCCTGTTTGTTTTTGGATGTAAATATTCGAGAGCATGCAGTCAACAGTGCCATTTGGACGTCTCGTAGTTTGGCTGCTGCGTTGATGCGCTGTAACCCTGTGAAAAAAATGTCATTATTCCACAGATATTGACCTCAACACTAGAAACATGGCAAATGTGCATCAACATACAAAGTATTGTTGCGAGACATAGATGGATTTTTCAAGCGCAGGTTATTGACAAGCTGATGCAAGAAAGCCTCAATGATCTAACATCAATCAGAAATCAAAATCATGATTTGTTGATTTTTGCAATGTGTTTAGATGATCATTTGTGCATTTTTAAATATATATTTCATGATCGTTCTTCTGTGAGCCAGTTATGAGGCTGAAGTATTCGGAAGTCTCTGTGGAAGAGGAGCATGCTCTTTTTAAACTGGGAAGAGATCACAGAAGCTACCAGGTCTGTCTCATCTTTTTTCCCACAATGCAGTGGGAGAAAATATTATATTACAATAGATATGAAATGGTTACTGCTCTTAGTACAATCTGTTGACATTGTGAGGGACATCAAAAATGATGATGTGAATAGAAAACAAGATGAGATGCTTCTTACCTGTTTCTTTGATTGTTTGACTTTGTTATAGAGCTTACTGAAATTCTGGTACGCTGGGCTTGTCCTGTGAAGTCCTAGATCCCCTAAAGACAGTTATAACATTGTAAAAGTACTGGACACAAATACTGTATTGATGCATTGCTTAATAAATAGTTCTCATGAATCCGTTTCATTTATTGACGTGACTTATACCTAGCGAACATCATTGCAGACCACAGAAGGGCATGCGGGACGTGAATGTAGTGTGTAATAAATGTTGGAATCACCATGAAGGTGTGGTCCGGACATCATGCTGAAAAGCACATCGCATTATTTCAGACATGTTTCTAATGTATATGCATTATGTTATGAATGTATTAACTATTTATTCTCCGTCCTGGATCCGTCCTGGACAAGTGCTGAGTGAATAACGAAACTCATGAACACAATTTAAACTTTAACTCAGATGTAGGTTCAACAATGGCAAGCAGGTCCGGTTGGCCTTTATTCTACAGTACACTGGTTTATAGCTGTGAGGCCGTTGTAACATTATGTAATGCCTTGTAGTCTTCAGCAATGATGTTTTTGACATTAAGTTCAAAGGTATCCCTATAGATTGCTGGTTTTTATAGTGCTTCGCTACATTTTCTCCATTGCAAGGGCTGCAAAAAAGCACTGTTGATCTACAAAGCAGCTCATCCATCTCTCTTAGTGTTGAACAGCATGTCACCAGACTTAAAGTTGGACATTCAGGCTCTTCTTTGTGGCATGGAGGCAACTGACCATCCTGAGTATCTGAATATTATACAAAAAACTAAATGATTGAAAAGTATTGCACAGGCAATATTTACATGTGGCATTAATGCTTAAACATAATGCTATAAAAGCAAGAGCTTAGAAAGGATCAACAAAAAATATACATTGAATCAACATGATACTATTAGTAAATAAATATTACTAGAAGTGTTTTTATTGCTATTAACAATCAGCATTAGTGCGTGCAAATTGTCCTTCGTTATTAACTTTGTATAGAAAAGCTGAAATCAAGACAATGCCATTTTTAGATTGAGTGTTGAAATGTGTAACAACTTTATTATTTTCCACAAAATATCCAAAGTAAAATGCATGTGAAATAAATGGCTAGATATGAATTTGTGTACTGGCTTCAATATTAATAAAGTAAATAAATAGGTATTCTCTCTCATAATAATCAGATACTTTCCAAGCAGATACCAACCAGTCAGAAAATGTTCTGTCGCTCAACGTTAAGATGTGGAGAAGCGACTTTTTCACCGAGAAGAAAACAAGCACAGCGGCTAAGCGTAAGTGTTTGCGTAATACTTTATTTCATTTAGAGTTGTGTACTTTGCAAGTTGCTGCTAGAACTTTTCTTTTTCGTTTCGTACATTTTAGTAACTATTATCGTGGTGTAATTTGAAATTGTAGTTTTGATAGCACTTATTAAAATTAGACTAGTAAGCCGTCGGCGAAACCAAGCTGTTGTTATTGTTATTGCTGCCTTCCTGCAAGCACTTAAGTGTCTCGGTTTAGTTTCTATTTGAGCCATTTGCCTTGCTTTCGGGTGAATTAAGCAGTAGGCGTGACGGCTTTTTCCCCCTAATTCTCGTTCGATTGAGTATTTATTTGACATCTGAAAGCTGACGCGGAAGCGTTCAGCCCTCGCGTTCAGCCTCCTCGCGTGAAGACCGACGAAAGTAAAGACCTGCGACTTTTTCCTGCGCGACTTTACCCGAGCAACGAAACCGACAACGCACACAAGTACTTCTTTCATTTTCACTCTCCTCTCTTTTGCCTGCCAATTCTATCATGTGTTTTCAATATATTCCGGTTGTCACTCAACCACGCACTAACTCCTCACGCAAACGGCATCGCAATCTTGCTAACCTACGTCCTATCGCTACATCCTCTACTCCACCTCTTGCTTTTTCTGTTGGCCTCTGGAACTGTCAGTCCGCAGTCAACAAAGCAGACTTCATTTCTGCTTATTCCATACAATCTGATCTTAGCATCTTGGGCTTGACTGAGACCTGGATTCGTCCAGAAGACTCAGCAACCCCCGCTGCTCTCTCTAAGAATTTTACTTTTTCTCACACTCCGCGTCAGACTGGGCGGGGTGGGGGAACTGGTCTGCTCATTTCTGACAAGTGGAAATACACAACACATTCACCCATATGCAGTCATAGCTCATTTGAATGTCATGCAATAACACTCACAGCTCCTGTAAAACTCCAGGTTGTGGTCATTTACCGCCCTCCAGGCCAAATTCTAAACACCTTTCTAGAAGAATTGGATGGACTGCTATCCTCTTTTCCAGAAGATGGCAGTCCACTTTTGGTCTTTGGTGATTTTAACATTCATCTTAACAAGCCTTGTGCTACAGATTTCCATTCACTTCTTGCCTCATTTGATCTCAAACACCTTACCACTACGAGCACTCACAAATCTGGCAACCAACTTGACTTAATTTACACTCGCAATTGTATGGCTGACAACATCCTGGTCAAACCCCTACACGTCTCTGACCATTTCCTTATTACATTTAATATTCATCCTTCAACCTATGCATCACCAACCCCTCTACCAGTTACTTTCAGACGAAACCTACGCTCCCTCTCACCCTCACACTTTTCCTCTGTACTTTCCTCCTCTCTTCCCTCACCTACCCATTTCTCATCTCTGGATGTGGATGCAGCCACTGACACCTTATGCAACACCTTAAAGTCTTGTCTCGACGTTATCTGTCCTCTTTCCACCAGGCCAGCACGGGCTACCCCCTCTAACCCCTGGCTGACTGATGTTCTTCGTGAACATCGGTCCAAACTCAGGCGAGCAGAAAGAAAATGGCGCAAATCTAAACACCCGTCTGACCTGAGCATGTACCAATCGTTGCTTTCTGCTTTTTCTACTCAACTCCACACTGCCAAATCCTCATATTATCATAACAAGATCAATAGTGCTTCTGACATGCGCAATCTCTTCAAAACATTTAACTCTCTCCTCTGTCCCCCTCCACCACCACCCACCACTACACTAACAGCTAATGATTTCGCACAATTCTTCACAGACAAAACTCGAACAATCAGCAAACAATTCTTAGCCCCTCATACACATGACTTACAACCCACCACACCCACTTCGAACACTCTCACTTTCTCCTTCTGTCCCCTCACTGAGACAGAAGTATCAAAACTTCTCCTCTCCAGCCACCCTACAACATGCCCACTTGATCCCATCCCCTCACACATTCTTCAAGCAATCTCTCCTACTGTCTTACCAGCACTCACACACATCATAAATACATCGCTCCTCACAGGCACTTTTCCAACTTCTTTTAAGCAGGCTCGGGTAACCCCACTGCTTAAGAAACCAACACTGAACACCTCACTTCTTGACAGCTACAGACCGGTCTCTCTGCTTCCATTCATAGCAAAAACCCTCGAACGAGTTGTTTTCAACCAGGTATCATTGTTCTTTTCACAGAACAACTTACTGGATCCTAACCAGTCAGGTTTCAAGAGGGGCCACTCAACTGAGACTGCGCTACTGTCAGTTACTGAAGCCTTGCGGACAGCAAAAGCTGATTCTAAATCATCAGTTCTAATTCTGCTTGATTTATCTGCTGCTTTTGACACCGTCAACCATCAGATCCTCCTGTCCACCCTCTCATCGCTGGGCATCACAGGAACTCCGCTTCGCTGGTTTGAATCCTATCTCACCGGTAGGTCATTCACGGTAACCTGGGGAGGAGAGGTATCCAAAACACATCAACTGATCACTGGGGTTCCTCAGGGATCAGTTCTTGGTCCTCTCCTCTTCTCCATATACACAACATCACTGGGTCCCATCATAGAGTCACATGGCTTCTCCTACCATTGCTATGCTGACGACACACAACTCCATCTTTCATTTCAACCAGATGATCCAACAGTACCTGCACGGATCTCGGGCTGCTTGGCGGACATCTCAACGTGGATGAAAGAACATCACCTCCAGCTTAACTTGGCAAAAACTGAGCTTCTTGTTTTTCCTTGCACTCCAAACTTACAGCATGGGTTCACCATCCAGCTGGGCTCTTCCACAATCACTTCTTCGAACTCAATCAGGAATCTGGGTGTCATCTTTGATGACCAGTTGTCTTTCAAAGATCATATTGCAAAGACTACTCGATCTTGCAGGTTTGCTTTGCACAACATCAGAAAGATCAGGCCCTTTCTAACAGTGCAGGCTACACAACTTCTTGTCCAGGCCCTTGTCATCTCCAGACTGGACTACTGCAATGCTCTTTTGACTGGTCTTCCATCATGCACAATCAAACCTCTACAAATGATTCAGAATGCAGCAGCACGGCTGGTCTTCAACGAGCCCAAAAGAGCCCATGTCACACCTCTCTTTATCTCCTTGCACTGGCTCCCAATTGCGGCTCGTATCAAGTTCAAGACCCTGATGCTTGCATATAGGACAACCACAGCTACTGCACCTGCTTATCTGCACTCGCTATTGCAAATCTACTCCCCCTCCAGAACTCTGAGATCTGCTAGTGAGCGACGCCTTGTGGTACCATCACAGAGAGGTGCTAAATCACTATCCAGAACATTCTCTTTTACTGTTCCTGGCTGGTGGAACGATCTTCCTACCCCTATCCGGAATGCTGATTCCCTGACAAGCTTCAAGCGACAGCTTAAAACTCATCTCTTTCAACTCTATTTGCTGTTACCATAAAAAAAAAAAAAAAAAAATTAATCTCTTTATTCCTTCCCTTTCTAGCTTGTACTTGTCTGAAGCACCACTTGAAATCTGGTATTATAGCACTGCCTGTGTCTGTTTGTCTCCTTAAGAAGAATCGCTCTATGTTCTCCCAACTGTATGTCGCTTTGGACAAAAGCGTCTGCCAAATGCCTAAATGTAAATGTAAATGTAAATGTACGACCGATAGAAGTTCACATATAAGCTGTGCAATTGTTGGAGTAATTGTTGTTTTAATGATGCCAAATATGTGACTCACTTTGCCAAAAACAAAGAAAAGTCCATTCATAAAGACTTGTTCAATCATTGAATGAATCGTTTGAGTCAATGATCCATCAGTTCATTCATTCATAAAGACAGTCAGTTTTATTTATCCTAAACAAGCCAAGACCAGCACAAAAAAAACACCATTACATATCATTATAGAAAAAAAACAAATCACTTCAAATATTTTTTAAATCACACCCAAACATCACTTTTAGCAGAATTAAAAGAATGCAAAAAATAAAATAAAATAATAAAATGCAATTGCTGTGGGAGCAGCTGATCTGCCAAAATTAAAATAAATAAATAAATAAATAAATAAAATCAGATTTTAAGATCATGTTACTGCATCAAATTACATTTACAAAAGTGATTTTTTTTTTTTTTTTTTTTTTTTTTTTTTTTTTACATAGGAAATCAATTAAATGCATGTTTCAAATAACTTTTGTGAAAACAAAATGTCAAATATAGGTGAAATAATGTCCCATCATTATTCAGCATAACATATATATTTTTTTATATAAAACAACATCATTATTCTGACCTGTACTTATTCAAATATGTCAAAGAAAAATATAATTTGATTATATTTTAAATGATTAAAAACATTGTGAAGGATAGTGGTAAATATATGAATATTTAAAATGTCAATTTTACTAGATATGATCCTTAAATATAGTATTTGAATATGTCCTCGGATGATTTTTGTTCTAAATATGCCTGATTTGTATGCATTTATTGCTACACATTTTTTTCTTTTAATATTTGACACATTTAAGCATCTATATCTATCACAATTGGCACATTTTTATTTCTAATTCTAACATTATTCTGTTTCTTTTCTAAGAGAGCAGCAGATATCTAGGAAGAAAACATTTGAAAGTATAAAGTCTGGGAAATGTCTCAGTCTGTTGACACCAATGAAATGAGCATTAAATGAACATTTGCAGGAGATCTGAAGACATCAGCATAATAAATGAGCTGAAAACAGAAAGATCATGTTAATAGCTGTACATTTCTGTAACGCATGTGACTTGAGGCTGAGCTCTAATTGGCTTATTTCAGATTAGCACTGATTTCACATGAGCAGGAGAAGCATTTCTATTACATTCATTCATTCATTTATACTGTCTTCATCTGGAACTGTTGAAGCTGATCTGAATAATGCCACTATATATTGCCTTCTGTATATCTGCTTTACATCTGAAATTAGATCTCAGTTTATTCACAATTTAACACATTTGCAACTCTGATGCTGTATTTTTCAACAAGAGCACTGATAAATGGTCGCTAGGGTATTCTTCATGGTTGCTATGGTACTCTGGACTGTTGCTATGGTGTTTTTGTGATACATCAGTGTTTGTCATTGGTCAGATATGATGAAGATGATTTATTTGAGCCCTTCATCACGTGTTTTAATAATTGTTCATGTTTAAAGATGAATAAATGTACTTGTTTTCTGGTCTGATGTTCAGATCAACAGTCTCTTACTCATGTGATCTGGATTAAATATTGAAACATGATGAAAGATGAAAGCAGGAAGATCCAGACCTACAGATTACTGACTATTGATCGATAAGATCCTCAGAGAGGAAGGACAGAAGAAGAATGGTAAGAGTGTGTGAGTGAAGGTGGTGGTGAATGTGTGTAGATGTGTGTTAGTTACAGGATCAGAGAATGACACCGTTCCTCTGTCATAGTCCAGATTCACTCTCACACGATCAAGACGCTGTTTAACATGAAAACCAGAACCTGGAGACCATCCATACTCATCATACAACAGCTCCTCAACATACCACACACACCAGACACCAGCCTTAAAGAAATCACGTCCCTTCCTCTGGTTTGATGCTGTAGTTACTCCAAGACTCCAGTATTGACTCTGTTTAAGCTCCACATCCCAGCAGTGTGTTCCTGAGTTAAAACCCTCTGAACCCAGAACACAGTGATAACAGTCAAATCTCTCTGGATTATCAGGAACAGGTTGATATCCGCTGTCTCTCACACTGGTCAGATCATCAGACAGAAGGAGATATCGATGAGCCGTGTTTGGATCCAGAATCACAGGAGCTGATGAGACACAATCAACAGATGCTGTTATTCTGATGTTCATATAATGATCAAGAGTGAACCCAACACAGATGATTATGAATTATGACACTCGTCCTGTTGATCAAACACATCAGACATTTTCCTCTCATCACTGTCAGTCATTCTCTGTCTGATTTATCAATACTGAAAGTTCAATCAGAAACACTGAGTGACACAAACTGAACACATATTCATTTCATTTACGCTCTCATTTATATTACATTATAGTCAGAAGATGCTTTAATACAAAACCTTACCTTTGAACACAACTTTACACAGTGATTTCATATTCAAATGAGAGAAACTATAATAATAATGTAGAACAAATAATGATTATAGTGATATAATTTCTCAATCTTGTATGAAACAATAATTTACAATATTACAATATAATAATAATAACAATAATAATAATAATAATAATAATAAGTTTGCTGAAATGAACAAAAACTAAAATTATTCAATTATTTATTTATCAGTAATTAAAATAAAGATAAAATAAATTATAAAAAAATAATGATAAATAAATTAAATGATTAAAGTTGTTTTGGCAACCACTCTAAATAAAATAAATTAACGTTAAGTATTAAATTAGTATTACTAAAAGTAAAACAGAAATAAAATTATTTTACATAAACAAAAACAGGACAAAAACATAAAAAAATACATTTTAATAAAAAAGAAAATATTAGTAGTTTATTTAAGTACAGTTTAAAGTGTCTACTTGTACTTTTACTTGATTACATTTCTGAAGGAAAAGCAGTGCTTCTTATAATTTGATTTCAACTTGAAAAGTACTGCATTTGTGCATTTTGTATTTCTCTTCATTAAATATGGTTGATGGAGGCTCAAACGAGGTTTGTTTTTCTGCATCAATCACATCCGTTTCAGCTTCAGTTATAACTTTCATCAGCTAAATTCCTGTCTTCAAAACTTCTTTGCCATCAAATGTGAGGAAGTATATTAAGGTAGCTCAGTTTATTCATGATTTATTCATTATTTCTGTCTGTTTTGATGTAGCCATTAGCTGTCTATGTACTATATTGACTGAGTGCAAATCAAATCAGTGATAAGAATTTAAATACAATTCATGTTTTAGTGCCATGATTACTTTTGACATTAAATGATAAAAAAATCTACAAAAAGTGTGTAAATGAACATTGTGTGTTAAATTAATTGTAAACCATGTTTAGTGATGTTCTTACCTGGGAGTATAATAATCATATATTGAGGAACAATTAGGACTGGAATCAATTATTATTTCATCTAAATAATGCTCATTAATTAATCTAATTAGTCATCAATAATTGAACACAAGTTCTTATATTGTGTCTGGAATATATTTCTGGCCCAAAAATGACAATTCTCTCATCATTTATTCATCCCAGATGTTTCTGAATTTCTTCAGATGAACACAAAGATGTTTAGTGCATATAATTCAAGTGTACAGGGCCGCTTCAAAACCACACAAAGTAAAGCTGAAATAATTAGTATTTGTCTGTTTCTTACACGATTATTGTTCACTTCAGGAGAAATCAACAGGGGTTATATGGGATATAAGGGCTATATTTACTGTCTCTTTCTCTTTCTATATTTTTGAAGCATCATCTTTGGACATGCTCTACACTTGCATTATGTGCAGAAAGATTGATTATTTTCTCTAAAACTCTTAGTTTGTGTTCATCTGAAGAAGGAGAATCATATACATATGGGATGGCATTAAGGTGTGAAGGATGGATTTTAATTGTTGTTTTTGCACTAGATAGATGTGTTTGATCTGCTTTAGTTTTCTGCCTTTAATCAAACTTTTCCATGTACTTTATTTTTAAGCAATTTCACTTTGCATTGAGGAGATGGTTCAATATGATGAAACGAGAATCTCCTTTATTGTCTTTCTTTTTGCAGGTTGCTTCTACTTTTTAATCCTTGATCAAAGCTCAGATGTTCTGCAGTCAGACTCACTGTTCTGGACGATGTCCTGCATCTTCTTCCCGACTCTGAACGGCAGGTTGCCCAAGTAACGTGGCACATGAATCAAAGCTCCAGAAGGCGTCTGTGGATCCGGCTGTGAGATCTGGACTCTGGAAGAACATTCAGGAGTCAGAACTGCAGTGGCTTTGGATCAGAAGCAGAGAGACCAGAGACACCAGCAGATCACTCACCTTTCCATTGAGACTGGAAACTCCTGCAGAACAAACACACCATTGATCATCAACAACTCAATCAATCATCAATCAATCAATCAATCATCTGAAATCAAACCTTTAGAAAGCAGACATCACTGGCTTTCATCATCTCCTCCATGTCTTTGATTGTGTGTGAAAGAGCTGAGATGTGTCTGTTCATCTCCTCCAGCTTCTCCTTCATCATCTGCTTCTTCTGCTCCTCTTCCTCCCTCAGTGCAGTGATCGTAGCTTCTTCTTCATCTCTGAGAAACTGATGAAGCTTCTCAAACTGCTGTTTAATCTGACGCTCTGTTTGCTCAGCTTGAGACTGAAATCAAAGCACATTCACTTCAATCGTCTCCATCAACACACATCAACACAATCACATCATTCAGATCTGAGACAAACTAATCCATTATATCAAATATAGCAGATCAGAACTGTATATAGTGATCCTACAGCTGGAATCAAAATCACTCTCCATTCTGTTTCCTCACCTTGATGTGTTCAACTGTTTTATCAAACTCTCCTTTCATTTCTTCATTGTGTTTTAGTTTCTCCTGTAATGATTTCAGTGCTGTATTGAGCTCCTCCTAGAATTAAACAAAATAAAAATACATAAAACACCAGATTACAGTGAAAAAGAAGAGAAGACAAAGATTCCCCAAATCTATGAAACTTTATTGATAATGGAGTTCAGCTGGACTAAACACAACCAGCTCTGATCAATCAAATCAACACTTAAACAGGACTTTAAAACAAAATGAAGTTAATTTCTCTGACCTTATATGATGAAACCACTTCACTGATGGGTCTGAATTTATGATTGTCGTGTTGTTTTGAATCTCTGCAAACTACACACAGCGGCTGTTTGTCCTCCAGACAGAAGAGTTTGAGTTTCTCTCTGTGTAAACTGCAGATCTCCTCAGATCCTGATGAACGCCTCTCATTTCTCTCCTTCAGGAATGACTCACACAGGTTTTTTAACGCCAGATTAACTGGAGGATCAGTTTTTGATGATCTTCTCCTGCAGACGGGACACTCCTGAGTTTTCTTGGTTCTCCAGAACTGTTGAAGACACTCTTTACAGACACTGTGACTACATGATAAAACAACAGGGTTCTTGAAGATTTCCTGACATACAGGACAAGAAATATCATCTTCAGATAGTGAAGCCATTTTCACTCTGAGCTCCAGCGATCTAAACTTCACTTTCACTTTCTGAATGACAGTTTGGCAGTTTTAGTAGTTAGGTGGCAGATATACTTCAGTATTGTAGTACATTATTAAACATTTTTTTTTCTGTTTGAAAAATAAATGCCTTTCTGATCTGACATGTGAAAAAGAGTACTGGAAAAGGAAAAGCACGAGTTTGACAAAAGGTGGATTAGAACACGGGTCAATCGTCTTTTATTCGCTGCGCCACTGATGCTGCAGAAAAGCATGTTTCAGTGCCGTTTATCGCAGTCAGACACTGATAGGGTTTATCGCAGCCAGACATAGATGGGTGGAGTTCATGTAATAGCCTCTGCCAACAAATTGGTCTGTTTGTCCTTAAATACACTCGGTTTCTTTTTAGAGCTGCTTTATTATTATTATATTATTTAATACCTTTGAAACAATCTGTATAAAGTGCTATAGAGATAAAGGTGACAACATGTGCCTTGATCGAAAATGTGCCTTAGAGATTAAAGTACAATTTATGTCCTACTAATGATACTGTCTTTAGAAACACAGCAATAGTTTGTAGTTTACATGCATATGTATATACGTACATATACAGGTGTTACATTTATAATTATTATTACCCGCCTCCAGTTTGAAGATGAAACGTCACATGTAATGCATTGCATTCTGGGAAACAGTATCCCATGCAGTGTTTTCCAATGCATACATCAAAGTTCAGCAAATGTAGCAGGTAATCCGTGCATTACATACTTACAGACAATTCACATACTATTCACAGTATACACATAGCATACTACATTGTAGCAGGAGTTGTAGGGTAGTATGCCATTCCGAACACAGATTTTGTACTGATTTCAGTGTACTTGAATTATATTTACTTCAGAACATCCAAGATGGCGGCATGGTCAGACGCAGCAGCTGCTCTGTGTCCCAAAGACGGTGCTTTTTGGTCTTTTAATGCTGTCTGTTTGTCTCCAAATAGTGTCAATTCACCACTCATTCATAAGGAACTCACGCCAAAACACATCTATGATCACCAAAGCCTTTTGGAAATTGGCAATGCATAGAAACACCAACTGTCGCCCGTGGCTACAGAGAAACTATGAGGACTTTGTTGCTGAAGCTGGACCTCGAGACCATGGACTCGCCTACTGACACACCCGCACAAGGCAGCGTCACAAGCAGTGTGAGAGAGGACAGAAGCGCGGAGGTCGCCACATCTCTCAAATCCACCTCCATAATTCCAGTACCAAAGTCATCACCTGTGTCCTGTCTGAATGACTATTGTCCCATAACACTGGCTCCAATCATGATGAAGTGCTTTGAGAGGTTAGTCATGCATCACATAAAGTCCAGTCTCCCAAACACGCTGGACCCATTCCAGTTTGCATACCGTCCAAACCGCTCCACGAACGATGCAATATCCACCACTCTCCACCTAGCTCTTACTCACCTGGAACAGAAAGACTCTTATATAAGAATGCTGTTCATCGACTTCAGCTCAGCATTCAACACAATAATTCCACAACAGCTTATTCATATATTAAACCTGCTGGGCCTTAACACCTCCCTCTATGATTGGATCCTGGGCTTTTTAACTGGAGGACCTCAGTCAGTCCGTGTCGGCCGCATTACCTCCAGCACTACCACAATGAACACAGGTGCCCCACAGGGCTGTGTGCTCAGCCCGCTGCTCTTCACGCTGCTGACCCACGACTGCACTGCCAAGTTCAGCTCCAACCACATCAACAAGTTTGCTGAAGACACAACCGTGGTAGGTCTCATCAGCAACAATGATGAAACAGCACCTCTTTCTCTGACGACTTAAAAGAGCAAGTCTCCCTCCAGCCATCCTCACCACATTCTACAGGGGAACAATTGAGAGTGTGCTGACCATCTGCATCACTGTCTGATATGGGAACTGCAGTGCTGCTGACCACAAGACCCTACAGTGGACAGTGAACACAGCTGCAAAGATCATCAGTGCCCCTCTTCCCTCCATCCTGGATATTTTCCTTGAACTATGCTCCAGCAAGGCTACCAGCTTCGTGAAGGACCCCGCTCATCCCTCTCACAAGATCTACCAGCTCCTGCCATCAGGCAGAAGGAACCGGAGTATCAAAGCTTGCTCTGTCAGATCACAACTTTTCCCCCAGGCTGTGAGAGCCCTTAACTCCCTGTCCCCCTATAAAACCATGCACTCCTCAGCCTCCTCCCACCAACTCATTAAAACCATTGACAATCTTTAGTATGCCACACACAGGTGAGTGGGCTATACAAACCAACTGTAGAAACACTCTTCCCTCTATATGTACACTGGTCACTTTCAATAAACACTCCCTGCTACAAAGACTCAGTAGGATTATATAGGTTTACTTGTGCATTGCACTACAAATAGTTTTGCACAGTGTGCTGCCTCCCCTAAAATATATCTTCTGCACAACTTAATGCACAAAATATTTCATTTACAGTATTTTGGTAAAGTTATTGTACAGTCTCAGTTTGTGTACATATAGTCTATTATTTCTAGTAGTTACAGTTTGTGTATAGTCAGATGGTTAACTGTGGTATAGGTCTATTTTTTCTTCTTATACTTATATTGTTGTATGTTTCTATTTATGTTTAACTAGCATGTAGCAGCCTGGTCCTGAGACACAACATTTCATTCCACTATATGTCCACACATGTAGCAGAATGACAATAAAGCTCGACTTGACTTGACTTTCTCTAATTTAAAATGATCACAAATATTATGTATTAATTTATATATTTAATTATACTTTTAATTATTTATTCATTAAGGACCTGATATCGCTGGAAGATTGGAAGATCCCAAATGATGAGCTCCTGTTTCATTTATTGGTACTTCGGTGTGAATCGTGGAAATACCAGACTGCATTTTAATCTACTAGACCTAATGATTTAAAAAGAGATCAGAATAAATCAAATGTAAGAATTAATTTGTCAGGTAAAAATGTATCACGCCAATTATTAAACTATGAGAATTCAATTCAAAATTCAATTCAGTTCTAATTCACATACATACCTAACAATTGCTAAAAGATGAATCTAAGAGTAAGAGATGCATACCCGACTTTAGGGGAAAACAATACATAGCATAGAGTGATCTGATAGTAGATCTGTTTGTGAGAGCTCCTGACATTTTGGTTTCATGAGAAAATAATTTCACACCTACAATTATTTACAGATTGTGGAAGATTCACCCAATATGTCATCGACAATTTCACCCTCGGGGTCCCCAACCGGCAGAAAGATTCAGAATTCAGATATTGTTTCAACGAAGTTGCAAGCCTTGTACATAAATGTAAAGCCAAAATCAAAGTTAAGATGAGCAGGGAGAAGAAACTGAGAGGGAGTGCGGGGAGACTGTTAAAGTCAGTAAAGATACATATTAGAATCTGAAGCGGCACAGTGTCAGAAAGCTACGCAAACATGGTGCTGAAAAAGGTGAGCTAGTTAGTTACACATACCATAATAAATGAATAAACAGGTAGGCTAAGGTTATATTCGGTTGTACGGAGCCCCGATCATCACGGCACGCAGACAAAATCACCACAAATTTAGAACCGTTCTCTTTTATGCTAGGACTATATTATGGCCACGAATTAAGAATTATTATTATTTTTTTGTTTAGTCTAAATTATGGCCACAAATTCTGTTGTTCTGTTGTTTAGGCTTAGCTGCCACAAATTCATTTGTTGGTTAATTCGTTCCTTCCCTAGTTTTAGTAGGCCTAATCGTGGAACGAATTATTAGGCTATATTTCGTAGTTAGGCCTACTTATTAAAATCATTATTGCTTAAACTTAATAAATAATAGGTAGACCTACAGAATGTAGGCTAGATATATGCACCAGTAATTTATAATCTAATATAACGCACGCAAATTTGTTCTTTACAGAAAAAACTGCAACCGGCCAAAGGGAGATGAAGAATTGTTTTCCTCTCCAGCGTCCCCAGTTCTCCGTGTCAAATGCACAGAAGAAAGAATTAGATGACGCATTTTTAAGATGGTTTACTTGGATTATGAACCTCTGACAAAAGGTGAACGAGAGGGTCTGCGTCATTTTGTCAGCGTTGCCCAGCCCTTGTACACCACTCCATGCTACTATGCAGTGCGTGATACACTGATGCCAAATGCTCTTAGCGAGATGGAAGGCAGACTTAGGGAGCTGTTGCAGTTTGGAGATGGCTTTGCGCTTACGCTAGACATATGGACAAACAGAAGAGGGCACAGCTTTCTGGGTGTTGTGGCAAAGTTTGTTGATGAAGTGTTCAATGGTCACACTGTGCTACTGTCTTAAAGGACACCACACAGCTGAGAATATTTTTCAGAAATATGAAGGTGTTTTACAACACAGAGGATAATCAGCCTTCCCCATTCCAGACAAATTTTTTGCAGATCATGGAGAAAGTGACCGCCACATATATCACCGAAAACAATCTCCACATGCGATGCCCTGTCCATTTACTGCAGCTTGTCCTAAAGGATGCGATAAACAGCAATGCCGATGTGGGCAATGTCATCACGCGAACGGCAAAAGAAACAGTCCTGTCTAAAAATCAAAATGCACAATTGATTCATAATGTTGCCTAATGTTGGTTTATTATCAGCAGTTTTCCCAGGATCCAACCTACAGTTCTCTGTGATTATAGCTTTTGTACATGCTACAATGTTGAATACAATGTTTTAATATAATTGTTATTACTAATGAATTATTTCAGTTTAACTAGGGATTAAGGGGTTAATGTAACATTCCAGTTTATTAACTTTTATTATTTTTGATATGCAGATATGCACTTTTTACTGTGTTTACATAAATTCAGGTACTGCTCTTTTGAACGCAGAACAAAAACGAAACAACTCATTCATTGGTCTTTTTGTTTTTCTTGCACATATTGTATGTACAAAATATAACATTATAAACAGCACTGTGTTTTACAGAGTATAATGTGTGTATAACAATTTGTGGTTCAGTGTTGAATTGAATCTAATAATAATATAATGATAGTTATAGTAATAATGGTAACAGATTTTAAATAGATTTTTGGTTGTGTTTACAAGATATAACAGAGAGTAACTAAATTGTATGTGTTTGTTTGTGAGTGTGTTGACATGTTTGCCTCTTAAATCTGAAGAAGACCACCAATTTCCACCATCAAACTGATCCCGAACAGGGCTGGCAGTATGTTTAGGCATGGAGACAGACTTCAGTTGTTGTTTCAAATGATGATGTTGCATCAGATTGCAGCAGGTGAGACACAATATTTCCTGAATGTGTCTCTAATGTGAAGAGCCTCTTCAGATGCACGGTTTTTGAGAATAGATGAGGTTAGAGGAGGGGGCCTTGAGTTATAAAAGAGGTTGAGAACTACTGTGGCCTATATGCTAGTTTTAATACCTTTCAGATGCTGCAGTTCTGTATCTGTGTCCATACCTCAGACATACTGCCAGTCTCTGTTTCTGGTCAACGATTCACAGAAATCTTTTTTATTCTTTTTTTATATGCGGCTCCAGTATTGCTAGCAAAGTATCAAACTGAGGCACTGATATCCTGAACTAAACGTTGAATCTCTCGGGATCATCCCGCAGCTCTTTGATAAGAAGGTGGAACTCTCCTTCCTCTCTGTGCAAGCTAAGGATTGGATGGACCCAATATTTCCTCAGTCTTTTTCTTTTTTAAGAAAAGAGAGGACAACAGAATCATCCTCACTGCTTGAAGACATTTTGTATGGTTTTGTGACTTTCTCAGTGTTTGTAAATCCACGTGTTTATCCACATTCATTTCACAATTGTCTACTACACATAAGTCACTTTGTTTCCATTCATCAGGGCTGTGCCTCTGCAGTCTTATGTTTATAAGAGCAGAACCTTCTAATTGGCTAGTAATGTTGGTTTGGTTCAGAGTTAAAGCAGCGTTCCTCTGATACCATTGGTAGGCAAATTCATGAACTCGAATATCATATTTTTATGATTTTTTTTTTATAAATATAGGATTATATCTTTTCATATGTCGGAGATCCGGCATGGTGTCAGAGAACTTTAAGCCATAAGAATATGAAGAATATCAAAAAATCAGGAGTCAGCTGTCCACAGTAGTCCTCAAGATATCAGCACAATAACACACTCAACAAAATATCCTTTAATTATCATTATCCACAAAAAAAAAAAAAATAAATAAATAAAAAATACAATTCCAGAAAATATCAAGATATTATTTTTAGACAATATTGCACACCCCTATGTGGGCATTTGTAAAATACACAACAAATGCGCCCCGTATTGATTTACGTTTTACCTTAAAATAGGAGACAATTCTGTATTTTAAGAAACGTGTGTCAATCCTAGTACTGTACATCATTAGAAAGATCAAAGATTCAATTTTACTCTACTATAATCTTATAGTAACAGTATTTGCATCTCATACACTTTAATTATGACACCCACATGACATTCTTCAAACATATCCTTCATTTGTGTAGAACAAGGATCAAATGACTGAGTTGAGCTTTGAGAATGAAACCAACCTGTTTGTTCCTCAGCATCTTCATGTTTCAAGCTGAAAACTTCTGCAATCCTTATGTCTTCACTCTCCTCTTTAATAAAGGCCATCTTTACAGCAGCGTCACACGGATCTCAGTCACTTCAGCAGCAGTTTATCTGAGAAAAACAAAACACAAACTAAATGTCTGGATGTGTCTCAGTCAGCTTCCTATTTCAGTAGTCAGCGCACTGGTTAGGGAACCACAGTGACAATTAAAACAAGTTCATAGAAAACATAGACCTTTTAAATGTCCTTCAATTTCTTGAGGCTTTTTTCAGACAAAAAACACTCATAACTAGAACTACAAATTACTAAAAGAACACTAATTATACCAACAAAGACACAACTGTTTATATATTTATCGTTTGCTATTTAATGATGTTTATATTAAATTCAGTAGATTATACTGTTATGGAAACATTTGCAGTTGGATAGTGAAAATGATCTTATAGCTCCTATATCTTTGTCTTCTCGTTGCATTTACACTGTTTTAACCAACAGCTGTCGAGATCATTGTACTGTTACGAGCCCCTGCTCTTTTTCTCTTTGTTTTCTTTCCTGAGTGCCAACTGCTAATTGGATGGGGGCGGAGACTAGTATGAACACCTGAAGCCACTGCCTATTTAAGAGCTGCTGATGGCACTTCAACGGTGGCTTGCCCTGGGAACTTTGTTTTGTGTTTGCCTCTTGGCTTTGGTTTCTTTATTTTCTTTTGTTTTAAGGATGGTGAGTGATTGTTTGTTCAGTTATTCCAGACTACATAGAAAGTATAGGCAAGTGAGCTGACCGGAAGACTTTTGTTGTATTTAATTTCTACTTCGGGAGATGGGAAGTTTTCTTAGCTCTTTAGTAAGTTGTAGTTTATGTTAGTTAGCTCACCAGTCCTTATTTTTGACTTATTTAAGTTGAAATGTATTTTCTTTTTCTTTTCTCTTTTGACCATATTTCTTTACTTATACAATAAAACTTAACTTTTTGCCCTGGCCACTGTTTTGTTTGTTGGTTTTAGAATGGCCTTATGTTGGTCCCTAAACAGGGTCGTAACATAAATTGGGGGCTCGTCCGGGATGAACCGCCTTTTTGTTTGCCGAGCTACTTTGGTTGTTTTGTAGTACAGTTGCTTAAATGCTTTTGGTTGGATTGCTAATTTTGTTTTGTAGAATGCTTTGTAAATATGCAATGCTACTTTTGTGTTTTGTAGTTTGCTTTGAGAAATTGAGGCAATTCTAGTTTTGTGTCCGGTAACTTGTGTATGCATTGTTACATTTTGTGTCTAGTAGCTTGCTTTGTGTTTAATGCATTGCTGCTTTTGTGTCTTGGTAGCATGCTTTTGTGTTTAATGCATTTCTACTTAGTTTGTGTAGCATGCTTTTGTATTTGATGCATGACTACTTTGGGCATGTCCTTTTGTTGCATTTAGTAGCTTAGAAGGTGGGTTTTGACCAATCTTTGCCATTCTTTTGTGTAAACCATTTTTTCAGTGGCCATGGGCTAGAGTTATTTCATGGGGTAAAGTGTTTTGTATTTGCTTAACTATATTTTTTTTCCCTCTCTTCTTCTTATTTTGGAACCTTTTGGTCAGGGGAAAGTTTTGTGATGGAGGATTTTTGATTCATAGAAGTTTGTTCAGTTTCTTTCATTGGAACTACTTTATAGCTGTAAGAAACAGAACTTTGAAAAATGTGCAGATTTTGATAAACATGATTGTTTGTGGTAGTTTTAAGGCTGCCGTGAGACAAATTTTATCTGCATATGTTATTGATACTGCTTTAAAATTGAGTTACAGATTTTGGGAGCTACAGATTTTGATTATCTTGGAGACCGAATTCTTGAGGAATTTAAGTTTGCCTTCCTGAGACTATGGCGACGTTCTTGAATGAACTGCAGGTACTCCAGGCATATGGAGCACCCAGTCTAGCAGATGAGTTTGTGTTGACTCAAAGTGTTTGTTCAGCCATCTTGTACAAAATTTGTATAGAGAATACTGTTTTAAATCCAGCTTATTACAAAAAGCAGGGTTATAAAATGGTTGACTGCTTTGGACTTAAGGAGGCTAGTTCTTCTAAACTGTAACTCTAGTGAATAGCTTCTTGATTAAACCTCCATTTCTTTTGAGTTTAAGAGTTACAAGGGCTCCGTTTTTGAGGACTACACGCCATCCTTGAGGGATGGGTCTGCGTCTGCAGGTGACATTGAAAGTCCCTGTTAAGATTCTACATCAAGTCCTTTCGAGTGTTTGGAGCTGCTGTTGTGTGGGTCAGGCCTGAAGGTGTCCACAAACTATCCGGATGCATTTCCTGCCTTATTAGAGCCATGACCATGCAACTGCCGAGTAAGTCAGTTTTTAAAGATTTCAGTGAAGTTGCAATGGGAAATTTGGTCTGAAGTTTTCCATTATGGGTTGTGAGTTTCATTCATTAAACATAATTTGTTTAAATTATATTTAATGTTTTATGGGTGGGGGTGTTACGAGCCCCTGCTCTTTTTCTCTTTGTTTTCTTTCCTGAGTGCCAACTGCTAATTGGATGGGGGCGGAGACTAGCATGAACACCTGAAGCCACTGCCTATTTAAGAGCTGCTGATGGCACTTCAACGGTGGCTTGCCCTGGGAACTTTGTTTTGTGTTTGCCTCTTGGCTTTGGTTTCTTTATTTTCTTTTGTTTTAAGGATGGTGAGTGATTGTTTGTTCAGTTATTCCAGACTACATAGAAAGTATAGGCAAGTGAGCTGACCGGAAGACTTTTGTTGTATTTAATTTCTACTTCGGGAGATGGGAAGTTTTCTTAGCTCTTTAGTAAGTTGTAGTTTATGTTAGTTAGCTCACCAGTCCTTATTTTTGACTTATTTAAGTTGAAATGTATTTTCTTTTTCTTTTCTCTTTTGACCATATTTCTTTACTTATACAATAAAACTTAACTTTTTGCCCTGGCCACTGTTTTGTTTGTTGGTTTTAGAATGGCCTTATGTTGGTCCCTAAACAGGGTCGTAACAGTACAAAACATTTGGTTTCAACTTCCAAAAAGTCTGTCAGTTGCTGAATTTGTGTTTTGATCAGCTGATTCTCGATATAGACGGGTGAAACTGCACATTTGCTGAGGGGTGTGCAAGATCAGCGTTGGCACCCCAATATTCATTTGCATCATTCCCTAAGTTTTTTTTTTTGTTGTTGTTTGTTTTTTTTTTTTACTTATAGAGGTAATTCATGGGCAATTTGCCATGATTAAGTGAAAGATTTCTGCCACCTGGAAGAAAAACAAAAACTATTAAAATTAATATCATGATATTCTCACTATGAGCACTAGATGGCAGCATATGTTCATTTATTGTCTCATTTAGTCTACTGTTTGCACTCCATAATATAGCTCTCTTCAAGTTTTACTTTTTTTTTATATATATATATATATATATATGTATATGTATATGTATGTATGTGTGTGTGGACGGACATTATAAAATCACTATTATAACATTTAAAACATCACTTCTTTGTCGAGGTTTAGCATGGTTTTGTACTGTAGTGCTACCAGACCAACATTACTGTTTTTTACATGTTTTTTTTAAAGAATAAAAAATTCTAAAAAGATAAAAACATGTATTGTTGTTGTTGTTGTTGTTGTTGTTGTTGTTGTTGTTAAACAGATGTAGAAGTTGTTCAGGTTTCTTTGATGAATAGAAAGTTCAGAAGAACAGCATTTATCTGAAATAGAAATCATTTGTAACATTATAAATGTCTTCATTGAAGGATCTGATGATCCTCAAATGCAAATTGTGTGTTTTGCTTCACGAGAGCAACCATACATTTGTGTCGTTGTTGTTTTTTACTTTGTTTTTATATTCTTAATTTATTCTTCATTCCTTTATTCATTTATGATAATTTATCATTTAATCATTTTATTATTCCATTTAATCATTTATATTAGTCATTACAGTCATTTATATATCGATTACATTGATTCATTAATTGATTATTGTTGTTTTTATTATATTTGTCCATTGTTGTTTAGTCTTATGACTGTGGGGTTTCAAGGGCTGTTTGTCTTCATGAATAAGAGATATGAGGGACTCTTTATGAACCTCAAGGTTTATGGGATGTTGTTGTGAAGACGTTTGCTATAACAATACTTGTTGAATTTCTGTTCTTCAGACGAAGTCTGAGCATTGAGACATTCACAACTAAGACTATTCAATAAACTCTGCTCCTTTTATCATCATTACTTCATCTCCTGCTTCTGCTGACGAGTTTTTCTGTTACCGGAAAAGCTGATATTTTCTGACGGGATCCGGCGTCCGGGGTTGGATCCTAATTGTCTAGGCATGAGGAGCGCGATCTAACATCATCATCACTTTTTATCGATTTAAAGTATCCTTGCTAAATAAAAGTGATCATTTCTATACTTTCTGATCTGTGAATCTTTCTGTTCATTAACGAGTCCTGAAAAAAATGTACTTGTGTTTTAAATATTGATAATTATAATACTAATAAATGTTTATTGAACAGCAAATCAGTATATTAGAATGATTTCTGAAGGATCATGTGACACTGAAGACTGGAGTAATGATGCTGAAAATTTAGATTTGATCACAGAAATAAATTGCATTTTAAAATATATTCAAATAGAAAGCGGTTATTTGAAATAGTAATACTATTTCACAATATTACTGCTTTTGCTGAAATAAAAGCAATAATATTTGCTGAAATAAATGCAGGCTTGGAAGAATATCTTTAAAAACATTAAAACTCTTACTGTTCAAAACTTTTGACTGGTAGTGTATGAAGTAACACGAATAAATAATAAAAACGCATCTACCTGAATCACACAAATGAACTATTTTGAATTCAAAACGACAATTTCAGAGAAAGGTGTCTAGCTTGTGTCCTCATTAATGATCTTCTCCTCTCAAATTTAAATCAAACGCCTATTCACAGACATGTCTGACTTTTTTATTGATTTATTTATTTATTTTGAGCAACAGAGATTACTCTGAAATGAACCGATATTAACGTTAATCACTTTGCCTTCTTAGGCAACAACTAAAAACCAAAGAGATAAATTCTACAACAACTCCATCTTTCCTACTGCTTTGTCTGATCACCATTTTCTTTCTATTGATATCACAACCTCTTCGAACACTTTGAAGCTTTCATACTGGAAATTTAACAACAAATTATTACTAGATCACAACTTTGTTCACTCTTTTTCTGCTTTCTGGGAGATCTGGAGAGAGAAAAAAGTTCAATTTAAGTCCCTGAGCCAGTGGTGGGACATTGGCAAAGTACAAATTAAACTCTTTTGCCAGAATTACTTTGCTCACAATAAAAGTTTTTTTGTATAATAAGATGGCACAACTCAAACAGGAAATACTTTGGCTAAACACTGATGGGGATAGTGGTAGTGGTAGATGGATTCTGTCTCAGTTGTTTTATTGATGAGACATAGTGCTTATTATTAACAATCTGGCAGCTTCCATGATGTGGCATCGCTTAAGTGTTCTTGAGCCACCAAAAGTTTTATTGCAGCACTTGCAGAAAGTGATTTCTTTTGGGATGGCTATCACTGGCTGCACATCTCTATTTGCCAGTTAATGAAGACGGACAAGGGCTGATTGATTTGGGGTCAAAAGTTAAATCTATGAGGTTCAAGACAGTCCAAACTTTACTTTATCCTGTGGTTTTCAGGCCGTGGGTTTCGTTTGGATTAGCTCTGCTCAGAGCTTTTGGTGGTTTTGGTCTTGATAGGCAGTCGAATGTCTAATTTTAATATAAACTTTTCACCAGATGTAATGTTTTATAATTCTGTGCTAAACTCTTGGTCCATTTTTAAACTGGGTAGAAATGAGAGCAATCACTTTGGTCTGGATGAACCACTGTTTTATAACTGTTTATTAGACTATAATATTTGCTCTTCCAATGCATTTGTCAAATCTATTATGGATAAAGGATTGACTAAACTCTCAGATCTTGTTGACACTTCCTCAAAGGCTTGGCGGTCAGTGGTAGACACCTGTATTCAGGCTGATTTCAGGTCAGTTAGAGTGATAAAACAGCTCATAGGTGGGCTCTTCCCTCCACACTCCTCCTGTTTGTTAACCAGTTTCTGTCAGGTGGTCCATCCAGAGTTCCTTTTCCCAAGTTACTTGTGTCTCCTAATGTTTGTTTGTATAATGATCAAGAAGGAAAGCTGCTGTCCTTTAACAGGCTGCAAGAGCTCGATCTTCAGGTGGCCGAGAAAGAGAGTTCTCTATCATCTATGTGTTAAAGTAGTTTATTCTGAACAAATCAAAGATAGAAGTGACACAAAATGGAGAGAGTTTTTAACAGCCCCTGCTGAGATTTCTCCTTCCTGGAGGATTTTGTACAAGGGCCCTTGTTACGACCCTGTTTAGGGACCAACATAAGGCCATTCTAAAACCAACAAACAAAAACAATGGCCAGGGCAAAAAGTTAAAAGTTTTATTGTATAAGTAAAGAAATATGGTCAAAAGAGAAAACAGAAAGAAAATACATTTAAACTTAAATAAGTCAAAAATAAGGACTGGTGAGCTAACTAACATAAACTACAACTTACTAAAGAGCTAAGAAAACTTCCCATCTCCCGAAGAAGAAATTAAATACAACAAAAGTCTTCCGGTCAGCTCACTTGCCTATACTTTCTATGTAGTCTGGAATAACTGAACAATCACTCACCATCCTTAAAACAAAAGAAAATAAAGAAACCAAAGCCAAGAGGCAAACACAAAACAAAGTTCCCAGGGCAAGCCACCGTTGAAGTGCTATCAGCAGCTCTTAAATAGGCAGTGGCTTCAGGTGTTCATACTAGTCTCTGCCCCCATCCAATTAGCAGCTGCACTGCAGGGGCTTCCTAAACGTTCTGGAGATCTACAGTGGAGGCTTTTACATTGTACTCTGCCTACTAACTCTCATGTTTCCAAATTTAATTTGAATGTGTCTCCATCCTGTTTTTTTTCTGTATTCAATCTGAATCTGTTTTCCATGCTTTCACAGAGTGTTTTAGACTAGTTCACGCTGCTTGAAAGATTAATTGGAGGTTTGGGCTTTGTCTTTAGCAAGACCCTGTTTGTTTTTGGATGTAAATATTCGAGAGCATGCAGTCAACAGTGCCATTTGGACGTCTCGTAGTTTGGCTGCTGCGTTGATGTGTATATTTATTTCATGATCATTCTTCTGTGAGCCAGTTATGAGGCTGAAGTATTCGGAAGTCTCTGTGGAAGAGGAGCATGCTCTTTTTAAACTGGGAAGAGATCACAGAAGCTACCAGGTCTGTCTCATCTTTTTTCCCACAATGCAGTTGGCTAAGGGTGGAGAAAATATTATATTACAATAGATATGAAACGGTTACTGCTGTTGGTGCAATCTGTTGACATTGTCAGGGACAACAAAAATGATGATGTGAATAGAAAACAAGATGAGATGCTTCTTACCTGTTTCTTTGATTGTTTGACTTTGTTATAGAGCTTACTGAAATTCTGGTACGCTGGGCTTGTCCTGTGAAGTCTTAGATCCCCTAAAGACAATTATAACATTGTAAAAGTACTGGACACAAATACTGTATTGATGCAAAATAGTTCTCATGAATTTGTTTCATTTATTGACGTGACTTATACCTAGCGAACATCACTGCAGACCACAGAAGGGCATGCGGGAAGTGAATGTAGTGTGTAATAAATGTTGGAATCACCATGAAGGTTGACAATGTTTTTGACATTAAGTTCAAAGGTATCCCTATAGATTGCTGGTTTTTATAGTGATTCGCTACATGTTCTCCATTGCAAGGACTGCAAAAAAGCACTGTTGATCTACAAAGCAGCTCATCCATCTCTCTTAGTGTTGAACAGCATGTCACCAGACTTAAAGTTGGACATTCAGGCTCTTCTTTGTGGCATGGAGGCAACTGACCATCCTGAGTGTTAATGCTTAAACATAATGCTATAAAAGCAAGAGCTTAGAAAGGATCAACAAAAAATATACATTGAATCAACATGATACTATTAGTAAATAAATATTACTAGAAGTGTTTTTATTGCTATTAACAATCAGCATTAGTGCGTGCAAATTGTACTTCGTTATTAACTTTGTATAGAAAAGCTGAAATCAAGACAATGCCATTTTTAGATTGAGTGTTGAAATGTGTAACAACTTCATTATTTTCCACAAAATATCCAAAGTAAAATGCATGTGAAATAAATGGCTAGATATGAATTTGTGTACTGGCTTCAATATTAATAAAGTAAATAAATAGGTATTCTCTCTCATAATAATGAGTTAATGTATACTTTCCAAGCAGATACCAACCAGTCAGAAAATGTTCTGTCGCTCAACGTTAAGATGTACGACCGATAGAAGTTCACATATAAGCTGTGCAATTGTTGGAGTAATTGTTGTTTTAATGATGTCAAATATGTGACTCACTTTGCCAAAAACAAAGAAAAGTCCATTCATAAAGACTTGTTCAATCATTGAATGAATCGTTTGAGTCAATGATCCATCAGTTCATTCATTCATAAAGACAGTCAGTTTTATTTATCCTAAACAAGCCAAGACCAGCACAAAAAAAACACACACCATTACATATCATTATAGAAAAAAAACAAATCACTTCAAATATTTTTTAAATCACACCCAAACATCACTTTTAGCAGAATTAAAAGAATGCAAAAAATAAAATAAAATAATAAAATGCAATTGCTGTGGGAGCAGCTGATCTGCCAAAATTAAAATAAATAAATAAATAAATAAATAAATAAAATCAGATTTTAAGATCATGTTACTGCATCAAATTACATTTACAAAAGTGTTTTTTTTTTTTTTACATAGGAAATCAAATAAATGCATGTTTCAAATAACTTTTGTGAAAACAAAATGTCAAATATAGGTGAAATAATGTCCCATCATTATTCAGCATAACATATATATTTTTTTATATAAAACAACATCATTATTCTGACCTGTACTTATTCAAATATGTCAAAGAAAAATATAATTTGATTATATTTTAAATGATTAAAAACATTGTGAAGGATAGTGGTAAATATATGAATATTTAAAATGTCAATTTTACTAGATATGATCCTTAAATATAGTATTTGAATATGTCCTCGGATGATTTTTGTTCTAAATATGCCTGATTTGTATGCATTTATTGCTACACATTTTTTTCTTTGAATATGTGACACATTTAAGCATCTATATCTATCACAATTGGCACATTTTTATTTCTAATTCTAACATTATTCTGTTTCTTTTCTAAGAGAGCAGCAGATATCTAGGAAGAAAACATTTGAAAGTATAAAGTCTGGGAAATGCACACGTTTGTAACAAACGGCGCTCAGTCTGTTGACACCAATGAAATGAGCATTAAATGAACATTTGCAGGAGATCTGAAGACATCAGCATAATAAATGAGCTGAAAACAGAAAGATCATGTTAATGTTGATGAGCCTCAGATGATCAACACTCATTCAACATCACCTCACTTTATTCTGATAGAAACTCAATATTTGAGATAAAAGCCTATAAACCAAAGATAATACTGATATTTCTCACAATATGAAACACACAAACACTAAAACACTCATCTTCATCAAACACATATCAATATAAATATAGTCTGCTTTCATTATTTCAATTATGAACAGAGACCATAAACCAAGGAATATGTATTGTGTCCATTGTCAAACTTTATATTTATCTATATGAACATTTAAAATGGCTCATTATGGGCTCAGCGTAAGGAATTAATGTAAAGAAACACATTTGATCTGTCGAAGATGTCAGAAGAGTAGAACTAAAATCACAGCAGAAACACTTGAGATGAAGCTCAGTGTACTGTAGTTAGTATGCTACACTTTAAGAAAAGTCTGTTCAATCAGCACAATGTACTGTGTTCATCTGAAGAAATGTTGTGTATTGATTTTTCACAGGTTTTTCAAATTTAAACTGCATTTTGTTTTCTTAGGTTGCAACTTAGAAAATGATCAATACTTTTTTCATTGTTCTGCATATTTTTACCTGATCAACAAGTGCAGGTTCAAACTAATAACAAGGTGTTCTCATAAATGAACAATTATCATAAGAACAGCTTAATTCATGTGATATGTGTTCTGCTGGACACCTTTGTTTTACAGTTTTTGTGTGTGTGTGTGTTTATCATTTGAGTCAGGAATGGTTTTTAAGGCTTCAAAAGATAGAATTTGGAGGACATCTGCTTTACTATTAATGCTTAAATGTGCAAATTAGTTAAAAATGATTCAGCTGATTTTCAAATCTGCTTTTCCACACAGAAACTGATGTCCAGTGAAGCTCCTCCTTCAACAATCACACATTCAGCAATAAATGCTGGAATATTGCCATCGGTTTACAAGTGAAGACGAGCATCAGATCATCAGGAAGAGCTGAAATCTGCAAACACTGAGTTTATTAAAGAGGACAGAGAGAAGAAGAGAAGAATCAAACACACTGAACATACTGAAGGTTGGTGTTTATTCTTCATTAATAATGCTGACGCTTATAAATCTTCAAGTACTTGAACTAGTAAAATACCAACAGCATTAATTAGAAAGATTGACTGTAATGAGATCGGTAATAGCTGTACATTTCTGTAATGCATGTGACTTGAGGCTGAGCTCTAATTGGCTTATTTCAGATTAGCACTGATTTCACATGAGCAGGAGACGCATTTCTATTACATTCATTCATTCATTTATACTGTCTTCATCTGGAACTGTTGAAGCTGATCTGAATAATGCCACTATATATTGCCTTCTGTATATCTGCTTTACATCTGAAATTAGATCTCAATTTATTCACAATTTAACACATTTGCAACTCTGATGCTGTATTTTTCAACAAGAGCACTGATACAGTCTCTTACTCATGTGATCTGGATTAAATATTGAAACATGATGAAAGATGAAAGCAGGAAGATCCAGACCTACAGATTACTGACTATTGACCGATAAGATCCTCAGAGAGGAAGAACAAGAGAAGAATGGTAAGAGTGTGTGAGTGAAGGTGGTGGTGAATGTGTGTAGATGTGTGTTAGTTACAGGATCAGAGAATGACACCGTTCCTCTGTCATAGTCCAGATTCACTCTCACACGATCAAGATGCTGTTTAACACAGAAACCACAACCTGGAGACACTCCATCCTCATCATACTCTACACACCAGACACCAGTGTTATAGAAATCATCTCCCTTCCTCTGGTTTGATGCTGTAGTTACTCCAAGAGTCCACCATTGACTCTGTTTAAGCTCCACATCCCAGCAGTGTGTTCCTGAGTTAAAACCCTCTGAACCCAGAACACAGAGATAACAGTCAAATCTCTCTGGATTATCAGGAACAGGTTGATCGATCCAGTTGTATCTCACACTGGTCAGATCATCAGACAGAAGGAGACGTGGATGAGCCGTGTTTGGATCCAGAATCACAGGAGCTGATGAGACACAATCAACAGATGCTGTTATTCTGATGTTCATATAATGATCAAGAGTGAACCCAACACAGATGATTATGAATTATGACACTCGTCCTGTTGATCAAACACATCAGACATTTTCCTCTCATCACTGTCAGTCATTCTCTGTCTGATTTATCAATACTGAAAGTTCAATCAGAAACACTGAGTGACACAAACTGAACACATATTCATTTCATTTACGCTCTCATTTATATTACATTATAGTCAGAAGATGCTTTAATACAAAACCTGACCTTTGAACACAACTTTACAGTGATTTCATATTCAAATGAGATAAAATATAATAATAATGCAGAACAAATAATGATTATATCTTTATAATTTTCCTCAGCTTTGTATGAAAGCTTTGTTTTTATGTCACCTAATTATTAAAAATATATAAACAGTAGATATTATGCAACCATAATGCAATATAATAATAATAATAATAATAATGTCTGCTGATATGAACAAATTAAAATTATTCAATTAACAACTTATCAGTCATTAAAATAAAGATGAATAAATTATACAAATAAACTTAAATCTAATAAAATTAAATTATTAAAAAAGTTGTTTTGGCGACTACTCAAAATAAATGAACGTTAAGTATTAAATTAGTATTACTAAAAGTAAAACAGAAATCAAATTATTTCTAATTATATATAATAAAAATTTAACTAAGTAGATTTTTTTCTTACAGAAAGAAACAGGACAAAAACAATTATTTTAATTATAATTAAAAAAAATTATAAATAAAACCCATTTCAAAACACTAATAAATAATTCATAATTTAAGAAATAATTAAAGTAGTATAAAAACAGCAGTAATCATATGAAATAACCTTTTGTGTAGAAATGTTTCTGTCTGATCAAATAAAGAGTGTTAAAAACTGCTGAATCTCTTGTGTGTCTGTGATGATAAATCAGCAGTCGGTGGATCCATGAGCAAACGGTTTATTTCACAGACAACAAACAAGGTTAAACTGGCAAGGGTCGACAACGGCAAGACAGAGAATGGTCAGGTCCAGGCAAAGAGGTCGGGGCTACTAGCAATCCAAAACAACAAACCGATTAGGCAGGCGAGGGGTCACAAAGGCTGGCAGAAATCGTCACACGAGAGTCAAACAGTCCGAGTCGATAACAGACGATAATAATCCAGAGAAACGCTTGGTGATGATGGCCGGAGCAAATCAAAACTTCGCGAAGGGCTCGCGGCTCGGCGTCCTCTTTTAAAGCCGGCGGGAAGCGACCCGGAACAGGAAGAGAGTCCCAGGTACGGGATTATGGGTAGTGGAGTCCGTTAAAAGTCCGGGGATAACTCCCGCTGACGGCGATCGGAGGGAGCCACAGAGACCGCGCTCGTGACAGTATCTTTCATGAGACTGAAAATGAAAGTCCCACTGAATTCTGGGATTGATTATTTCTAATACTTGAGTAATTTTACTTGATTACTGTATTATTTTGGGATATTAGTAGTTTATTCAAGTACAGTTTAAAGTGTCTACTTGTACTTTTACTTGATTACATTTCTGAAGGAAAAGCAGTGCTTCTTATAATTTGATTTCAACTTGAAAAGTACTGCATTTATGCATTTTGTATTTCTCTTCATTAAATATGGTTGATGGAGGCTCAAACGAGCTCAAAACTTCTTTGCCATCAAATGTGAGGAAGTATATTAAGGTAGCTCAGTTTATTCATGATTTATTCATTATTTCTGTCTGTTTTGATGTAGCCATTAGCTGTCTATGTACTATATTGACTGAGTGCAAATCAAATCAGTGATAAGAATTTAAATACAATTCATGTTTTAGTGCCATGATTACTTTTGACATTAAATGTTACAAAAAATCTCCAAAAAGTGTGTAAATGAACATTGTGTGTTAAATTAATTGTAAACCGTGTTTAGTGATGTTCTTACCTGGGAGTATAATAATCATATATTGAGGAACAATTAGGACTGGCAATCAATTATTATTTCATCTAAATAATGCTCATTAATTAATCTAATTAGTCATCAATAATTGAACACAAGTTCTTATATTGTGTCTGGAATATATTTCTGACCCAAAAATGACAATTCTCTCATCACTTATTCATCTCAGATGTTTCTGAATTTCTTCAGATGAACACAAAGATGTTTAGTGCATATAATTCAAGTGTACAGGGCCGCTTCAAAACCACACAAAGTAAAGCTGAAATAATTAGTATTTGTCTGTTTCTTACACGATTATTGTTCACTTCAGGAGAAATCAACAGGGGTTATATGGGATATAAGGGCTATATTTACTGTCTCCTTCTCTTTCTATATTTTTTGAAGCATCATCTTTGGACATGCTCTACACTTGCATTATGTGCAGAAAGATTGATTATTTTCTCTAAAACTCTTAGTTTGTGTTCATCTGAAGAAGGAGAATCATATACATATGGGATGGCATTAAGGTGTGAAGGATGGATTTTAATTGTTGTTTTTGCACTAGATAGATGTGTTTGATCTGCTTTTGTTTTCTGCCTTTAATCAGACTTTTCTATGCACTTTATTTTAAGCAATTTCACTTTGCATTGAGGAGATGGTTCAATATGATGAAACGAGAATCTCCTTTATTGTCTTTCTTTTTGCAGGTTGCTTCTACTTTTTAATCCTTGATCAAAGCTCAGATGTTCTGCAGTCAGACTCACTGTTCTGGACGATGTCCTGCATCTTCTTCCAGACTCTGAACGGCAGGTTGCCCAAGTAACGTGGCACATGAATCAAAGCTCCAGAAGGCGTCTGTGGATCCGGCTGTGAGATCTGGACTCTGGAAGAACATTCAGGAGTCAGAACTGCAGTGGCTTTGGATCAGAAGCAGAGAGACCAGAGACACCAGCAGATCACTCACCTTTCCATTGAGACTGGAAACTCCTGCAGAACAAACACACCATTGATCATCAACAACTCAATCAATCATCAATCAATCAATCATCTGAAATCAGACCTTTAGAAAGCAGACATCACTGGCTTTCATCATCTCCTCCATGTCTTTGATTGTGTGTGAAAGAGCTGAGATGTGTCTGTTCATCTCCTCCAGCTTCTCCTTCATCATCTGCTTCTTCTGCTCCTCTTCCTCCCTCAGTGCAGTGATTGTAGCTTCTTCTTCATCTCTGAGAAACTGATGAAGCTTCTCAAACTGCTGTTTAATCTGACGCTCTGTGTGCTCAGCTTGAGACTGAAATCAAAGCACATTCACTTCAATCGTCTCCATCAACACACATCAACACAATCACATCATTCAGATCTGAGACAAACTAATCCATTATATTAAATATATCAGATCAGAACTGTATATAGTGATCCTACAGCTGGAATCAAAATCACTCTCCATTCTGTTTCCTCACCTTGATGTGTTCAACTGTTTTATCAAACTCTCCTTTCATTTCTTCATTGCGCTTAAGTTTCTCCTGTAATGATTTCAGTGCTGTATTGAGCTCCTCCTAGAATTAAACAAAATAAAAATACATAAAACACCAGATTACAGTGAAAAAAAGAAGAGAAGACAAAGATTCCCCAAATCTATGAAACTTTATTGATAATGGAGTTCAGCTGGACTAAACACAACCAGCTCTGATCAATCAAATCAACACTTAAACAGGGCTTTAAAACTACATAAAGTTGGATAAAACTAATTTCTCTTACCTTATATGATGAAACCACTTCACTGATGGGTCTGAATTTATGATTGTCATGTTGTTTTGAATCTCTGCAAACTACACACAGCGGCTGTTTGTCCTCCAGACAGAAGAGTTTGAGTTTCTCTCTGTGTAAACTGCAGATCTCCTCAGATCCTGATGAACGCCTCTCATTTCTCTCCTTCAGGAACGACTCACACAAGTTTTTTAATGCCAGATTACATGGAGGTTCCTCTCTTGAGGATTTTTTGCACAATGGACACATTTGAGTACATGAGGTTCTCCAGAACTGCTGAAGACACTCTTTACAGAAACTGTGACTACATGATAAAACAACAGGATTCGTGAAAACATCACAACAAACAGGACAAATATAATCATATTCAGCTTGTGAATGCATTTCCTCAGTATGAGCTCCAGCAATCTTTACTTTCTCTTTTGAATGAAGAAAAATAAAAACAAATGACCACGATTATTGTCTGATGTTAACTCAAAAATCCTTCTTGAAAATGTGTCCCTTTGTTCTTCACTGATCGCTGATTGCTTTCTGATTTTGTCCTGAAATTGAGAAAAGCATCAGTCTGACAGAAAGGAGTGAAATAATGAGTTTCTTCCTGGTGAGTGTTTTAAGAGGGTGGATCAGTTTCTGATCATCTTTTGACTGTTGTACAGCAGGTCAGACAAGAACATCAGGACAAAATGCTTTCAAAATCAACACATTAGAGAACATACAGTCAAACCAAAATTAATTCAGACACCTTCAATATTTCTCACATTATCACAGTTTGTTCACTATAGTTTAGAAAATGGTATATAACAACATATGTCAAGAACTCAGATGCAAACTGTGTCAGAACGAAGTCAGTTTAGCTCAACCAATTATTAACCAAACAATGCTTCATTTTGTTCAGGCTGTAGTGTAAAATATTTGCATTAGCAATTAAAGACAAAACACTGAAGCAAAATTGATGTCAGTGAAAGAGTATTTTCTGTCCTTCTCCAGACTGCTGCTGAGATTCAGATGGATGATTTCATACTGTGGACATTTAGAGCTCAAAACCGTCTTGTTGTTAAAAGTGATTTAGGAAAGATGAGAACTGGAAAGCGATTTAGAGACCAACTGGATCTGAAGAAGACGACTGGATTCCTGACCATCAGAAACATCAGAATCACAGACTCTGGATATTTTAAACTGCAAATCATCAACAACAAACATTCAGAAGATTCAGTGTGACTGTCACTTTAGTAGAAGTGCATTTATTAATGTGTGTATGTTTTTTTATTTATTTATACACCAGTCCACAAGCATTTCAGATTATATGAGCAGCAATAACCACTAAAGATGTTTTTTAAGAGATAGTTAAGAATGTGCAAAATGTTGTCATGAAAGGAATGTTTGTTATGTTTCTCAGCATCACACTCAACAACATTTCTGCTGTCAGTGAAAAATGTGAAAACGTTGAACTAAGTTCTAATGCATTCTTGTGTGATGAGCACATGACAAACAGCAGGTTCAGAAGATGTGATCTGGAGAGTGTCGAGTCTCAAAGTAAACCATTCTCTGTCCACACTGAGGATGATCTGATGACACTGTGAACTGATCTGAATCACTACTAGCTTTACTTACACTGTTCACTTCATCTGAGCCAGTTCTAGACAGTAAAGATGATGAAAACACTGAACCATTCATCACTTCAAACACTACTTTGCTTTGTCAGTGTTTAACTTGTACATTATAATCAAAGTGTAGATTTTTTTGGAGGCTTGTGTTTCTTCTTATTATTATTTGATTATTATTATTATGTTGATAAATTACCTGTGGCAATATCCAATTACTCTTACTGCAACAAGATCTTACTGCTGGGAAGTTGTGCTTTACTTTATCTTTAAAGTTGGATGGATAAAGGGATTTATTGCTTATCTGATATTTTAGACCAATCAGCCTATTTGCTTTCTTATGAAAATTGTATGAACAAATGTTCATTTCCAGTTAATTATAAAGAAAATTATTCTGTAATGAAAGGCCTACTGATGTTGATGAGAAGCCATATGTTGTCAAGTAATATCCAGAGAACTGAGCCTCTACTTTATTTAAATGGTGTTGACATTAATAGTAAAAAGTGTACAATCAAGTTTATTTGTTTATTATTTTATAAAAATAGAGCTCTAAAGCCTAGAGGCAAATGTTTCTGGAATGTTTGTGTCATGAACTGCGCCGTTGTGGCTCCTTCCCTTCACCCCTAGATGGAGCCTTCATTTCACTATGGACATTTACTCACTACATTTCCCATAACCCCATTCTCGTGCACTTCCTGTGTCCTCTCACCCCTCTCGGCCATCTTGCTTTTCACAGTATAAATGGACTGGTTTGTTCTCTGTTTATTCGCAAAGTCTTGTTTAGTTTCTACTGGCAATTCTGAGCGTTTCTCCTGGTTTATTTTCCCGTTCTTGACTCCTTGTTCCCTGGTTCCTGTGATTGTTCTCCACCCACCTTTTTGACCCACGCCTCTTCCTCGTTTTACGATTGTTTGCTTGTGCCCCTTGTGATCTTGCTGCCCTACTGTTCATGATTTGGATTTACTGCACTGCTCCTGTCTACTGTTGATTATTAAAGCTTGTGGTCAACATGTGGGATAAAGTCTTGCACATGGATCTACACGTCTCCATCCAGTATGTTACAGAAGACTTCGCCGTCTACGGATCCAGCGACTTTATTTCACTCCCTGACTCTTCCATGGACCCTCTAGACCAACTCCTCAATCTGAGGCAAGGCAATTTACCAGTTGAGGATTATTTTCACCTTTTCAGTTGTACTCTATGGCTCCCTTCTATGATGAAATTTATTTTTCGTTGTTTCGTTTTGGACTGAATGAAGCCACTAGGTTGCTGCTGCTTAGTGGGAAATACTGTGGCAGCTTGGAGAATTGTATTAGTTTTGCTCGGCTGTGTGAGAGATCGCCTAGTTTGGTGGGTATTGTGGAAGAGGATCGCGACTCCACCGTAATGGCGGCTGCACCGGCACGCGATCACAAGATGGCGGCCGCACCAGCGCAAGATCACAATATGGCGGCCCCTTACAGACTTCCTTCTCCCTTTGCCAGCTATTAGGAACTCATATTGAGTCAGAGGGATCCACCTTTGCAGCCAGTCAGGTCAGCGCTCACCCACATCCAGTCTCCCAAGTCTGTTAAAATGGCTGCCAAACCACCATCTCCTCATGTCAAGATGGTGGCCCTTCCAGAGTCAGCACCCATCATGGCCGCCGTTCCTGAGTCAGCACCCGTCATGGCTGCCCTTCCTGAGTCAGCGCCTGTCATGGCTGCCCTTCCAGAGTCCGCACCTGTCATGGCTACCCTTCCTGAGTCAGCACCTGTCATGGCTACCCTTCCTGAGTCAGCAACTGTCATGGCTGCCCTTTCTGAGTCAGCACCTGTCATGGCTGCCCTTCCAGAGTCAGCACCTGTCATGGCCGCCCATCTTGAGTCACGTCCAGCCTCAACTGTCCTTCCAGTGTCAAGTCAGGTTACAGCTGTCCATCCGGTGTCAAGCCCAGCCGTTGTTCCAAAGCCAAGTCAAGAGTCAAGTCTATCCACAACTGCCAATCCAATGTCAAGTCCAGTCACAGCCCTTTCTCCACAGTCAAGTCAAGTCTCTTATGTCACTACAACACTCGACCGGTTGGAGAACATCCTAGTAGCACTCCGCGAATTACAACAAGCCACAGCGGTTCCCCCAGAGCCAAGTCAAGTCACAACTGTTCCTTCAGACACAAGTCAAGTTACAGCCATTCCTCCAGTGCCAAGTCAAGTCACAGCAGTTCCCTCTAAGCCAAGTCAAGACACTGCTGTTCCAGAGTCAAGCATCTTCGCAGCAGCTCTGCCTCCTGAGTCAAGCGTCTTTGCAGCAGCTCCGCCTCCAGAGTCAAGCGTCTTTGCAGCAGCTCCACCTCCTGAGTCAAGCGTCTTTGCAGCAGCTCCGCCTCCAGAGTCAAGCGTCTTCGCAGCTGCTCCGCCTCCAGAGTCAAGCGCCCTGGAGGGCGTCCGACCCGCCTGATCCACCTGATCCGCCCTGGGGGGCGTCCTACTTGTGTGATCCGACCTGGGGGGCGTTCGACTCGCGTGATCCGACCTGGGGGGCGTCCGACTCGCCTGATCCGTCCTGGGGGGCGTCCGACTCACGTGATCCGACCTGATCCGCCCTGGGGGGCGTCCTACTTGTGTGATCCGACCTGGGGGGCGTCCGACTCGCGTGATCCGACCTGGGGGGCGTCCGACTCGCCTGATCCGTCCTGGGGGGCGTCCGACCCGCCTGATCCGCCCTGGGGGGCGTCCGACCCGCCTGATCCACCTGATCCGCCCTGGGGGGCGTCCTACTTGTGTGATCCGACCTGGGGGGCGTCCGACTCGCGTGATCCGACCTGGGGGGCGTCCGACTCGCGTGATCCGTCCCGGGGGGGCGTCCGACTCGCGTGATCCGACCTGGGGGGCGTCCGACTCGCCTGATCCCCCCAAGGGGGGCGTCCGACTCGCCTGATCCACCCTGGGGGGCATCCGACTCGCCTGATCCGCCCTGGAGGGCGTCTGCTCTATCTTGGTGGTCTCCTGAGCATTTTTGGCAGCTCCGTTGCTCTGCTGCTGGACCATTTGCAACTGCCTAACTTTGTCAGCCTGCATGGACCTGGTCCTCCCCTCTGTACTCTGTCCCACCCCCTCCCTTTGGTGTTATTGGATTGTGTTGAGTGTCTAGAAGCCGCTCTTAAGGGGGGGGGGGCTCTGTCATGTACTGCGCCATTGTACTCCCTCCCTTCACCCCTAGAGGGAGCCTTCATTTCACTATGGACGTTTACTCACTACATTTCCCATAACCCCATTCTCGTGCACTTCCTGTGTCCTCTCACCTCTCACCCCTGTCGGCCATCTTGCTTTTCACAGTATAAATGGACTGGTTTGTTCTCTGTTTATTCGCAAAGTCTTGTTTAGTTTATACTGGCAATTCTGAGTGTTTTTTCTGGTTTGTTTTCCCATTGTTGACTCCTTGTTTCCTGGTTCCTGTGATTGTTCTCCGCCCACCTTTTTGACCTACGCCTGTTCCTCGTTTTACAATTGTTTGCTTGTGCCCCTTGTGATCTTGCTGCCCTACTGTTCATGATTTGGATTTACTGCACTGCTCCTGTCTACTGTTGATTATCCCACATGTCGACCACAAGCTTTAATAAAGTCTTGCACAGTATGTTACAGATTGCTTCATAGATATTTTACAGAAAAATGGTTTTGTATACTGAATTTGTATACCTAATGAACTTAAGGAATTATATTTGAAATCCTACATAATATTTATGTGTGGGTTAGGGACAAAAATCTTGAACAAAATCGTTCTGTGAAGTGTTTGTCTGGGTTTTACACTGATGGCTGATTGTTTACTGGTTTTGTCAGTAGAGAAGAGAGTCAGTGTGACAGAAAGAAGAAGAACACGCCAGTCTCTTCCTGGTAAGAGCTGTAAGAGGGTGGAGTTATGATCAGATGAGTGTTTTAAACAAATCAGACAGGAACAGCAGGATTTATGCAGGTACAATATTAACAAATTTCAAAATAAACTTACATTGAGATGTTAAAATAACCTGATATAAAACATAAAAGAACAATGAAAATACATAAATATAAATGAAACCCCAAACCCTTACATTGAGGCCCAGATGAAGAATTCAGAGGTTGTTGTTTGGTTGCTACATGGACAGATGAGACATGTTTATCTGGTGTTTATCTATCTTTTTAAAGTCGTTTATTTTAATTGTTGTCAGAGCAGTTACAGCACTTTTCTGATTCTTGATTCCTGTGCATTTGCTGCGGGGCATTTGTGGTGGAGCAGGACCTGCAATGGGAGGTGACAGCAACATTTGTGGGCGGGAAAGGAAAACCTAAAAAAAAAGTAAGATCATTTTGTTTCTTCTAATATAATCAGAATCAGAATGGAGTGATGGAGGATATTGTCCATGGCACTAGACCATTTCCAGGATGCTGCTGTGGATTTCTCCTTTCTCACTGACATTGTCCTGTTAAAATGTATGTATTTGTATTATATTTATGCATCTTTGTATGATTCTGAAATGTCTGCAGACTGGTGTGAGCAGTGAGAAAGGAGAAATCCACAGCAGCATCCTGGAAATGGTCTAGTGCCATGGACAATATCCTCCATCACTCCACCTGCCCTTGTTGCCTCATCTGAGCTGGATCTTTCTATGGCCTCTTCATCCTCAGTGACCCCAGAGCCAGTGAGAGCATCTAGAGAATGATCAAAAGATACTGAGGATGTGATTTTGGTCAAGTTAGTTCTGCTGACTTCATCAGTCAATGGAGACTGAGTTACAGAAGTTTCAAAAGCATCATCAAATAATGTCATAAAGCTTCTGAAACTTGGGCTCTATTGACTGATGTTGTACGATCAGTAACCAGCAGAACAAACTTGACCAAAATCACCTTATGCAGGTTTAAAAAAACACCATTTACACCTCCAACAACCCCCCTCCCCCTCACCCCTCCTTTACAAATCAGCGATGAAGACGTCCGCAAAGTCTTCAAAAAGAACAAAAGAAAAAAAGCTCCAGGCCCTGATGGTGTGACTCCAGTCTGTCTGAAAACCTGTGCTGATCAGCTGGCCCCCATATTTCAACTAATCTTCAATAAATCGCTACAGTTGTGTGAAGTCCCTGCCTGCTTCAAACGCTCCACCATCATATCCCCATTCCAAAAAAAAACTAAGTTAACAGGACTTAATGACTACAGACCTGTGGCGCTAAAGTCTGTCGTCATGAAGTCGTTTGAAAAACTGGTTCTGGCTTATCTGAAGGACATCACCGGACCCTCACTGGACCCCCTGCAGTTTGCTTACCGAGCAAACAGGTCTGTGGATGATGCTGTAAACATGGGTTTGCATTTCATCCTGCAGCATCTGGATAAATCAAGGACTTATGTAAGGATCCTGTTTGTGGAATTCAGCTCAGCCTTCAACACTATCATCCCAAACCTCCTCCTGCCCAAACTAACTCAGCTCTCTGTGCCCACCCCTGTCTGTCAGTGGATTACCAGCTTCCTGACAGACAGACAGCAGCTAGTGAGGCTGGGAAAATTCTCATCCAACACCCGCACCATCAGCACTGGCGCCCCTCAGGGTTGTGTTCTCTCCCCACTGCTCTTCTCCCTGTACACCAACGACTGCATCTCTAAAGACCCCTCTGTCAAGCTCCTGAAGCTTGCGGATGACACCACACTCATCGGCCTCATTCAGAACGGTGATGAGTCTGCTTACAGACAGGAGGTTAAAGAGCTGGCTGTATGGTGCAGTCACAACAACCTGGAGCTCAACACGCTCAAAACAGTGGAGATGATCGTGGACTTCAGGAGGAAGCCCCCTGCTCTCCCCCCACTCACCATCATGAACAGCACTGTAAAAACAGTGGAGTCATTCAGGTTCCTAGGCAACAACATTTCTCGGGACCTGAAGTGGGACATTCACATAGACTCCATTGTGAAAAAGGCCCAGCAGAGGCTGTACTTCCTCCACCAACTGAGGAAATTCAACCTGCCACAAGACCTGCTGAAACAGTTCTACTCTGCCATCATCGAATCCGTCCTGTGCACTTCAATTACTGTCTGGTTCAGCTCAGCTACCAGTTCTGACCTCAGAAGACTACACCGGATAGTCCGGTGTGCTGAGCGGATCATTGGTACAACCCTCCCCACTCTTCAAGATCTGTACCTGTCCAGAGTGCGCAAAAGGGCTGGTAAAATCACTCTGGACCCCTCACATCCCGCACACTCGCTCTTTGAACAGTTTCTTCCCTCAAGCAGTCCATCTCATGAACACTTGAAAAATAAACGTGGAACACACAACGCTACTGTACATTCATTTATTTATTTATTTAATACACATACTTGTTTACATTTCTCATTTGCACCTGTACATAGTAAATTGTTTACATTTGTCTATTTTAGTTTATTTTAAATTGTATATTGAGTGTTTGCTTTTTTGCACTTTTTCTGCATATTTGTATAATGTTCTTTTTATTATCTGTGTCTTGTCTTGTCATTGTCATTCTGTTGCACTGTGGAGCTTCTGTCACTAAAACAAATTCCTAGTATGTGCAAACATACCTGGCAATAAAGCTCATTCTGATTCTGATTCTTCTGATTCTTATGTGTTCAGGAAAAAACAAAAACAAACGGACACATGTACAATTATGCAATTGTCAGATGCTTTCATGCAAAGCGACTTACAGTGCATCTATTACAGGGACCCCAGCAAAGACAGGTGGAGGTTGTCATGGTGGTCAGCTGGAGAATTGGCACAGCTGTGTTGAGATGGCAGTAAGATGTAGGTTCACTGCCTGAAAATACATGATTGTCACAACTATATGTTTGAATAGAGCTTTGTTCCATGTGTCGTTATTAATGGTCATGGTTACTTTTATTTATTATTTCACTCATTTATTCCTGTTGCTGTCAGTGAATAAAATATAATTGTTTCATTAACTAATGCATTTATTAATTGACAGACAGAAAACTGAGATGTCAAAACAAATTACATGATTTTTTTTGTTTTTGTTTTTTTTTTTAACTAAAAAGTATAATTAATTATTGGTCAGATTTTATTATTATGTTCATAAGTGTTGGAGTGGGCTAGCAATGCATTCTGAGATAATCTTAATTTCAAAGCAGTAATACTTACATTTTTCAAGTGTAAAGTCAAGTCTTCTCCAAAGACGAGATCTTCCAGCAGCTGATCGATGTCTCCTTTGTGCAGACATTGCAAACATGGAGGAAAATGTACTAGGTAGGGTTGTCATGTTACTGATGCTATGAGGTGTTTGTGCAACTGTCACTCCTATTTTCTTTTCATTATTATTACTGTAGATCTTATTACATACAAACTCAGAGAAATATGGTAGCATCTTTAACAATGAACAATCACAATGACAAAAACAACTATTAGGTTTGCGTACATCATAGTATGAGATTATATACACAGAGAAAAAAAAGGCTTAAATATGTTTGAATAATCATAATATTCATAGTTTATCAAAAATAGCATTTGTTGTTTTTTGTTATTTATAATCCTCTAAACTAGAGAGAAATTAATCAAGAAAAAGGAAAATAAAGGAGATTTAAGCCAGTTTTGCCCGTGGATGAACAATTCTGGACATAAAACAAAGAAATTAGTAACATATTCAAGAGATGTCGATTTTGGGTTTTAAAACAAATAATATAGATAGAAAGAATTAAACTGTGGGTCATATCTAGTTAAAAATACAAAAACTTCATTCATAAAACAATGGTTTTACTACAATCACAATGAAAGGACAGCTGTTTCTTCAACAAGACCACAAAATTAGCAGATTTCATCAATATCAAAATATTTACAGATTAATTAAACCAGTCGCTCATATCTTTTAAGCTGTTGCGCTTGGTATAACGTCGTTGGTCACATGATAACGTCAACAATGCGGATCGCATTCATACTCAACGAGATTTGGCTGTAGAGTAGGTACTCTTTTGGCGTTCGTTAAGTAAGTACTTATTGAAATTAAGTACCTACTCATTGAGTATGCGGTTTCGTGAGGCAGATTGTGATGTTAGCCCAACTGTATTTTTGCCAAGTGTTCAGCCAAGCCTAAAGTAGACTTTCGAATTCAAAATAAAATCAAGAAAGAGAAAGACACCCCTAAGAACATTATTGCTCAGCAGTATATAGATCAGGTATATAAATCTTGGTTACAGATCTATACAGATCTGATGGCTCTAAAGATCCCATCTCTGGTAGAACAGCTGCTGCTGTGTTCATTCCAACTTTACAAACTAAAATTAAGAAAAGAATAACTGATCATATCTCAGTGTATGCAGCTGAATTAATTGCATTAGTGGTAGCGCTTCAATGGGTAGAGGAGGTTAAACCAAGGATATTAGTGGTATTATGTACAGACTCTTACACAGCAATTTCGAGCCTTTCAAGTGGGATAAAGTCATGTAGACAAGATATTTTATATGAGATTCTTACTAGTCTCTTAAGAATAGGTAATGCAAGTTTAATATATATATATATATATATATATATATTTAATATATATATATACCTGCCCATGTGGGAGTCAAGGCTAATGAGGAGGTTGATAAATTAGCTAAACAAGCACTGAAACACACAGATACTGATATTCAAGTGTCATTAAACAAAAATGAAATCAAAGGGAAAATTAAAGATTTTATTAATAAAAAGTGGCAAGAAGTATGGAATAGTAGTAATAGGGGCAGGCATATGTTCAATGGGCACTCTCATTGAAATCATTCTCTGTTTCAAATAGGACATTGAAAAACAATGCCAAAAAGATGTTTGTTAAAGATCACATTCTAAATTATAAACCTCTTAAAGTCAATTTTGTTCACAAGAGGCTGCTCATGACAGCAATGAGTTTGTTTTGAATTTCATGGCTTGTGTAAGTGGCTTTTTTTTGTAATTGTTTGCACAATTTGATCCAGCTGGGGGTCTTATGCTGAATTTCAGTAGTGACATGAACAGCTGATCAACATACGGTCAAAGGCCTCAATTTGAGCCCTCAGAGGAAACTGATTGGACCCCAGGAGCTGCAGCACATCAATAAGAGAAGACATGTAATATCGATTCCTCTGTATTGGTTCTGTGTGCAGTAGGCTCCAGATTTCTTCAAGTCAGGTGCTCTTTGGACATTTCATGCCTGTTGAATCCTTTGTTTGTTTCTACTCTGTGCTTCCAGTCGTGGAAACCTTTGGGTCGAGTCTAGTCCCGATCTGCGTAGCACACCTAGCATTACATTTTCTGCAAGGGTAGCAGAATCCGCTTTGACAGAAAACACGAGCCAATGTCTTTTTTGAAACCAAGAGTGTAAAATGATCTCTTTCTTGTACCAAACACTACTTATTTTTCCTCTCATAGGCCCATTCTCTCCCGAATCATCAGGAGCTCCTCTGCTGGCGCTGGGCTCTGTCACAGCTGTGACTGTTTTCGCTGTTGGAGTGACAGAGAAGCGTTTCCTTAAATCCAGTATAGCTTGCTGAATCATTAAATATAGCTCTTCAGCTGGTTATGATCAGTGTGTGTTTGTGTGTCTCTGCTGCCACCTGCTGCTCAGAGTCATTACATTACAGTCAGACACTTTTTAACAAAAAGTAAGCAGAGAGCCCTGCTGGATTTATTGCAAAATTTGGATTTGAATTTTTTTTTAATGTAATTTATAATCTAAAGATGCTATGTGAAAGTTTGAAACAAAAAATATTGGTTTTCATGGTTTTCTTGGTCAAGAAAAGTCAAGTTTATTTGTATATAAATATATATTAATTTTATAGTTGATACGGAACCTAATAGGAAGCCAGTGCAGAGACTTTAAAATTGGGGTAATATGGTCATATTTTCTTGAGCTGGTAAGGACTCTAGCAGCTGCATTTTGGACTAACTGTAGCTTGTTTATTGAAGATGCAGGACAACCACCTAGCAATGCATTACAATAGTCCAGCCTAGAGCTCATAAATGCATGAACTAACTTTTCTGCATCAGAAACAGGTAACGTGTTTCGTAGCTTGGCAATGTTTCTAAGATGGAAGAATGCTGTTTTTTTTTACTCAGATTAATCAAAATGGATTTATAGCGTTTTGGTTTCTCTTCATATATATACTGGTACTACAGAAGTAAAACTATACACATTTTAAAATGCAATGTATAAATAAAAAGGTTAGGAATCATTTGTTTCAAGAGTTTTTTTTTATTGGGTGTGGGGGCCCTCCAAGATGAATTTTGCCTTTAGGGCCTCCAAATGTCTAGAAGCGGCCCTGGACAATACTTTGTATTTTTTAAGGCTTCAAAAGAGAGAATTTGGAGGACATCTGCTTTACTTCTGTTAATCATGACACGTGCTAAACGTTCGATTTCTGAGACGGAAAATTGCTAGGAACACAAAAAAATGAACAAGGAAGGTTGTGCACTTTACATAGTATATTTATATTCAGTTTAATTATAATAATTGTCTTTGTTGACTTTAAATGTTTTTTTCTAATAAGGTCTACATAACTATGTCTCAACTTAACTGTACAAAATCCTAACGCGTTGTGTAAACAAACTATTTATGTTAAGTAAAAAATTCTTACATCCAGCAGGAGGCAGTATAGTGCGACGCCAACTGCCATGAAACCCAAACGAAGAAGAAGAACGAGATCAGACTACACGTGCTCAAAGATAATTGATTTTCTGCACACCTCAGTGACCCCCCTGCGAAGCTGCTTCTTTAATTGGTTTCCACAGAAGGACGTCTTGCCTCACAACGGCTGGTAAAGGTAGGAGTGTATTTGTTTTTCCACCAGTATCGATCTTTTTTATTTGTAATAATAGGTGTGTTCTTTATGTTGGGCCTGCTTTAATTTTAGAGAGTTCTATCGTCTTAGACATGCTGAAGTTAGCATGCTAGCTTAGCTTGGTCCGCTCCATATTTCCATTATTTGGGCGAAAAGTAAGTTAATAAGAGATAATTCATGGATTAAAGTTCTCCGTGGCTACGATGGATTATCTGGGGCGAATCTAAGTCGGATTTTTTCGCGAATTGCAAGGTTTTGTCTTTAATGTCTTATATACACAATTTTAAGGCTGTAAACGGGATTACATTTTTCAAATAGTGTAATGTCTTTATTTTACTTTGAAACGACGAGGTGTACTCCGTCTGCTGAGGGGAGTGTGAGTGGATTGAAAGCACGTTATTCTCTCTACTCTTAAGGGTTCTGTTAATCACTCCGCTGTGTATCCACTTCGGGTTTTCCATTCCCGCTCACGGAAAAACAGCTCCGTGTTCTCCATTTTAAAAGTTATGCTAGTATGTTTATTTTTTTTTTATATCAGGAACGCCTGAACGCAACATTTATAATGCTATATGTAATGTTTTGGACATTATTCTACACAAATACAATTTCAAAATGTCCAAATGTATACCTGAAGTGTGTAATTTCCTTTTCATTTTTCTGACTTTAGTTTTTAAGTTGTTAAAAGTTTTTTGTCTCTACTAAAGCATACAAAATGCAATAATATGTTTGCAGATATTTAATAAACGTACTAAGTTAACATTGTTAATAACATTGTTAATTTGAAAAATAATGTTACGCAATTCTCCGTTGAAACTGCAATACTAAGTTCAACCACTAGTCCATCCGACCAAAACTAAAGTAAAATCTGCTGTTCAAATTAAAAGTGGTTAGTATTTGGTTTACATTTCTTGTGATACTTTCAATAATTTCAAAGTGTGATTATTTTTATATGATATTTTATTGGTTTATAGTTGTTCAATTCAGATTAATTCAATTTCACAAATCTTTTATCAAATTGTATTTTTTTTTTTTTTTTTTTTTTTTTTTTTTCAGGTACTTAATGCAAAGTGTTTAGTCTTCCTGCCAAGGTGCTTTACTTGTAATAGGTAAGATTTGCAACATCTACTAATGTAAATACTGTTTCTTGCATGACCATTTCATTTATTAGTTTCATTTATTAGAGTAGCTTGTTTTTGTTTGTATTCTGTTTGCTTTTAATTGTATTTATTTTTGGTGGTATGTGTGCTTGTTACAGATATTGAATGTGGCAGTGTAAAGGTTGCAGTTCAAAGCATTCAACTAGATGCCAGTTACTAAAACACTATAGGTTAAAACATCCTCAGTATGGGCGTAAGCACCCATATACTAGTTGTCCATGTACGTTCAAGTCATGGAATGCACTTAGATCACACATCTGTAGAGTCCATAACAGAGACTCGTCTCAGCGAATGTCATCAGTGGCTACATTCAGGTGTCAAGTTTGTGCATTTGCTGAACTTGACAATGATAAGGAATATTTCAGTCACATAAATCTGCATCTTAAATCTCATGAAACCATCTCTTGTATGTTCAAAGATTGTACGTTTACAACAAACATTTATGGGACATTTAAATCGCATAAAAATAGAAAGCACTTTGCTTATTCTTACAATGACTTTAAACCTGAAATAGTTACAGTAAGAGACAGTCCTGAAATCCCAAGCCTTCCAGATGAACATGAAGAAGGTGCAGAATTGGAAGAAGTGCTCTCTACTTTTCAGACAGAAGAAAGTGATGAAAAGACAATAGAGGAGAAATTGGCAGCAGTGCTGCTTAAGCTTGAAAACATACTCCATGTTCCCAGCAGTGCAGTTGATGAGCTTTTACAGGACCTGCATTTCCTTATGAGTTCTGCCTCTCTGCCTGCATTACATGCCATAGTCTCAGATTTTTGTACCAAGCATAATCTTGGTCTTAATGAGGAAGAAATCACGGAATTGGCCTCTGCAGCATGTGTCTCGAACCCCTTGACAAAATCTATAGGAGATCAGGGCCCACTTAGTTCTGCTTTTAAGCGGAAAAAATACTTCAAAGACAAGTTCCAAGTACTTGAACCAGTGGAGTATGTTTTGAATGAGGACAGCAAACATACTTACCAATATGTACCATTACTGCAGTCATTGCAGCAGCTCCTTAGCAAAGATGGTATAATTTATGATATACAAGCAAACTGTAGTGCTCACTCAAACGAAACTGCAGAAGAATACAAGTCAATTCAAGATGTAGAGTTTTTTAAACAAAATCAGTTCCTATCTGAAGGGGATTTGAAATTGTGTGTCACTCTTTATATTGATGACTTCGAAGTTTGTAATCCTCTGGGAACTTCTAGAACAAAGCACAAACTTTGTGCTATGTACTGGATTTTAAGCAACTTGCCCCCAGGTCAGCAGTCCTCTTTGTCATCCATCCATTTGGCTTTGCTGTGTTAAAGTAGCCATATCAAGACTTACGAATACGGTAAAGTGCTTGAACCTCTCTTGCAGGATTTGGTTGTATTGGAAAATCATGGAGTATTTGTCCCACAGATTGGAACAAATGTTAATGGCACAGTACAGTCAGTAGTTGCAGATAATCTGGGTGCCCATGGGCTTGCAGGCTTTGTAGAGAATTTTTCTGGACAGTATGTGTGTCGATTTTGCACAGGGAGTTTCAGTGACTTTCAGTCCAAGCAGGTTCTGTCAGGAGATTTTAGTCTAAGATGTAAAGAAAGCCACAATGAACATGTGAAAAGTGCAGAGGAGAGTGGAAAACCTTGTGTTGGAGTAAAAAGGGCATGTGTGCTGACAGAGAATCTGTCTCATTTTGATGTCACAACTGGATATCCTCCTGACATACTCCATGATCTGTTTGAGGGTCTTGTTCCAGTAGAACTTGCGCAGTGTCTGGGTATGTTAATGTCCAAAAAATACTTCTCTTTGGATACTTTAAATAAGGTAATCCTCAGTTTTCCCTATGAGGGAGATGATTAAAAAAAAGTCCCCATATTGTGCCACAGTCTTTTAAAAGCAAAAACACAATCGGTGGCAATGCCGCTGAAAACTGGACACTCTTAAGGTTGTTGCCTTTCATGATTGGAGACGTTATACCTGAAGGGGAGTTAGTGTGGGAGATTATCTTGGATTTAAAAGAGATAGTGGAACTTGCTGTTGCACAGATACATACAGAAGAATCCATTGGATATCTTCAGTGCAAAATTTCTGATCACAGGCAGAAATACCAAGAAGCATTTCCTAATCAGAAACTTTTGCCAAAACATCACTACCTGGAGCATTACCCTCACATGATCAGGTGTTTTGGCCCTTTGGTTGGCCTGTGGACCATGCGATTCGAGGGCTTCGCACAGCTTTTTTAAAAATGTTGCTCATCATACCAAGTGTTTCAAGAATGTTGCTTTAACACTGGCAAAGAAACACCAGCTGATGATTGCCTATCACTTACACTCATCGTCTCCACGTAAACCAGGCTTTGAAGTTTCAGGTGCATCGAGAGTTCCTCTTGAGGTGCTAAAAGATAGGGCTGTTCGATTAATTGAAGTGAAATCGAAATCGCGATTAATCGAAAGCTGCGATTGTCATGCGTATCTTTTAGTAAAGCGTGGATCCGTGATCAGTAAATCTTCATCCGAAGGCCAGAGGGCGCTGTCATTCTCACGCTGAAAACTCAAAATACGCCAGAAGAAGAAACTTGGTAAATGCGTCTTTGCTATCGCTGCAGCTGAATAAACAAGATTTTGACGGCTTTCATTAATTCAACGTGACTAATAAACCAACGACTACAACAATATATGGTTTATCTGACTTCTTCTTATTATAATTTTCCTTATAATACAGTATATAATAACGCAATGCCTTTATCACTGCATATAATACTATTCGTGCGTTATTCTGTGTAAAAAGCTGTACTATCTCACAGAAAGATTTATTTCAAACACTCGACTGATATAAATAATATAATATGAAGTGAGTTTGGAGTAAAAACGTTATTAAATGTGATATTTTCACATGCTTTCAGGTGTGGCAGCATGTCTACACAGAGCCGTAGTTCACTGAGAAGCTACGCAAACAGCTGTCATTATCGCAAACGATTTCTTTCGATTTCATAATCGATCGATTAAATCGTTTGCGATGATGAACACGATTAAGCGTATCTTTTCTATGAAGTACGGCTCTGTGTACTATATGCCGTTCCACCTGAACACAGCTGCTGGAGATTTACTGCTGATTACACAACCGGCTTCGCTGACAAAATGCGCATGACAATCGCCTTCGATTAATTGCACAGCCCTACTAAAAGATGAGGTATCATTGCCTATCCAGCAGATGTACCCAAACAAGACAGAAGTAAACATGGCTAAAAGTGTAGATTGCAAAGGGATCTGCTATAGAACTGGAATGATAGTCATCTGTGAATTTACTGATGGCCTGCCTGAATTTGGACAGATAATTAGGATATGTGTGCTTCAGGAGACTACCGGGCCTTTGAACTGCAACCATGTCCAACTGGTAAGATGTTCCTAATAACACATGATTCCCTGCCAGAGAAGTACCCACTACATGACTACTTCGTTGGGCCACTGCGACTGGTTACATTTAAAAGATATCCTTGTATCAAAAGTAGGTGGTTTTAAACCGCTGTTGTTACTAACCCTTCTAAATGTAAAATGATCACTAACACTAACTTTTCACTTGTGTATACATGTCTGTATATTGACTTGTTTTGTTGATATTTAGTCTGAAACATGGAAAAAGTAGCAGATGGTATTCAAAACATTTGACACTACTTGACCACAGTAAATAGACAATACACAAGATAACACATGAAATTTATTTAAATGCATCTCAGAAGAAATATCAACATAATGAACATTCAAAGTCTCATTCAAGTATGTGGCAAAGCAGTTGTATTGAATTGCTTTAATTACAGTGGTCTGGAGCAAACACTGCTAACAAAAGCAATTTAAGATATTAATTTGGGCACATCTTTTCCATCCTACAGCAACCATAGCTTCACTTTCCATTCTAACATCTTTGTCACTTGGTGGATGACTTCTGTCTTGGGTGCATGGCTCAAAACCTGTGAATACGGCCTCAGGTTATCTATACATCCATTTTCTTAACTGCCTAGCCTCTTAAAGGGATAGTTCATTTTGAAATTAAATTTTGATATGTTTTAGCTTACCCCAAGGGCATCCAAGATGCAGGTGTCTTTGTTTCTTCAGTAGTTTCAATTTTGATATTTTTAGGTCCAACCGTTCTTGTCGGTCAGTCATATAATGCATGCCTATGGTCACCTCACAAAAGAAAATGCACAGATTCAAATTAAACAATTCCACATCATAAGTACACATTGATGGCCTAAGACACGAAACGAGCGGTTTGTGTGAGAAAACGAACAGTATTTATATCGTTTTTACCTCTTGTAATCAATCACGTCCAAGTTGGAGGGTGCGTGCGTTCTGGCTTATTGATGCGCCCGCGCAACTCCCGGAAAGCTCCGGAAGTGATCTCTCGCGCGTGAACGTCACTCAGTGTTTACACAGAACAGAGATTGTAGGTACGACGGCTAACACAAATTGTACTAGTTTGCACTTATCCGGGATGTTTAAACCGACGAAAAAGAAAAGAATTACATATGCTTGTGCGAGAGATCACTTCCGGCGCTTTCCAGGAGTTGCGCATCAATAAGACAGAACGCAAGGTCACACACCAGGAAGCACACGCCCTCCAACTTAGACGTGTTGGTTTACAAGAGGTAAAAAATGATCTAAATACATTCGTTTTCTCACACAAACCACTCGTTTCATGTCTTAGGCCATCAATGTGTACTTACGATGGGGAATTGTTTAATTTGGACTGTTTAATTTGAATCTTTACATTTTCTTTGATGAGGTGAGCATAGGCATGCATTATATGACTGACAGACAAGAACGGTTGGACCTAAAAATATCAAAATTGAAACTACTGCGGAAACAAAGACACCTACATCTTGGAAGCCCTTGGGGTTAGCTAAAACATATCAACATTTCATTTCAAAGTGAGCTATCTTTTTAAGGGTCACGGGGGAGCTAAAGACAATCCCAGCCATCTTTGTGCGAGAGGCGGGGCACATCCGGTCGCCAGTCCATCACAGGGCCAACACATGCTGACAAACAACCATTTACACTCATCCTCACACCTACAAGCAATTTAGAATGTCAAATTAAATGCATGTCTCTAGAAATAAGAGAGATCTCAGTCCTAATTTGGCTTAATTTTACAACACAAATGGTATTTAAGAGGGCTTATTGTGGGGAGGCAATTTCCTTTTGTGAATACGGCCCAGATTTGCTTTATGATTTGTTTCAGGTTTTTGTCAAACAAGTTGCTGACTTTACAGTTTCCATCCTTTTATACAGACAATGGCTTTATTCTTTTTTTTGTTTTTGTTTTTAGGTTGAAGTATTTGCATGATGGCGGCACCAGTGAAACTGCGGATTGTCCTCGGTGCCAATAATGCTGAAAAACTGACCATAGAATCGGGCATGCCAAAGTCTGTGGAGGACCTTTCAAATGAGATCAAACGTCAATTTGATATAGAGGGGGACATTAGACTCCAGTACATGGATAGCGACTTTGATAATAACTTTGTTAACCTTAATCAAATTAGTGATATACAAGACAAGAGTACAGTGAAAGTCATCTCATTGTCAGATGCTTCAGATGTCAGTCAAGGCTGTTTGAACCAGAGTGGTGAAGATGCATCTTCGTCCTCTAGTGACACAATAATATTCTCCTCCCCTGACTCAGCGACTGCACAATCACAGTGGCCTACAGAATTTCAAATACCTAAGTTTCCATATGATGTGGAGATGCAACTTGGAAGTGCAAACCAGGCCTTCATGTCAAGCAGAGTTCTCCTAAACCCCAGCCATAAACTAAAGTCAGGCATCTTGGAATGTCTGGCCGAGCAAATAATCAAGTTTAAGGCATATCCCTCAAACTTAGAAATAGAATCTGTTGCTGAAGCTTTAATCAAAGCTCACCCATGTTTGAGGGAACAAGGATCCTCTAGTGGTTACTATGGATGGAAAATTAGCCTCAAGTATAAAATGGCCAACTATAGGACCAAATTAAGAAGCTTGGGGTGCCCAGAGATGAGCATTAATTCCCTCAAGAACAAACCTGCAGATAAGTGCCAGCCGGCCTATAATGTTAAAAAACCCAGAAAGGCAGAAGTAAATTTCTGCCCCCCCCCCCTTTCCTGCTGGAGAGACCCAGGACAGCCTTGAAGGCGAAAGAGTGTCACTGTTGTCAGAGGTCAAAAAAAGACAACAATGCTGTTATCAAGGAGAAGATGGCTAAGACCTTTGCGTATAGGAGACAGGAGGTAGTCCGAGACAAACCCATGATTGCGGAGTTCAAGACCAGATGGCCAGGACTGTTCACTGTGCCTGAGGTATAAACTACTTCTTAAAACATCTGTAATGATTGTTATATAATACTTCAAATGACTGTGTGAAAGAATTATAGAATACAATAATTGGGTCTTTTTACTTTTTTTTTTTTTTTTTTTTTTTTTTTTTGTATACAAAAATAACAGATTATTTGTGGACATTTATTTAAAGGTGGAAGCCGAATTTTTGAGGGTTACCACTGTTCCCCTCGTTGCAACATTCTTTGCGCGACTTGATGACCACACTGATCAGCTGATCAAAGTGCTGAAGAAGACCGGTGGATCTAAAGGAAAGAGAATTAACCTCACATTTGCCCCGACTGCACAGGTATAGTTTACTACTTTTGTAGAGCACATTAAAGAATAAGTACATTTTGTTAAGTCTGTGTTGCCATTTTTAGTATCTTCAAATGCACCCCACATGAATGAAAAATTGTTTGATTGTATTTTACAGAGCTTCTGAGATTAACAGCTAATTTTTTTCCCTTTAAACAAATTGCTATTTCGTATTTACACTACACCAGTGGTTCCCAGCCACATTCCTGGAGGACCCCCAACGCTGCACATTTTGCATCTTTCCTTTGTCTGACACACTCATTTCAGGTTTTGGAGTCTCTAATAATGAGCTGATGTTCTGAATCAGGTGTGTTTATTTGAGACATGGCCTCCAGGATCGTGGTTGGGAACCACTGCAGTACAAACACTATGGATAAATAACCAGAAAAATGCTGTACTGACATTCAAAAGGAACAATCAAAGTTGCAAGCAACATAAAGAACAGAACTTCAACTTGTATAGTTCAAGTTTCACCAGTTTCACATAATTATAGAATTTTATTTTACATTTTTACTGACAAGTTTTGCTGTATTGTTCAAAGATGAATGTCTCGTTTGAGTTTGTTCTTTTCAATGTATTGGCTGAAGTTTTAATTGAAACTGAAATGAATGAGCTTCAATGCTGAACTATTGATAGCAGTGTTCCTCAATGGCTCTGGCTGTTGCTATGCAGTTGCTAGGGTACACTGGATGGTTGCTAGGGTGATCTGAGTGGTTGCTATGTTGTTGCTAGGGTGTTCTGAGTGGTTGCTATGTTGTTGCTAGGGTGTTTTTGTGACACATCAGTGTTTGTCATTGGTCAGAGATGATGAAGATGATTTATTTGAGCCCTTCATCACGTGTTTTAATAATTGTTCATTTTTGAAGATGAATAAATGTACTTGTTTTCTGGTCTGATGTTCAGATCAACAGTCTCTTACTCATGTGATCTGGATTAAATATTGAAACATGATGAAAGATGAAAGCAGGAAGATCCAGACCTACAGATTACTGACTATTGATCGATAAGATCCTCAGAGAGGAAGAACAATAGAAGAATGGTAAGAGTGTGTGAGTGAAGGTGGTTGTGAATGTGTGTAGATGTGTGTTAGTTACAGGATCAGAGAATGACACCGTTCCTCTGTCATAGTCCAGATTCACTCTCACACGATCAAGATCCTGTTTAACACGGAAACCAGAACCTGAAGACAATCCTAATATATTATACCACACACACCAGACACCAGTCTTATAGAAATCACGTCCCTTCCTCTGGTTTGATGCTGTAGTTACTCCAAGACTCCAGTTTTGACTCTGTTTAAGCTCCACATCCCAGCAGTGTGTTCCTGAGTTAAAACCCTCTGAACCCAGAACACAGGGAATACAGTCAAATCTCTCTGGATTATCAGGAACAGGTCGATAATCGCTGAATCTCACACTGGTCAGATCATCAGACAGAAGGAGATCTGGATGAGCCGTGTTTGGATCCAGAATCACAGGAGCTGATGAGACACAATCAACAGATGCTGTTATTCTGATGTTCATATAATGATCAAGAGTGAACCCAACACAGATGATTATGAATTATGACACTCGTCCTGTTGATCAAACACATCAGACATTTTCCTCTCATCACTGTCAGTCATTCTCTGTCTGATTTATCAATACTGAAAGTTCAATCAGAAACACTGATAACACATATTCATTTCATTTACGCTCTCATTTATATTACATTATAGTCAGAAGATGCTTTAATACAAAACCTTACCTTTGAACACAACTTTACACACTGATTTCATATTCAAATGAGAGAAACTATAATAATAATGCAGAATATTAATAATATTTAACAATAATAATATTTATATAACAATCTTTATTGTTTCTCTTTTATGAATCAAAGCTTTTTACTAATTGCTGTTTACTTACTAAAAACAAATACAAAGTAGGGATAATACTAATACTAATGAACTTGCTGATATTAACAATAAGCTAGAATTATTTTTTTTTCATTTAATTATTCAGTCATTAAAATAAATTATGAATATTAGATGAACATTTTAAAATTAAATGATTATAAAAGTGTTTTTTGAAACTACTCAAAATAAAATAAATTAATATGAAATATTAAAATAACTAAAACAGAAGTATTAATATTTATACATAACAATGAAGCTAAGTATTACTTTGGGATATTAGTAGTTTATTCAAGTACAATTTAAAGTGCTACTTGTACTTTTACTTGATTACATTTCTGAAGGAAAAACTGTGCTTTCTACAATTTGATTTCAACTTGAAAAGTACTGTATTTGTGCATTTTGTATTTGTCTTCATTAAATATGGTTGATGGAGGCTCAAATGAGGTTTGTTTTTCTGCATCAATCACATCCGTTTCAGCTTCAGTTTTAACTTTCATCAGCTAAATTCCTGTCTTCAAAACTTCTTTGCCATCAAATGTGAGGAAGTATATTAAGGTAGCTCAGTTTATTCATGATTTATTCATTATTTCTGTCTGTTTTGATGTAGCCATTAGCTGTCTATGTACTATATTGACTGAGTGCAAATCAAATCAGTGATAAGAATTTAAATACAATTCATGTTTTAGTGCCATGATTACTTTTGACATTAAATGTTAAAAAAATCTCCAAAAAGTGTGTAAATGAACATTGTGTGTTAAATTAATTGTAAACCGTGTTTAGGGATGTTCTTACCTGGGAGTATAATAATCATATATTGAGGAACAATTAGGACTGAAATCAATTATTATTTAATCTAAATAATGCTCATTAATTAATCTAATTAGTCATCAGTAATTGAACACAAGTTCTTATATTGTGTCTGGAATATATTTCTGACCCAAAAATGACAATCCTCTCATCATTTATTCATCCCAGATGTTTCTGAATTTCTTCAGATGAACACAAAGATGTTTAGTGCATATAATTCAAGTGTACAGGGCCGCTTCAAAACCACACAAAGTAAAGCTGAAATAATTAGTATTTGTCTGTTCCCCCTCAGTTGTTCTCTACGACGTTACGTCAATGACGTAATAATGGGGATCGGCTACGAGACCCTATCACCTCTGAGCTTAAGAGAAAAAGCCAATGAAAATTGGAGAGTGGAATTTGCATGCCGCATGACGTTACGTCAATGACGTAATAATGGGGACCTCTGGAAAACGCCACAATCCTGAACTGCGTTACGCAGCCGAGACCCAATGCCGGCAGGCAAGCGTGTCGGAACAAAGGGCTCAATGCGTAACCGTCCCAATGCCCTGTAGACCACGTGGTGGCCCACCAGGGGTGCCAAGTTTTGAAGCAGCCGTTGGGGGGCGGAGCACAATGACGGTTAAGTCATGTGGAAGCTTTTGAAGTAAGTCTAACTAGACTGGGGAAACACGGAAGGTTCCGTGGAGATACTGAGACACGATGCCACAACCGGAGGGGGGTGAAGGAGGCCCCGCTCCGGAGCACAGCATGGACTACTCCGTCTAGTCCAGTACTGCGGGGCATGGAGGACCCAGAGTTCAACCATGGGAACAACTGGGAAAATAGCGCACGGATCCGAGAGGAATGGCGCAGCAAGCCGGCACCTGAGTCGTCCTCCCGCAAATTACCTGATGTTACCCAACACACGGGAGGACACTGGCTCAACGCGTAGATTGTAGAACCGCGCAAAGGTATTGGGTGTCGCCCAGCCCGCAGCTCTACAGATGTCTGCTAGAGAGGCGGCGTGCGCCAGCGCATAGGAGGAGGCAACACTCCGGGTGGAGTGGGCTCTAACTCCTAGGGGGCACGGCTCACCTTGGGCTTCATACGCCAAGGTGATGGCATCAGCTACCCAGTGAGCCAACCTCTGTTTGGAGACAGCATTCCCCTTCTGCTGTCCCCCGAAGCAGACAAAGAGCTGCTCGGAGCGTCTGAAGCTCCGGGTGCAGTCCACGTAAATGTGCAAAGCACGGACGGGACACAGCAACTCCAAGGCCGGGTCTGCCTCCTCCTGGGGCAGAGCTTGCAGGTTCACCACCTGATCTCGAAAGGGAGTGGTGGGAACCTTGGGCACGTAGCCGGGCCGGGGTCTCAGGATAACGTGAGAGTTACCTGGCCCGAACTCTAAGCACTCTTCGCTGACCGAAAATGCGTGTAGGTCCCCCACCCTCTTGATGGAGGCCAGCGCAGCCAGGAGCGAAGTCTTGAGCGTCAAGAACTTCAGCTCAACTGAACCGAGCGGCTCGAAGGGAGCTCCCCGAAGGCCCTGGAGGACCACGGAGAGATCCCAAGAGGGTACGAGGTGCGATCTAGGAGGGTTAATCCTCCTCGCACCTCTCAGGAACCTGACGATCAGGTGATGCTTCCCCAGGGATGAACCATCCACTGCATCGTGATATGCCGCAATAGCTGCGACATACACTTTCAAAGTGGAGGGGGACAGTCTCCGCTCCAACTTCTCTTGCAGGAAGGAAAGCACCACTCCGACCGAGCATTTCCGTGGGTCCTCTCGGCGAGAGGAACACCAGTCAACGAACAGACCCCACCTCAGGGCGTAGGCCTGCCTCGTAGAGGGGGCTCTAGCCTGAGTGATAGTGTCTATCACGGCCTGGGGGAGGCCAGTGAGGTCCTCCGTGTCCCGTCCAGAAGCCACACATGTAGGTTCCATAGATCGGGACGCGGGTGCCAAATCGTGCCGTCCCCCTGAGAAAGAAGGTCCTTCCTCAGGGGAATCTTCCAGAGAGGGACTGTCGCGAGGAGCATGAGGTCGGCAAACCAGGTCCGGGTGGGCCAAAACGGCGCAACCAACAGGACCTGCTCCTCGTCCTCCCTGATCTTGCACAGGGTCTGTGCAAGGAGGCTCACTGGGGGAAAGGCGTACTTGCGGAGGCCCCGAGGCCAGCTGTGTGCCAGAGCGTCCCTGCCGAGGGGGGCCTGAGTCAGGGAGAAAAAGAGCTGGCAGTGGGAGGACTCTGGGGAAGCAAACAGGACCACCTGAGCTTCCCCGAACGGACTCCAAATTAGCTGAACCGTCTGGGGGTGGAGTCGCCATTCTCCAGGAAGGGTGAGCCAGGAGAACCGCAATCTCCGCCCGAAGAACAGAGGCATCCGTGTCCGAACGAACAGACGTGAAATGGACGCCTCTGAACTTGGGTGGTCGCCTCACGACCTGAATCGCGTAGCCGAGTCGTACCGTCCTGATCAACCACGGGGACGGGCTGGGAAGCGCTAGCCAGGCTCCCAGCCGACGTGCCAGTGGGATCAACGGAGCAGTAATTGACGTGCCGGGGGTGGGGCAGCCAGGGGGGGGGGAGGGGAAGGGGGCTCAACACAGAAAGCGGGGCGTTCTGGAGAAGAGCTGAGCTGCACGGGGCAGCGCTTACCTTCCCTCTATCCCACGCTGCCGAATTCAGGCTCCGAGTCCGAGGAGGCAGTGCGTCGCTCAGGAACGAAACTCGGGGCACTAGGCCCAGAGGTGAAGAAAATTGCTCTTTTTGTGAGGAAGTGGGTACCAGTGGGCAGCAGCGATGGTACCTGGCCCCGGCCCTCCCCCGGGGCTGGGGGGACTGATGGTGACGTCCCCCGAAGAGCAACCCTCTCCATCTCCGGGCAGCCCGTGTCAGGGCCGCTTCGCAGACTTGCGGGTGTTTTTAGCGGGCCGCTGAGTGTCGGGCTGCGCCGCCTTCCTGCGACTGGCTCTACGCCCAGGCTGAGAGGTCTTAGACTCAGCTGGTGGTGCAGGGGGCGGAGCAGAAGCCGCAGCCGCAGGGGGGCGCCCTCGGCGACGAGCAGCCTGAGGCCTGGCACCCGACGGCTTGTTGGCACTGTGCCGGGGCAGGATGTGGCTTATGGCCTCAGACTGCTTTTGGACCGCTGAGAACTGCTGGGCGAAGTCCTCAACGGTGTCGCCGAAGAGGCCGGCCTGGGAGACGGGTGCGTCAAGAAAGCGAGCTTTGTCGACGTCAGCCATCTGCGCCTGGTTCAGCCAGAGATGGCGCTCCTGGACTACTATGGTAGACATCACCTGACCGAGGGCCCGCGCCGTTACCTTCGTCGCCCGGAGGGCGAAGTCGGTAGCCGAACGGAGTTCCTGCATCATCCTACGGTCAGAACTACCCTCGTGCAGTTCTTTTAATGCTTTGGCCTGATATACCTGCTGGGTGGCCATCGCATGCAGGGCTGAGGCAGCCTGGCCCGCCGCATTGTAAGCCCTCGCAGCAAGAGCTGACGAGAGCTTACAAGCTTTGGACGGGAGACGCGGACGGTCCCGCCAGGTGGCGGCGTTTTGCGGGCAAAGATGCACCGCAACCGCACGCTCCACCTGAGGGACATCCACGTACCCCCTGGCTGCCCCGCCATCGAGGGTAGTGAGAAGGGAGGAGCCCTGACGTGTACGAGCCGAATAGGGGGCTTTCCACGTCTTAGTGAGCTCCTCATGCACCTTGGGAAAGAAAGGTACTGGGGCAGAGCGAGGTGAGCTCACGTCGCGAAGGCGCTTTCGACACCTCCAACCCGATGCTCGCGGCTGCCCGACGGAGCATGGCCGCCAGTTCTGCGTCTGCCTCAGACTGAGCAGCCACCGCAGCGGGGGGCTGTCCAGCAGAAGCTTCAGCATCAGCAGGCGTAAGCCCCTCCTCTGATGCAGTGACGGACATTCTATCATCCTCTGGAGCGCCAAAGGTAACACTAGGTCCAGCTGGTGGACGAGTGCTAAGCTTTGGCAACTCCACGGGACCACGCTTTGAGGGACCGGACTTCCGCGGGGGCTGACCCGACGGAATGTTCGGTATTGTCACCCTCAGATCTCCTTCACCTCTAACCAATGCAGCCGAGGAGCCGGAACGGCCCGCCGAACTGGAAGGGGTAGAGGATGAAGGGCGCCATCTCGCGAACGAGAGGCGCGATCTTAGCGTGGCCATGGACATGCGCTCACAATGAGTGCAAGACCCATCCACAAACGCCGCCTCAGCGTGTTCTCGGCCCAGGCATGAGAGGCAGCGCTCGTGGCCGTCGTTAGATGACAGAAAGCCACCACATCCAGCAGCACACAGAAGACGCTATCGACGACCGTGTAAGAAAATTGCTCTTTTAGATCGGCGTGCTCCAGGGAAGGCAACAGCCAGGAATCGCTGGTTTTGGCACAGATGCCGGCAGCGCCGGTAACACGATCGAGCAGGACAGGAACAGGAGCAGGAACAGCAGGTAATCGTCCTTCTCCGTCTTCTTTTTTCTTTCTCAGGAACAGCTCACAGGCGAGGCTCCGAAGCAGAAATCTGAATGAGTGGATGCCATCTTATATACCCGTATGTCCGGGGGAGTGGCGCGGCATGCAAATTCCACTCGCCAATTTTCATTGGCTTTTTCTCTTAAGCTCAGAGGTGATAGGGTCTCGTAGCCGATCCCCATTATTACGTCATTGACGTAACGTCTCCGTTCCCTCCTTCGGGGAACGAGGGTTACCTTCGTAACCGAGACGTTTCTTACACACGATTATTGTTCACTTCAGGAGAAATCAACAGGGGTTATATGGGATTTAAGGGCTATATTTACTGTCTCCTTCTCTTTCTATATTTTTTGAAGCATCATCTTTGGACATGCTCTACACTTGCATTATGTGCAGAAAGATTGATTATTTTCTCTAAAACTCTTAGTTTGTGTTCATCTGAAGAAGGAGAATCATATACATATGGGATGGCATTAAGGTGTGAAGGATGGATTTTAATTGTTGTTTTTGCACTAGATAGATGTGTTTGATCTGCTTTTGTTTTCTGCCTTTAATCAGAGTTTTCTATGCACTTTATTTTTAAGCAATTTCACTTTGCATTGAGGAGATGGTTCAATATGATGAAACGAGAATCTCCTTTATTGTCTTTCTTTTTGCAGGTTGCTTCTACTTTTTAATACTTGATCAAAGCTCAGATGTTCTGCAGTCAGACTCACTGTTCTGGACGATGTCCTGCATCTTCTTCCAGACTCTGAACGGCAGGTTGCCCAAGTAACGTGGCACATGAATCAAAGCTCCAGAAGGCGTCTGTGGATCCGGCTGTGAGATCTGGACTCTGGAAGAACATTCAGGAGTCAGAGCTGCAGTGGCTTTGGATCAGAAGCAGAGAGACCAGAGACACCAGCAGATCACTCACCTTTCCATTGAGACTGGAAACTCCTGCAGAACAAACACACCATTGATCATCAACAACTCAATCAATCATCAATCAATCAATCAATCAATCAATCATCTGAAATCAGACCTTTAAAAAGCAGACATCACTGGCTTTCATCATCTCCTCCATGTCTTTGATTGTGTGTGAAAGAGCTGAGATGTGTCTGTTCATCTCCTCCAGCTTCTCCTTCATCATCTGCTTCTTCTGCTCCTCTTCCTCCCTCAGTGCAGTGATTGTAGCTTCTTCTTCATCTCTGAGAAACTGATGAAGCTTCTCAAACTGCTGTTTAATCTGATGCTCTGTGTGCTCAGCTTGAGACTGAAATCAAAGCACATTCACTTCAATCGTCTCCATCAACACAATCACATCATTCAGATCTGAGACAAACTAATCCATTATATTAAATATATCAGATCAGAACTGTATATAGTGATCCTACAGCTGGAATCAAAATCACTCTCCATTCTATTTCCTCACCTTGATGTGTTCAACTGTTTTATCAAACTTTCCTTTAATTTTTTCATTGCGCTTAAGTTTCCAATGTAATGATTTCAGTGCTGTATTGAGCTCCTCCTAGAATTAAACAAAATAAAATACATAAAACAACAGATTACAGTGAAAAAGAAAAAAAAAGACAAAGATTCCCCAAATCTATGAAACTTTATTGATAATGGATTTCAGCTGGACTAAACACAACCAGCTCTGATCAATCAAATCAACACTTAAACAGGACTTTAAAACAACATGAAGTTAATTTCTCTCACCTTATATGATGAAACCACTTCACCAATGGGTCTGAGTTTATGATTGTCATGTTGTTTTGAATCTCTGCAAACTACACACAGCGGCTGTTTGTCCTCCAGACAGAAGAGTTTGAGTTTCTCACTGTGTAAACTGCAGATCTCCTCAGATCCTGATGAACGCCTCTCATTTCTCTCCTTCAGGAACGACTCACACAAGTTTTTTAACACAAGACTAACTGGAGGTTCTTCTTTTGAGGATTTTCTCCTGCAGACGGGACACTCCTGAGTTTTCTTGGTTCTCCAGAACTGTTGAAGACACTCTTTACAGACACTGTGACTACATGACAGAAAAACAGGATTCTTGAAGATTTCCTGACATACAGGACAAATATAATCATCTTCAGATAGTGAAGCCATTTCCACTCTTTGAGCTCCAGCTCAAAGAGAATCACAGAGATCTACTATCTATTCAGAAACAAACTGAACAAAAATCCTTCTGTAAAGTGTTTGTCTTGGTTCTTCACTGATGGCTGATTGTTTATTGGTTTTGTCAGTAGAGAAGAGAGTCAGTGTGACAGAAAGGAGAAGAACACATCAGTCTCTTCCTGTAAGAGCTGTAAGAGGGAGGAGTTATGATCAGAGGAGTGTTTAACCCTTGTGCAGTGTTGCCAGATTGGACCGGAGAATAACACATTGGGCGGGTAGGTAAATTTGCTGCTTTTTCTTTGCTTTTATCTTTAGTTGTGCTATTTTAACGTGTTAGAGCTCACTCAGGGCTGTATGCTAAATTTTTTTGCACATAGCACTGGTGCTACAGAGGTTGAACATTTTGTAGCACAGACCAAACAGTTGTAGCACAAGTTAGGGGCAAAAATATCAAATCACATTTTTTTCAGGAACATTATGATTTTATCACGATTCTTTGTCATGTTGGCTTTACTATTTACTGCTAATTTCCTCCATTGTAAAACAAAGCCTTTTAAGATAACATAAAAGCTAAAAAAGAATGGCAGATATTTAGGTCAAAGTGGGTAAAGATACAAATGTTTGTCATTATTTTATATTTGTTATTAGAAAATAAGAGCAAATATATACATTACAAATACACATACTAATACAGTATTTAGCAGTTGCCAAATATTCAACTTTCAACTTTTATCCACGATTAACTTAAGGCTAATGAGACAGAGTTGGCGAGTTGGATATTGGAAATATCTTAAAAATAAAAATAACCTTTACATATGTATTGTTTTGTAGGCTAAAGTGGATGCAGATTCAAACACGTTGAATGTGAACTTGGTATGTATCTTTTTTCCCGTTTACTGTGGATTACTTTTAGCAGCTTCACAGGTAACTTTAAATGTTTAGCTAATTTTGTACAGACCAAGTTACCAACTGAGTGAAGTAAAACAACGTGTTTTCAGATCGCCTGAAATGAGCACTGTCTGTGGCCTTATTGGCTGAATTTGTGGCATTTGCCAGATCTAAGCTATTATAATCATGAAAACTAGCATGCTGTTATTCTCTGCTGGTATTGCTAACGTTACGTAATTTTACTGGTTTTGAATTGCTTTAATGAAACTTTTCTCAGTTGATCAAATTCAGAATATTGACACATTTATCTCATTTTTAAAAGCAATCGGTCTGGGATATAAAGACTTGTATGTTTTATAAGATATGCATGTTACATTTAGGTAAATTTCTTAGTTTTAAAATGAAAATGAAATGAAAGGAGAAGAACACGTCAGTCTCTTCCTGTAAGAGCTGTAAGAGGGTGAAGTTTATGATCAGATCAGTGTTTAAAACAAGACAGGAACAGCAGGATTTATGGAGGAAAATATTAACAAATTGTATTCAAAATAAACTTACATTGAGACATTAAAATAACCTGATATAAAACGCAAAATAACAATGAAAATACACAAATATAAATAAAACCCCAAATCCTTACATTCAGGCCCATATGAAGAATTATTGGAATAAGCATTTTTTTTGGCATTGTTTTTCAATGTATAGTTAAGGCCAATTGGATTGTATTGCTTTCTCTAAAATGTTTGAACAAAAGGAGTAATTGCATCACTTTTAATCAAAAGATGTTTGTTAAAGATCACATTGTAACAGTCACAAGCCTGTTATAGGTTTGTGAAAGACTGTGGGTTATTCTCTTCCACACCAGCGGGGGCAGTATAGTGTGATAGTTTCTCTATAAGTCATGGCATGGTATAGAAGAAGGATACAGGAGTGTTATTAGTCCAATTCTTTTTAATATGATGATTAATGACATGTTTGATCATTTAGGATATGGTGTGGGATGTGCATTATACACTGATGATGGAGCTCTCTGGAAGAGAGGTCGTAATTTAGCACAAGTGACTTCACGTGTTCAAGATGTTATTAACTAGCTGGAAAAATGGAGTTTTAAGATGTCTATCAGTAAATCATGTTATATGATTTTTAGTAGGAAAATAATAGATTATAATCATATAGAATTACTCCTGTATGGGAAACCATTGGAGCAAGTTAAAGTTTTTAAATATCTAGGTATGTGGTTAGATGATAGATATTATTGGAAAAAACAGATTGAGGAAATTGATAAAAAAATGCAGGAGGATTTTAAACGTGATGAGGGCAATAGTTGGGAAAGAAAGAGATTCAAAGATTTCTATATATCAAGCTTTGATAAGATCTACAATCGATTATGGATGTTTTATATATGGCTCGGCATCAGAAACTGTATTAAGGAGTTTAGATAGGATACAGTATAGAGCTCTTAGGATATGCTTAGGGGCAACAAAATCGACACCAGTCAACGCTTTACTAGTAGAGGCAAATGAAACGCCATTCAAATTAAAGAGGAATAAATTACCCTTGGTTTTTTGGACTTCTTTAAAAAGCTACCCTGGACAGCATATAGCTAAAGATGTTTTAAATAGTTGTTGGGAATACTCAAAAATAAAAGGGAAAGCATATGGGTGGAAGATTAATAAGCTATCAGAGAATGATCAGATGACAAATATCGAATGTAGTGTGTCACCTGTTTGGGGAGAGATTCCAGTATGGATAATACCTGAGGTCAGAATAGAGTTAGAGATTCTAGATAAGAAGCGGGAGTGGGAAGAAATGGGCTTGGTCAAATTTCATATTAATAAGTATTTACTGGAAAAATTCTATGCAGGTGTGCACATTTATACAGATGGATCTAAAGATCCTAGAATTGGGAATACAGGAATAGGGGTGTATATTCCTGAGTTTGAAATATCAATAGCTACGATTAACAGTAAATTGTCAATATATTCTGTTGAAATGGTGGCTATCATAATAGCATTAACATGGGTAGAGGAGACAGCCCCTGATAGAATAGTGATATGTTCTGATTCTGCTTCGGTCTTAACATCTTTATATTCGTATAATTCTTCTAGAGAAGACCTGATGTATGCAGTATTTTTATTATTATGGAGAATTCAAAGGAAAGGTGTGTTAGTTGGTTTCTGTTGGATCCCAGCGCATGTGGGAATAATTGCTAATGAGACTGCTGATGAATTAGCAAGAAGTGCTTTAAATAGGGAAGCAGTAGATCTTGATGTTCCTTTAAAGGGGAAATTAAATCTGTTATCAAGGAAAATATTATTAAAGAGTGGCAGGAGACATGGAATAGGGATAATAAGGGACGACATTTGTATAATATTAAGAAACTGGTAGATAGTAAGAAACATATAATTGGCAGAAATAGGAAAGAAGAGGTCATATTTACTAGAATGAGACTTGGACACACAGGATTGAACGCATCTTTGTTTTTAGTCAGAGCACACGAGTCTGGTTTGTGTGAGTTTTGTGGGGAGAAAGAAACTGTGGAGCATGGGATATTTGACTGTAAAAAGTATGATGAGGAAAGGAAGGAATTAATAGTTTTTTTTTAATAACAGAGTAAGGTAAATAAAGATTTAGCTTATTTGTTAGGTTATGAATTTAATATGGTTATAGAGTGTTATTAAGATATATTTTTTCAGCTGGGTTAAGTGAAAGGATTTAAATCTAATAGGATGATAAAACTCATTCCTGATTCTGGAGATCTGACCTGGAGGAGCTGAACACGCAGCGCCAGGTGCATCTGTTGAAGATGGAGTGGGAAGAAGCATCAAATTATAAAGATACGAAAGGATATACGTGGTAAAGGGAAATAAATAAAATAATAATAATAATAATCTAAATTAAGGAAATTGAGATTAGAAGCATGACTGCACAACAGAACCTGTAGGTGGCGATATGCACAAAGTTTGCAAAGCCCCAAAAAACAGAAGAAGAAGAAGGAGAATATAGCCTGGTGTTGGGAAGGCATTATATGCAGATGATGGTGCAGTTTGGAAAAGAGGTAGGAATCTAGGAAATATAGTTAAAGGAATACAGGAATCAAGAAGTGAAGTGGAAAGGTGGTCAGTAGAGTGGGGACTGAAGTTTTAGTGGCAAAGACTCAATATATGGTTTTTACAAAGAAAAGGAAAATCGAGGATATAGCACTGAAATTATATGACCAATTACTAGAGAAAGTTACAGAGTTTAAATATCTCGGATTGGTCTTTGATGAGAAGCTAACTTGGAAAGGACATATTAAGAAAATTGAAAATAAATGCAAAGGGGTTTTAAATTGTATGACCTCAATAACCAAGTATGAATGGGGAGCAGGAAAAAGTGCGCTGTTACGGGTAGCAGATTTAAGACGGAATTAAGTTTAAGATTAAGTGATAAGCTGTCTGTGTATTCTTCAGAATTAACTGCTATAATAGTAGGGCTGCAATGGGTAGAAGACGTGAAGCCAGATAGGATAGTAATCTGTTCAGATTCCGCTTCAGCCCTTAAAAGTATAATATCTACTAAATCTGATAGAGAAGACCTGCTAGTAGAAATCTATACTTTACTGTACAGACTGAAAGTGGAGGGTATAATCGTATATTTTTGTTGGGTACCGGCACATATTGGGATAACAGGGAATGAAATTGCTGACAAATTGTCGAAGTCAGCGTTAAAGAAAAATTTGGTGGATATTGAATTACCTCTGGGACGAAGCGAGATAAAGTCAGTAATAAATAGGAAATTCATAGAAATATGGCAACAAAGATGGGAAAATAGTAGCACAGGTAGATGGTATTATAGTATTGTAAAATCAGTGAGGAAAAAAGAACAATTTTATGGAAGGTATAGAAAGGAAGAAATAATGATTTCAAGATTAAGGATGGGGTTGAACTCAACACTTGCATTAGTGGGAAAGCATGGAAATGGTATGTGTGATGAGTGTGAGGTTTTAGAAACAGTAGAGCATGTGTTTTTTAATTGTAGCAAGTATGAGAATCAGCGTAATAAACTTTTTAGTAGTATAAGTATATAAGTATATGTTAAGATTTAAAATGTAGTTAATTGATTTAAAGCTTTTTTATAAACACTGTAAATGATCTTTCACCCTCTCAATGGTGTGTGGCACTGGGTTTCAATTCCAGGAGGTATTTTTTTTATTTATGTAACCTTTATTTTACCAGGTTTCTCTTGTCAGAATGGTGCTTTTATTTATCAGAGCTAAAAATGTAACTCAGGTGGTGGTGTATTTTATCTTGCTTTACTCTAAACAACATTTCTTTCAAAAAAGGGGCATGATTGTTGCAAGCACACCCAACATCATGTATTAACAAAAACATGTTGGTTAACTAATTATATTCTTTAAATTATGCTCTTTTTTAGATTTGTACTCTATCCATTTACTTACTGCTTGTTTTCTCTAATAAAAAAAAAAAAAAAAAACACTAGTTTTTCTATCTTTACAATTAACAAAAAAGCTAACACTAGCTTTTCTTTAATTTATTATGTACTAAATATCCTTGCTACATGTACTGCGTTATGAGACGTGTCATAGCACTTGTTTTGTTGCTCTTTTGTTGATTTCGATTGCTTCCATTGTTCTCCTTTGTAAGTCGCTTTGGATAAAAGCGTCTGCTAAATGTCTAAATGTAAATGTAACTGTTAGACTAAACAGTCTTTCTTATGACTATGATGATATGCCTATCATCCTCCAATGGTGGTGTCTTCTACTCATGGAACGATTTCAAACTGATGGGTATGTCAGTATTTTTTTATTTATTTTCTTTTAAATCTGTCAAATTTCAATTTGATATTGTGTCAATACCACAACTTGTAACACGAGTAACAAAACATCCTTAATATCTCTCTTACCGCTGACCAATTATTATGGATTTCGTCTTATATTATATTATTATATGTTGTGAGTTGCAGGGCTTGTCTTGGCAGGAGATTGAAGAGGTGTTCCTCCAGGGCCTCATTTATCACTCAAGGGATGTTTTCAATTTCTGTTTGTACAAAAACTGTTAGATGTTTTTGTTACACAACATTTCTGACAACAGCATTTATCTTTTCTTTTAGTGAAGTTGAGGAATTTGACAGAAGAATTGCTCGAGAAATGAAAAATCTACCCAAAAATAATGTAAAGCATTTATTTTATGTTATTTAATATGTAATAAATACATTATTAACCCAAGTTTTTTTTTCTCTGCATTGTTTACAGCTCGATGACTTGTAGGATCTCTTGAAAAAGAATACAAAAATAAAGTTTGGTGTGAGAAAATGACTCACAGCACTATAATTTATTGTATGTAAATATAGCGCTAATGTTCATTCGCTAACTCAATACTAAAAAATGTGATAAATCCTTAATGATTAGGAAAACAATAAATGAATATGAAAATATTTAAGTAACTGAACAATTTCTATTTACAAATAACCTAGTGTGTGTAATATTTTATATAATAATGCATTCACTCATAGCGTAATATTTTATAGTAGAAAAATGGTGTAAGTTACAATCTATCAGCAACTGAATTCAGGTTAGGCACTCTTTCAAACAGCAGGTGGCACTGTCTGAAAAAACGATAGGTCTGGAAGTGCAGGTCTGAGCGTGCAGCTTCATAATGTTGCTTTGAGAACCTTGTGTTTTATGCTCAACTGAAAAAGGACTTTTTGTTCTATGGAGGAATATAGTGTTTGATATGGAGACTGTGGAGGAAGTCTAAAGTTTCTTCATCTTCTTGTGCCTTCCCTTTGCTGGGAACTTTGGTACACTGCAAAAAATGCTTTTCTAGCTTAGATTTTTTGTCTTGTTTCTAGACAAAATATCTAAAAGTTCTTAAATCAAGAAGGATTTTCTAGACAAGTAAAAATGGTCTTGTTTTCAGAAAAAAGAAGTCAAAATTAAGTGAGTTTTTGCTTGAAACAAGCAAAATAATCTGCCAATGGGGTAATATTCTTATTTCAAGCAGAAGACTAGATTATTTTGCTTGTTTCAAGCAAAAACTCACTTAATTTTGACTTCTTTTTTTCTGAAAACAAGACATTAACGTGTACTTGTCTAGAAAATAATTCTTGATTTAAGAATTTTTAGATATTTCGATTGGAAACAAGACAAAAAATCTAAGATAGAAAAGCATTTTTTGCAGTGTATTGATTACAAGACATATGGACAACATTGTTGGACATTTTGTCATCTGGGAACAGATAAGACTTTATTCACTCTCTCTCTTTTCATTCTTCATCCATGGACAATGACCTCTTTTGGACTCAAATAAGTTTTTTTTGTTTGTTTGTTTTTTTTGATTGGTTTTGTGTCTGTTTGTTTGGTTTGTCATTTGCTATAAGTGTTCACCACAAAGTTGAAATTATCTGAGATGTGTGCTTAAATTTTCTACTAAATATAAAGTGTCAGTTTAGCATTTAATGAGTGACTCTAATTATTGTCTTATAAGATAAACTATATTACTGCAGTTGGTTTTTGGAATTGGTAAATCCAGAGACCGTTATAACTTTCTAAATCATAAACATCTTATAGTCAATGTTGTTCACAAGGCTGCTCATGACAGCAATGAGTTGGTTTTGAATTTCATGGCTTGTGTAAGTGGCATTGTTTGTAATTGTTTGCACAATTTGATCCAGCTGGGGGTCTTATGCTGAATTTCAGTAGTGACATGAACAGCTGATCAACATACGGTCAAAGGCCTCAATTTGAGCCCTCAGAGGAAACTGATTGGACCCCAGGAGCTGCAGCACATCAATAAGAGAAGACATGTAATATTGATTCCTCTGTATTGGTTCTGTGTGCAGTAGGCTCCAGATTTCTTCAAGTCAGGTGCTCTTTGGACATTTCATGCCTGTTGAATCCTTTGTTTGTTTCTACTCTGTGCTTCCAGTCGTGGAAACCTTTGGGTCGAGTCTAGTCCCGATCTGCGTAGCACACCTAGCATTACATTTTCTGCAAGGGTAGCAGAATCTGCTTTGACAGAAAACACGAGCCAATGTCTTTTTTGAAACCGAGAGTGTAAAATGATCTCTTTCTTGTACCAAACAGTACTTATTTTTCCTCTCATAGGCCCATTCTCTCCCGAATCATCAGGAGCTCCTCTGCTGGCGCTGGGCTCTGTCACAGCTGTGATTGTTTTCGCTGTTGGAGTGACAGAGAAGCGTTTCCTTAAATCCAGTATAGAGCTTGCAAACCGACGTCACTGCGCAATGCATTCTGGGCCGTAAACAAGAGGGCGCCGCCATATTGTGAGGCCACCACTGCCTATGGTTATTACAGTAAATGTGTGAAAAACAATGTTGAAAAGTCGATTAAAATAACCAAATGTACTATACAGAGACACGTATCTGAAGCTGGCTGATAGCTATGATTTTCAGGAATTCAGGAATGGAACTTTGAGAAAAATGGGTTTAAAGTGAGACTTAGTTTTACTTTATACGGGTTTAACAAGAGCGCTATACTGCATTATTACACAAACAGACTAACGTATGTTTTCCTTTGTTTATCGTGGGTATAGTCTCCGAACTTTTGATCACCACTTCTATGTTTATATAGCAGGAATAATGTACCTTGTAGTTGTAGTTTACATGAAGAAACGCCAGCGCAGCACAACGGTTCGCGCACTGTTTATAACAGACTGCTACCGGACCAGGCTTTTGTGATGGGAAAGCATAACTGGACTAACCAATGAACCGATCTCTTTGCACCGCATCTGAAATCCTAGTTTTGTCAATCTAAATGCTTGACTAAAGTCTCAAACTGCTTCGTTATAACTCCCAAAACTGTTCCCAAACACAGACTCCGAAAATAACATGACTGCGTTTCATCTGCACGCTCTGAACCTTTTACAGTTAATGTTAATGTAACGAATAATGTATTATATATCTATATGACCAAAAATGACATAGTAGCCTATTTTAAGTTGTTTCCGTTGTTTTTCCTATAAGAAAAATACTCTAAGCGATCGCACCGGTGCCACTTGGGAAATAGGCCTATTTGTTTTCGTGCCGAATGAGAGATGTTGGTGCGTTTAGGTTTCTCTTTAAATTCGTTTTGGTAAGACTTTTGTATGTTTTTTTTTGTTTGTTTGTTTTTTAACGAATTTCATTATAGTGTGTGTTTTATTTTATAATTTGTAGGTTTCTTTGCCATTGTAATTTGTTTTACTTTATGATTTGTCTGCTTCTTAAATAAATTTGTTTTGGTTAGATTTATATGTTATTAACGAATGCCATTATAATTTGTGTTTTATTTTAGAACTTGTCTGTTTCTTAAATTAGTTTTGGTTAGACTTATATATGTAGTTTATAACGAATGCCATTATAATTTGCGTTTTATTTTAGAATTTGTTTGTTTCTTAAATAATTTCGTTTTGGTTAGACTTATATATGTTGTTTATAACGAATGGCATTGTAAATTGTGGTTTATTTTATAATTTGTATATAAATATACTATAATTTTTATAGCTTGTGTCCCCCTATGAAAGATTCTCCCATTGAAGATTTTCTGCCGACGTCCCTGGTTCAAGTAGCTATATGAAACAATGTTAGTTTAAACGTTAAACCTATACATTTGCGCTATTAGGCGCATAGGCCTATCCAAAAAGCTGAAGCTGCTTTGAGGTACATGGAGGCACCAGCGCGATCATTTACATTTTTTCAATGGAAAAAATGTAAAATTAGCCTATCCGTCATTTTTGCTCACAAAGGTAAGAGCAAGCTTACTGTTTCTGACACATTCATTGTCATTACTTTTGCCAGTGCTTTGTGGCAAAATATTGTTGTGTTGCGTCTTGCTCATATGCTGTTCTTATTGTTATGCTCTGCTTATAATGACACACATATACTCTGATCATTCAAGCAGGTGTAGTTGCCTTAATCAATTTTGATAACAGATACATTTATGGCTAGGCCCACCCAGTTTTCTCTGGGCACACCCATATTGTGAATCCTGGCTACGCTACCGTACCGGACTCTTCATCTTTAGTAAGTTCTTCATCCGATCCTTCATCTCTGGATGTGAAATAGTCCATTATAACATCGTATAAGGCACTGACATCACCAGGATTGAGTAGACTGAGGCCAGGTAGATCGTTTTGAGTGAGCAGCTTCTTCCGACTGCGTTGATCTCTCGAGCTCCGACATCTCACGGTATCAATAAATAAATAAATACAGCTTTGCGTGTCGTAGTTTACACAGGACTGGTAAGAAATGTGCATTGATACACCATTATTAAATATGTCACATGGATTATTTTGATAGGTCAACTGTTTTTGTGGTGTTAGAGAAAGCACCTCTGCAGCACGTTCTTAACATAGAATAAACTCTTAAGAGAATTTTATTGCACTAAACAAGTGAATTTTGCCAAGATATTTTCAGAGATGACAGACAAGATGTTATAGAATAATAATTTAAAGAACACATAATTTTGACAAAAAAAAAACTGACATTCAAAACATCCCAGCGCGCCATCCGACAGATTTTCCCAGATCGCATCACATAGGCTATATACAAACCGAGAACACAATCATCTGCTGCTGACGTTTATACACTTTCCTGAATGAAAATGCCTGGAACACACTTTCAATGACCTATGGATGTCTCCGAAGTGCATGTCCGTGCGTCTCATGGCGGATATCCAGGTCATCCGTCTCCGCTGTTATTTCAGACACATGACTCCCTTCGTTCGTTTTACAGGTTGTAAAACTATAAAAAGAAAGTCCGTCTATTTTTCTACCCGGTCGATCGTGTGAACGAACATTACAAGAAACAACACAACGCGTTCTTCCCATGACGACGATCACAACAACCTCAACGTTCCTCAATCAACAAGTGGCCTCACAAAATGGCGATTTTTCCCATAAGACACCGCGGCGCTAGGGCCGTGACGTCACACCGGCATCCCCTACTGGTTATCATCCATAAACGCTTCGATAATCCTTCCATTCCCATCTGTCTTTGTGCTTCCCGTAACATATTATAACGTATTATTAAATCTCCACCTTCCATCTCATGTATACTATCCAGCATTTCTCTAGATATCTTTTGGCAGGGATTATAAATATTGGCTATTCTAACTTTGGATTTGTTAACCCATATTTCAATTATTACTATCTCTAGATCTTTTTCACTCCTCCTCCTGTTCCAGAACTTCTATCTTTATTTATTCCATGGAATGTCTGGATACTGGATTCTGATTGGCTGGCAGGTATGCATTAAAACCGTTTAATGCACAGGTAGTTCCAAGTCAGTTTAATCACCGTTCTATATTAATGCGCTGTTTCAATTGATGCACTCAACGCACGCACACACACAGAGAGAGAGAGAGCGAGAGAGAGAATCCGTAGAATGCGCTACCCTCAAACATTAGTAACCATAGTAACTCACTGACAATATTGTAAACATTTCGTATTCACCAAAATGGGTGATTTTTGCGTTTCATTTAACCTGTACGGTAAATACGGTGATTTTGATAAATGGGCAGAGGCACAAGAAGATAAACTTGACTCGGAGAAGACGTCAAAAAATGAAAGGTACAAAGAACTGACGCTAGAAGAGCTCAATCAGATTGAAGAGGACAAAGATGAGATCAACACCAAAAAAACAACTAAATGGGCAGTTAAGACTTTCTCAGACTTTTTGTCTCAGAGACAAAAAAACGCTGATTTCGAGACCTTCACCGCTTCTCTTCTTAACGAGACACTGCGGGAGTTTATGCCTCTGTACAGACCAGCACCGGCCGCGAATACAGTGTTGCAAGTCTAATGTGTCTTAGAGCAGGTCTTAACCGCCACATCAAAAAACACAATATAATAAGTGACAAAGATTTCAAGTCAAGCAATGCCGTCTTTAAATCGGTCATAAAGCGTTACAGAAAAAACGGGAAAGACACCAGCATTCATCACCCGCGTATCACTGAATCCGACCTGCAGAAAATTAAAAATTCACCTGCACTCTCCCCTTTCACACCCACTGGGCTTGTGAGAAAGGTTTGGTTTGATATACAGCTGTGTTTTGCACGGAGGGGGAGAGAAGGAAACCGCAACCTATCAAAGGAGTCTTTCGTTCTCCGGAAAGACGAGAACGGGATGGAGTACCTGACCCTGGCCCGTAACCCTGAAACGAAAAATCACAAGGATCCGACTGCACCAGATAGAGAGAATTTGCGCGGATGTATGTTTGCGGACCCCGGCGACCCACTTTGTCCCGTGGACAGCTTTAAAAAATACATATCAAAGTGTCCAAAAGATGCCGGAGCCTTCTATCTGCATCCGAGACGCATTCCTCTGAGTAATCTCGAGGACACCGACGTGTGGTTCACCAGGGAGTCGATGGGGATAAACTACCTCGGCAATATGCTAAAAAGTATTTGTGAAGAGGTAGCAAACACATTTTATTAATTAAATAAGAAAACTGCTTCAACTTTTTATTCGATTTTATTTACTTCGTTGCATGTCAATAGGCTAGGCTAAGTGTAAACTTATAACACTATTTCTGTGTCTTTATTTATAAATAGGCTATATTTATATTTTAGGCCTATGTAAACTGCGACTAAGATGCCGGAAACATAATCTCTCTCTCCGTCCTGAAAAATCTCAAACTGTTAAAAAAAAATCTTATTTTATCTGTATTAATGCATTTCAATAAATATAATGTTAAAGAACTACTTCACAGTGTCTATTCCGTGTCTATATTTGCGTACGCCTATATCACACGATCTCTCTCTCTCTCTCTCTCTCGCAATAATTAATTGCAATAAATGCTATAATTCATTCAAATAAATGTGATCTTACAGCACTATTTAATCTCTGTGACTGATTTGAAGTGGGCAGAATGCTGAAGCTGCATGCTGACGAAAATAACCGTCATTTTTACCCATTCGGTCAAATATTGCGCTGCAAAGAGCAATACTAATTGTAACTTGTCTATAAAATTGCAAATGACCATGGAATAAGCGGGATAATCAACGGCTTGCCGTGCATTAAAGGATTTTAATGCACTTCACGTCGGGCGGTTCTTAGCCTCCACGTCGTGCATTAAAATCCTTTAATGCACGGCAAACCGTTGATTATCCCTTACGTATTCCTGTGTAACCATGAATTATAAAATCAAGTGAAGGTTTTAGCCAGGTGTCCTGCACACAAATGATGTTCGGTTTAACAGATCATTATTTTATGTGCTGTTTTAATTCTTGTTCTTCTGGTACTCCATGCTGACAAAAGCAGCATCTGTGGTTTTTTAACTAATAAGACCATTGAAATATGAGTTTTTGTGTTTTCTGTTTTGGGAGGTGACTGTGTTTCTGTGCAGGATGAGCACCGACTGGTTCCTGGAGTCTTCCTGATGCCACGCCCGCCGTGTCAGCTGACTTCCTGCTGCCTATAAAGACTCCAGCATCACTTCCTGCTTCAGCTTTTTGCTCGTCTGCATTTGTTTGCTGTGTTAGTTAGTTTGTTACATGTGTTAGAAAGACTGAGAGTTTGAGTGTTGTTGTTGTATTAGTGCGTCTAGCTATCCCTCATCATTTATTTTCTTTTGTAAATTAGGGAATTTAAAGGGTGTACAATATGAAATTGTTTCTGTTTGTTATTTTGGTTTTGTCGGCTCCTGAAGACATATTCTCCATGTGTATTGTAAATCATTGTTCTCAATAAAATGCTGTTCATTAGTTACTCAGAACTCTGTCTCAGGGTCGGCCGTGGCATAGGCGAAATAGGCAGTTGTCTAGGGCGCAAAATGCCTGGGGGCGCCACACGAAAGTTTTTTCTTTTTTTTCTCTCGCGGAAAAGTGCCCTCTTGTGACCATCATTCGCTCCTACACCCATAAGAAAAATTACTGACAGTAAACAATTTTAATACTGATCGATCATCGTAGTCAGTGCTCAAATTGAATCAAGTCTTTATTATTATTATTATTTTAATAATAAAAGGTAATGACCTTTCAGATGGTATTTAATTAAAAATCTCTTTAAAATCTGTAATACTTTAAGCTTATTTCAGGGGTTCCCAAAACCAGGAGGAGGGGTCGCAAGATGATTTCCAGAAATCAAATAATTTAGCATTAGAAAATTAGAAATAGCATATTTTACCCATAAATAAAAAATATAAGGTGAATTAAAAATAAAAATCCAGCATGTTGCCCACCCAACTCATTAGGTAAAATTAATGTTCAAATGTAAATAATAAGTAAATAACTCTAAAATAATATTATGGCTGTTAGACTGTTGTGTTGCTTTGTGCGCCATTCTGCAAAACGTTCGTATACTTTAGGAAAGTGGGGGTCCCGAGGTACTGACTTACTTATTTTGGGGGTCGTGGGTTGAAAAGTTTGGGAAGCCCTGGCTTATTTGATATTTTCTTTTTGCTATTATTGGATATCAAGACAGACACCTGCAATTCTGGCCAAATTAAAGAAACTATGTGTGTGAATTTGCACATGCTATAGGCCTCATGTAAACATCATTAATGACCCCTTGTGTTTAAAATAAAACAATAAAAAAGATTCATTAGTGTAATTGAAGAATAATTTATAAAAAATGTGAATGATCAGTTATTGTCAAAGATTTAGATTTAATTTTAGATTCACATTTAAAAACAAAAGAATTATACACTTTTATAAAAAAAAAGGCCAGTGGCAGCAAGTCATTTTCTTGAATCGTTTATGTAATCCGAACTGATTGCACTGTATTTTATGTATGATCATTTTATGTATTTTATGTATGATCATTTTTCATGTATGATCAGTTTTATGAAAAATGAAGATTCTTTCAAAAATGAAACAGAAATGTTCCTGAAATAAGAAAGTCCTTATGTTAACTTTTGTATAAAATCTCAAATGAATAATACTGTTGCATAAATTCAATTTCACATTTGCAAACTCCCTTTAAAAAACTATAACTCGTCTTTGTGATCTCACAAACTTCCATTTTAATTAATGAGGCAACTGAATCTATAATTTACATTGTCTCTATACTTCTTTGTTACAGTGAATGACAAATGATCCTGTTACAATTAACAATGAAACACAGCGATGGCTGCACAGGTTTATGATTCAACAACATCAGTGCAGTGTTTTGTGACGCTGAAAGTGTTTGTTCTGAGCGATGTATTTCTGAAGTGAACAATGACTAACTGACTGACTAATTCTTGAGCTGGTTATGATCAGTGTGTGTTTGTGAGTCACTGCTGCCATCTGCTGCTCAGAGTCTTTAAATTACACTCATTGCTTTTATAAGAAGCGATTTGAAATCATATCATAGTATTTTGCAATGCATAGGTCAAGCTGTTTACTGTGAACCACTGCTAACAAGACATAAAGTCCAGTAGATGATAAATCTGTTGAGGCTATAGACCAGTGAAATATGATAGGAAATGCCCATTTGCACTATGAAGCAGCATAACAATTTATTTTGACCAGTTTAGGTCTTGCACATTCAAGTTATAAATGGTGTGCTGCTCTTGCATTAAAATACAGTGGACTGCATCAACAGAGATCAACAGTCTCTTACTCATGTGATCTGGATTAAATATTGAAACATGATGAAAGATGAAAGCAGGAAGATCCAGACCTACAGATTACTGACTCTTGATCGATAAGATCCTCAGAGAGGAAGAACCATAGAAGAATGGTAAGAGTGTTTGAGTGAAGGTGGTTGTGAATGTGTGTAGATGTTTGTTAGTTACAGGATCAGAGAATGACACCGTTCCTCTGTCATAGTCCAGATTCACTCTCACACGATCAAGATCCTGTTTAACAAGAAAATCAGAACCTGCAGACCATCCATACTGATGATACCACACACACCGGACACCAGTGTTGAAGAAACCATCTCCCTTCCTCTGGTTTGATGCTGTAGTTACTCCAAGAATCCAGTATTGACTCTGTTTAACCTCCACATCCCAGCAGTGTGTTCCTGAGTTAAAACCCTCTGAACCCAGAACACAGTGATAATGGTCAAATCTCTCTGGATTATCAGGAACAGGTTGATCGTTGTCGCTGTATCTCACACTGGTCAGATCATCAGACAGAAGGAGACGTGGATGAGCCGTGTTTGGATCCAGAATCACAGGAGCTGATGAGACACAATCAACAGATGCTGTTATTCTGATGTTCATATAATGATCAAGAGTGAACCCAACACAGATGATTATGAATTATGACACTCGTCCTGTTGATCAAACACATCAGACATTTTCCTCTCATCACTGTCAGTCATTCTCTGTCTGATTTATCAATACTGAAAGTTCAATCAGAAACACTGAGTGACACAAACTGAACACATCAAATACAATTTAACGTGTCTACTTGTACTTTTATTTGATTACATTTCTGAAGGAAAAGCAGTGCTTCTTATAATTTGATTTCAACTTGAAAAGTACTGCATTTGTGCATTTTGTATTTCTCTTCATTAAATATGGTTGATGGAGGCTCAAATGAGGTTTGTTTTTCTACATCAATCACATCCGTTTCAGCTTCAGTTATAACTTTCATCAGCTAAATTCCTGTCTTCAAAACTTCTTTGCCATCAAATGTGAGGAAGTATATTAAGGTAGCTCAGTTTATTCATGATTTATTCATTATTTCTGTCTGTTTTGATGTAGCCATTAGCTGTCTATGTACTATATTGACTGAGTGCAAATCAAATCAGTGATAAGAATTTAAATACAATTCATGTTTTAGTGCCATGATTACTTTTGACATTAAATGATAAAAAAAATCTCCAAAAAGTGTGTAAATGAACATTGTGTGTTAAATTAATTGTAAACCATTTTCAGTGATGTTCTTACCTGGGAGTATAATAATCATATATTGAGGAACAATTAGGACTGAAATCAATTATTACTTCATCAAAATAATGCTCATTAATTAATCTAATTAGTCATCAATAATTGAACACAAGTTCTTATATTGTGTCTGGAATATATTTCTGACTCAAAAATGACAATTCTCTCATCATTTATTCATCCCAGATGTTTCTGAATTTCTTCAGATAAACACAAAGATGTTTAGTGCATATAATTCAAGTGTACAGGGCCGCTTCAAAACCACACAAAGTAAAGCTGAAATAATTAGTATTTGTCTGTTTCTTACACGATTATTGTTCACTTCAGGAGAAATCAACAGGGGTTATATGGGATATAAGGGCTATATTTACTGTCTCCTTCTCTTTCTATATTTTTTTGAAGCATCATCTTTGGACATGCTCTACACTTGCATTATGTGCAGAAAGATTGATTATTTTCTCTAAAACTTTTAGTTTGTGTTCATCTGAAGAAGGAGAATCATATACATCTGGGATGGCATTAAGGTGTGAAGGATGGATTTTAATTGTTGTTTTTGCACTAGATAGATGTGTTTGATCTGCTTTTGTTTTCTGCCTTTAATCAGACTTTTCTATGTACTTTATTTTTAAGCAATTTCACTTTGCATTGAGGAGATGGTTCAATATGATGAAACGAGAATCTCCTTTATTGTCTTTCTTTTTGCAGGTTGCTTCTACTTTTTAATCCTTGATCAAAGCTCAGATGTTCTGCAGTCAGACTCACTGTTCTGGACGATGTCCTGCATCTTCTTCCAGACTCTGAACGGCAGGTTGCCCAAGTAACGTGGCACATGAATCAAAGCTCCAGAAGGCGTCTGTGGATCCGGCTGTGAGATCTGGACTCTGGAAGAACATTCAGGAGTCAGAACTGCAGTGGCTTTGGATCAGAAGCAGAGAGACCAGAGACACCAGCAGATCACTCACCTTTCCATTGAGACTGGAAACTCCTGCAGAACAAACACACCATTGATCATCAACAACTCAATCAATCATCAATCAATCAATCAATCATCTGAAATCAGACCTTTAGAAAGCAGACATCACTGGCTTTCATCATCTCCTCCATGTCTTTGATTGTGTGTGAAAGAGCTGAGATGTGTCTGTTCATCTCCTCCAGCTTCTCCTTCATCATCTGCTTCTTCTGCTCCTCTTCCTCCCTCAGTGCAGTGATTGTAGCTTCTTCTTCATCTCTGAGAAACTGATGAAGCTTCTCAAACTGCTGTTTAATCTGACGCTCTGTGTGCTCAGCTTGAGACTGAAATCAAAGCACATTCACTTCAATCGTCTCCATCAACACACATCAACACAATCACATCATTCAGATCTGAGACAAACTAATCCATTATATCAAATATATCAGATCAGAACTGCAGCGTATTCAGCTGAATAGCTTCAAGCCATTTCTCCTGCAGTTGTACCTGCACTCACTCACATCAACTCATCCCTTCACACAGGTGTTTTTCCATCAGTATTTAGACAGGCTCATATAACCCCTCTACTGAAGAAACCCACCTGAACCCATCCCTTTCTGCTGGACAGAAATCAGTCTGGTTTCAGAAGTGGACATTCAACTGAGACTGCCTTGCTCTCAGTTGTTGAAGCCCTAACAAGAGCTGATTCCAAATCATCAATACTTATCTTGCTGGATCTGTCTGCTGCTTTTGATGTGGTTAACCACCAGATCCTCCTGTCAACCCTATTAGCAAAGGGAATATCAGGAACTGCACTCCAGTGGTTTGAATCTTACCTCTCTGACAGGTCTTTTAATCTAGCTACTGGGGTGCCTCAGGGCTCAGTTCTTGGACCACTTCTTTTCTCTGTCTACATGGCATCACTAAGTTCTGTCATTCAGAAACATGGCTTTTCATATCACTGCTATGCTGATGACACTCAACTCTACCTCTCATTTCATCCTGATGATCCAAAGATAGCTACTCACATCTCAGATTGACTAACAGACATTTCTTACTGGATGAAGGACCATCATCTTCAGCTAAATCTTGCCAAGACTAAACTGCTTGTGTTTCCATCAAACCCATCGTTTCATCACAATTTCACCATTCAGTTGGGCACATCAACCATAACCCCTTCAAAAACAGCCAGAAACCTTGGAGTTGTGATTGATGATCAGCTGACTTTCTCAGACCACACTGTCCGGTCCTGCAGATTAGCTTTATTCAACATCAAGAAGATCCGACCCTTTCTTTCGGATCATGCTTCACAACTAATTGTTCAAGCTCTTATTCTGTCCAGGCTGGACTATTGCAATGCTCTTTTGGCAGGTCTTCCAGTCAGTTCTATCAAACCTTTACAATTAATCCAGAATGCAGCGGCAAGACTAGTTTTTAATGAGCCTAAAGGACCCATGTCATTCCTCTCTTCATCAGTCTGCATTGGCTACCAGCAGCTGCTCGCATTAAATTCAAGGCATTGATGTTTGCCTACAGAACCACCACTGGCTCTGCACCCCTTTACCTGAATTCATTACTTCAGACTCATGTGCCTCTAGAAGCTTACGTTCTGCAAGTGAACAGCGCATTATTGTTCATCCCAAAGAGGCACAAAATCACTTTCACAGACTTTCACATTAAATGTTTCGGTAACACTTTCTATGAAGCCCATATTTATAATACATTATAAGGGTATTCTTAAGGCATTATAATGAATGCATAATGCATTATAAAAAACCTTATAATATGTTATATCATCTCATGAGTAATCATAAGAAAAGTTGTAATGTATTATAATATTTACTTATTTGTGGTTATAGCTATTAAGAGTATGATGATTATAACACAATAAACACATCCACTTAAGTTACCATGAATTATACTTCTCATAGTTATAATGTATTATAAGTCTAATTTCTCGCCATTTTACTTGTTACTTTACTTAAAGCAGACAAAATCCACTTATAAGTAGTATTAATAATAATAACAACAATAATAATAATATTTTTTTTTCTGGAACAGCCATAAGATCAGGTATCAGAACAGATGAATGTGTAATATGACACATTCATCTGTTTGCTTTCAACTATTTTTATTGTAATCTCAGTTTATTTATTTATGTGATTATTTTGATGGTACCATTTTGACAGCTGTTGATAAGTAGCTCTGCAACTGCATGTCAACTAGCAGTATTTATTATTAGTGGTATGCTAAATATATGCTGTATATTATTTACACACTTTATTTTGATGGTTGCCCAAAAGACAAACTGATTATACGTAACTTTGACCTACCCTAACCTTAACCTAAGTCTAGTTAGTTAGTTGACATGCAGCAAAGTTGTTTATAGTCAATAGGGGACCATCAAAATAAAATGTAAAAAAACAAACAAAAAAAGTCATATAGTCCATAATAAAAGTAGATTTAATATGGTGTTCATCGTGTGTTATAAATAAAAATGAATACCTCAAATACGTAAATATTATAATGTATTATAATTGTTGTTGTGATTATTCATGAGCTGATATAACATATTATAATGTTTTTTTATAATGCATTATGCATTCATTATAATGCCTTAAGAATACCCTTATAATGTATTATAAATACAGGCTTCATAGAAAGTGTTACCAATGTTCCTCTCTAGTGGAATGACCTGCCCAACTCACTCCAAACAGCTGGATCCATACCCATGTTCAAGAATCAGCTAAAAACCTTTATTTGACCCTCTAACTCTAGTACCCTCTTTTCTAATTCTATTCTTTAAAAAAAAGCCCTTTCTGTGTCCAAGCGCGTTTGAGTTGTCATGCCCTGACCCAGTTGTAAGAGGTGGGTCAGGGCATGGTTCGGTTGGTTGCAGTGTGAGCTCGAACCGCGCCGGAGCACAGAACAGAAACTATTTAGTGTGCACTTGTTACGGAAGCAGACGGACAACCAAGGTAAGTGATGAGTAATATGTATTTATTTCAACAGCAGAGCAAATAGAAGAACAATGACGTGCAGAGATAGGTGAGTATGGATAATTCAGAGAGAATGTTTGCTTGAGGATTGTCCGGGGTGATGACGTATCCGTATTCCTTTGCAGGATCGACAGGAGGAGAAGAGCTGACCAAATGCACACACCAGATGCAGACTTGAGCGGACGAACTGACGGCACACTGACTGGAGACGTGGGAAACTGAGCAGACTGGAATCAAACGGAGATCAGGTAAGTAACAACAGGTAAGTATACAAAGGGAATAATGGTGAGTCCGCTTCGTAGAAACGAGCCCGGACAATGACTGGTGAGAGGTGTGTGTTTTTATGGTGTGCAGAGTAATTAGGTGCAGCTGTGCATGATTAGTATTCAGGTGATTGGGATCGCTGTGTGAGAGTGGTGGAAGAGCCTGGCCAATCCGTGACATTACCCCCCTCCCCAGGGCCCGCTCCTGAGGGCCTAAACCTCCGACGCCGTGGTGGTCTACCTCGTCCACGAGGTGCCGGGAATTCTGGGTGATTGGAGTGGAACTCTTCCATGAGTGTCGGATCTAATATGTCGGATCTGGAGACCCACGATCTCTCCTCTGGTCCATATCCCTCCCAGTCCACGAGGTACTCCAGCTGACCACCACGGCGTCGGGACCGCAAGATCTCCTTGACGACGTAGATGGAGCCTTCCTCCAGCATCAGTGGTGGAGGGGGTTCCTCTTCGTGGCCAGGCTCTGTGGAGGGAATCAGAGGGTCGTGAAAGGGTTTCAGCAGTGATACTTGAAATGTGGGATGGATTCTGTACTGAGATGGTAGCTGAAGTTTATAGGTGACAGGGTTGACTTGTTCAAGGATGGTGAAGGGGCCAACAAATCTGGGACTCAGTTTTCTGGAGGGCAGTCGCAAGCGGATGTCTCTGGTGGAGAGCCAAACCTTTTGTCCAGGAGCGTAGACGGGACCTGCGATCCTCCTCCGGTCTGACATATCTTTAGCTTTGCGAACTGCCCTCTGGAGATGGTGATGAGCCTCGTCCCAGACCCTCTCGCTCTCCCGAAACCAATGATCCACTGCAGGCACATCCGAGGGTTCCCCATCCCAAGGGAAGAGTGGAGGTTGGAATCCTAAGACGCACTGGAATGGCGTAAGTCTGGTGGTGGGTTGCCGCAGTGAATTCTGGGCGTATTCCGCCCAGCCCAGAAACTGGTTCCAGGAGTTTTGGTGGCCGTGACAGAAGGTCCTGAGGAACCGTCCCACTTCCTGGATCTTCCTCTCCGTCTGGCCGTTGGTCTGCGGATGATAGCCAGAGGAGAGGCTAACGGTCACACCTAGGAGTTTGAAGAAGGCTTTCCATAGTCTGGAGATAAATTGGGGCCCTCTATCCGAGACTATATCTTCAGGTAGGCCAAAACATCGGAAGACATGGTTGAAGAGATTCTCAGCTGTTTCCAGGGCCGCAGGCAGACCTTTCAAGGGAATCAGACGACAGAATTTAGAGAATCTATCTATGATTACAAGAATGCAGGTATTACCATCCGAAGAGGGAAGATCCGTCATGAAGTCTACTCCTAGGTGTGACCAGGGACGGTTCGGGATAGGCAAGGGATGGAGTTTACCCGCAGGTAGATGATGTGGACTCTTTGATATAGCACACTCTCTACAGCCTTGTACATACCTTCTCACATCCCTTGCCATGTCCGGCCACCAAAAGCGTTGGGATAGCAGCGAGAGAGTATTGTTGGCCCCGGGATGCCCAGTGCCCAGGGAGGTGTGCGTGGAGTGGATGAGATCTACCCGTTGATTTGTTGGAATAAACTGCTGATTAGGTGGACAGCCCGGCGGAGGTCTGGGTTCAGGAGTGGCGACGGCTGGAGGGGCAGACCATTCAGTGGGACAGACAGTAATGTGATCTGGTAGAATCTTGGCTGGTGTTTCAATGGTTTCTTGATGGTCGTGAAGTCTGGATAGTGCGTCTGCTCGGATATTCTTGGATCCTGGCCGGTAAGATATGGAGAAGTGAAATCTGGAAAAGAATAGGGACCAGCGGGCCTGTCGAGGGCAGAGTCGTTTAGCATCTTTGAGATATTGTAAATTTTTATGGTCTGTGATTACCTGGAAAGGATGTGTTGCACCCTCCAACCAATGTCGCCACTCCTCCAGGGCGAGCTTGATGGCCAAAAGTTCTCGATTCCCGATGTCATAATTCCTCTCCGCCGGGCTGAGCTTCCGGGAGAAATAGGCGCATGGATGGAGTAACTTGGGAGTGCCGTGGTATTGGGAGAGTACCGCGCCCACTCCCGTGGTCGAGGCATCCACTTCGACCACGAAAGGGATGTCTGGATCAGGGTGAGTCAGGAGTGGGGCTTGAGTGAATGCCTCTTTAAGGGCCTGGAAGGCTGCGACGGCTTCGGGAGACCAGGAAAGATCTTTGGGCTTGTTCTTGAGAAGGTTGGTGAGTGGAGCTGTGATGATGCTGTAATCCTGAATGAAACGTCTGTAGAAATTTGCAAATCCGAGAAATCTTTGAAGCTCTTTGATAGTTGTGGGTTCTGGCCAGGAGACAACGGAAGTGACCTTCCCCTCGTCCATACGAACCCCATGATGATCAATGATGTAACCCAGGAACTGAACGGATGGAAGATGGAATGAGCATTTTTCAGCTTTGAGAAAGAGCTTATGTTTCCGGAGGGTTTGCAGGACCTCCGCAACGTGGTGGCGATGTTCGGCTTCACTCCGGGAGTAAATCAATATGTCATCAATGTAAACAATGACGAAGTGGTGGAGGAACTCCCGGAGTACTTCATGGATGAAGTTCTGAAATACGGAGGGGGCATTGACCAGACCATAGGGCATCACCCGATATTCATAATGACCAGTAGGGGTCACAAAAGCAGTTTTCCATTCATCCCCCTCACGTATTCTCACCAGGTTGTATGCACTGCGGAGGTCCAGCTTCGTGAAGATGGTGGCGGATCGAAGTTGTTCTAGGGCCGCAGGGACGAGAGGAAGGGGATAACGGAATTTCACTGTTCCTTGGTTGAGAGTCCGATAATCGATGCACGGCCGCAGCCCTCCATCCTTCTTTGCCACGAAGAAGAAGCTGGATGCTGCGGGTGAAGTGGAAGGACGGATATACCCCTGACTCAGAGCCTCCTGAATGTACTCCTCCATGGCCTTAGTCTCCGGAAGCGACAACGGGTAGATCTTCCCTCTGGGCAATGGAGCATCTGGTAACAGGTCTATGGCACAGTCCCATGGCCGATGTGGAGGTAGCTGGGAAGCTCTCTTGGGGCAAAAGACGTCCTTGAAAGAAGTGTAGATGTCAGGTATCTGGACAGATCGTTTCTCGACGGGGCTTTCAACTGACGTGACGCAGACAGGTAGGGGCTTTCGAATCTGCAACGGAAGATCGGGAAAACAGTCTGGTGTGCATCCATCACCCCATTTCTTGATCTCTCCTGTGCCCCAAGAGAGGATGGGATCATGCTTCACCAGCCACGGGCGTCCTAAAATAATGTCCATATTGGCCCCCTCCAGAACCAGAAATTGAATCTCTTCTTTATGGAATAACCCGATCTGTAGCATAATGGATTCACATTTACGATGAATACGTGCCTGTGACTTGATGTTAAAGGTTATGGGTTGAATGTGGTAGATGTTCGACGAGGCTTCGGTGCGGAGATGGAGCTGGCGACAGAGGGCATGCGAGATGAAATTCCCTGCTGACCCAGAGTCGATAAGGGCGGTAGCTGAAACAGAGAGTGAGTGGGTGGTTAACTGAACATTGGTAGTGAGAGGAGGCATCTTCTCAATGTCCGAATTGAATACACTCACCGAGGAGGTCACTGGACGGAGCGGACAGTTCAGCCTGACATGTCCGCTTGCACCACAGTACATACAAAGACCCCGGGTCAGCCTCCTCTGTCGCTCAGCAGCCGTGAGCCTGCCAGACTCGATGATCATGGGTTCTGGTTCTGGAGGGGTGACTGGCTCAGACGGGCGGAGGAGTGCTTGAGTGAATAGATCATGATCCGACTGGTAAGCCTTCATCCTATCCGAACAGCGAAGAGATTGCTGTATAAACTTTTCCAAACCAATGTTGTCGTCCAGGGTTGCCAACTGCAGACGGAGTTTGGGTTCCAAACCGAGCCGGTAGGTGGTAAGGAGGGATCGCTCATTCCATCCACTGGCAGCAGCTAACGTGCGGAAACGAAGAGCATAGTCCTGTGTGGACATCGTTCCTTGCTTGAGATGATATAGTTGCTCTCCAGCGGATACCCCTCCATCCGAACAACCAAACACCTCCTTAAAGTGATTTACAAATGTCTGCAGAGAGTGAGTTACCGGCCCGGCTTGCTGCCAGATGGTCTCAGCCCACCGGAGGGCCGATCCAGTAAGGAGCGATATGATGAAGGCAATCTTCGACTGATCTGTAGGATACAAAGCAGGTTGCATGGTGAATATGAGAGAACATTGTAACAGGAATCCGTTGCACTCCTCCGCCCCGCCAGAGTAGGGCGCCGGTCGAGCCATGGGACTGGAAGGAATGTTGGCCGAAGAAGTGTTTGGTGCTGGTGGTGCATCGGGAAGTGGTGCAGATGGTAGATTTGGTGAGGTAGATTGTAGCAAAACTTTCCGCAATGAATCCACCAGCTCCTGGAATGGATCGGGATTGCTCATGCTGGTACTGTAAGGGTCCGGGCTTCTGTTACGGAAGCAGACGGACAACCAAGGTAAGTGATGAGTAATATGTATTTATTTCAACAGCAGAGCAAATAGAAGAACAATGACGTGCAGAGATAGGTGAGTATGGATAATTCAGAGAGAATGTTTGCTTGAGGATTGTCCGGGGTGATGACGTATCCGTATTCCTTTGCAGGATCGACAGGAGGAGAAGAGCTGACCAAATGCACACACCAGATGCAGACTTGAGCGGACGAACTGACGGCACACTGACTGGAGACGTGGGAAACTGAGCAGACTGGAATCAAACGGAGATCAGGTAAGTAACAACAGGTAAGTATACAAAGGGAATAATGGTGAGTCCGCTTCGTAGAAACGAGCCCGGACAATGACTGGTGAGAGGTGTGTGTTTTTATGGTGTGCAGAGTAATTAGGTGCAGCTGTGCATGATTAGTATTCAGGTGATTGGGATCGCTGTGTGAGAGTGGTGGAAGAGCCTGGCCAATCCGTGACAGCACTACTGTCATCATGACGATCGCAAACATGTTCTATTATTACTACTATGCTACACTTTTCAATTAATTTAATTAAATCAAGTATATTTAGGTTTATAATGGATCTGGATCTCATCTTATTGATGAACAGGAATTTTAGTTTGCGAGTAAATTATTTCATTACTGTCAGCAATAATAATAATCGTGCTCGGGCTCGGTTCAGGGCAACCATATCTATACCCTATCATTTACTTTCTTGTTTTCTTAAAAAAAAAAGATTAACTTGAGCTTTTCTCTATACAATTTACAAAAAAGCTTAAAAGAAAGCCTCTAACACTTGCTTGCTTTTTCTTGTTTATTCTATTTCCTTTTTATTTATTATATAATTAAAAATGCATCTGATAAATGTCTAAATGTAATGTATGCAAATGTATATAGTGATCCTACAGCTGTAATCAAAATCACTCTCCATTCTGTTTCCTCACCTTGATGTGTTCAGCTGTTTTCTCAAACTCTCCTTTCATTTTTTCATTGTGTTTTAGTTTCTCCTGTAATGATTTCAGTGCTGTATTGAGCTCCTCCTAGAATTAACCAAAATAAAAATACATAAAACATCAGATTACAGTGAAAAAGAAGAGGAGACAGTGATATGATCATATAATGCAGTGCAAGAGTATTTGCCCCCATCCTGAGTTCTTCTGTTTTTGTGAACATCTCACACTAAATTAATTCAGAAATTAAACCTGTCATAAAACACCCTGAGTGAACACAAAGCACAGTTTGTAAATTACAGTGTTATTTATTAAAGCAAAAATAATAATCCAATACCAACTGGGTCTGTGGGTAAATCTATTTGTCCTGTAGTTATTAATTCATCAAATATATGAAAATTTATTGATAATGCAGTTCAGCTCTGATCAATCAAATCAACACTTAAACAGGGCTTTAAAACTACATAAAGTTGGATAAAACTCATTTCTCTTACCTTATATGAAGGTATAACTTCATCAATGGGTCTGAATGTGTGATTAACGTGTTTTTGTGAATCTCTACAAACTAAACACAGCGGCTGTTTGTCCTCCAGACAGTAGAGTTTGAGTTTCTCTCTGTGTAAACTGCAGATCTCCTCATTTCTCTCCTTCAGAAACGACTCACACAGGTTTTTTAACGCCAGATTATATGGAGGATTGTCTTTTGAGGATCTTCTCCTGCAGACGGGACACTCCTGAGTTTTCTTGGTTCTCCAGAACTGTTGAAGACACTCTTTACAGACACTGTGACTACATGATAAAACAACAGGATTCTTGTAGATTTCACAGCACACAGGACAAGAAAAATCATCTTCAGATAGTGAAGCCATTTTCAGTCTGAGCTCCAGTGATCTAAACTTTACTTTCACTTTCTGAACAACAGTTTGAAAAACAAATCTCCACGAGAATCACAGAGATCTACTATCTATTCAGAAACAAACTGAACTAAAATCCCTGTGTAAAGTGTTTCTCTTGGTTCTTCACTGATGGCTGATTGTTTATTGGTTTTGTCAGTAGAGAAGAGAGTCAGTGTGACAGAAAGGAGAAGAACACATCAGTCTCTTCCTGTAAGAGCTGTAAGAGGGTGGAGTTATGATCAGGTGAGTGTTTGAGGAACAGGAACAGCAGGATTTATGCAGTTAAAATATTAACTAAAGACAGTTTGGCAGTATTTTCTGATCATATGTTCACCACAGAGGACAAAAGGAGCATTGTGAAGCAAACCTTACAAAACATTCTTCATCTGGACCTGAATGTAAGGATTTGGGGGGTTTATTAATATTTGTGCATTTTTATTGCTCTTTTCTGTTTTATATCAAGTTATTTTAACATCTCAATGTAAGTTAATTTTGAATACAATTTATGAATAATTTCAGTGTTTGTTTTGTATTATTATTATTTTGCTATTATTTTATTATGTTGTAAACTTTATTGAGAAATGTCAAATATTTTGTCAACATGCAAAACAATTGTGAACCATACAGAAATAACTGTAAAATAAAACAGAAAAAGTAAGATCAAAGAAGAATATTGGAATAATCATTTTTGATGAAAAGCAATGCAATTATTCCTAAATGTTGAGATAATTAATACAATTTGCATTTAAAAGATTTAGTTTTAAGTTTTAGACAAAGCTATACAATGCAGTTGGCATTGCCTATACGTTTAAAAACAGTGCTAAAGCAAACAAACAAAAAACTAATTTTATTGATATTTATGAAAAACTACTGACAAAAAATGTTATATGGGAAGCGCAAACTTCAGGCTGTGATTTGATCTAAAAGTGAATTGTGGGTTTGGTTCAAAAATAACCAGTTCGTTCGAGTTTTTTCGAGGCATGCATTGTATGCTTTGTTTTGAATCACTAAAAAGAACCGGTTCAGAAGAGTCGTTCGTTTGGTAATCACACTACTATTAAATCATCAGCTTTTTAAGTCATTTGTAGTTCAGTATTTTTATTGTCAGCAAAAGTTTACATTTTCACTGACAAATACATTTAAGAAAAGCGCTGTACCATTCAAAGTCTCGTTTGAGTTGATCTTTTCAATGTTTTCATTAGAATCAAATTCCCAAAACACTGAACTGAATCGTTTGGCCGTTAGCGTGTCCATCATATTCTCTGCTGTCTAGAACTAGCCGCTAGATCATCATTTCATCGTGTCATGTTTGTTATTTATGTGTTTACTCTACAGTCCTATCTTCTCCAGAGGTCATCAGGACCTTTCATCTACTTGGTCTGCGAGTGATCAGGACATCTGTGACATCAATGTTCATGTCTTTCTGATAGATATTAAAGTGAATCATGCTTTACTATGTTCTCTGTTTTAAGATGCTGCACATAGTTTGTTTAATGATCCATACTGATGAAGAGTCCTGCTGGAACTAGGCAGCCCTGAAGTGCAGATATGCTTTTAGTGTAGCGTCCAATCAAGATCTTCCTAACCGATGTATTGACGTAAATAGTGTCTCTGTTAGAGTATAAGTATCAGTATTGTAAACTTGTACGCAGAGCGGCCTACAAACGCCATCGAGAGTGTTGAAGCTGACTTCTGCTGATGAAACTGCTAACTATTTTCTTCAGTAAACCTGACTGTGATTGATTGATCATATCTGGTCCTTGGGTTTTAACTGTTCATTCCCCTACACAGTAAGTAAGTAAGTAAGTAAGTGCAATTTATTTATATAGCACCTTTCACAGACAAGAAGTCACAAAGTGCTTTACAATAAAACATAACAGAATCAATAAAATGCCAGTTATAACAAGCCAACCATATTGTCAATTATAAGCTTGTCCAAAAAGATGCGTCTTTAAATGTTTTTTTAAAAAGTTCCACAGATCCCACAGATCTCAAAGTTAGCGGAAGCGAGTTCCAAAGCCTTGGAGCCACAACACAAAAAGCATGATCACCTCTTGTCTTAAAATGTGTTCTAGGAATACTTAAAAGATATTGGTCAGACGACCTCAAAGACCGGCCTGGAGAGTGTAGGTTTAGTAGGTCCTGGATGTAGTGTTGGGTTCGAGTCCACCTAAGCCGAGTCCAAGTCGAGTCCGAGTCCTTGACCAGTCGAGTCCAAGACGAGTCCAAAATGGGCCGAGTCCGACTCAAGTCTGAGTCCAATGAAACACTATGTTTTTCGGTATCTTAACATTGTTTAAACCTTTATAACTAGAAAAAAGGCATGTAACAGAAGTTATGGGTGACTTGATTTATGTATTGTGACATCTTTCATAGAGAAACAGCTTGTGAAAAATTGTAGGGAAACAGAATGTGAAAAATTATAGGGCAGGACTTTTTTTTTGTTATATAGTGAATGTGTGTTTTGGGTTTTATATGATGAATGGTTAGACCATAGACAGAGTAGATGGCATTTTATTTTTTATTTTTTCTTGGATGAAAATGAGGCCTACTTTCTTTCCATAACTCACAGCTGTTTCATTTATATTTATAAAACCGTTATATTTTTTTAATGCATTTATAGTTAATAAAGTTTGTTATGTAAGGAATATCAATTTGGTGTTTGCAAACAATGATGAAGATTTTGTGGGCGGAGCTTATCTGACAGTTTTCAAGTAGAAGTCTATGAAAGCCATGCATGGAATAAAAGAGTTAAAAAAAAAAAAGCATAATCAGGATTATTTTGGTCAATACTGTAATCAGGACTATTTAACACGATTATGAGTGGGTCCGGAACTTTATTTGATTGATTAGAGCCCTGCATTTCAGTCCCTTTTTTACGCCTCAAGGACCGGGCTTAGTCACGCAATAGTTCAGATGCGGGTCAGGCATCGCTGTTTTAGGCTTCTCATTATTTTTTATATTTTCCATTCATTAGACATCCATCAATATGGTGATAAAAAAATTGCCACTTTAATATAGTCAGACTTTCGCTTTCTCTTTCGGGAGCGGCTCGGAAGGCGTTTTGTGCCTCAGTCAGCCGCAGTGCCTTCAGTGCAGCTTCGCATTCAAGGCTGAAACCTGCCAAAAAGCACCGGCAAAAATAAATAACAATGAATGTGTCGGAGGGAAATAGTAAGGAGATTTTTCAAATTATTTATGAATAAACTAGTGTATTCTGAATCAGTGTCGCAAAGATCCTGACTCAAAATCTCCTCTTTGACCGCTTTTAAAGAGAAGTAAATCTTTCCGGATTAGCTACATTATTCAAACGTTTTTGTTTTTGATTTGGTTTATTTCGTTAAGCAATAATTTAAAGCTTTCTATATATGTATTTATCACGTCTATCATGGAAAATCTTTAATTGTTTCCAATGGAAAAAGATGCAAGCAATGGCGCTGGCGCCTCCACTATACCTGCAATATTTAGCTTCCACTCTCCGCATAAACGGATTTATATCTATAGATTTTATTTTAGTCGTCGTGATGATTTGAGAAGGCAAATTATTTAAACAGAATAGGAAGAGTCTTTCGTTGGCGGCTGTTTGTACTTAAAAAAAACAACAACAACGTATATTTAACAAACAAAAAAATCCTCACAACAACTTTCCAAACTTGATAAAAAAACGAAACAAAATGCCTAATCACATTTTCCATTACATACAAAACTGAACTGTTTAAATAGCTGTCCGTGTTCTGCAAATGCGCACCAAAGGGGGTGGAATCGGGAGCAATATGGTTTATCTCGATTGTGGTATTTTCAGAATCGTTAGAATCCAAAATCGGAATTAAATTTCGATTAATTGCACAGCCCTAGAATAAAAGAATAAATACATTTAAAAAAGTACATTTGAGTTTGTATTTCAATATTTTGAATTTATTTTCGCAGTTCCGAGATTAAATCTCACAATTTTGATAAGAAAAATCAATGTTCTGCAATGTTCTTTTTTTCTTCTCGGCTTAAATCAGTAGTCAATATGGAGGACCACCTGTCAAAAATTTTGATTGATTGCGACCTTTGACCTTTGTGACCCCGCCCATCCCCCATTCGTGACCTTTCCCATCCCCCTCACAACCTTGTGTGACCTTGCGTGCTGAACCCGGTGACCTGTTAATGATGTCCAGATGTGAAAATAGGGATAATTTAAATTCCAACGATGAAGCCAAAGGTGGCAAGCTTCCGATTTCCCCCTACGGCTCATCTGTATGGTCTGAATCGCATCCTTGTTTAACAAAAAAGAAGCAGCAGTAATGCGTAATAGTAAAAGGATGTATTCGTACTTCGTCGATGAGAAAGAAATATACAACTGTATAAAACAAATTCTTAATTTTAGCACACCAATCTCTGTAGTCCAGCGGAACGTGTGCACGGCATAATGATCCAACTTCGTTTGTCACACCCGATGTGTTTTCGAATCCGACTAAAACATGGTTTTAACAAAACTTTTGTCAAAACTTGTTCGGCGTATCTCAAAGTATAATAAGCATATTTTGAGTCAAATTAAATAGACAGACGGGGTGAATTTATTTAATTATTTCACGAACGAACTTTATACATATCATAACAAGACGTATGCTTTAAAAGTTTGATGGTGTATTGAGGCCATCTAGTGGTCACGTGTAGAAATAGCGTCGATGTAAAACATTTCTAAACTTAGTTTTATAAAAGAAATATAATTTAATATTTCTAACAGCGTATCTTGTATGTTGTGTTTTTACACAGTACATTGAGTCTCTGATCTCAAATAAATCATATACACAAATCGTCACAGATATACATTTCATATTAAGTACATTTCTGCTTGAGCCCCAGGGCGATTTTGGTCTGTATAAATTCTCCCCCACGGCTGCAGCGGAGGACACTTTTCATTGTTAAGTGTTCTAGCGAGGATCTTACATCTCTTTTCTTCGCAATGGCTGATGAATACGGTGAGTGAAATTATATTATATTTTTATTGCTGAGGTAGAGTCTATGGCTGTGGGATATGCCCTGTTATTAGTTTGTTTTACGTCGTTGCTGTTGGATGTAATCACGATTGAAACTAGACTCTAATATGAGATGTTGTTTAATATTGTGGTCATGTTTGTCTAAGTTTAAAATTTCGATTTCAAATCGGTGCAACAGGTCGCGAGCGACTGCCCACTCAACCGTTTGCCGTAGTTTACATTTCGAGAGTGTGATAATAATAATACTAGCTACGGGTGCAGTAGCAGCACGACTCTGTTTTTGTGTTTATGTATCGTAATTTTTCCTGAAATATTTGAATTGTCTGCTAGTTATGGCGAATCGGTTTAAATATGTCTATTCACGACCGTTCGTTAATTATTTTCAATGAAAAATGATATACTGGTTATTGTGTTTTGGATCCGGGGCCACGTGGGTTTGCACGTGTTTGAAAACAAAGGAGCCATGCGTTTAAAGTACGAAATGACAGAACTGGTAGACATGCTTATTTTACAGTTTTGCTACAGATGATTTTGCAATTCGTGTTATTAGTTTTAGTTAATTTTCACGTGTGATACTGCTTAGTGTCTGCTGCGCTATACGAGTTAACGCAGCATTCACACGGTCCAGCGGTTAGCGCAGCTGTTTCTGCATGCGTATGCTCAGTGAGACGTCGGTTCGAATCCATTCGAGCAGTAGAACGTAATCTTTGTTTATTTCTTTAATGGGTTTACATGTAGCAATTACCGTTCTGAAACCAAAGTTTATTGCATGCTTGGACAATTTAAATGCTATATACACCTCTTTAAAATGATGTTTATTTACTGTTTATCAATATTTTATTTACTGTGAATTGCCTGAACACCAATATATACAACTATGGCTCCATCTTGTGGCTATTTGTGACAATGACATCTTTGCCTCCCTCTTGTGGCCGTTTTTGGTAATGACATCTTTGTCTCCCTCTTGTGGCCGTTCGTGTAATGACATCTTTGTCTCCCTCTTGTGGCCGTTCGTGGTAATGACATCTTTGTCTCCCTCTTGTGGCCGTTCGTGGTAATGACATCTTTGTCTCCCTCTTGTGGACGTTCGTGGTAATGACATATTTGCCTCCCTCTTGTGGTTGGTTGCGGAAATTACATCTATTGCCCCTCTTGTAGACATGAATTTTGCATTCAATACAATTTATTTAATTTAAAATATTTCTGAAGTAATACTTTTGATTGTGAATGCATTTAATTTCTGCTTAGTTAAATTTGAAATAGTTTATTAGATTGCATCACTATGGACATAGTATAATTTATATGACTGTTTGTTTAATAGAAATAAAAAGCTCTGTTATGCGGTTGTCCACGCAACATGCAGACGCCTGCCACTGATAACCGTTTTAAAAGGTAATCACAACAAATGATAAATAATGATAATGTTAATGAACATTCCACAACTAGCAATATTTCACAGCTCCAGATGTTAAATAGGAATGTAACATTTGATGTATTCTAGGCGCTGTCAGTCTGATTTCTATGGAAGAATTGGCCTTTGAACAAATCGATTTAATCGGTAAGAATGATTATGTGTTTATCACTTTCTAATATAAATTGCTGTTTATTAAATATGATATTATATTTTATTTAGCCTATTTTTATTATTTTATTATTACCTGTGTGTTTGTTTTATTTTAATTTTTATTTGTTTGATTGTAAATTTTTATTATATTTGTTTGGTTATTTTCATTTATCTTATTTTATTGCTTGGTTATTTTTATTTATCTTATTTTAATGATTGTCTGGTTGTTTATTTGCCCTATTTATTTGTCCTATTTATTTTATTGCACGTTTGTTTTATTTTTATTTGTTTATTTTTATTTTCCTATTTTATTATTTGACTTTAATGGTTCTCTGCTTGTTTATTATTTATGTATTTATTATTTATTTATTTTAGCACAGGAGACAACAATTAACGGGGCTAGAGATACTGCTGGTGAGTAATGAAAATATTATACGTCTGTAATTCTACTCATTTATTAGTAAAATAATATTTCTAATAACTACGTAATGTATTTTATAGATCACACGGCGTTTATTGATTTGACTGAAGAAGAGAAAGACTGCTTGGAAGGTCCGAGCACCAGTGTTAATAGTGATACTGCGACACAGAAGCGGCCGAGATCCACGGATGAAGTACCATCAGTTTTTCCTGAAAGTAAGAAAAGACTTGTCGCACGTGTCACGCCAACCAGAAGAGATGAAGAATCAGACACTGGTAAGATCTTGTACGCATTGTCATCGAGTATGCTTTATCCTTTATCTGTTTATTTACTTTCTTTGATATAAATTTATCATATCCAGCGTAGCTGTTGACTATATTTTGACGTTTTTATTATCATTGCAGGGAGACTGAACGGGGAAGACGTGGCTAATTGGACAGAGACGCAGCTGAATGCTTGGGAGACCTCATCGTGGGACAACGATAGAGACACACATTTACCGGTGAGGGATCGACAAACGCCTTTCGATTTCCATGAACCGCTGGAGTCTGAAGAAGAAGATGTGCTAGAACCAGAACAGCTAGAGTCAGAAGCAGAAGAAGCAGAACATGAGCTAGAGCCAGAACAGCCGGAGCCGGAAGAAGAATAAAAGTAGAAGAACATGGGCAACAACCAGAAAGACAATCGTCGTCACCGGCTCCTCGGAACGCAGCCCAGGCTGTAAATATTGCTTTGTTTCACGATATTATTAACGAACAATTTGCAGCTCTGCATGAAGACGTACATAACCACATAGACGCTAGGTTTCGAGAACTGGCAGGTATTTTATATGATCAGCGTGAAAGAACTGATAATAATTTCCGCCGCTTGCAAACAGGAATGACTGAAAATTTTACAGGAGTTCATGAGGCATCACGTGAACATCTCAGAGAGAGGAGATTGACCGTCAATTTGCTTTCAGCTCTAAACAACAATTTACAACGTCGATAAACGAATTGTATTTACCTTTGATTTTCATTTTAGTTTTGTTGTAGTTAGCATGATTTACACATTGAATGTCGGAATGCGATTTTTTTTTATCATCATTATAATATGTATTTTGAAATGATTGCTTTTGATTGATCTAAAATAAAGTTAAAATGAATGGTGAAAATTGTTCAGATGATGCACATGGCTGTCATTCAGACCTATATCTTGCAGACGTGTTACAGAACGCTAACGACATGTACATACAGACGCCCTGTGATATCTGTGACAGATTACAATGCCTGTTAAACACATATCCAAATACTGAAGAAATAAATGTTAATAATTGGCCTTCACAACCGATTTCTAATTTGGACCATTTCGAAATAGAAATAGAGCAGAGTCTAAATACAGACTTGTGTGATCAATTGCAGGCTATGCTAGATGAACACAACCAGGGGTTACTCCGAAATACAATACAGAGCGGTGGAGCTTTATCAGATTCCGACAACGCAACCGTTATGCATTCCTCAGCGACACCCTCTGTGACTGGTCATTCCGCAGCTACAGGTAACATCAGTGTCACACAATCTTCGACTCCCAACACAGAGGTCCACAGAGGGGTTGCCAATGCAACATCCACCAATCATGGCCTACCTTCTGATACAGCACGAATGTCAACTAACGCTGTAGATAATATTGATGAGCCACAACCATCGACTTCCAATGCGCCAATTGCTTCAGACACAACAGTTGCAAGTTGTCTGAACATTGACCGTCTAAGACGATGTGGTGGGTTCGTAAATGGGTATCACATTATACCTAGACCGCGGTTTAACAGCGTACAGTTGCAAAGATCAATGAATATGAGAGAAATAAGATCAACAGATTTAGCATCATACCATGTAGCCTTGCACAATGCCATGGAAGACACTGTGTCGTTTGCTAGACAAATCGGTGGTGACGGTAGTGTGATTAATTTAAGTATGAGTGGTGATTCTTTAAAATCACCCGTTAATGTAACAAGGAGGCGGACGCCGTCGTAAACTCACAGATTTAGCACTCGACCAGGTCATCAAAAGAAAGAAGATGAGTTTATACACTGTAGCTTCATTTTCCTTGTTGACATCCAGTGGTCTCATTCTAATACTCCGATGGTAGCTGGAGTTGTATCCTTGCATGATATATTGCAAAACATCTACATACCTATGTGAATTTGTCGCTGTTAAGAAGCGCCACATGCGTTTTTTTAAAGTACGATTAAATCTCTTGACTATGCTAGCCTTAAGATCAGTAGCTGTCGCAAAATGATGGATGCCGTGTTTTTTCATTAAATCTTGAAAAAATTCTGTTCCTCTATCCATCTGCTTTTTCTTCGGAACACGCCCCTCTTCCAGTATAGGCTTAAATGCTTTAGTAACCTCGACCCCGCTCTTATTCTTCAGAGGGACCGCCCACGCATTCTTGCTAAATATGTCGATACATGTCAACAAATATTTATTATTATCATTTTCCTTGTAATAGGCGGACATGTCGACAAGATCCGCTTGGAACTGCATATCCACCCCGTACACTACAACTTTATTACGTTTGTAGTTTATAGGGGCACCTCTGTGTAACGTGTAAGCGTCCTCCCCAGCTAACCATTCCGAAACCTGCTTATCACTCAGATGAACACCGGTATCCTTTAAGACGGCATCTTTTAAGCGTTTTTTACCTCCTAAAGACCCTGGGTTGGACGGTGTGTAATAAACTTTTTTCATCTGCTCAGACATGTTGCAGTTTCAGACTCCACCAACACAATAAAGTGATCAAGTGATACATTTCAGCATTTTATTAAAAAGAATATATATTTCAAATTGGTTACATAATGATGTCAAAAGTATAGGCTTAAAATTGGGTACATATTGACCGGTAAAAAGAAGACGATATGATTGCATGCATAAAATAATAAGTTGATTAGTAGCTTGATACGGTTGTATTACAGATTGTCTAACCAGTAAAGGCTATTTACAACAGACATAAAGTTACTATCTAGTATGTAGTTGACTAATGTGTCAACTATTTCACAAACTTTGTTTTTCTCATCTTTTTTAACAAGCTTAACGCATACATCGGATACAAATGTACACATAAACAGGATCTCGCTAACTCTTAACCCTTCACCGTCTTTGGATATCTCATTTAGAATCTTTATGATCATTACACATGGTGGATCCTTCGTGTTAAGACACGTCAATCAATTCACCCCATGAATCTGCAAAATTTCTTATATCACACATTTGCTTCTTGAAATTTTTAACGCATCTCGTACCCCCATCGCTTTCTATCTCAGATCCACATGCATCTTCAATGGTCTTTTGAATTAGGGCTTTTATCTGTCCTTTATAATAGTTATAATAGTTTTTAAATAGGAATTCATGTAGATGTTTCCGTCCACTGGTCATAAAGCCTCCCATGATGGTATAGTCACACTCCAGGGGGTGACACACTGCTCTGCCAGAGATCCACTGCTTTGTAAACGACTTTCTTGTAGGACTTGTCCAGTAGCTTTCCCTGATTTCTTGCAACTTGGCAACGATGAATGGCTCGTCTCTTAATTCGTGTAGGATGGCCCCGGTAGTTCCCTGAATCCTCAGATTGTTGTTGGACTTTAAACCGCAGCGTCGTAAAGTGAAGTCTATAATGGTCTGAAGATCTGTTTTGAAAACTTTGCGGCACAGTTCGTCAAAGCGTGAGTCAAAATAGTATGCAGCAGGGTCGAACAGACAGGTGTGTTGCAGCTGGCTTGGATGGTCCGTCAAACACCCGTCACACTCTTCTCTCAGCTTTTTGTCAATGATATGTTGCAGCAGAAGTGCAATCAGAGCTTTTATGATTTTGAACCCTATGTCACTGAAGCAGCCGTCTGTGGTGTCAAACCCTGTGCTGGAGGAGGTATGCAGATCAGTTAGGAAGGTCAGGTTACGATATCCAAGTTCTGTGCAGAATTTATCCAACCACTCCCTGTGAAGATCGGGTGGGCGGTCTTTGCCTGTTGAAAGATGATCGGTAGCATTGTCATCACAGGTCTTGAGGGTGAAAGCATTGTATTCATCTCGTTCTGGAGTCATAGTGGAAATGCAATGTGTAAGCCGAAACTTACCGGTTTTTATAACGGTTGTAGTTGATGGGCGGAGTCTGCAAAACGTTTGTGTGAATGACACTGTGCACCTTCTTTACATGTTAATATTTAAAAGCTGCTTGTGATGGGCTTTGGTTTATCATGTGACTTTCTCATCAGCACCTGCTTTGAAACAGATTTCCATATAAAGAATTCCATATAAATGTCTTCCTTTCTCCTCCTGATCCCATGTGTCCTGCCACATTTTAATAACATTATCTTTAATGATAACTTTAATTTCTGATTTACTGAGTGGTATTTCAATAACTATTTGTTTATCTTCTAAGGCTTCTTTTGCCAACTTATCCACCTTTTCATCTCCCTCAATACCCACATAAACTGAATATAATCTAAAAATCAATTGATTTATCTCATCCAAGAGATCTTGCCTACATATAGATTTTCTGGAGTGGATACTTATTGATGAAGACATGGAATGTGAACAGATGACCATTTTATGTGGTTTATTTTCATCTACCCATTGTAGGGCTAAAATATTTTGGCTGAGAAGAGTGATAAGTGGTTTGAAGTTATTTTTTTGGATGTTAATATTGTACTTTGGAATATATATAGCTGCCCGTTATACCAGTTATTGGACCTTTGGATGCATCTGTGTATATTTGTAGTGAATCTTCAGACCTGGTTTCTATATACTGATGAATATTTTGATATGCTCCCGATTTTACAGTATTTTTTATTTCTATATTTATTATAGGAGAACAACATAACCATGGTGGAATGGCAGTCACACTTACTATTTTACAGCATGCAATCCTGTCTATTCCCATTTCCTTTGCCTCTATTTCCCCCTCCATCCAAAGCTACTAACATTAGTATAGCCATATTCCCATCACTCTTTAAGTACCTTTCTTGCAAGATGTGTCGTATCATGCCCATGCAGATTTGCCCAGTATGACATCATTAATTTGAGCCGTCTTCTCTTCAGTGGCATCTCTCCTACTTCTAGCTGTATTGATGCTAGCGCTGATGTTCTGCTCCTCAACACAACCGCAGAGCCTTTGCACTCTGTCCAATCCTGTCAGTGTAGATTTAGCAGCAGAATTATACACTATACACCCATAATCAAGAACTGAGCAAATTAGCGCAATATATATTCTTTTCATAGATGCACCCTGTCTATATCCTGTTAAAAATGTTAATACATTTATACCTTTTTCGCTCTTCTATAACATTTTTTGAATGTGGTCTTAAAATGTAAGTTTCGTGTCAGACCACGGCCCAAACACCTTATGACCTGTTCTTGTTTAAGTGATTGCCCATACAACTGAATTATCTAGTCTGGGGTTAACTTGTTTTTTAGTAAAACATATATATTGTGTCTTTTCCACTGATAAATAGAAGCCCCACTCATTTGACCACTTTCTGACCTGATCTATAGCTTTCTTCTTATGCCCACACCTGAGAACACATTATCAATCATAATATTAAATAATATGGGGCTACATACACTGCCCTGAGGTGTGCCTTTCTCTATTTGATAAGTGTTTGATGATTCCACTGCTATTCTTACCTCTATAGTTCTTTCTTTGATAAAATCTCTAATCCGATTGAACATCTTACCACCTGTGCCCATCTTGATCAGCTTAATTAAAAGTCCCTCCTTCCATAACATATCGTATGCCTTTTCTATATCTAAAAATGCTGCCAATACAAATTATTTATTTATTTGTGCTTTCCATATTTCATTCTCTAGACAAATAATGGGATCCGTAGTTGTTCGTCCTTTACGGAAACCGCTTTGAAAAGGGCATAAAAGCCCTCTTTTCTCTGTTTCGTACACTCATCTTTTAGAGATAATGTTCTCCATAAGCTTACAAAGATTATATGTCAATACTATCGGCCTATAACTTCTAATGTCTGTTTTATCCTTACCAGTTTTTCCTATGAAGACTATTACAGAGTGCTTCCACACAGCAGGTATTCTCACTTGCTCCCATATTCTTTTATAAAGTATTAAAATCACATTTTTTGCTACATCTGACAGTTGTTCATTCATCTTATAACATATCTTTGCCTGGTGATATGTTTTTGCCATCTGTTAAGCTCAAATAATGTGACCTTTGCATCAAGTGGGCTCTCACTCGTCTCCTTTACCCCAGTATTTCTCTGTTTTCCTCAATTACCCTCAATCTCCATGATACCTCCTCACTGGTTAAATTCTGGGAACTGTGTATTTCAACAAAGCCTTTTGCAAGCATTTCTGCTTTCTCTACATTAGCAATGAAAACTCCCTTCTAATGCCTCCCATCTTCCTAATCATCCCCCATCTCTCATTTAACTGAATTTCTGACCAATACTACTGCAAAAACCCCTCCAATATTTCCATTTAGCTTCTCGCATAATTCTTTTAACTTTAGATCGTGCTTTCTTAAAATTATTTAAATTACTGATTTGATTTGATTGAACCATTTTAAAAGCTTGGTTCCTATCTTTTACACTCCTCTGATCACCAAGGTACCATCGTCTTCTTCATTACACCAGATGTTTTACCTATAATTTCTTCTGCTGCTTCATACATTATACCTGTAATCGTATCATTTAGTTCTTCAATATCATCACTCAGTTGTGGCATGGCCTCAATTAATTTGCTGCTTGCTTTAAAACTATACAGATCCCAATTAGCCTCTCATTTTCCATCTAGGGAGCCAGTTCTCTTCTACCTGTAAGTTTTGATTTCCTATCTTAATCCAAATAGGGTATTAGAGGTTATTAGAGGTTTTGCTGCTTTTCTGTCCTAAGTTTTGAGCTGGGATTTGGACCACAGGCGTTGTCCTGGAGCTTGCATTTGTGTCTGCTTTCCTAATAGCTTCAGCATAAGTAAGCTTTTAGTTCGTTCTCAAATGTTGAACTTGCGCTGCTTTTTTTGTGCTTCACATCCCTTGTATGCAGCACTGTGTTCTCCTCCGCAATTACAGCATTTCATTTTTATTCCTTCTTAACATTTTCCCAAATCATGTTGCCCTCCACATTTTGCACAGTGGCTTTTGGCCCTAGGGCTGCTGCAACATGTCCATATCGTCAACATTTAAAACATCTCGTTGGCGGAGGGCCGTATGGTCTGACCGTATATCTAACATATCCAGTTTTGACCCTTTTATCTTCATTAAAGATCAACATTACAGACATACTTTGCCCCTGACTCCATTTCTTGTGTATGGCAGACGCTTCACTTCAGTCACACAAACTCCTTTTATATTGTTCTGTGTTTGATCTTCCGCTTTCACAGTTGCATCATTTAGTAAAAAAGTAAATGCATTTGAAACATTTTGATCAAAAGTTGTAGAGGAAGAATACACTTATTTATTATTTAGATGCGTCTGATGACAAAAGCAGCATCTATGTTTTTTTAACTAATAAGACCATTGAAATATGAGTTTTTGTGTTTTCTGTTTTGGGAGGTGACTGTGTTTCTGTGCAGGATGAGCACCGATTGGTTCCTAGAGTCTTCCTGATGCCACGCCCGCCGTGTCAGCTGACTTCCTGCTGCCTATAAAGACTCCAGCATCACTTCCTGCTTCAGCTTTTTGCTCGTCTGCATTTGTTTGCTGTGTTAGTTTGTTACATGTGTTGGAAAGACTGAGAGTTTGAGTGTTAACATCTCCAATTTTGACCCTTTTATCTTCATTAAAGATCAACATTACAGACATACTTTGCCCCTGACTCCATTTCTTGTGTATGGCAGACGCTTCACTTCAGTCACACAAACTCCTTTTATATTGCTCTGTGTTTGATCTTCCGCTTTCACAGTTGCATCATTTAGTAAAAAAGTAAATGCATTTAAAACATTTTGATCAAAAGTTGTAGAGGAAGAATACACTTATTTATTATTTATATGTGTCTGATGACAAAAGCAGCATCTGTGGTTTTTTAACTAATAAGACCATTGAAATATGAGTTTTTGTGTTTTCTGTTTTGGGAGGTGACTGTGTTTCTGTGCAGGATGAGCACCGATTGGTTCCTGGAGTCTTCCTGATGCCACGCCCGCTGTGTCAGCTGACTTCCTGCTGCCTATAAAGGCTCCACCTTCACTTCCTGCTTCAGCTTTTTGCTCGTCTGCATTTGTTTGCTGTGTTAGTTAGTTTGTTACATGTGTTAGAAAGACTGAGAGTTTGAGTGTTGTTGTTGTATTAGTGTGTCTAGCTATCCCTTATAATTTATTTTCTTTCATAAATTAGGGAATTTAAAGGGTGTACCCTTTAATTGTTTCTGTTTGTTATTTTGGTTTTGTCGGCTCCTGAAGACATATTCTCCATGTGTATTGTAAATCATTGTTCTCAATAAAATGCTGTTCATTTCAGTTACTCAAAACTCTGTCTCCTCGTTAGGGTTAGGGTTAGACGGGTGTAAGAATGACTGATCCTGTTACAATTAACAATGAAACACAGCGATGGCTGCACAGGTTTATGATTCAACAACATCAGTGCAGTGTTTTGTGACGCTGAAAGTGTTTGTTTTGAGTGATGTATTTCTGAACAATGACTAACTGTGGAGTATTGTTGAGCTGGTTATGATCAGTGTGTGTTTGTGAGTCACTGCTGCCATCTGCTGCTCAGAGTCTTGACATTACAGTCAGACAGGATTGATTCAAACTGATTGATTGCCTTTATAATATACAGCGATTTGAAATCATATCCATAGTATTTTGCAATGCATAGGTCAAGCTGTTTACTGTGAACCACTGCTAACAAGACATAAAGTCCAGTAAATGATAAATCTGTTTAGGCTATAGACCAGTGAAATATGATAGGAAATGGCACAAATCAATCAAATAAAGATGTAAGCACGACTGTATATGAGGTCATCGAGGTCCGGGTCTTTGTCAGTGTTTCATATTGAAAAATAACATTTGAATTTGTCTGAATCACTAATTGACTTTAAAACCCTGATTATGATTGAGTTTAGATGCTTTGTCTAGACCAGGGCTCTCCAAGAGAGCTACTTTTTAAAGGTGAAGTGGCTAAAAGCTAACCCTGTTATAGAATACCTTACATCTCTTAAAGAATAAAGATGAGATCGTGAAGGATTATTAAAATAAACAAAAAAAATGACTAAATATTGAGATAATGTCAAAAGAAAATGCATTTGCAAAAGTTGTAGAGGAAGAATAAAAACAATCCAGAAATACAAAAACAAGCCAAAAACACTGGTATTTAGTTCATTAATATTTATGAAAAACTCATAAATATTACTGACAAACGAACTATTGGAGGACATTAAACTACTGTTAATTAGTTTAATTAAGAAAGAACAGGTTCATGCGAGTCATTCGTTCAAGAATTAATGTTAGACACAGATCTTTACATACAGAGACAAAGGAAAAGAAAAAAGAAAGAGAGAAACAGTCAGAGTAAACAACATTATGATACATTTACTACATTAGAGCACACAGAAGATGAATAAAGAAATACAGTTTTTATTGCTTTCAGATGAACATAGTTTCCATAAACTTGTCTGAGTCGACTCTGAATAAAGAAAGAAGAGGTTTGATCCAGATAACTGTTGTTTGTGTAGATGACACTAACAGGAAACCCTAATTGAATATGGAATATTTTCCTGTATCTTCTTTTAATTGGTCCATAAATCATTACTAACATTATCTTTTGAATGACTAAAGAACTGCTTCATAAGAGTGGTTTGTTCTGTGATTGCACTGCTTTGGTTGTGAAGTCTATTAAATCATACAGCATTTCAGTAGTGAAGCAGTTTTATTAAGAATACTCTATTGTCAACAAAATGTTTTCATTTTTATTGATAAATGTTTTGAAAATCAGAGAAAGCGCTGTATTATTCAAAGATGAATGTCTCGTTTGAGTCGCTTCTTTTCACTGTATTGCTGGAAGTTTTCATTTGAACAAATCCTGAAGAACTGGAATGAATGAGTTTCAATGTTGAACTATTGATAGCAGTGTTGCTCAGTGGCTCAGCCTGTTGCTATGCAGTTGCTAGGGTACCCTGGATGGTTGCTATGGTGATCTGAGTGGTTGCTATGTTGTTGCTAGGGTGCTCTGAGTGGTTGCTATGTTGTTGCTAGGGTGATCTGAGTGGTTGCTATGTTGTTGCTAGGGTGACCTGAGTGGTTGCTAGGGTGTTCTGAGTGGTTGCTGGGTAATCTGAGTGGTTGCTATGTTGTTGCTAGGGTGCTCTAAGTGGTTGCTATGTTGTTGCAAGGGTGTTAATAATTGTTCATTTTTAAAGATGAATAAATGTACTTGTTTTCTGATCTGATGTTCAGATCAACAGTCTCTTACTCATGTGATCTGGATTAAATATTGCAACATGATGAAAGATGAAAGCAGGAAGATCCAGACCTACAGATTACTGACTATTGATCGATAAGATACTGAGAGAGGAAGAACAACGAAAGAATGGTAAGAGTGTGTGAGTGAAGGTGGTTGTGAATGTGTGTAGATGTGTGTTAGTTACAAGATCAGAGAATGACACCGTTCCTCTGTCATAGTCCAGATTCACTCTCACACGATCAAGATGCTGTTTAACATGAAAACCAGAACCTGGAGACACTCCATACTGACTATACCACACACACCAGACACCAGTGTTGAAGAAACCCCATCTCTTCCTCTGGTTTGATGCTGTAGTTACTCCAAGACTCCAGCATTTACTCTGTTTAAGCTCCACATCCCAGCAGTGTGTTCCTGAGTTAAAACCCTCTGAACCCAGAACACAGCGATAATGGTCAAATCTCTCTGGATTATCAGGAACAGGTTGATATCTGCTGTATGTCACACTGGTCAGATCATCAGACAGAAGGAGATGTGGATGAGCCGTGTTTGGATCCAGAATCACAGGAGCTGATGAGACACAATCAACAGATGCTGTTATTCTGATGTTCATATAATGATCAAGAGTGAACCCAACACAGATGATTATGAATTATGACACTCGTCCTGTTGATCAAACACATCAGACATTTCCCTCTCATCACTGTCAGTCATTTTCTGTCTGATTTATCAATACTGAAATTTCAATCAGAAACACTGAGTGACACAAACTGAACACATTCATTTTATTTACGTTCTCATTTATATTACATTATAGTCAGAAGATGCTTTTGATACAAAACCTTACCTTTGAACACAACTTTACACAGTGATTTCATATTCAGATGAAATAAACTATAATAATAATAATAATGCAGAACAAATGATATTTATATCTTTATAATTTTTCTCCTCATTGTTTCTCTTGTATGAATCAAAGTTTTTTTTTTACTAATTGCTGCTTACTTATTAAAAACAAATACAAAGTAGTGATACTACTAATACTAATAAACTTGCTGATATTAACCAAAAGCTACAATTAAAATTCATTATGTAAATTATTTATTTATTTATTTATTCAGTAATTAAAATAAATTATAAATAATAGATGAACATTTTAAAATTAAATGATTATAATTTCCTGGTTGCCCTCCCCCGTTGCCGAGCTCCTTTGTTCCTGGTTCCCATGACTGTTCTCCGCCCGCCTATCGACCCCTTGCCTGCCCTCGGATTACTCTTAGCTCGCTGCCAGCCCCAGAGCCCCACGCTCGGATATTGATGCCTCTTTGTTTGTCCTTCGTTGTCCCTATCCTCCTGTTTTGACCTCGCCTGTATGATTATGATTGTTATTAATAAAGCGTGTATTTGGATCCACCTGTCCACGTCCCATTTGTTACAGAAGACTTCACCAACCCCGGATCCAGCAGCTTTATTTCACCCACCAGCTCAACCATGGACCCCTTCGACCAGCTGCTTTCTCTCAAACAGAGCAGTATGCCCATTGAGGACTTTGTTTCACTTTTTTGCAACCAGATGTACAAACTTTCATTCTATGATGAACAATATTTTATGGACATTTTCCGTTTGGCTCTCGATGAGCCTCTCAAATCGAGCTTGCATATTGAGTGCCCCCACACCTGTTTCTCTGATTACATGGACTTTGCATTGTGGTGCGGGAGTTCATCTTCTGTTCCGGTGGCTGTCGCAGAGGGGGAATTCGACTACAGAGAAGCGGCGTGTAATTTCATCTTGCCACGCTCCTGTTTTTCAGACTCTCTGTATTATGCTCTGCAATAATGGGACTTGTTTGAACCACAGCTTCCTCAAGTCAAGATGGCAGCCATTCCAGAGCCAAATCAAGAGTCATGTCCAGCCTCAACCATCTATCCAGAGTCAAGTCCAGTCACAGCTGTCCACCCAGTGTCAAGCCCAGCCGTTGTCCCAGTGTCAAGTCCAGTGGCAGTTGTTGTTCCAAGTCAAGTTACAGCCATCATTCCAAAACCAAGTCAAGAGTCAAGTCTATCCATAACTGACTATCCAGTGTCAAGTCCAGTCACAGCCCTTTCTCCACAGTCAAGTCAAGTCTCTTATGTCACTACAACACTTGACCGGTTGGAGAACATCCTAGCTGCACTCCACGAATTACAACAAGCCGCAGCTCCACCACCCAAGTCAAGTGTCGTCGCCACAGTTCCTCCCATGCCAAGTCTAGCCACAGCAGTCCCCTCAGAGCCAAGTCAAGTCACAACTGTTCCTCCAGAGCCAAGTCAGGTTACAGCTGTTCCTCCAGAGTTAAGTCACTGCAGTTCCCAGTCACTTCTCCAGAGCCAAGTGATGTCACAACTGTCACTCCAGAGTCAAGTGCTGTCACTCCAGAGTCAAGTGATGTAGCACCTGTCCCTCTAGAGTCAAGTGATGTCGCAGCTGTCACTCCTGAGTCAAGTGTTGTTGCCACAGCTGCTCCTCCTTCTGAGTCAAGCGTCGGCATTACAGCTGCTCCTCCCTCTGAGTCAGGCGCCGTCGCCAAAGCTCCTCCCTCAGAGTCAAACGTCGTTGCAGCTGCTCCACCTCCAGAGTCAAGCTCCGTCGCAGCTGCTTCCCCTAAGTCAAGCTCCGTTGCAACAGTTCCTTCTGAACCCTGTCACAACACAACCACCCTCCTTGGTCAAAGTCAAGATACTGCTGCCATTCTTAAGCCAAGAAATCTCACTGCCATTGTTCCTGAGCCAAGTCAACTCACAGCCACAGCAACTGAGCTGGCTATCTCAGAAGCCACACTCCTCATGGGAGTGGCGCTGTGGGTTGTCTGGGCCGCGTACACCACCACCGAGTCCCCAGAGGTGGCAGATTCCCTGCAGAACCTCTGGGGGTGGCTTTGCCAACTTCTGCTTCCTTCTGGGTCGCTGGGGGGGGGTCACAGTCTGCAATGCTGCACCTGCTCCCTGCACGATGGTAGCGCCCAGCAACCCATGCCACTCCAAAGAGCTCTCACCCGGTACCAATTTGGCCACTGAGGCCTTCAGCCTGCCGGGGGTTCAGTCAACCAAAGCCTGGTCCTTAGGCTCCGAGCTTTCTCTCTCTCTTTCTGTGTGTTTGTCTCTGTTCTGTGTCTCCGCCCTGGGGGAATCCCGTTCCGCCCTGGAGGGCTCCTGTCCTGTCTGCTCTGCCCTGGGGGGATTCCGCTCCGCCCTGGAGGGCGTAGACTCACCTTATCTGCCCTGGAGGGCGTCTGATTCGTCTGCTCCGCCCTGGAGGGCTCCCTTTGTGTCTGCTCCGCCGGCTCCTCCCTGGAGGCTGTCTACTCTGCCCTGGGGCCTGTTCGCTCTACCGGCTCTGCTCAAAAGAATGTCTGCTCCATCTTGGTGTTCTCCTGAGCATCTCCTGAGCATCATCTGAGTAGCTCCGTTGCTCTGCTGCCGTTCCGGCAACTCCTGGACCATTTGCCCTGCCTAACTCTGTCAGCCTGCATGGACCTGGTCCTCCCCTCTGTACTCTGAGCCTTCATTTCACTATGGACATTTACTCATTACATTTCCCAAACCCCCTTTCTCATGAACTTCCTGTCTCCTCTCACCTCTCACCCCTGTCGGCCATCTTGCACTCTCACAATATAAAAGGACCGGTTTACCACAGTCACTTTGCGAAGTCTTGATTTGTTATTACTGTCATTTCTAAGCGTTATTTCCTTGACACCTCTTTGTTTGTCCTTTTGATATCCCTGTCTTCTCCTGTTTTGACCTCGCCTGTACGACTACGATTGCTATTAATAAAGCTTGCATTTGGATCCACCTGTCCATGTCCCATTTGTTACTATATATATATATATATATATATATATATATATAAATATAAATATAAATGAAGCTAAATAGTTTTTTAAAGTAATACAAATTACAAAAAACACAAAATTATTAAAATTAAAATGTATAAAAATAAAACCTAATTCAAAATATAGCAGCAATCACACAGGAAATAATGACCTTTTTGTATATAAATGTTTCTATCTGATCAAATAAAGTTCTGAATTGTGGGATTGATTATTTGTAAAAGCAGGAGTGTAAAATACTTGAGTAATTTTACTTGATTGCTGTACTTATGTATTATTTTGGGATATTAGTAGTTTATTCAAATACAATTTAAAGTGTTTACTTGATTACATTTCTGAAGGAAAATCAGTGCTTCTTATAATTTGATTTCAACTTGAAAAGTACATTTTGTATTTCTCTTCATTAAATATGGTTGATGGAGGCTCAAATGAGGTTTGTTTTTCTGCATCAATCACATCCGTTTCAGCTTCAGTTATAACCTTCATCAGCTAAATTCCTGTCTTCAAAACTTCTTTGCCATCAAATGTGAGGAAGTATATTAAGGTAGCTCAGTTTATTCATGACTTATTCATTATTTCTGTCTGTTTTGATGTAGCCATTCCAGTCTATGTACTATATTGACTGAGTGCAAATCAAATCAGTGATAAGAATTTAAATACAATTCATGTTTTAGTGGCCATGATTACTTTTGAAATTAAATGATACAAAAATCTCCAAAAAGTGAGTAAATGAACATTGTGTGTTAAATTAATTGTAAACCATGTTTAGTGATGTTCTTACCTGGGAGTATAATAATCATATATTGAGGAACAATTAGGACTGGCAATCAATTATTATTTCATAGAAATAATGCTCAATAATGACAATTATCTCATCATTTATTCATCCCAGATGTTTATGAACTTCTTCAGATGAACACAAATATTTTTAGTGCATATAATTCAAGTGTACAGGGCCGCTTCAAAACCACACAAAGTAAAGTTTAAATAATTAGTATTTGTCTGTTTCTTACATGATTATTGTTCACTTCAGGAGAAATCAACAGGGGTTATATGGGATATAAGGGCTATATTTACTGTCTCCTTCTCTGTCTATATTTTTTGAAGCATCATCTTTGGACATGCTCTACACTTGCATTATGTGCAGAAAGATTGATTATTTTTGCTAAAACTCTTAGTTTGTGTTCATCTGAAGAAGGAGAATCATATACATATGGGATGGCATTAAGGTGTGAAGGATGGATTTTAATTGTTGTTTTTGCACTAGATAGATGTGTTTGATCTGCTTTAGTTTTCTGCCTTTAATCAAACTTTTGTGCATTGTATGCTCTTTATTTTTAAGCAATTTCACTTGATGAAACGAGAATCTCCTTTATTGTCTTTCTTTTTGCAGGTTGCTTCTACTTTTTAATCCTTGATCAAAGCTCAGATGTTCTGCAGTCAGACTCACTGTTCTGGACGATGTCCTGCATCTTCTTCCAGACTCTGAACGGCAGGTTGCCCAAGTAACGTGGCACATGAATCAAAGCTCCAGAAGGCGTCTGTGGATCCGGCTGTGAGATCTGGACTCTGGAAGAACATTCAGGAGTCAGAACTGCAGTGGCTTTGGATCAGAAGCAGAGAGACCAGAGACACCAGCAGATCACTCACCTTTCCATTGAGACTGGAAACTCCTGCAGAACAAACACACCATTGATCATCAACAACTCAATCAATCATCAATCAATCATCTGAAATCAGACCTTTAGAAAGCAGACATCACTGGCTTTCATCATCTCCTCCATGTCTTTGATTGTGTGTGAAAGAGCTGAGATGTGTCTGTTCATCTGCTTCTTCTGCTCCTCTTCCTCCCTCAGTGCAGTGATTGTAGCTTCTTCTTCATCTCTGAGAAACTGATGAAGCTTCTCAAACTGCTGTTTAATCTGACGCTCTGTGCGCTCAGCTTGAGACTGAAATCAAAGCACATTCACTTCAATCGTCTCCATCAACACACATCAACACAATCACATCATTCAGATCTGAGACAAACTAATCCATTATATCAAATATAGCAGATCAGAACTGTATCATAACTGTGTTGTGTGCTTGTTTGGCCCTTTGTTGTGCTAAACAACAGCTGAATTCAATTGTAGTTTTTGCCAGTAGGGTATAAAAAGAGGCTATAATACTGTGGCAGCCCTTGTGTGAAGACAGAAGAGTGTAAAGACCATCGACTCTACCATGCAATTCCACCGGCAGGAACTTAAGTATAGCTCATGATTTATCCTCTTTCCTACACCTTGCTTCACTTCTGTTTCAGTTTGTATGACCAACTCCAATGTGTTTTCATATTCCTACTATTGTTACCACTCACAAACCATGCTTCACACACTTTAAGCAATCCTAAAAGCCTGCGCACTTTGCCTATGTCTGATAACACATTACTTTCTTTTTTCTATTGGTCTCTGTAATTGTCAGTCCTCAGTAAACAAAGCAGATTTCATTACTTCTACCACTAGTCACTCAAGACTAAACATCTTGGCCCTGACAGAGACCTGGTCAAACCAGAGGACACTTCTACACCTGCAGCACTTTCCAATCCGTCTGTCTGGAAGAGGTAGAGGTACTGGTCTACTTATCTCCAATAATTTACCTTCTCCGTGTAGTAACTGCTTTTTTGAATCGCACTCAGTTGCTATTACCCTAACCCTTTTAAAATCCATCTTGTAGCTGTTTATTAACCCCCAGGACCACAAGGTAGCTTCTTGGAAGAATTAGATATGCTACTCTCAACCTTTCCTGAGAATGGTACTCCTCTAGTTTTGCTTGGAGACATCAACATTCACGTAGATAAACTCAAATTCAGATCACTTCCTCTTCACTCTTAACCTCAACATGGTTTGTGAGTCAACACACACCCCTCCTCATGTCGTCTTTTGATGTAACCTGCGTTCACTATCTCTCTCACAGCTATCTACTATGGTTTCATCTTCGCTTCCTTCGCCTGAAGAATTCTCTTCGCTTGATGCTAACTGTGCTTCTGATACTCTCTGCTCCACTCTTTCATCTTGTTTAGACACTGTCTTCCCCCTGTCTTCAGGTCAGTCCTTCCTACCCCTTCTGCCCCTTGGCTGATCTGATGTTCTCCACAATCATCTTTCTAAGCTCAGGGCTGCTGAAAGAGTATGGCGCAAATCTAAAAATCCTACTGACCTCAACGTGTATCAGTCACTCCTGTCTTCCTTCTCTGCTGATGTCTCCACTGCTAAAAGGACATACTATCACAAAAAATCAGTAAAGACTGTAAAGACAGTAAAGACTGCATTTTTCTGATTCTGATGTTAAGTTTGGGTTTTGGGAAGGAACGAATGTGCACCGCTGTGAAGGTAAAGAAGCTGAAAAAATAGTTTTACCTCTTAACCTCTTTTTTGTGATCCTTGGATGCCAACATCAAAATCAAACAATAAAACTGGCTTAATGTCACAGCCAGTCCTAACATGTAAGCAGATGTTTTAGTTCTGTCCTCTATCATCACAGTTAAACAGGGCTTTATTATTGTGTGCTCTGCATGCTCCAGGGCATGATTTGTTAATAGCAAACATGCATCATAGACAAATGTCCTAATATTATTGCATATAAAAACAAGCTGGCGATTTTGTCGTATAATAATGTTCTAGATAATGTATATATAGGAATAATAAATGCATGTGTAATTTTTCCATGCCTATACCCTTTCATTTACTTAATGCTGGAGATTAACACTAGGTTCTCTCTATACTATTAACCAAAAAAAAAAAAAAAACATAAAAGAAGGCCTCTAACGCTAGCTTGCTTTTTCTTTTTTATTCTTTTTTTTTTTCTTTTAATTTATTATGTACATGTACTGCATTAGGCTAAATGAGACTTGTCATAGCACTTGCATGTTATTGCTCTTTTATTGATTTTGATTGCTTCCATTGTCTTCCTTTGGAAGTTGCTTCGGATGAAAGCGTTTGATAAATGTCTAAATGTAAATGTATATTGTATACTATAACTGTATATAGTGATCCTACAGCTGGAATCAAAATCACTCTCCATTCTGTTTCCTCACCTTGATGTGTTCAACTGTTTTATCAAACTCTCCTTTCATTTCCTCATTGTGTTTTAGTTTCTTCTGTAATGATTTCAGTGCTGTATTGAGCTCCTCCTAGAATTGAACAAAATAAAAATACATAAAACACCAGATTACAGTGAAAAAGAAGAGGAGACAGTGATATGATCATATATTGCAGTGCAAAAGTATTTGCTGATCTGATTTTTTCTGTTTTTGTGAACATCTCATATTTATTGAAGAAAAAATAATTATCCAGTACCGACTGGGTCTGTTTAAAAATGTATTTGCTCTCGTAGTTATTAATTCCCCAAATCTATGAAACTTTATTGATAATGGAGTTCAGCTCTGATCAAACAAATCAACACTTAAACAGGACTTTAAAACAACATGAAGTTCATTTCTCTTACCTTATATGATGAAACCACTTCACTGATGGGTCTGAATTTATGATTGTCATGTTGTTTTGAATCTCTGCAAACTACACACACCGGCTGTTTGTCCTCCAGACAGAAGAGTTTGAGTTTCTCACTGTGTAAACTGCAGATGTCCTCAGATCCTGATGAACGCCTCTCATTTCTCTCCTTCAGGAACGACTCACACAAGTTTTTTAAAGCAAGATTAAATGGAGGTTCCTCTCTTGATGATCTTCTCCTGCAGACGGGACACTCCTGAGTTTTCTTTGTTCTCCAGAACTGTTGAAGACACTCTTTACAGACACTGTGACTACATGACAGAAAAACAGGATTCTTGTAGATTTCCTGACATACAGGACAAATATAATCATCTTCAGATAGCGAAGCCATTTCCACTCTTTGAGCTCCAGCGATCTAAACTTTACTACCACTTTCTGAACAACAGTTTGAAAAACAAATCACCACGAGAATCACAGAGATCTACTATCTATTCAGAAACAAACTGAACAAAAATCCTTCTGTGAAGTGTTTCTCTTGGTTCTTCACTGATGGCTGATTGTTTATTGGTTTTGTCAGTAGAGAAGAGAGTCAGTGTGACAGAAAGGAGAAGAACACATCAGTCTCTTCCTGTAAGAGCTGTAAGAGGGTGGATGTAAGAGCCATATTTCATAATTCAGTATTTAAATTGACTGTTATAAATATTTGTTATGTTGTATATTTTTGTTCATTAGTTTTTATTGCGCATGTCTAGTGATGTCATTTTTTTTCGTAGTGGACGTGCATGGTAATTGACGCACATAAGAAAGTATTAAGTTGCGCAAGCCTTGTGGAGAACACAAGCTTTTGACCGTTAAGAACACTGTAATTAAGAACAGTCATAACTGGAATTACAAGTCGTTAAGATACAGCAAAAAAGTTGTTGTAAACCAGGTGGACTTACGCAAGAAGGCTGTAAAGTGTTGAAACGTTCGATGTTGAAAATAAACGAAGAAACAAAAGGACTTCATGGACTCCTGAGTCGTGAGTGAACTAGTTGAACAACTAAGATACGCGTCAAAACTTGTGGACTAAATATAAGAGAATTTACATGTTCCATACATGTAAAGTCAAAAGCTTTCTCCGTCATTCAAGCGAAGATAAGTGAGTTAAAAGCGAACTTTTTCTTCACGTGAAAGTAACTGAAGAACGCACTGGGTTGCTGATAAAACAGTGTGTAATAAGCCGCAGTTTCGGTCATGTTGGAATTATGACTGAACGAAGATTGATCGTCTTTCTTGCTTGCAATAAGTGGTGATAAGTAATTGAAATCGTCAGGGGATTTCCACGTTTTTAAGTTTACAATGGCGGACGACGAAGATGACGACGCTGCTGTTACCAAGTCTGAGCACAAGAGGACGCTCACTGTCAAGGGTTTGGAAGAAAAGCTTCACAACCAGATAAACGCCAGAAGAGGCAAACTGAGACAATTAACTGCAAAATCCAACGAAATTGAATTGCTTATGGAAAATGCTTGCAACTTAACTGATGTTGAAACTAAGTATTTTAAGATCTACAAAAGGCTCTTTGAAGAATTTATTGAAAGCAATGTTTCAGTGCTGTTGTATTTGAAAGAGGAAGAGCATGAGCAGGATCAGGATTTTTGGTTTCAGCCTAAATTGATGTGCTGCAAAAAATTCATGGAAAAAGTGGAGTTGTGGATTGAGGAAACTAAGAACAGCATTAAAATATCTAAAATTTGTGACAAAGAAGTGTCTCCAATGGACAGTGTGTCAATGGTGGCGTCTAAGACACTCACTTCCAATAAGTCTGGAAGTGGAGTTATGTCTGTATCCAAAAGGTCCTCAAAGTCTACAGCATCCTCCACTCGTCTTAAGGAAGAGGCTAACAGAGCAGCTTTGTTGGCTAAAGCCGCTGCCTTGAAAGAACGGCAGGCATTAGAAATGAAGGAAGCACAATTAAAGGCTGAAATGGAAAAGCTGGAAATTAAACTGCTCTTGCAATGTCCGACGCAAAAATAAAAGTGTATCAGGATTGTGAAGAACGACAACATTATGCAAGTCAAAGTGTGGTCACCAAATCGAATGGTACAGATGTTTCCAAATTGGAGCACCATGAGCATGATGATTACAGTGTACCATCAAAGAATGGTAAAATGTCATCACGTCATGAAGCAGTGCAGTCAAGTGTACCTGTAAGTGTCAGACCTAAGAAAACAAGTGTTGTAAAGGAAAGGTCTACCCACGACAGTGTGACTTCACTTCACAACATTGATACAGTAGAGCTTCAGAGAGTGATGCAACGTCAGACAGACATCACAGAAATTCTTGTGAAGAATCAAAGGCAGTCTTCTTTACCTCAGCGTGATGTTCCTTTGTTTCATGGAGACCCGCTTGAATTTAGGTCTTTTCTAAAAGCGTTTGAACATGCTGTTGAATCCAGAGCTGATAGTAATGCTGATAAGTTATACTTTCTGGAACAGTACACTAGAGGAGAGCCCAGGGATCTGGTGAAAAGCTGTCAGCATATGCCAGATGATCGTGGTTATGCAGAAGCAATGAGACTGCTACATGAGAGGTTTGGAAATGAGCTAAAAATTGCGACAGCTTTGATGCAAAAGGCATTCAAATGGCCTGAAATAAAGTCAGAAGATGGAAAGGCATTAAGTGCTTTCTCACTGTTCCTGGTAACTTGCCGTAATGTCATGGAAGATATTGAGTACATGGATGAGTTAGATAATCCTACCAACATGAGGATTATTACCTCAAAACTGCCCTACAAGTTGCGTGAAAGATGGAGGGCCCGTGCCTATGAATATGAGGAGCACAATCAGAAAAGAGCCAAGTTCGTGCAGTTGGTGGAGTTTATTGACCGACAAGCAAAGGTAATATCAAATCCACTCTTTGGAGATCTGGATGCCTTGACAGGTGATAAAAAACATTCTAACAGATCTCTTCAAGGAGCCAAACTGAAGAAAGAAGGAAAAAGAGGTAGCAGCTTTGTAACTGGTGTCAAACAGATTGGTGAAAATCACAAAGACTTGACCATAACAAAGAATAATGGTGCATCAGTTAGCAGTGCTTTCACTAAACCTTGTGCATTCTGTGAGAAAAGTCATACCCTAGATGAATGCTACCAGTTCAGTGCTAAGTCATATAAAGACAAATTGGACTTTTTAAGAAAGAATGGATTTTGCTTTGGATGTTTGGTCAAAGGACACTTAAGTAAAGACTGCACGAGAAGAATCACTTGTCAGTTCTGTTCAAAGAAACATCCCAGCATGCTGCACATTACCACACAAGACAAAGCTCATGGGAAGGTAATGGTAAAAGAGGATGAAACTGAAACAGTTAATACCTTGCCTGCTACAGTGGGTCATGAAACAAGTGCCTGTACTGGGGCCGGAGACAGTTGCGTTCTTGCCATAGTACCTGTTAAAATAAAGTCCAAAAAAAGTGACAAGACAGTAGAGGTGTATGCATTTATGGACCCGGGCAGCTCTGCCACTTTCTGTACGGAATCATTAGCAAAGCGGTTAAATGTCCAGGGCAGAAAAGTTGACATGATGTTAAGCACTATGAGTTCAAAGAAACAAGTAAAAACCCATGTGCTCACTGACTTAGAGGTTAGTGGCTTGGAAGAAAACAACTTTGTTGAACTTTCCAAGGTGTTTACACAAGAGAGCATCCCAGTCTCAATGGAAAACATTCCACAACAACACGACGTTGATAAGTGGCCGTACCTCAGTGAAGTGAAATTGCCTCAGATTGATGCTGGAGTTGAAATCCTCATAGGCAATAAAGAGTACAAGCTTCTAGAACCATGGCAAGTAATTAACAGTAGACATAATGGGCCATATGCAGTAAAGACAACTCTTGGATGGACTCTGAATGGACCTCTTAAAGAACCTGTTGAAGAGAGCATGTATGAAAAGAAGCAGACAAGCGTTACAGTCAACAGAATTTCTATGGAAAGTGTGGAGCAGATGCTAATACAACAGTACAATCATGATTTTCCTGAGCGAAATTGTGATGATAGAGCTGAGTTGTCACAAGAGGATCATCAGTTTTTGAAATCTGTGTCCAACTCTCTGCAGTTTACCGACGGTCACTACTATATCGGGCTTCCATTTAAGAAAGCAGTTAGGCAAATGCCCAACAATAGGAGTGCAGCTATGCAGCGCGCACTAAATCTAAAAAAGAAATTAAAGAAAAACCGCTCTTTTCATGAGGAGTATTCAAACTTCATGAATGACATGTTTAGAAAAGGTCATGCAGTACAGGCTACACCTCACACAAGTCTCCAAGATGGTCAGGTGTGGTATATACCTCACCATGGGGTATATCACCCTCAGAAGAAAAAGCTGAGAGTGGTTTTTGACTGTGCTGCCAGCTTTCAGGGAGTATCTTTGAATAGCGAGCTCCTACAAGGACCGGACATGACAAATTCACTCATTGGAGTGCTCACACGTTTTAGACAAGAGTCAGTCGCTATGATGGCAGATGTTGAAGCCATGTATTATCAGGTGAGAGTTCCCGAAAAAGACACCGACCTGCTGCGTTTCCTGTGGTGGCCGAATGGAGATGTAAATCAGGACTTGGTTGAATACAAGATGGTCGTCCATCTATTTGGCGCAAAATCATCTCCAAGTGTCGCTAACTTCGCCCTTAGGAAAACAGCAGAAGAAAACCGCAGCAATGCATCTGTTGAAGCAGTCAACACAGTGTTTAGGAACTTTTATGTAGACGACTGTTTAAAATCTGTTTCGAGCCATGAACAAGCAGTTGCCTTATATAATGATCTCACAGACCTTTGTGCTAGTGGAGGATTCCACCTCACCAAGTGGGCAAGTAATAATCGTGCTTTCTTGACTTCTATTCCAGAAAATGAAAGAGTCAAAGAAGTAAGAGACTTGGACTTGAATAAAGATGCACTTCCAGTCGAGAGAGCTCTGGGGGTGCTGTGGTGCGTCAATTCAGACATGTTCAAGTTTAAGGTCAATTGGAAAGAACAACCTGTATCCAGAAGAGGAATCCTGTCAATTGCAAGTTCAATCTACGATCCATTGGGTTTCCTTGCACCTGTTACATTGCCAGCAAAGATCTTAATGCAACAGTTATGCAAAGAAAGACTGACATGGGATGACGACATTCCTGAACAGTTTGCAAAAAGATGGAAAGCTTGGTTACAAGAGTTGCATCAGTTGTCCAAGTTCAGTGTGGCAAGATGCATAAAACCAGTTGACTTTGGAGTTACAACAACAGCACAGCTTCATCACTTCTCAGATGCAAGTGAGATGGGATATGGAGTTGTTTCATACCTCAGGTTGGTAAATGCTGATGGACTCACACATTGTGCCTTCATGATGGGGAAGGCCCGTGTAGCACCACTGAAACAAACCACTATTCCACGTATGGAATTGACTGCAGCTGTAGTTGCTGTGAACACTGACAAGATGTTGAAAGGTGAACTGGAAATGGAGTTAATGGACTCTATATTTTGGACTGATAGTACAACTGTTTTGAGATATATTGACAATGAAAAACTTCGCTTCAAAACTTTTGTTGCCAACAGAATTGCCATCATAAGAGAGTCAACCAAGCCACAGCAGTGGAGGTATGTCAGTACTTCACAGAATCCAGCTGATTCTGCTTCTAGGGGACTTCCTTGTGAAAAATTCATGAAAGACATGAACTGGATCAATGGTCCCACTTTTCTCAAAGAATCAGAGAATAGATGGCCTGAGAACATTCATGACCTAACAATAAAAGAGGATGATATGGAGATTAAACATTCAACCTCAGTGAATCTTGTGAGTGCTACAGAGAGCACAGATGCTGTGAGTAAACTGATCAATTATTACTCTGATTGGTACAAGCTAAAAAGATCAGTTGCCTGGATTCTTCGTGTCAAGGACATGCTTAAACAAAAAAACAAAAAAAGTTGAAAAATGTGAAGATGGCCAGATGGAAGAAAACTACAAGTCTCTGACGATGCAGGACTTAACAAGAGCAGAAAATGAAATCATTAGGTTCATTCAAAGCCAAAAATTCAAAGAAGAAATTTCCATGTTGCAAAAAGGTAATGCATCTGTAAAAAAAAAACAGCTGCCTTTCCAAATTGGATCCAATACTGCAGGATGGAATACTGAGAGTTGGAGGACGTCTTGGTAGGTCTACAATGCCTGAGCATGTAAAACACCCAGTCATTGTACCTAAAGACTCACATGTTACTACTTTAATCTTAAGAGACATTCATGAAAAAATTGGACATTGCGGAAGGAATTATATGCTTTCAAAATTGCAACAAAAATTCTGGATTCTGACTGCTAACTCCATTGTGAGAAAGTTTCTCTTCCGTTGTGTGACATGTAGAAAGATCAGAGCAAAGGCTGGTGAACAAAAAATGTCAGAACTACCACATGACAGAGTAACACCAGATCATCCACCCTTCACCAACGTTGGGGTAGACTATTTTGGACCATTTGATGTCAGACAAGGTAGAAGTCATGTCAAAAGGTATGGTGTATTGTTTACTTGTTTGACAACAAGAGCTGTGCATATTGAAGTTGCACATTCATTGGACACAGACTCCTGTTTGAACGCCATTCGTCGCTTTGTGTGCAGGAGAGGTCAAGTGTCAATCATGAGAAGTGACAATGGCACTAACTTCATAGGTGCTGAGATTGAACTGCGTAAATCTATCCAACAGTGGAATCAGTCAAAAATTGAAAACACTCTCATGCAAAAAGGAATACAGTGGATATTCAACCCACCTTCAGGGTCTCATTTTGGTGGAATATGGGAACGGCAGATAAGATCAGTCAGAAAGATCTTAAGATCTGTGTTGAAAGAGCAAACACTAACTGACGAGAGCTTGCATACATTACTGTGTGAAGTGGAAGCAATAATGAATGACCGACCACTTACTACTGCTACAGATGATCCTACAGATCTGGAGCCCTTGACACCCAACCACCTGCTATTACTGAAAAGACAACCAAATTTGCCTCCTGGACTTTTCCAAAAAGAGGACCTATATGCACGTCGCAAGTGGAAGCAAATTCAGTACCTTGCTGACTTATTCTGGAAAAGATGGGTGCGTGAATATTTGCCTTTGCTTCAGGAGCGTCAAAAATGGTTTCAAGTGAGAAAAAACCTATCGGTTGGAGATGTTGTTTTAATAATTGACGATTCTTCTCCAAGAAATTCATGGGTCTTTGGACGAATCATGAAAGTGTTTCCTGATAAAAAAGGACTTGTAAGACGAGTGTTGGTTAAAACTAAAACCAATACCCTGGAAAGGCCCATCGACAAGTTATGCCTCATATGTGAAATGGACTGTTAAGTGTCTAAGACTGTTTCTTTGGTATGCAAAGATATGAACACTTTAAAGCAAATAGTGGACATTTAAGAATTGAAAGTGATGCATGAAGTGAAGGTTAAAACTGCATGGCTCTATTGTTGTAAAAAAAATAATAATAATTGTCAGTCTCTTTGCCTGTCAATTAGGGGCCGGAAATGTAAGAGCCATATTTCATAATTCAGTATTTAAATTGACTGTTATAAATATTTGTTATGTTGTATATTTTTGTTCATTAGTTTTTATTGCGCATGTCTAGTGATGTCATTTTTTTTCGTAGTGGACGTGCATGGTAATTGACGCACATAAGAAAGTATTAAGTTGCGCAAGCCTTGTGGAGAACACAAGCTTTTGACCGTTAAGAACACTGTAATTAAGAACAGTCATAACTGGAATTACAAGTCGTTAAGATACAGCAAAAAAGTTGTTGTAAACCAGGTGGACTTACGCAAGAAGGCTGTAAAGTGTTGAAACGTTCGATGTTGAAAATAAACGAAGAAACAAAAGGACTTCATGGACTCCTGAGTCGTGAGTGAACTAGTTGAACAACTAAGATACGCGTCAAAACTTGTGGACTAAATATAAGAGAATTTACATGTTCCATACAGTGGAGTTATGATCAGGTGAGTGTTTGAGGAACAGGAACAGCAGGATTTATGCAGGTACAAGTTCAACAGATTGTATTCAAAATAAACTTACACTGCGATGTTCAAATAAACTGATACTGAAAAAGTAAGATCAAAGAAGAATTTTGGAATAATCATGTTTTGATGAAAAGCGATGCAATTATTCCTAAAGGTTGAGATAATTAAACCAAATTGCATTTAAAATATTTTGTTTTAAGTTTTAGACAAAGCTCTACAATCCAGTTGGCATTGCCTATATGTTTAAAAACAGTGCCAAAGCAAAAAAGCAAACAAAAAACTAATTTAACTGATATTTATGAAAAACTACTGACAAAAAATGTTATATGTGAAGCGCAAACTACACGCTGTGATTTGATCAAAAAGTGAATTGTGGGTTTGGTTCAAAAAGAACCGGTTTGTTTGAGTCATTTGTTCAAGGCTTGCGTTGTATGCTTTTTTTTTTTTTTGAATCACTAAAAAGAACCGGTTCAGAAGAGACATTTGTTCATCAGCTTTTTAAGTCATTTGTAGTTCAGTATTTTTATTGTCAGCAAAAAGTTAAAATTTTCACTGACAAATACATTTAAGAAAAGCGCTGTACCATTCAATTAGGGCCCGAGCACCGCGGTGCTTCTTCTTCTTCTCCGAAATGAATCGCATTTTAGAGGGCCTAAACATGCTCGAAAACTCATGAAACTTTGCACACGCGTCAGGACTGGCGAAAATTTACATCTGATATGGGTTTCAGAAGTGGGTGTGGCAAAATGGCTCTGTAGCACCACCTAGAACTTTAACGGAGTGCCCCTCGAGCTACGTTTCACGTACGTGTACGAAACTCGGTACTTACGTGTATCACACCAATCCCTACAAAAAAGTCTCCTGGCACAACATCCCAAACCCAACAGGAAGTCCGTTATTTGTAATTTCCTGTACGATTTTTGTGCAGTTTTTGCCATTTTCAGACCTCGTATTTTAACGAACTCCTCCTACAGTTTTTATCGGATCATCTTCAGATTTGGTGAGTGTGTTCATAAGGCCTTTGTGACGCTAAATTGCGAAGCTTTTGCGTTTTCGTTGAACGGCGTGTCCCTGGCGGCCTGACAAACTTTGATGTTTCGCCATGAAACAGGAAGTTGCTGTAACTCAGGCAAGCAATGTCCAATCTGCCCCAAACTTCACACGTTTATTAACATTCATGTCCTGAACACATGTCCATGCCAATATTTAGTCATAGTCATAGCGCCACCTGCTGGCAACAGGAAGTAACATGTTTAACACTGTTATGGTCTCCTAGCAGCATATTAAAAAGCATCAGCAAGTGTAAAAAAGGCTAGCAACGTGTTATACACATTCTAAAACATGCTAGCAATACTTAGCTAAGTGCTAAAGGATGCTATTAATGCAATGAAACAGGAAGTTACTGTAACTCAGGCAGGCAGTGTCTGATCTGCCCCAAACTTCACTTGTTTGATAAGAGTCCTGACTTGAACACATCTAAAGGCCAATACTCTGTTACAATCATAGCGCCACCTGCTGGAAACAGGAAATTGCTATTTTTACACATGCAATGTCCGATCTGCACCAAACTTCACTTGTTTGATAAGAGTCCTGACCTGAACACATATATGTGCCAATATACAGTTACAATCATAGCGCCACCTGCTGGTAACATGAAAATCACTCTATAACTCAACCATACAAGGTTCAATCTGCACCAAACTTCATATGTCTGATGACAGTGCCGACCTGAAGATATCTACATGCCAATATCAAGTGGTAGTGATAGCGCCACCATCTGGCGGCAGGAAGTTTGGTACATATAGAAGGAATATGTCAATCATTTTTTAATTTACCCCATTAAATGCATGAATTGGTCAATGTTTGCTGTGTTTCTAAAGCCACCGGTCGGCGGTGAGCCCGGGTGCGAGGGCCCTTTCATCGCTGCTTGCAGCTTTAATTTGAGTTGATCTTTTCAATGTTTCCATTAGAATCAAATCCCCAAAACACTGAACTGAATCATTTGGCCGTTAGCGTGTCCATCATATTCTCTGCTGTCTAGAACTAGCTGCTAGATGATCATTTTATAGTGTCATGTTTGTTATTTATGTGTTTACTCTACAGTCCTATCTTCTCTCATCTACTTGGTCTGTGAGTGATCAGGACATCTGTGACATCAATGTTCATGTCTTTCTGATAGATATTAAAGTGAATCATGCTTTACTATGTTCTCCGTTCTAAGATGCTGCACATAGTTTGTGTTTAATGATCCATACTGATGAAGAGTCCTGCTGGAACTAGGCAGCCCTGAAGTGCAGATATGCTTTTAGTGTAGCGTCCAATCAAGATCTTCCTAACCGATGTATTGACGTAAATAGTGTCTCTGTTAGAGTATAAGTATCGGTATTGTAAACTTGTACGCAGAGCGGCCTACGAACTCCATCGAGAGTGTTGAAGCTGACTTCTGCTGATGAAACTGCTAACTATTTTCTTCAGTAAACCTGATGTTTTTTTTGTTTTTTTTTTAAATAACTCTTTCTTCTTAGTTTTTTTTGTTCTAGTAGGTTTGTACATTAGTGTTGTATGCTACATCTAATGTTAATAAAAAAATGTTTATTGCATTATATTCCATTATTTCTTTTTCAGTTCCATGTGGGTCATTATTATGGTGATCAGTGTTTGTGTGAATGACGCTGTGCACTTTCTTTACATGTTAATATTTAAAAGCTGCTTGTGATGGGCTTTGGTTTATCATGTGACTTTCTCATCAGCACCTGCTTTGAAACAGATTTCCATATAAAGGATTCCATATAAATGTCTTCCTTTCTCCTCCTGATCCCATGTGTCCTGCCACATTTTAATAACATTATCTTTAATAATAACTTTCATTTCTGATTTACTGAGTTATATTTCAATATCTATTTGTTTATCTTCTAAGGCTTCTTTTGCCAACTTATCCACCTTTTCTTCTCCCTCAATTCCTACATAAACTGAATATAATGTAAAAATCAATTGATTTATCTCATCCAAGAGATCTTGCCTACATATAGGTTTATAGATTGGATACTTATTAATGAAGACATGGAAGCTGAACAGGTGACTATTTTATGTGGTTTATTTTCATCTACCCATTGTAGTGCTAAAATATTTCGGCTAAGAAGAGTGATAAGTGGTTTGAAGTTATTTTTTTGGATGTTAATATTGTACTTTGGGATATATATAGCTGCCCGTTATACCAGTTATTGGACCTTTGGATGCGTCTGTGTATATTTGTAGTGAATCTTCAGACCTGGTTTCTATATACTGATGAATATTTTGATATGCTCCCGATTTTTACAGTATTTTTTATTTCTATATTTATTACAGGAGAGCAAAATAACCATGGTGGAATGGCAGTCACACTTACTATTTTACAGCATGCAATCCTGTCTATTCCCATTTCCTTTGCCTCTATTTCCCCCTCCATCCAAAGCTACTAACATTAGTATAGCCATATTCCCAACACTCTTTAAGTACATTTCTTGCAGGACATCATTAATTTGAGCCGTCTTCTCTTCAGTGGCATCTCTCCTACTTCTAGCTGTATTGATGCTAGCGCTGATGTTTCCTCAACACAACCGCAGAGCCTTTGCACTCTGTCCAATCCTGTCAGTGTAGATTTAGCAGCAGAATCAGACACTATACACCCATAATCAAGAACTGAGCGAATTAGCGCAATATATATTCTTTTCATAGATGCACCCCATCTATATCCTGTTAAACATTTTAATATATTTATACCTTTTTTGCACTTCTCTACCATTTTTTGAATGTGGTCTTTAACCCTCTGGGGTCTGAGGTTATGTTAGGGCCCTCTTTTCTCTATTTCGTACACTCATATTTTAGATATAATGTTCTCCATAAGCTTACAAAGATTAGATGTCTATAACTTTTAATGTCTGTTTTATCCTTACCAGGTTTTCCTATGGAGACTATTTCAGAGTGCTTCCACACAACAGGTATTCTCCCTTGCTCCCTTATTCTGTTATAAAGTATTAAAATCACATTTTTTGCTACATCTGACAGTTGTTCAATCATCTTATAACATATCTTTGCCTGGTGATGTATTTTTGCCATCTGTTAAGTTCAAATAATGTGACCTTTGCATCAAGTGGGCTCTCACTCGTCTCCTTTACCCCAGTATTTCTCTGTTTTCCTCAATTACCCTCGCTCTCCACAATACCTCCTCACTGGTTAAATTCTGGGAACTGTGTATTTCAACAAAGCCTTTTGCAAGCATTTCTGCTTTCTCTACATTAGTTGTTGCTTCCATACCATTATTTTTTAACACCGGCAATGAAAACTCCCTTCTAATGCCTCTAATCTTCCTAATTTCTGACCAATACTACTGCAAAAACCCCTCCAATATTTCCATTTAGCTTCTCGCACAATTCTTTTAACTTTAGAGCGTGCTTTCTTAAAATGATTTAAATTACTAATTTGATTTGATTGAACCATTTTAAAACCTTGGTTCCTAGCGTTTACACTCCTCTGACCACCAAGGTACCATTTTCTCCTTCCTTACACCATATGTTTTACCTATAATTTCTTCTGCTGCTTCATACATTATACCTGTAATCATATCATTTAGTTCTTCAATATAATCAATCCATCTAGGGAGCCAGTTCTCTTCTACCTGTAAGTTTTGATTTCCTATCTTAATCCAAATAGGGTAATGATCACTCCCTTACCATGCACTACATCATTCCTGGTCCCCCTTCCATCACTGAGGCTTACTAACTGGTTATCATCCATAAACGCTTCGATAATCCTTCCATTCCCATCTGTCTTTGTGCTTCCCATGACATATTATAACGTATTATTAAATCTCCACCTTCCATCTCATGTATACTATCCAGCATTTCTCTAGATATCTTTTGGCAGGGATTATAAATATTGGCTGCTCTAATTTTGGATTTATTAACCCATATTTCAATTATTACTATTTCTAGATCTTTTTCACTCCTCCTCTTATTCCAGAACTTCTATCTTTATGTATTCCTGTGTAACCATGAATTATAAAATTAAGTGAAGGTTTTAGCCAGGTGTCCTGCACACAAATGATGTTCAGTTTAACAGATCATTCTTTTATGTTCTGTTTTAATTCTTGTTCTTCTGGTCCTCCATGCTGACAAAAGCAGCATCTGTGGTTTTTTAACTAATAAGACCATTGAAATATGAGTTTTTGTGTTTTCTGTTTTGGGAGGTGACTGTGTTTCTGTGCGGGATGTGCACCGATTGGTTCCTGGAGTCTTCCTGATGCCACGCCCGCCGTGTCAGCTGACTTCCTGCTGCCTATAAAGACTCCAGCATCACTTCCTGCTTCAGCTTTTTGCTCGTCTGCATTTGTTTGCTGTGTTAGTTAGTTTGTTACATGTGTTAGAAAGACTGAGAGTTTGAGTGTTGTTGTTGTATTAGTGCGCCTAGCTATCCCTCATCATTTATTTTCTTTTGTAAATTAGGGAATTTAAAGGGTGTACAATATGAAATTGTTTCTGTTTGTTATTTTGGTTTTGTCGGCTCCTGAAGACATATTCTCCATGTGTATTATAAATCATTGTTCTCAATAAAATGCTGTTCATTAGTCACTCAGAACTCTGTCTCAGGGTCGGCCCGTGGCATAGGCGAAATAGGCAGTTGTCTAGGGCGCAAAATGCCTGGGGGCGCCACACGAAATATATATATTTTTTTTTTTCTCTCGTGGAAAAGTGCCCTCTTGTGACCATCATTCGCTCCTACACCCATAAGAAAAATTACTGACAGTAAACAATTTTAATACTGATCGATCATCGTAGTCAGTGCTCAAATTGAATCAAGTCTTTATTATTATTATTATTTTAATAATAAAAGGTAATGACCTTTCAGATGGTATTTAATTAAAAATCTCTTTAAAATCTATAATACCTTAAGCTTATTTCAGGGGTTCCCAAAACCAGGAGGAGGGGTCGCAAGATGATTTCCAGAAATCAAATAATTTAGCATTAGAAAATTAGAAATAGCATATTTTACCCATAAATAAAAAATATAAGGTGAATTAAAAATAAAAATCCAGCATGTTGCCCACCCAACTCATTAGGTAAAATTAATGTTCAAATGTAAATAATAAGTAAATAACTCTAAAATAATATTATGGTTGTTAGACTGTTGTGTTGCTTTGTGCGCCATTCTGCAAAACGTTCGTATACTTTAGGAAAGTGGGGGTCCCGAGGTACTGACTTACTTATTTTGGGGGTCGTGGGCTGAAAAGTTTGGGAAGCCCTGGCTTATTTGATATTTTCTCTTTGCTATTATTGGATATCAAGACAGACACCTGCAATTCTGGCCAAATTAAAGAAACTATGTGTGTGAATTTGCACATGCTATAGGCCTCATGTAAACATCATTAATGACCCCTTGTGTTTAAAATAAAACAATAAAAAAGATTCATTAGTGTAACTGAAGAATAATTTATAAAAAATGTGAATGATCAGTTATTGTCAAAGATTTAGATTTAATTTTAGATTCACATTTAAAAACAAAAGAATTATACACTTTTATAAAAAAAAAGTCATTTTCTTGAATCGTTTATGTAATCCGAACTGATTGCACTGTATTTTATGTATGATCATTTTATGTATTTTATGTATGATCATTTTTCATGTATGATCAGTTTTATGAAAAATGAAGATTCTTTCAAAAATGAAACAGAAATGTTCCTGAAATAAGTAAGTCCTTATGTTAACTTTTGTATAAAATCTCAAATGAAAAATACTGTTGCATAAATTCAATTTCACATTTGCAAACTCCCTTTAAAAAACTATAACTCGTCTTTGTGATCTCACAAACTTCCATTTTAATTAATGAGGCAACTGAATCTATAATTTACATTGTCTCTATACTTCTTTGTTACAGTGAATGACAAAACTGCAGTCTGTTTTCACAACCTGAGGCTCACCAATAGAGGAGCATTTCTATTGGCTGAAGTGAAGTCTCCGATCAGTTGCGTGAAACGCCGTTCCCCCTCCAAATTCATTCCCGACTTTACATTTTACATTTGCATTTGTTAATACTAATATAAAATTAGTATTTCTATCCTGCACTGTAGTGATTAAAATAATGTTAGAATAAAATAATAATAAAATACATTGTGAAAAATCTGCATTTTCTGAATTTTGTTGGGGGGGATCTAAAATCTCGCCTAGGGCACCAACAGAGCCTGGACCGGCCCTGCTCTGTCTCCTCGTTAGGGTTAGGGTTAGACGGGTGTAAGAATGACTGATCCTGTTACAATTAACAATGAAACACAGCGATGGCTGCACAGGTTTATGATTCAACAACATCAGTGCAGTGTTTTGTGACGCTGAAAGTGTTTGTTCTGAGCGATGTATTTCTGAAGTGAACAATGACTAACTGACTGACTAATTCTTGAGCTGGTTATGATCAGTGTGTGTTTGTGAGTCACTGCTGCCATCTGCTGCTCAGAGTCTTTAAATTACACTCATTGCTTTTATAAGAAGCGATTTGAAATCATATCATAGTATTTTGCAATGCATAGGTCAAGCTGTTTACTGTGAACCACTGCTAACAAGACATAAAGTCCAGTAAATGATCAATCTGTTGAGGCTATAGACCAGTGAAATATGATAGGAAATGCCCATTTGCACTATGAAGCAGCATAACAATTTATTTTGACCAGTTTAGGTCTTGCACATTCAAGTTATAAATGGTGTGCTGCTCTTGCATTAAAATACAGTGGACTGCATCAACAGAGATCAACAGTCTCTTACTCATGTGATCTGGATTAAATATTGAAACATGATGCTGATCCAGACCTACAGATTACTGACTATTGATCGATAAGATCCTCAGAGAGGAAGACATTTCGAAGAATGGTAAGAGTGTGTGAGTGAAGGTGGTGGTGAATGTGTGTAGATGTGTGTTAGTTACAGGATCAGAGAATGACACCGTTCCTCTGTCATAGTCCAGATTCACTCTCACACGATCAAGACGCTGTTCAACACAGAAACCAGAACCTGGAGACCATCCATACTGACTATACGACACACACCAGACACCAGCCTTAAAGAAATCACGTCCCTTCCTCTGGTTTGATGCTGTAGTTACTCCAAGACTCCACCATTCACTCTGTTTAAGCTCCACATCCCAGCAGTGTGTTCCTGAGTTAAAACCCTCTGAACCCAGAACACACTCATAACAGTCAAATCTCTCTGGATTATCAGGAACAGGTTGATCGTTCCAGCTGTTTCTCACACTGGTCAGATCATCAGACAGAAGGAGATCTGGATGAGCCGTGTTTGGATCCAGAATCACAGGAGCTGATGAGACACAATCAACAGATGCTGTTATTCTGATGTTCATATAATGATCAAGAGTGAACCCAACACAGATGATTATGAATTATGACACTCGTCCTGTTGATCAAACACATCAGACATTTTCCTCTCATCACTGTCAGTCATTCTCTGTCTGATTTATCAATACTGAAAGTTCAATCAGAAACACTGAGTGACACAAACTGAACACATATTCATTTCATTTACGCTCTCATTTATATTACATTATAGTCAGAAGATGCTTTAATACAAAACCTGACCTTTGAACACAACTTTACACAGAGATTTCATATTCAAATGAGATAAACTATAATAATAATGCAGAACAAATAATGATTATAGCGATATCATTTTTCTCAGTCTTGTATGAAACAGTTTTTTTTTTATGTTGCCTACTTATTAAAAATAAATAAACAGTAGAGATTATTTTACAGTAATGCAATATAATAATAATAATAATAATAATAATAATAATAATAATAATAATATGTTTGCTGATATGAACAAAATCTAAACTTATTCAATTATTTATTTATTTTATCAGTAATTCAAATAAAGATGAAAATATATTATAAATATAAAATAAAATTGAAAAAAAACAAAACAATTACATGATTAAAGTTGTTTTGGCAACTAATCTAAATAAAATAAATTAATGTTTTTATTAATGTAAGTACTAAGTTAATATTACTAAAACGGAAATATAATTATTTATAATTATACAAATTAAAAAATAAACAAAAGTAGATTTTTTACAGAAATAAACACAGGGTGAAACACATACAAACTTATATAAATTATAATAAAAAAAATGTATAACTACAATCTATTTCAAAACATTAATAAATAAAGTAGTATATAAACTGCAGCAATCATATGGGAAATAAAAATCTTTTTGTTTATAAATGTTTCTGTCTGATCAAATAAATATTTAAAAACTGCTGAAATCACTTCTGTCTCTTTCATGAGACTGAAAATGAAAGTAAAGCACTGAATTGTGGGATTGATTATTTGTTAAAGCAGGAGTATAAAATATTTGAGTAATTTTACTTGATTACTGTACTTTATTTTGGATATTAGTAGTTTATTCAAATACAGTTTAAAGTGTCTACTTGTACTTTTACTTGATTACATTTCTGAAGGAAAAGCAGTGCTTCTTATAATTTGATTTCAACTTGAAAAGTACTGCATTTGTGCATTTTGTATTTCTCTTCATTAAATATGGTTGATGGAGGCTCAAACGAGGTTTGTTTTTCTGCATCAATCACATCCGTTTCAGCTTCAGTTATAACTTTCATCAGCTAAATTCCTGTCTTCAAAACTTTGCCATCAAATGTGAGGAAGTATATTAAGGTAGCTCAGTTTATTCACGATTTATTCATTATTTCTGTCTGTTTTGATGTAGCCATTAGCTGTCTATGTACTATATTGACTGAGTGCAAATCAAATCAGTGATAAGAATTTAAATACAATTCATGTTTTAGTGCCATGATTACTTTTGACATTAAATGTTACAAAAATCTCCAAAAAGTGTGTAAATGAACATTGAGTGTTAAATTAATTGTAAACCATGTTTAGTGATGTTCTTACCTGGGAGTATAATAATCATATATTGAGGAACAATTAGGACTGGAATCAATTATTATTTCATCTAAATAATGCTCATTAATTAATCTAATTAGTCATCAATAATTGAACACAAGTTCTTATATTGTGTCTGGAATATATTTCTGGCCCAAAAATGACAATTCTCTCATCATTTATTCATCCCAGATGTTTCTGAATTTCTTCAGATGAACACAAAGATGTTTAGTGCATATAATTCAAGTGTACAGGGCCGCTTCAAAACCACACAAAGTAAAGCTGAAATAATTAGTATTTGTCTGTTTCTTACACGATTATTGTTCACTTCAGGAGAAATCAACAGGGGTTATATGGGATATAAGGGCTATATTTACTGTCTCCTTCTCTTTCTATATTTTTTGAAGCATCATCTTTGGACATGCTCTACACTTGCATTATGTGCAGAAAGATTGATTATTTTCTCTAAAACTCTTAGTTTGTGTTCATCTGAAGAAGGAGAATCATATACATATGGGATGGCATTAAGGTGTGAAGGATGGATTTTAATTGTTGTTTTTGCACTAGATAGATGTGTTTGATCTGCTTTAGTTTTCTGCCTTTAATCAGACTTTTCTATGCACTTTATTTTTAAGCAATTTCACTTTGCATTGAGGAGATGGTTCAATATGACGAAACGAGAATCTCCTTTATTGTCTTTCTTTTTGCAGGTTGCTTCTACTTTTTAATCCTTGATCAAAGCTCAGATGTTCTGCAGTCAGACTCACTGTTCTGGACGATGTCCTGCATCTTCTTCCAGACTCTGAACGGCAGGCTGCCCAAGTAACGTGGCACATGAATCAAAGCTCCAGAAGGCGTCTGTGGATCCGGCTGTGAGATCTGGACTCTGGAAGAACATTCAGGAGTCAGAACTGCAGTGGCTTTGGATCAGAAGCAGAGAGACCAGAGACACCAGCAGATCACTCACCTTTCCATTGAGACTGGAAACTCCTGCAGAACAAACACACCATTGATCATCAACAACTCAATCAATCATCAATCAATCAATCAATCATCTGAAATCAGACCTTTAGAAAGCAGACATCACTGGCTTTCATCATCTCCTCCATGTCTTTGATTGTGTGTGAAAGAGCTGAGATGTGTCTGTTCATCTCCTCCAGCTTCTCCTTCATCATCTGCTTCTTCTGCTCCTCTTCCTCCCTCAGTGCAGTGATTGTAGCTTCTTCTTCATCTCTGAGAAACTGATGAAGCTTCTCAAACTGCTGTTTAATCTGACGCTCTGTGTGCTCAGCTTGAGACTGAAATCAAAGCACATTCACTTCAATCGTCTCCATCAACACACATCAACACAATCACATCATTCAGATCTGAGACAAACTAATCCATTATATCAAATATATCAGATCAGAACTGTATATAGTGATCCTACAGCTGGAATCAAAATCACTCTCCATTCTGTTTCCTCACCTTGATGTGTTCAACTGTTTTATCAAACTCTCCTTTCATTTCTTCATTGTGTTTTAGTTTCATCTGTAATGATTTCAGTGCTGTATTGAGCTCCTCCTAGAATTAAACAAAATAAAAATACATAAAACACCAGATTACAGTGAAAAAGAAGAGAAGACAAAGATTCCCCAAATCTATGAAACTTTATTGATAATGGAGTTCAGCTGGACTAAACACAACCAGCTCTGATCAATCAAATCAACACTTAAACAGGACTTTAAAACAACGTGAAGTTAATTTCTCTCACCTTATATGATGAAACCACTTCACCAATGGGTCTGAATTTATGATTGTCATGTTGTTTTGAATCTCTGCAAACTACACACAGCGGCTGTTTGTCCTCCAGACAGAAGAGTTTGAGTTTCTCTCTGTGTAAACTGCAGATCTCCTCAGATCCTGATGAACGCCTCTCATTTCTCTCCTTCAGGAACGACTCACACAGGTTTTTTAACGCAAGATTACATGGAGGATATTCCTTTGATGATCTTCTCCTGCAGACGGGACACTCCTGAGTTTTCTTGGTTCTCCAGAACTGTTGAAGACACTCTTTACAGACACTGTGACTACATGATAAAACAACAGGATTCTTGAAGATTTCCTGACATACAGGACAAGAAAAATCATCTTCAGATAGTGACGCCATTTTCACTCTGAGCTCCAGCGACCTAAACTTCACTTTCACTTTCTGAATGACAGTTTGGCCGTTTTAGTAGTTAGGTGGCAGATATACTTCAGTATTGTAGTACATTATTAAACTTTTTTTTTTTTTTTTTTTTTTTTTCTATTGAAAATAAATGCCTTTCTGATCTGACATGTGAAAAAGAGTACTGGAAAAGGAAAAGCACGAGTTTGACAAAAGGTGGATTAGAACACGGGTCAATCGTCTTTTATTCGCTGCGCCACTGATGCTGCAGAAAAACATGTTTCAGTGCCGTTTATCGCAGTCAGACACTGATAGGGTTTATCGCAGCCAGACATAGATGGGTGGAGTTCATGTAATAGCCTCTGCCAACAAATTGGTCTGTTTGTCCTTAAATACACTCGGTTTCTTTTTAGAGCTGCTTTATTATTATTATATTATTTAATACCTTTGAAACAATCTGTATAAAGTGCTATAGAGATAAAGGTGACAACATGTGCCTTGATCGAAAATGTGCCTTAGAGATTAAAGTACAATTTATGTCCTACTAATGATACTGTCTTTAGAAACACAGCAATAGTTTGTAGTTTACATGCATATGTATATACGTACATATACAGGTGTTACATTTATAATTATTATTACCCGCCTCCAGTTTGAAGATGAAACGTCACATGTAATGCATTGCATTCTGGGAAACAGTATCCCATGCAGTGTTTTCCAATGCATACATCAAAGTTCAGCAAATGTAGCAGGTAATCCGTGCATTACATACTTACAGACAATTCACATACTATTCACAGTATACACATAGCATACTACATTGTAGCAGGACTTGTAGGGTAGTATGCCATTCCGAACACAGATTTTGTACTGATTTCAGTGTACTTGAGTTATATTTACTTCAGAACATCCAAGATGGCGGCATGGTCAGACGCAGCAGCTGCTCTGTGTCCCAAAGACGGTGCTTTTTGGTCTTTTAATGCTGTCTGTTTGTCTCCAAATAGTTTCAATTCACCACTCATTCATAAGGAACTCACGCCAAAACACATCTATGATCACCAAAGCCTTTTGGAAATTGGCAATGCATACAAACACCAACTGTCCCCGTGGCTACAGAGAAACTATGAGGACTTTGTTGCTGAAGCTGGACCTCGAGACCATGGACTCGCCTACTGACACACCCGCACAAGGCAGCGTCACAAGCAGTGTGAGAGAGGACAGAAGCGCGGAGGTCGTCACCACATCTCTCAAATCCACCTCCATAATTCCAGTACCAAAGTCATCACCTGTGTCCTGTCTGAATGACTATTGTCCCATAACACTGGCTCCAATCATGATGAAGTGCTTTGAGAGGTTAGTCATGCATCACATAAAGTCCAGTCTCCCAAACACGCTGGACCCGTTCCAGTTTGCATACCGTCCAAACCGCTCCACGAACGATGCAATATCCACCACTCTCCACCTAGCTCTTACTCACCTGGAACAGAAAGACCCTTATATAAGAATGCTGTTCATCGACTTCAGCTCAGCATTCAACACAATAATTCCACAACAGCTTATTCATATATTAAACCTGCTGGGCCTTAACACCTCCCTCTATGATTGGATCCTGGACTTTTATAACTGGAGGACCTCAGTCAGTCCGTGTCGGCCGCATTACCTCCAGCACTACCACAATGAACACAGGTGCCCCACAGGGCTGTGTGCTCAGCCCGCTGCTCTTCACGCTGCTGACCCACGACTGCACTGCCAAGTTCAGCTCCAACCACATCAACAAGTTTGCTGAAGACACAACCGTGGTAGGTCTCATCAGCAACAATGATGAAACAGCACCTCTTTCTCTGCCGACTTAAAAGAGCAAGTCTCCCTCCAGCCATCCTCACCACATTCTACAGGGGAACAATTGAGAGTGTGCTGACCATCTGCATCACTGTCTGATATGGGAACTGCAGTGCTGCTGACCACAAGACCCTACAGTGGACAGTGAACACAGCTGCAAAGATCATCAGTGCCCCTCTTCCCTCCATCCTGGATATTTTCCTTGAACTATGCTCCAGCAAGGCTACCAGCTTCGTGAAGGACCCCGCTCATCCCTCTCACAAGATCTACCAGCTCCTGCCATCAGGCAGAAGGAACCGGAGTATCAAAGCTTGCTCTGTCAGATCACAACTTTTCCCCCAGGCTGTGAGAGCCCTTAACTCCCTGTCCCTCTATAATACCATGAACTCCTCAGCCTCCTCCACCCAAATCATTAAAACCATTAACAATTTTTATCAGTTCTTAGCATGCCACACACAGGTGAGTGGGCTATACAAACCAACTGTAGAAACACTCTTCCCTCTATATGTACACTGGTCACTTTCAATAAACACTCCCTGCTACAAAGACTCAGTAGGATTATATAGGTTTACTTGTGCATTGCACCACAAATAGTTTTGCACTGTGTGCTGCCTCCCCTAAAATATATCTTCTGCACAACTTAATGCACAAAATATTTCATTTACAGTATTTTGGTAAAGTTATTGTACAGTCTCAGTTTGTGTACATATAGTCTGTTATTTCTAGTAGTTACAGTTTGTGTATAGTCAGATGGTTAACTGTAGTAGAGGTCTATTTTTTATTCTTATACTTATATTGTTGTATGTTTCTATTTATGTTTAACTAGCATGTAGCAGCCTGGTCCTGAGACACAACATTTCATTCCACTATATGTCCACACATGTAGCAGAATGACAATAAAGCTCGACTTGACTTTCTCTAATTTAAAATGATCACAAATATTATGTATTAATTTATATATTTAATTATACTTTTAATTATTTATTCATTAAGGACCTGATATCGCTTAGCAATTCACTTGGCCAACAATGAACGAACAGCACAAACTTGACAGTTCTGAACTTATTCGGTGGAGACAGGGTAATTATAATACCTTAAGTAGGCTGAACCCTGCTCACACATAAAAAGTGCATTTTCTTCTATAATCATGAAAACTGTAACTTATTAAGTCAGAGATATTCAGAAATTGGAAGATCCCAAATGATGAGCTCCTGTTTCATTTATTGGTACTTCGGTGTGAATCGTGGAAATACCAGACTGCATTTTAATCTACTAGACCTAATGATTTAAAAAGAGATCAGAATAAATCAAATGTAAGAATTAATTTGTCAGGTAAAAATGTATCACGCCAATTATTAAACTATGAGAATTCAATTCAAAATTCAGCTCAGTTCTAATTCACATACATACCTAACAATTGCTAAAAGATGAATCTAAGAGTAAGAGATGCATACCCGACTTTAGGGGAAAACAATACATAGCATAGAGTGATCTGATAGTAGATCTGTTTGTGAGAGCTCCTGACATTTTGGTTTCATGAGAAAATAATTTCACACCTACAATTATTTACAGATTGTGGAAGATTCACCCAATATGTCATCGACAATTTCACCCTCGGGGTCCCCAACCGGCAGAAAGATTCAGAATTCAGATATTGTTTCAACGAAGTTGCAAGCCTTGTACATAAATGTAAAGTCGAAATCAAAGTTAAGATGAGCAGGGAGAAGAAACTGAGAGGGAGTGCGGGGAGACTGTTAAAGTCAGTAAAGATACATATTAGAATCTGAAGCGGCACAGTGTCAGAAAGCTACGCAAACATGGTGCTGAAAAAGGTGAGCTAGTTAGTTACACATACCATAATAAATGAATAAACAGGTAGGCTAAGGTTATATTCGGTTGTACGGAGCCCCGATCATCACGGCACGCAGACAAAATCACCACAAATTTAGAACCGTTCTCTTTTATGCTATAGGACTATATTATGGCCACGAATTAAGAATTATTATTTTTTTTTTGTTTAGTCTAAATTATGGCCACAAATTCTGTTGTTCTGTTGTTTAGGCTTAGCTGCCACAAATTCATTTGTTGGTTAATTCGTTCCTTCCCTAGTTTTAGTAGGCCTAATCGTGGAACGAATTATTAGGCTATATTTCGTAGTTAGGCCTACTTATTAAAATCATTATTGCTTAAAATTAATAAATAATAGGTAGACCTACAGAATGTAGGCTAGATATATGCACCAGTAATTTATAATCTAATATAACGCACGCAAATTTGTTCTTTACAGAAAAAACTGCAACCGGCCAAAGGGAGATGAAGAATTGTTTTCCTCTCCAGCGTCCCCAGTTCTCCGTGTCAAATGCACAGAAGAAAGAATTAGATGACGCATTTTTAAGATGGTTTACTTGGATTATGAACCTCTGACAAAAGGTGAACGAGAGGGTCTGCGTCATTTTGTCAGCGTTGCCCAGCCCTTGTACACCACTCCATGCTACTATGCAGTGCGTGATACACTGATGCCAAATGCTCTTAGCGAGATGGAAGGCAGACTTAGGGAGCTGTTGCTGTTAGGAGATGGCTTTGCGCTTACGCTAGACATATGGACAAACAGAAGAGGGCACAGCTTTCTGGGTGTTGTGGCAAAGTTTGTTGATGAAGTGTTCAATGGTCACACTGTGCTACTGTCTTAAAGGACACCACACAGCTGAGAATATTTTTCAGAAATATGAAGGTGTTTTACAACACAGAGGATAATCAGCCTTCCCCATTCCAGACAAATTTTTTGCAGATCATGGAGAAAGTGACCGCCACATATATCACCGAAAACAATCTCCACATGCGATGCCCTGTCCATTTACTGCAGCTTGTCCTAAAGGATGCGATAAACAGCAATGCCGATGTGGGCAATGTCATCACGCGAACGGCAAAAGAAACAGTCCTGTCTGAAAATCAAAATGCACAATTGATTCATAATGTTGCCTAATGTTGGTTTATTATCAGCAGTTTTCCCAGGATCCAACCTACAGTTCTCTGTGATTATAGCTTTTGTACATGCTACAATGTTGAATACAATGTTTTAATATAATTGTTATTACTAATGAATTATTTCAGTTTAACTAGGGATTAAGGGGTTAATGTAACATTCCAGTTTATTAACTTTTTATTATTTTTGATATGCAGATATGCACTTTTTACTGTGTTTACATAAATTCAGGTACTGCTCTTTTGAATGCAGAACAAAAAAGAAACAACTCATTCATTGGTCTTTTTGTTTTTCTTGCACATATTGTATGTACAAAATATAACATTATAAACAGCAGTGTGTTTTACAGAGTATAATGTGTGTATAACAATTTGTGGTTCAGTGTTGAATTGAATCTAATAATAATATAATGATAGTTATAGTAATAATGCTAACAGATTTTAAATAGATTTTTGGTTGTGTTTACAAGATATAACAGAGAGTAACTAAATTGTATGTGTTTGTTTGTGAGTGTGTTGACATGTTTGCCTCTTAAATCTGAAGAAGACCACCAATTTCCACCATCAAACTGATCCCGAACAGGGCTGGCAGTATGTTTAGGCATGGAGACAGACTTCAGTTGTTGTTTCAAATGATGATGTTGCATCAGATTGCAGCAGGTGAGACACAATATTTCCTGAATGTGTCTCTAATGTGAAGAGCCTCTTCAGATGCACGGTTTTTGAGAATAGATGAGGTTAGAGGAGGGGGCCTTGAGTTATAAAAGAGGTTGAGAACTACTGTGGCCTATATGCTAGTTTTAATACCTTTCAGATGCTGCAGTTCTGTATCTCTGTCCATACCTCAGACATACTGCCAGTCTGTTTCTGGTCAACGATTCACGGTTGATTCACGGAAATTGGTGGTTTTCTTTTTTATATGCGGCTCCAGTATTGCTAGCAAAGTATCAAACTGAGGCACTGATATCCTGAACTAAACGTTGAATCTCTCGGGATCATCCCGCAGCTCTTTGATAAGAAGGTGGAACTCTCCTTCCTCTCTGTGCAAGCTAAGGATTGGATGGACCCAATATTTCCTCAGTCTTTTTCTTTTTTAAGAAAAGAGAGGACAACAAAATCATCCTCACTGCTTGAAGACATTTTGTATGGTTTTGTGACTTTCTCAGTGTTTGTAAATCCACGTGTTTATCCACATTCATTTCACAATTGTCTACTACACATAAGTCACTTTGTTTCCATTCATCAGTGCTGTGCCTCTGCAGTCTTACGTTTATAAGAGCAGAACCTTCTAATTGGCTAGTAATGTTGGTTTGGTTCAGAGTTAAAGCAGCGTTCCTCTGATACCATTGGTAGGCAAATTCATGAACTCGAATATCATATTTTTATGATTTTTTTTTATAAATATAGGATTATATCTTTTCATATGTCGGAGATCCAGCATGGTGTCAGAGAACTTTAAGCCATGAGTCAGCTGTCCACAGTAGTCCTCAAGATATCAGCACAATAACACACTCAGCAAAATATCCTTTAATTATCGTTATCCACAAAAAAAAAAAAAAAAAAAAAAAAAAAAAAAAAAATACAATTCCAGAAAATATCAAGATATTATTTTTAGACAATATTGCACACCCCTATGTGGGCATTTGTAAAATACACAACAAATGCATCCCGTATTGATTTACGTTTTACCTTAAAATAGGAGACAATTCTGTATTTTAAGAAACGTGTGTCAATCCTAGTACTGTACATCATTAGAAAGATCAAAGATTCAATTTTACTCTACTATAATCTTATAGTAACAGTATTTGCATCTCATACACTTTAATTATGACACCTACATGACATTCTTCAAACATATCCTTCATTTGTGTAGAACAAGGATCAAATGACTGAGTTGAGCTTTGAGAATGAAAGCAACCTGTTTGTTCCTCAGCATCTTCATGTTTCAAGCTGAAAACTTCTGCAATCCTTATGTCTTCACTCTCCTCTTTAATAAAGGCCATCTTTACAGCAGCGTCACACGGATCTCAGTCACTTCAGCAGCAGTTTATCTGAGAAAAACAAAACACAAACTAAATGTCTGGATGTGTCTCAGTCAGCTTCCTATTTCAGTAGTCAGCACACTGGTTAGGGAACCACAGTGACAATTAAAACAAGTTCATAGAAAACATAGACCTTTTAAATGTCCTTCAATTTCTTGAGGTTTTTTTCAGACAAAAAACACTCATAACTAGAACTACAAATTACTAAAAGAACACTAATTATACCAACAAAGACACAACTGTTTATATATTTATCGTTTGCTATTTAATGATGTTTATATTAAATTCAGTAGATTATACTGTTATGGAAACATTTGCAGTTGGATAGTGAAAATGATCTTATAGCTCCTATATCTTTGTCTTCTCGTTGCATTTACACTGTTTTAACCCACAGCTGTCGAGATCATTGTACAAAACATTTGGTTTCAACTTCCAAAAAATCTGTCAGTTGCTGAATTTGTGTTTTGATCAGCTGATTCTCGATATAGACGGGTGAAACTGCACATTTGCTGAGGGGTGTGCAAGACCAGCGTTGGCACCCCAATATTCATTTGCATCATTCCCTAAGTTTTTTTTGTTGTTGTTGTTTGTTTTTTTTTTACTTATAGAGGTAATTCATGGGCAATTTGCCATGATTAAGTGAAAGATTTCTGCCACCTGGAAGAAAAACAAAAACTATTAAAATTAATATCATGATATTCTCACTATGAGCACTAGATGGCAGCATATGTTCATTTATTGTCTCATTTAGTCTACTGTTTGCACTCCATAATATAGCTCTCTTCAAGTTTTACTTTTATTTATATATATATATATATATATATATATATATATATATATATGTGTGTGGACATTATAAAATCACTATTATAACATTTAAAACATCACTTCTTTGTCGAGGTTTAGCATGGTTTTGTACTGTAGTGCTACCAGACCAACATTACTGTTTTTTACATGTTTTTTTTTAAAGAATAAAACATTCTAAAAAGATAAAAACATGTATTATTATTATTATTATTATTATTATTATTATTGTTGTTGTTGTTGTTGTTGAAAACAGATGTAGAAGTTGTTCAGGTTTCTTTGATGAATAGAAAGTTCAGAAGAACAGCATTTATCTGAAATAGAAATCATTTGTAACATTATAAATGTCTTCATTGAAGGATCTGATGATCCTCAAATGCAAATTGTGTGTTTTGCTTCACGAGAGCAACCATACATTTGTGTCGTTGTTGTTTTTTACTTTGTTTTTATATTCTTAATTTATTCTTCATTCCTTTATTCATTTATAATAATTTATCATTTAATCATTTTATTATTCCATTTAATCATTTATATTAGTCATTACAGTCATTTATATATCGATTACATTGATTCATTAATTGATTAGTCGTTTATATTATGTTATATTATTGTTGTTTTTATTATATTTGTCCATTGTTGTTTAGTCTTATGACTGTGGGGTTTCAAGGGCTGTTTGTCTTCATGAATAAGAGATATGAGGGACTCTTTATGAACCTCAAGGTTTATGGGATGTTGTTGTGAAGACGTTTGCTATAACAATACTTGTTGGATTTCTGTTCTTCAGACGAAGTCTGAGCATTGAGACATACGCAACTAAGACTATTCAATAAACTCTGCTCCTTTTATCATCATTACTTCATCTCCTGCTTCTGCTGACGAGTTTTTCTGTTACCGGAAAAGCTGATATTTTCTGACGGGATCCGGCGTCCGGGGTTGGATCCTAATTGTCTAGGCATGAGGAGCGCGATCTAACATCATCATCACTTTTGATCGATTTAAAGTATCCTTGCTAAATAAAAGTGATCATTTCTATACTTTCTGATCTGTGAATCTTTCTGTTCATTAACGAGTCCTGAAAAAAATGTACTTGTGTTTTAAATATTGATAATTATAATACTAATAAATGTTTATTGAACAGCAAATCAGTATATTAGAATGATTTCTGAAGGATCATGTGACACTGAAGACTGGAGTAATGATGCTGAAAATTTAGATTTGATCACAGAAATAAATTGCATTTTAAAATATATTCAAATAGAAAGCGGTTATTTGAAATAGTAATACTATTTCACAATATTACTGCTTTTGCTAAAATAAAAGCAATAATATTTGCTGAAATAAATGCAGGCTTGGAAGAATATCTTTAAAAACATTAAAACTCTTACTGTTCAAAACTTTTGACTGGTAGTGTATGAAGTAACACGAATAAATAATAAAAACGCATCTACCTGAATCACACAAATGAACTATTTTGAATTCAAAACGACAATTTCAGAGAAAGGTGTCTAGCTTGTGTCCTCATTAATGATCTTCTCCTCTCAAATTTAAATCAAACGCCTATTCACAGACATGTCTGACTTTTTTATTGATTTATTTATTTATTTTGAGCAACAGAGATTACTCTGAAATGAACGATATTAACGTTAATCACTTTGCCTTCTTAGGCAACAACTAAAAACCAAAGAGATAAATTCTACAACAACTCCATCTTTCCTACTGCTTTGTCTGATCACCATTTTCTTTCTATTGATATCACAACCTCTTCGAACACTTTGAAGCTTTCATACTGGAAATTTAACAACTAATTATTACTAGATCACAACTTTGTTCACTCTTTTTCTGCTTTCTGGGAGATCTGGAGAGAGAAAAAAGTTCAATTTAAGTCCCTGAGCCAGTGGTGGGACATTGGCAAAGTACAAATTAAACTCTTTTGCCAGAATTACTTTGCTCACAATAAAAGTTTTTTGGATAATAAGATGGCACAACTCGAACAGGAAATACTTTGGCTAAACACTGATGGGGATAGTGGTAGTGATAGATGGATTCTGTCTCAGTTGTCTTATTGATGAGGCATAGTGCTTATTATTAACAATCTGGCAGCTTCCATGATGTGGCATCGCTTAAGTGTTCTTGAGCCACCAAAAGTTTTATTGCAGCACTTGCAGAAAGTGATTTCTTTTGGGATGGCTATCTCTGGCTGCACATCTCTATTTGCCAGTTAATGAAGACGGACAAGGGCTGATTGATTTGGGGTCAAAAGTTAAATCTATGAGGCTCAAGACAGTCCAAACTTTACTTTATCCTGTGGTTTTCAGGCCGTGGGTTTCGTTTGGATTAGCTCTGCTCAGAGCTTTTGGTGGTTTTGGTCTTGATAGGCAGTCGAATGTCTAATTTTAATATAAACATTTCACCAGATGTAATGTTTTATAATTCTGTGCTAAACTCTTGGTCCATTTTTAAACTGGGTAGAAATGAGAGCAATCACTTTGGTCTGGATGAACCACTGTTTTATAACTGTTTATTAGACTATAATATTTGCTCTTCCAATGCATTTGTCAAATCCTTTATGGATAAAGGATTGACTAAACTCTCAGATCTTGTTGACACTTCCTCAAAGGCTTGGCGGTCAGTGGTAGACACCTGTATTCAGGCTGATTTCAGGTCAGTTAGAGTGATAAAACAGCTCATAGGTGGGCTCTTCCCTCCACACTCCTCCTGTTTGTTAACCAGTTTCTGTCAGGTGGTCCATCCAGAGTTCCTTTTCCCAAGTTACTTGTGTCTCCTAATGTTTGTTTGTATAATGATCAAGAAGGAAAGCTGCTGTCCTTTAACAGGCTGCAAGAGCTCGATCTTCAGGTGGCCGAGAAAGAGAGTTCTCTATCATCTATGTGTTAAAGTAGTTTATTCTGAACAAATCAAAGATAGAAGTGACACAAAATGGAGAGAGTTTTTAACAGCCCCTGCTGAGATTTCTCCTTCCTGGAGGATTCTGTACAAGGGCCCTTGTTACGACCCTGTTTAGGGACCAACATAAGGCCATTCTAAAACCAACAAACAAAAACAGTGGCCAGGGCAAAAAGTTAAAAGTTTTATTGTATAAGTAAAGAAATATGGTCAAAAGAGAAAACAGAAAGAAAATACATTTAAACTTAAATAAGTCAAAAATAAGGACTGGTGAGCTAACTAACATAAACTACAACTTACTAAAGAGCTAAGAAAACTTCCCATCTCCCGAAGAAGAAATTAAATACAACAAAAGTCTTCCGGTCAGCTCACTTGCCTATACTTTCTATGTAGTCTGGAATAACTGAACAAACAATCACTCACCATCCTTAAAACAAAAGAAAATAAAGAAACCAAAGCCAAGAGGCAAACACAAAACAAAGTTCCCAGGGCAAGCCACCGTTGAAGTGCCATCAGCAGCTCTTAAATAGGCAGTGGCTTCAGGTGTTCATACTAGTCTCTGCCCCCATCCAATTAGCAGCTGCACTGCAGGGGCTTCCTAAACGTTCTGGAGATCTACAGTGGAGGCTTTTACATTGTACTCTGCCTACTAACTCTCATGTTTCCAAATTTAATTTGAATGTTTCTCCATCCTGTTTTTTTTTTCTGTATTCAATCTGAATCTGTTTTCCATGCTTTCACAGAGTGTTTTAGACTGGTTCACGCTGCTCGAAAGATTAATTGGAGGTTTGGGCTTTGTCTTTAGCAAGACCCTGTTTGTTTTTGGATGTAAATATTCGAGAGCATGCAGTCAACAGTGCCATTTGGACGTCTCGTAGTTTGGCTGCTGCGTTGATGCGCTGTAACCCTGTGAAAAAAATGTCATTATTCCACAGATATTGACCTCAACACTAGAAACATGGCAAATGTGCATCAACATACAAAGTATTGTTGCGAGACATAGATGGATTTTTCAAGCGCAGGTTATTGACAAGCTGATGCAAGAAAGCCTCAATGATCTAACATCAATCAGAAATCAAAATCATGATTTGTTGATTTTTGCAATGTGTTTAGATGATCATTTGTGCATTTTTAAATATATATTTCATGATCGTTCTTCTGTGAGCCAGTTATGAGGCTGAAGTATTCGGAAGTCTCTGTGGAAGAGGAGCATGCTCTTTTTAAACTGGGAAGAGATCACAGAAGCTACCAGGTCTGTCTCATCTTTTTTCCCACAATGCAGTTGGAGAAAATATTATATTACAATAGATATGAAATGGTTACTGCTCTTAGTACAATCTGTTGACATTGTGAGGGACATCAAAAATGATGATGTGAATAGAAAACAAGATGAGATGCTTCTTACCTGTTTCTTTGATTGTTTGACTTTGTTATAGAGCTTACTGAAATTCTGGTACGCTGGGCTTGTCCTGTGAAATCCTAGATCCCCTAAAGACAGTTATAACATTGTAAAAGTACTGGACACAAATACTGTATTGATGCATTGCTTAATAAATAGTTCTCATGAATCCGTTTCATTTATTGACGTGACTTATACCTAGCGAACATCATTGCAGACCACAGAAGGGCATGCGGGAAGTGAATGTAGTGTGTAATAAATGTTGGAATCACCATGAAGGTGTGGTCCGGACATCATGCTGAAAAGCACATCGCATTATTTCAGACATGTTTCTAATGTATATGCATTATGTTATGAATGTATTAACTATTTATTCTCCGTCCTGGATCCGTCCTGGACAAGTGCTGAGTGAATAACGAAACTCATGAACACAATTTAAACTTTAACTCAGATGTAGGTTCAACAATGGCAAGCAGGTCCGGTTGGCCTTTATTCTACAGTACACTGGTTTATAGCTGTGAGGCCGTTGTAACATTATGTAATGCCTTGTAGTCTTCAGCAATGATGTTTTTGACATTAAGTTCAAAGGTATCCCTATAGATTGCTGGTTTTTATAGTGCTTCGCTACATTTTCTCCATTGCAAGGGCTGCAAAAAAGCACTGTTGATCTACAAAGCAGCTCATCCATCTCTCTTAGTGTTGAACAGCATGTCACCAGACTTAAAGTTGGACATTCAGGCTCTTCTTTGTGGCATGGAGGCAACTGACCATCCTGAGTATCTGAATATTATACAAAAAACTAAATGATTGAAAAGTATTGCACAGGCAATATTTACATGTGGCATTAATGCTTAAACATAATGCTATAAAAGCAAGAGCTTAGAAAGGATCAACAAAAAATATACATTGAATCAACATGATACTATTAGTAAATAAATATTACTAGAAGTGTTTTTATTGCTATTAACAATCAGCATTAGTGCGTGCAAATTGTACTTCGTTATTAACTTTGTATAGAAAAGCTGAAATCAAGACAATGCCATTTTTAGATTGAGTGTTGAAATGTGTAACAACTTTATTATTTTCCACAAAATATCCAAAGTAAAATGCATGTGAAATAAATGGCTAGATATGAATTTGTGTACTGGCTTCAATATTAATAAAGTAAATAAATAGGTATTCTCTCTCATAATAATGAGTTAATGTATACTTTCCAAGCAGATACCAACCAGTCAGAAAATGTTCTGTCGCTCAACGTTAAGATGTACGACCGATAGAAGTTCACATATAAGCTGTGCAATTGTTGGAGTAATTGTTGTTTTAATGATGCCAAATATGTGACTCACTTTGCCAAAAACAAAGAAAAGTCCATTCATAAAGACTTGTTCAATCATTGAATGAATCGTTTGAGTCAATGATCCATCAGTTCATTCATTCATAAAGACAGTCAGTTTTATTTATCCTAAACAAGCCAAGACCAGCACAAAAAAACACACACCATTACATATCATTATAGAAAAAAAACAAATCACTTCAAATATTTTTTAAATCACACCCAAACATCACTTTTAGCAGAATTAAAAGAATGCAAAAAATAAAATAAAATAATAAAATGCAATTGCTGTGGGAGCAGCTGATCTGCCAAAATTAAAATAAATAAATAAATAAATAAAATCAGATTTTAAGATCATGTTACTGCATCAAATTACATTTACAAAAGTGATTTTTTTTTTTTTTTTTTTTTTTACATAGGAAATCAATTAAATGCATGTTTCAAATAACTTTTGTGAAAACAAAATGTCAAATATAGGTGAAATAATGTCCCATCATTATTCAGCATAACATATATATTTTTTTATATAAAACAACATCATTATTCTGACCTGTACTTATTCAAATATGTCAAAGAAAAATATAATTTGATTATATTTTAAATGATTAAAAACATTGTGAAGGATAGTGGTAAATATATGAATATTTAAAATGTCAATTTTACTAGATATGATCCTTAAATATAGTATTTGAATATGTCCTCGGATGATTTTTGTTCTAAATATGCCTGATTTGTATGCATTTATTGCTACACATTTTTTTCTTTGAATATGTGACACATTTAAGCATCTATATCTATCACAATTGTCACATTTTTATTTCTAATTCTAACATTATTCTGTTTCTTTTCTAAGAGAGCAGCAGATATCTAGGAAGAAAACATTTGAAAGTATAAAGTCTGGGAAATGTCTCAGTCTGTTGACACCACTGAAATGAGCATTAAATGAACATTTGCAGGAGATCTGAAGACATCAGCATAATAAATGAGCTGAAAACAGAAAGATCATGTTAATAGCTGTACATTTCTGTAACGCATGTGACTTGAGGCTGAGCTCTAATTGGCTTATTTCAGATTAGCACTGATTTCACATGAGCAGGAGAAGCGTTTCTATTACATTCATTCATTCATTTATACTGTCTTCATCTGGAACTGTTGAAGCTGATCTGAATAATGCCACTATATATTGCCTTCTGTATATCTGCTTTACATCTGAAATTAGATCTCAATTTATTCATGAGTTAAGACATTTGCTACTCTGATGCTGTATGATACATGGTTGCTAGGGTATTCTTCATGGTTGCTATGCTGTTGCTATGGTACTCTGGATTGTTGCTATGGACAGGGATTTGTGGCTCATCAGTGTTTGTCATTGGACAGAGATGATGAAGATGATTTATTTGAGCCCTTCATCACGTGTTTTAATAATTGTTCATTTTTAAAGATGTATAAATGTACTTGTTTTCTGGTCTGATGTTCAGATCAACAGTCTCTTACTCATGTGATCTGGATTAAATATTGAAACATGATGAAAGATGAAAGCAGGAAGATCCAGACCTACAGATTACTGACTATTGATCGACAAGATCCTCAGAGAGGAAGAATAATCAAGACACCAGAAGAATGGTAAGAGTGTGTGAGTGAAGGTGGTGGTGAATGTGTGTAGATGTGTGTTAGTTACAGGATCAGAGAATGACACCGTTCCTCTGTCATAGTCCAGATTCACTCTCACACGATCAAGATGCTGTTTAACACAGAAACCAGAACCTGGAGACAATCCATACTCATCATACAACAGCTCCTCAACATACCACACACACCAGACACCAGTGTTGAAGAAATCCAATCCCTTCCTCTGGTTTGATGCTGTAGTTACTCCAAGACTCCAGCAGTCACTCTGTTTAAGCTCCACATCCCAGCAGTGTGTTCCTGAGTTAAAACCCTCTGAACCCAGAACACAGCGATAATAGTCAAATCTCTCTGGATTATCAGGAACAGGTCGATATCTGCTGTTTCTCACACTGGTCAGATCATCAGACAGAAGGAGACGTGGATGAGCCGTGTTTGGATCCAGAATCACAGGAGCTGATGAGACACAATCAACAGATGCTGTTATTCTGATGTTCATATAATGATCAAGAGTGAACCCAACACAGATGATTATGAATTATGACAAGAATACATGTTTGACATCTTCCACTTCTCCACAATGTCCACATAATCCTGTCTGGTGTTTACCTATTAATTTTAAACCGCCATTTAACCCTGTGTTCAATTCTCAATCTAGTGAAAATAGTTTCCTCCTCTCACCTCAGATTACTGCACTGTAAAAAATGACTGTGAATTTAACTGTAAAAATGCTACCGTAAAAACCTATTAAATGGTTAATGGTAAAAGACTGTAAAATTTTTTTTAAAATGTGATGTTTTTTGTTGAAATAACTGTTTCTTCTTCTTTTTTTTCTAGTAGGTTTGTACATTAGGGTTGTATGCTACATCTAATGTTGTAAAATTAATGTTGCATTATATTGCATTATTTATTTTTCAGTTCCATGTGGGTCATTATTATGGTGATCAGTGTTTGTGTGAATGACGCTGTGCACCTTCTTTACATGTTAATATTTAAAAGCTGCTTGTGATGGGCTTTGGTTTATCATGTGACTTTCTCATCAGCACCTGCTTTGAAACAGATTTCCATTTAAAGAATGCCATATAAATGTCTTCCTTTCTCCTCCTGATCCCATGTGTCCTGCCACATTTTAATAACATTATCTTTAATAATAACTTTAATTTCTGATTTACTGAGTTATATTTCAATATCTATTTGTTTATCTTCTAAGGCTTCTTTTGCCAACTTATCCACCTTTTCATCTCCCTCAATACCCACATAAACTGAATATAATGTAAAAATAAATTTATTTATCTCATCCAAGAGATCTTGCCTACATGTAGATTTTCAGGATTGGATACTTATTAATAAAGATATTTTATGTGGTTTATTTTCACCTACCCATGGTAGTGCTAAAATATTTTGGCTGAAAAGAGTGATAAGTGGTTTGAAGTTCTTTTTTGGATGTTAATATTGTACTTTGGAATATATATAGCTGCCCGTTATACCAGTTATTGGACCTTTGGATGCGTCTGTGTATATTTGTAGTGAATCTTCAGACCTGGTTTCTATATACTGATGAATATTTTGATATGCTCCCGATTTTTACAATATTTTTTATTTCTGTATTTATTACAGGAGAGCAAAATAACCATGGTGGAATGGCAGTCACACTTACTATTTTACAGCATGCAATCCTGTCTATTCCCATTTCCTTTGCCTCTATTTCCCCCTCCATCCAAAGCTACTAACATTAGTATAGCCATATTTCCATCACTCTTTAAGTACCTTTCTTGCAGGACATCATTAATTTGAGCCGTCTTCTCTTCAATGGCATCTCTCCTACTTCTAGCTGTATTGATGTTAGCGCTGATGTTTCCTCAACACAACCGCAGAGCCTTTGCACTCTGTCCAATCCTGTCAGTGTAGATTTAGCAGCAGAATCAGACACTATACACCCATAATCAAGAACTGAGCGAATATATATTATTTTCATAGGTGCACCCCATCTATATCCTAACAAACATTTTAATACATTTATACCTTTTTTGAACTTCTATAACATTTTTTGAATGTGGTCTTTAAATGTAAGTTTTGTATTAAACCACAGTCCAAACACCTTATGACCTGTTCTTGTTTAAGTGATTGCCCATTCAACTGAATATCTAGTCTGGGGTTAACTTGTTTTTTAGTAAAACATATATATTGTGTCTCTTCCACCAGATGGTGTGACAACAGCCTGTCTGAAAACCTGTGCTGATCAGCTGGCCCCCATATTTCAACTAATCTTCAATAAATCACTAGCACTGTGCGAAGTCCCTGCTTGATTCAAACGCTCCACCATCATATCCCCATTCCAAAAAAACCCAAGATAACAGGACTTAATGACTACAGACCTGTGGCGCTAACGTCTGTCGTCATGAAGTCGTTTGAAAAACTGGTTGTGGCTTATCTGAAGGACATCACCGGACCCTTACTGGACCCCCTGCAGTTTGCTTACCGAGCAAACAGGTCTGTGGATGATACTGTAAACATGGGTTTGCATTTCATCCTGCAGCATCTGGATAAATCAGGGACTTATGTAAGGATCCTGTTTGTGGACTTCAGCTCCGCCTTTAACACTATCATCCCAAACCTCCTCCTGCCCACCCCTGTCTGTCAGTGGATTTCCAGCTTCCTGACAGACAGACAGCAGCTAGTGAGGCTGGGAAAATTCTCATCCAGCACCCGCACCATCAGCACTGGCGCCCCTCAGGGTTGTGTTCTCTCCCCACTGCTCTTCTCCCTGTACACCAACGACTGCACCTCTAAAGACCCCTCTGTCAAGCTCCTGAAGTTTGCGGATGACACCACACTCATCGGTCTCATTCAGAACGGTGATGAGTCTGCTTACAGACAGGAGGTTAAAGAGCTGGCTGTATGGTGCAGTCACAATAACCTGGAGCTCAACCAGCTCAAAACAGTGGAGATGATCGTGGACTTCAGGAGGAAGCCTCCTGCTCTCCCCCCACTCACCATCATGAACAGCGCTGTAAAAACAGTGGAGTCATTCAGGTTCCTAGGCAACAACATTTCTCAGGACCTGAAGTGGGACATTCACATTGACTCCATTGTGAAAAAGGCCCAGCAGAGACTGTACTTCCTCCGTCAACTGAGGAAGTTCAACCTGCCACAAGATCTGCTGAAACAGTTCTACTCTGCCATCATCGAATCCGTCCTGTGCACTTCAATTACTGTCTGGTTCAGCTCAGCTACCAGTTCTGACCTCAGAAGACTACGCCGGATAGTCCGGTGCGCTGAGCGGATCATTGGCACAACCCTCCCCACTCTTCAAGATCTGTACCTGTCCAGAGTGCGCAAAAGGGCTAGTAAAATCACTCTGGACCCCTCACATCCCGCACACTCGCTCTTTGAACTGTTGCCATCTGGCCGACGCTACAGAGCCCTGATCACTAGAACGACCAGCACAGGAACAGTTTCTTCCCTCAAGCAGTCCATCTCATGAACACTTAAAAAAAAAAAATAAATAAAAAATAAAAAATAAAAAAATAATAACACAGAACAATAACACTATTATACACTCATTCATTTATTTAAAACACATACTTGTTTACATTTCTCATTTCTAATTTGCACCTGTACATATTAAATTGTTTACATTTGTCTATTTTTAGTTTATTTAAATTGTATATTGAGTATTTGCTTTTTTGCACTTTTTTCTGTATATTTTCTGTATATTTGTATATTGTTCTTTTATTATCTGTGTGTCTTTTCTTGTCATTGTCATTCTGTTGCACTGTGGAGCTTCTGTCACTAAAACAAATTCCTAGTATGTGCAAACATACCTGGCAATAAAGCTCATTCTGATTCTGATTCTGATTCTGATTCTGATAAATGGAAGCCCCACTCATTTGACCACTTTCTGACCTGATCTATAGCTTTCTTCATTCTTGATTCACCACCCCTTACCCATAATGCCCACACCTGAGAACACATCATCAATCATAATATTCAATAATATGGGGCTACATACACTGCCCTGAGGTGTGCCATTCTCTATTTGATAAGTGTTTGATGATTCCACTGCTATTCTTACCTCTATAGTTCTTTCTTTGAAGAAATCTCTAATCCGATTGAACATCTTACAACTGTGCCCATCTTGATCAGCTTAATTAAAAGTCCCTCCTTCCATAACATATCGTATGCCTTTTCTATATCAAAAAATGTTGCCAATACAAATTCTTTATTTATTTGTGCTTTCTGTATTTCATTCTCTAGACAAATAATAGGATCAAAAAGGGGATAAAAGCCCTCTTTTCTCTATTTCGTACACTCATCTTTTAAATATAATGTTGTCCATAAGCTTACAAAGATTAGATGTCAATGCTATTGGCCTATAACTTCTAATGTCTGTTTTATCCTTACCAGGTTTTCCTATGGAGACTATTACAGAGTGCTTCCACACAGCAGGTATTCTCCCTTGCTCCCTTATTCTGATATAAAATATTACAATTGCATGTTTTGCAACATCTGACAGTTGTTCAATCATCTTATAACATATCTTTGCCTGGTGATGTATTTTTGCCATCTGTTAAGCTCAAATAATGTGACCTTTGCATCAAGTGGGCTCTCACTCGTCTCCTTTACCCCAGTATTTCTCTGTTTTCCTCAATTACCCTCGCTCTCCATGATACCTCCTCACTGGTTAAATTCTGGGAACTGTGTATTTCAACAAAGCCTTTTGCAAGCATTTCTGCTTTCTCTTCATTAGTTGTTGCTTCCATACCATTATTTTTTAACACCGGCAATGAAAACTCCCTTCTAATGACTCTCATCTTCCCAATTTCTGACCAAGAGCGTGCTTTCTTAAAATTATTTAAATTACTGATTTGATTTGATTGAACCATTTTAAAAGCTTGGTTCCTAGCGTTTACACTCCTCTGATCACCAAGGTACCATTGTCTTCTTCCTTACACCAGATGTTTTACCTATAATTTCTTCTGCTGCTTCATACATTATACCTGTAATCATATCATTTAGTTCTTCAATATCATCACTCAGTTGTGGCATGGCCTCAGTTAATTTGCTACTTGCTTTAAAACTATACAGATCCCAATTAGCCTCTCATTTTCCATCTAGGGAGCCAGTTCTCTTCTACCTGTAAGTTTTGATTTCCTATCTTAATCCAAATAGGGTAATGATCACTCCCTTACCATGCACTACATCATTCCTGGTCCCCCTTCCATCACTGAGGCTTACTAACTGGTTATCATCCATAAACGCTTCGATAATCCTTCCATTCCCATCTGTCTTTGTGCTTCCCGTAACATATTATAACGTATTATTAAATCTCCACCTTCCATCTCATGTATACTATCCAGCATTTCTCTAGATATCTTTTGGCAGGGATTATAAATATTGGCTACTCTAACTTTGGATTTATTAACCCATATTTCAATTATTACTATCTCTAGATCTTTTTCACTCCTCCTCCTGTTCCAGAACTTCTATATTTATGTATTCCTGTGTAACCATGAATTATAAAATCAAGTGAAGGTTTTAGCCAGGTGTCCTGCACACAAATGATGTTCGGTTTAACAGATCATTCTTTTATGTTCTGTTTTAATTCTTGTTCTTCTGGTACTCCATGCTGACAAAAGCAGCATCTGTGTTTTTTAACTAAAAAGACCATTGAAATATGAGTTTTTGTGTTTTCTGTTTTGGGAGGTGACTGTGTTTCTGTGCAGGATGAGCACCGATTGGTTCCTGGAGTCTTCCTGATGCCACGCCCGCCGTGTCAGCTGACTTCCTGCTGCCTATAAAGACTCCAGCATCACTTCCTGCTTCAGCTTTTTGCTCGTCTGCATTTGTTTGCTGTGTTAGTTAGTTTGTTACATGTGTTAGAAAGACTGAGAGTTTGAGTGTTGTTGTTGTATTAGTGCGTCTAGCTATCCCTCATCATTTATTTTCTTTTGTAAATTAGGGAATTTAAAGGGTGTACAATATGAAATTGTTTCTGTTTGTTATTTTGGTTTTGTCGGCTCCTGAAGACATATTCTCCATGTGTATTGTAAATCATTGTTCTCAATAAAATGCTGTTCATTAGTTACTCAGAACTCTGTCTCAGGGTCGGCCCGTGGCATAGGCGAAATAGGCAGTTGTCTAGGGCGCAAAATGCCTGGGGGCGCCACACGAAAGTTGTTTTTTTTTTTTTCTCGCGGAAAAGTGCCCTCTTGTGACCATCATTCGCTCCTACACCCATAAGAAAAATTACTGACAGTAAACAATTTTAATACTGATCGATCATCGTAGTCAGTGCTCAAATTGAATCAAGTCTTTATTATTATTATTATTTTAATAATAAAAGGTAATGACCTTTCAGATGGTATTTAATTAAAAATCTCTTTAAAATCTATAATACCTTAAGCTTATTTCAGGGGTTCCCAAAGTAGGGGTCGCAAGATGATTTCCAGAAATCAAATAATTTAGCATTAGAAAATTAGAAATAGCATATTTTACCCATAAATAAAAAATATAAGGTGAATTACAAATAAAAATCCAGCATGTTGCCCACCCAACTCATTAGGTAAAATTAATGTTCAAATGGAAATAATAAGTAAATAACTCTAAAATAATATTATGGTTGTTAGACTGTTGTGTTGCTTTGTGCGCCATTCTGCAAAACGTTCGTATACTTTAGGAAAGTGGGGGTCCCGAGGTACTGACTTACTTATTTTGGGGGTCGTGGGCTGAAAAGTTTGGGAAGCCCTGGCTTATTTGATATTTTCTCTTTGCTATTATTGGATATCAAGACAGACACCTGCAATTCTGGCCAAATTAAAGAAACTATGTGTGTGAATTTGCACATGCTATAGGCCTCATGTAAACATCATTAATGACCCCTTGTGTTTAAAATAAAACAATAAAAAAGATTCATTAGTGTAATTGAAGAATAATTAAAAAAAATGTGAATGATCAGTTATTGTCAAAGATTTAGATTTAATTTTAGATTCACATTTAAAAACAAAAGAATTATACACTTTTATAAAAAAAAGCCATTTTCTTGAATCGTTTATGTAATCCGAACTGATTGCACTGTATTTTATGTATGATCATTTTATGTATTTTATGTATGATCATTTTTCATGTATGATCAGTTTTATGAAAAATGAAGATTCTTTCAAAAATGAAGCAGAAATGTTCCTGAAATAAGTAAGTCCTTATGTTAACTTTTGTATAAAATCTCAAATGAATAATACTGTTGCATAAATTCAATTTCACATTTGCAAACTCCCTTTAAAAAACTATAACTCGTCTTTGTGATCTCACAAACTTACATTTTAATTAATGAGGCAGCTGAATCTATAATTTACATTGTCTCTATACTTCTTTGTTACAGTGAATGACAAAACTGCAGTCTGTTTTCACAACCTGAGGCTCACCAATAGAGGAGCATTTCTATTGGCTGAAGTGAAGTCTCCGATCAGTTGCGTGAAACGCCGTTCCCCCTCCAAATTCATTCCCGACTTTACATTTTACATTTGCACTTGTTAATACTAATATAAAATTAGTATTTATATCCTGCACTGTAGTGATTAAAATAATGTTAGAATAAAATAATAATAAAATACATTGTGAAAAATCTGCATTTTCTGAATTTTGTTGGGGGGGAATCTAAAATCTCGCCTAGGGCACCAACAGAGCCTGGACCGGCCCTGCTCTGTCTCCTCGTTAGGGTTAGGGTTAGACGGGTGTAAGAATGACTGATCCTGTTACAATTAACAATGAAACACAGCGATGGCTGCACAGGTTTATGATTCAACAACATCAGTGCAGTGTTTTGTGACGCTGAAAGTGTTTGTTCTGAGCGATGTATTTCTGAAGTGAACAATGACTAACTGACTGACTAATTCTTGAGCTGGTTATGATCAGTGTGTGTTTGTGAGTCACTGCTGCCATCTGCTGCTCAGAGTCTTTAAATTACACTCATTGCTTTTATAAGAAGCGATTTGAAATCATATCATAGTATTTTGCAATGCATAGGTCAAGCTGTTTACTGTGAACCACTGCTAACAAGACATAAAGTCCAGTAAATGATAAATCTGTTGAGGCTATAGACCAGTGAAATATGATAGGAAATGCCCATTTGCACTATGAAGCAGCATAACAATTTATTTTGACCAGTTTAGGTCTTGCACATTCAAGTTATAAATGGTGTGCTGCTCTTGCATTAAAATACAGTGGACTGCATCAACAGAGATCAACAGTCTCTTACTCATGTGATCTGGATTAAATATTGAAACATGATGAAAGACGAAAGCAGGAAGATCCAGACCTACAGATTACTGACTATTGATCGATAAGATCCTCAGAGAGGAAGAATAATGATAATTCCAGAAGAATGGTAAGAGTGTGTGAGTGAAGGTGGTGGTGAATGTGTGTAGATGTGTGTTAGTTACAGGATCAGAGAATGACACCGTTCCTCTGTCATAGTCCAGATTCACTCTCACACGATCAAGATCCTGTTTAACACGAAAACCAGGACCTGGAGACCTTCCTAATGGATGATACCACACAAACCAGACACCAGTGTTAAAGAAATCATATCCCTTCCTCTGGTTTGATGCTGTAGTTACTCCAAGACTCCAGTTTTGACTCTGTTTAAGCTCCACATCCCAGCAGTGTGTTCCTGAGTTAAAACCCTCTGAACCCAGAACACAGTAATAACAGTCAAATCTCTCTGGATTATCAGGAACAGGTTGATATCCGCTGTATCTCACACTGGTCAGATCATCAGACAGAAGGAGACGTGGATGAGCCGTGTTTGGATCCAGAATCACAGGAGCTGATGAGACACAATCAACAGATGCTGTTATTCTGATGTTCATATAATGATCAAGAGTGAACCCAACACAGATGATTATGAATTATGACACTCGTCCTGTTGATCAAACACATCAGACATTTTCCTCTCATCACTGTCAGTCATTCTCTGTCTGATTTATCAATACTGAAAGTTCAATCAGAAACACTGAGTGACACAAACTGAACACATATTCATTTCATTTACGCTCTCATTTATATTACATTATAGTCAGAAGATGCTTTAATACAAAACCTGACCTTTGAACACAACTTTACACAGAGATTTCATATTCAAATGAGATAAACTATAATAATAATGCAGAACAAATGATGATTATATCTTTATAATTTTCCTCAGCTTTGTATGAAAGCTTTGTTTTTATGTCACCTAATTATTAAAAATATATAAACAGTAGATATTATTCAACCATAATGCAATATAATAATAATGTCTGCTGATATGAACAAATTAAAATTATTCAATTAACAACTTATCAGTCATTAAAATAAAGATGAATAAATTATACAAATAAACTTAAATCTAATAAAATTAAATGATTAAAAAAGTTGTTTTGGCAACTACTCAAAATAAATGAACGTTAAGTAATAAATTAGTATTACTAAAAGTAAAACAGAAATCAAATTATTTCTAATTATATATAATAAGAATTTAACTAAGTAGATTTTTTTCTTACAGAAAGAAACAGGACAAAAACAATTATTTTAATTATAATTAAAAAAATTATAAATAAAACCCATTTCAAAACACTAATAAATAATTCATAATTTAACAAATAATTAAAGTAGTATAAAAACAGCAGTAATCATATGAAATCACCTTTTGTGTAGAAATGTTTCTGTCTGATCAAATAAAGAGTGTTAAAAACTGCTGAATCTCTTGTGTGTCTGTGATGATAAATCAGCAGTCGGTGGATCCATGAGCAAACGGTTTATTTCACAGACAACAAACAAGGTTAAACTGGCAAGGGTCGACAACGGCAAGACAGAGAATGGTCAGGTCCAGGCAAAGAGGTCGGGGCTACTAGCAATCCAAAACAACAAACCGATTAGGCAGGCGAGGGGTCACAAAGGCTGGCAGAAATCGTCACACGAGAGTCAAACAGTCCGAGTCGATAACAGACAATAATAATCCAGAGAAACGCTTGGTGATGATGGCCGGAGCAAATCAAAACTTCGCGAAGGGCTCGCGGCTCGGCGTCCTCTTTTAAAGCCGGCGGGAAGCGACCCGGAACAGGAAGAGAGTCCCAGGTACGGGATTATGGGTAGTGGAGTCCGTTAAAAGTCCGGGATAACTCCCGCTGACGGCGATCGGAGGGAGCCACAGAGACCGCGCTCGTGACAGTATCTTTCATGAGACTGAAAATGAAAGTCCCACTGAATTCTGGGATTGATTATTTCTAATACTTGAGTAATTTGACTTGATTACTGTATTATTTTGGGATATTAGTAGTTTATTCAAGTACACTTTAAAGTGTCTACTTGTACTTTTACTTGATTACATTTCTGAAGGAAAAGCAGTGCTTCTTATAATTTGATTTCAACTTGAAAAGTACTGCATTTGTGCATTTTGTATTTGTCTTCATTAAATATGGTTGATGGAGGCTCAAACGAGGTTTGTTTTTCTGCATCAATCACATCCGTTTCAGCTTCAGTTATAACTTTCATCAGCTAAATTCCTGTCTTCAAAACTTCTTTGCCATCAAATGTGAGGAAGTATATTAAGGTAGCTCAGTTTATTCATGATTTATTCATTATTTCTGTCTGTTTTGATGTAGCCATTAGCTGTCTATGTACTATATTGACTGAGTGCAAATCAAATCAGTGATAAGAATTTAAATACAATTCATGTTTTAGTGCCATGATTACTTTTGACATTAAATGTTACAAAAAATCTCCAAAAAGTGTGTAAATGAACATTGAGTGTTAAATTAATTGTAAACCATGTTTAGTGATGTTCTTACCTGGGAGTATAATAATCATATATTGAGGAACAATTAGGACTGGAATCAATTATTATTTCATCTAAATAATGCTCATTAATTAATCTAATTAGTCATCAATAATTGAACACAAGTTCTTATATTGTGTCTGGAATATATTTCTGGCCCAAAAATGACAATTCTCTCATCATTTATTCATCCCAGATGTTTCTGAATTTCTTCAGATGAACACAAAGATGTTTAGTGCATATAATTCAAGTGTACAGGGCCGCTTCAAAACCACACAAAGTAAAGCTGAAATAATTAGTATTTGTCTGTTTCTTACACGATTATTGTTCACTTCAGGAGAAATCAACAGGGGTTATATGGGATATAAGGGCTATATTTACTGTCTCCTTCTCTTTCTATATTTTTTGAAGCATCATCTTTGGACATGCTCTACACTTGCATTATGTGCAGAAAGATTGATTATTTTCTCTAAAACTCTTAGTTTGTGTTCATCTGAAGAAGGAGAATCATATACATATGGGATGGCATTAAGGTGTGAAGGATGGATTTTAATTGTTGTTTTTGCACTAGATAGATGTGGTTGATCTGCTTTAGTTTTCTGCCTTTAATCAGACTTTTCTATGCATTTTATTTTTAAGCAATTTACTTTGCATTGAGGAGATGGTTCAATATGATGAAACGAGAATCTCCTTTATTGTCTTTCTTTTTGCAGGTTGCTTCTGCTTTTCAATCCTTGATCAAAGCTCAGATGTTCTGCAGTCAGACTCACTGTTCTGGACGATGTCCTGCATCTTCTTCCAGACTCTGAACGGCAGGTTGCCCAAGTAACGTGGCACATGAATCAAAGCTCCAGAAGGCGTCTGTGGATCCGGCTGTGAGATCTGGACTCTGGAAGAACATTCAGGAGTCAGAACTGCAGTGGCTTTGGATCAGAAGCAGAGAGACCAGAGACACCAGCAGATCACTCACCTTTCCATTGAGACTGGAAACTCCTGCAGAACAAACACACCATTGATCATCAACAACTCAATCAATCATCAATCAATCAATCAATCATCTGAAATCAGACCTTTAGAAAGCAGACATCACTGGCTTTCATCATCTCCTCCATGTCTTTGATTGTGTGTGAAAGAGCTGAGATGTGTCTGTTCATCTCCTCCAGCTTCTCCTTCATCATCTGCTTCTTCTGCTCCTCTTCCTCCCTCAGTGCAGTGATTGTAGCTTCTTCTTCATCTCTGAGAAACTGATGAAGCTTCTCAAACTGCTGTTTAATCTGACGCTCTGTGTGCTCAGCTTGAGACTGAAATCAAAGCACATTCACTTCAATCGTCTCCATCAACACACATCAACACAATCACATCATTCAGATCTGAGACAAACTAATCCATTATATCAAATATATCAGATCAGAACTGTAGGGTATTCAGCTGAACAGCTTCAAGCCATTTCTCCTGCAGTTGTACCTGCACTCACTCACATCAACTCATCCCTTCACACAGGTGTTTTTCCATCAGTATTTAGACAGGCTCGTATAACCTCTCTACTGAAGAAACCCACCCTGAACCCATCCCTTTCTCCTGGACAGAAATCAGTCTGGTTTCAGAAGTGGACATTCAACTGACTAGCAAGAGCTGATTCCAAATCATCAATACTTATCTTGCTGGATTTGTCTGCTGCTTTTGATGTGGTTAACCACAAGATCCTCCTGTCAACCCTATTAGCAAAGGGAATATCAGGAACTGCACTCCAGTGGTTTGAATCTTACCTCTCTGACAGGTCTTTTAAGGTTTCTTGGAGAGGTGAGGTGTCCAAGTCGCAACATCTAGCTACTGGGGTGCCTCAGGGCTCAGTTCTTGGGCCACTTCTTTTTTCTGTCTACATGGCATCACTAAGTTCAGAAACATGGCTTTTCATATCACTGCTATGCTGATGACACTCAACTCTACCTCTCATTTCATTCTGATGATCTGACGATAGCTGCTCGGATGTCAGCTTGTCTAACAGATATTTCCTACTGGATGAAGGACCATCATCTTCAACTAAACCTTGCCAAGACTGAACTGCTTGTGTTTCCATCAAACCCATCGTTTCATCACAATTTCACCATTCAGTTGGGCACATCAACCATAACCCCTTCAAAAACAGCCAGAAACCTTGGAGTTGTGATTGATGATCAGCTGACTTTCTCAGACCACACTGTCTGGTCCTGCAGATTAGCTTTATTCAACATCAAGAAGATCCGACCCTTTCTTTCGGATCATGCTTCACAACTCCTTGTTCAAGCTCTTATTCTGTCCAGATTGGACTATTGCAATGCTCTTTTGGCAGATCTTCCAGTCAGTTCTATCAAACCTTTACAATTAATCCAGAATGCAGCGGCAAGACTAGTTTTTAATGAGCCTAAAGGACCCATGTCACTCCTCTCTTCATCAGTCTGCATTGGCTACCAATAGCTGCATTAAATTCAAGGCATTAATGTTTGCCTACAGAACCACCACTGGCTCTGCACCCCTTTACCTGAATTCATTACTTCAGACTTATGTGCCTCTAGAAGCTTGCGTTCTGCAAGTGAACGGCGCATTATTGTTCATCCCAAAGAGGCACAAAATCACTTTCACAGACTTTCACATTAAATGTTTCGGTAACACTTTCTATGAAGCCCATATTTATAATACATTATAAGGGTATTCTTAAGGCATTATAATGAATGCATAATGCATTATAAAAAACCTTATAATATGTTGTATCATCTCATGAGTAATCATAAGAAAAGTTGTAATGTATTATAATATTTACTTATTTGTGGTTATAGCTATTAAGAGTATGATGATTATAACACAATAAACACATCCACTTAAGTTACCATAAATTATACTTCTCATAGTTATAATGTGTTATAAGTCTAATTTCTCGCCATTTTACTTGTTGCTTTACTTAAAGCAGACAAAGTCCACTTATAAGTAGTATTAATAACAACAATAATAATAATATTTTTTTTCTGGAACAGCCATAAGATCAGGTATCAGAACAGATGAATGTGTAATATGACACATTTGCTTTCAACTATTTTTATTGTAATCTCAGTTTATTTATTTATGTGATTATTTTGATGGTACCATTTTGACAGCTGTTGATAAGTAGCTCTAAAACTGCATGTCAACTAGCAGTATTTATTATTAGTGGTATGCTAAATATATGCTTTCTATTATTTGCACACTTTATTTTGATGGTTGCCCAAAAGACAAACTGATTATACGTAACTTTGACCTACCCTAACCTTAACCTAAGTCTAGTTAGTTAGTTGACATGCAGCAAAGTTGCTTATAGTCAATAGACTAAGGGGACCATCAAAATAAAATGTAAAAAAACAAACAAAAAAAGTCATATAGTCCATAATAAAAGTAGATTTAATATGGTGTTCATCGTGTGTTATAAATAAAAATGAATACCTCAAATACGTAAATATTATAATGTATTATAATTGTTGTTGTGATTATTCATGAGCTGATATAACATATTATAATGTTTTTTTATAATGCATTATGCATTCATTATAATGCCTTAAGAATACCCTTATAATGTATTATAAATACAGGCTTCATAGAAAGTGTTACCAATGTTTCTCTCTAGTGGAATGACCTGCCCAACTCACTCCAAACAGCTGGATCCATACCCATGTTCAAGAATCAGCTAAAAACCTTTATTTGACCCTCTAACTCTAGTACCCTCTTTTCTAATTCTATTCTTTAAAAAAAAAATGCCCTTTCTGTGTCTGAGTGCGTTTGAGCCCCAGTTGTAAGAGGTGGGTCAGGGCATGGTTCGGTTGGTTGCAGTGTGAGCTTAAACCGCGCCGGAGCACAGAACAGAAACTATTTAGTGTGCACTACTGTCATCATGACGATCGCAAACGTGTTCTATTATTACGACTACACTACACTTTTCAATTAATTTAATTAAATCAAGTATATTTAGGTTTATAATGGGTCTGGATCTCATCTTATTGATGAACAGGAATTTTAGTTTGCGAGTAAATTATTTCATTACCATCAGTAATAATAATAATCGTGCTCGGGCTCGGTTCAGGGCAACCATGCCTATACCCTATCATTTACTTTCTTGTTTTCTTAAAAAAAAAAGATTAACTTGAGCTTTTCTCTATACAATTTACAATAAAGCTTAAAAGAAGGCCTCTAACACTAGCTTGCTTTTTCCTTTTTATTCTATTTCCTTTTTATTTATTATATCATTAAAAATGCATATGATAAATGTCTAAATGTAATGTATGCAAATGTATATAGTGATCCTACAGCTGGAATCAAAATCACTCTCCATTCTGTTTCCTCACCTTGATGTGTTCAACTGTTTTATCAAACTCTCCTTTCATTTCTTCATTGTGTTTTAGTTTCTCCTGTAATGATTTCAGTGCTGTATTGAGCTCCTCCTAGAATTAACCAAAATAAAAATACATAAAACACCAGATTACAGTGAAAAAGAAGAGAAGACAGTGATATGATCATATAATGCAGTGCAAAAGTATTTGCCCCCATCCTGATTTCTTCTGTTTTTGTGAACATCTCAGACTAAATTAATTCAGAAATTAAAACCTGCCATAAAACAACCTGAGTGAACACAAAGCACAGTTTGTAAATGACAGTGTTATTCATTAAAGCAAAAATAATTATCCAATACCAACTGGGTCTGTGTCCAAATCTATTTGTCCTGTAGTTATTAATTCATCAAATATATGAAACTTTATTGATAATGGAGTTCAGCTCTGATCAATCAAATCAACACTTAAACAGGACTTTAAACAACATGAAGTTAAACTCATTTGTCTTACCTTATATGAAGAAACCACTTCACTGATGGGTCTGAATTTATGATTGTCATGTTTCTCTGAATTAATACACACTACACACACCGGCTGTTTGTCCTCCAGACAGAAGAGTTTGAGTTTCTCTCTGTGTAAACTGCAGATCTCCTCATTTCTATCCTTCAAGAACAACTCACACAAGTTTTTTAACACAAGATTATATGGAGGCTCTTCTTTTGAGGATCTTCTCCTGCAGACGGGACACTCCTGAGTTTTCTTGGTTCTCCAGAACTGTTGAAGACACTCTTTACAGACACTGTGACTACATGATAAAAGAACAGGATTCTTGAAGATTTCCTGACATACAGGACAAGAAAAATCATCTTCAGATAGTGAAGCCATTTCCACTCTTTGAGCTCCAGCGATCTAAACTTTACTTTCACTTTCTGAACAACAGTTTGAAAAACAAATCTCCACGAGAATCACAGAGATCTACTATCTATTCAGAAACAAACTGAACAAAAATCCTTCTGTAAAGTGTTTGTCTTGGTTCTTCACTGATGGCTGATTGTTTATTGGTTTTGTCAGTAGAGAAGAGAGTCAGTGTGACAGAAAGGAGAAGAACACATCAGTCTCTTCCTGTAAGAGCTGTAAGAGGGAGGAGTTATGATCAGAGGAGTGTTTTAAACAAGACAGACAGGAACAGCAGGACTTACACAGGTAAAATATTAACAGATTGTATTCAAAATGAACTTACACTGAGATGTTAAAATAAACTGATACTGTAAGAATTTTTTGATGAAAAGTGATGCAATTATTCCTAAAGGTTAATTAAGGATAATTAAGGATAATTAAAACAAATTGCATTTAAAATATTTTTTTTTAAGTTTTAGACAAAGCTATAAATCCATTTGGCATTGACTATACATTTAAAAACAGTGCCAAAGCAAACAAACAAACAAACAAACAAACAAAAAACTAATTTTATTTATATTTATGAAAAACTACTGACAAAAAATGTTATATGGGAAGCGCAAACTTCAGGCTGTGATTTGATCTAAAAGTGAATTGTGGGTTTGGTTCAAAAAGAACCGATTATTTCGAGTCATTTTTTCGAGGTATGCATTGTATGCTTTGTTTTGAATCACTAAAAAGAACCGGTTCAAAAGAGTCATTTGTTTTGTAATCACACTATTAAATCATCAGCTTTTTAAGTCATTTGTAGTTCATGTTTTTATTGTCAAGTCAAGTCAGCTTTATGTATATAGTGCTTTTTACAATGCAGATTGTGTCAAAGCAACTTTACAGTATCAAATGGGAAAGTAATATATCAATTCAAAAATAAACTTTAAACAATTTTAGTATAAGGAAATTAATCAATAGTTCCAAATTAATCAGTATTTTTATTGTCAGCAAAAGTTTTCACTGACAAATACATTTAAGAAAAGCGCTGTGCCATTCTCGTTCGAGTCTCGTTTGAGTTGATCTTTTCAATGTTTTCATTAGAATCAAATCCCCAAAACACTGAACTGAATCGTTTGGCCGTTAGCGTGTTCATCATATTCTCTGCTGTCTAGAACTAGCCGCTAGGTCATCATTTTATGATGTCATGTTTGTTATTTATGTGTTTACTCTACAGTCCTATCTTCTCCAGAGGTCATCAGGATCTCTCATCTACTTGGTCTGTGAGTGATCAGGACATCTGTGACATCAGTGTTCATGTCTTTCTGATAGATATTAAAGTGAATCATGCTTTACTATATTCTCTGTTCTAAGATGCTGCACATAGTTTGTGTTTAATGATCCATACTGATGAAGAGTCCTGCTGGAACTAGGCAGCCCTGAAGTGCAGATATGCTTTTAGTGTAGCGTCCAATCAAGATCTTCCTAACCGATGTATTGATGTAAATAGTGTCTCTGTTAGAGTATAAGTATCAGTATTGTAAACTTGTACGCAGAGCGGCCTACGAACTCCATCGAGAGTGTTGAAGCTGACTTCTGCTGATGAAACTGCTAACTATTTTCTTCAGTAAACCTGACTGTGATTGATTGATCATATCTGGTCCTTGGGTTTTAACTGTTCATTCCCCTACACAGTAAGTAAGTAAGTAAGTAAGTAAGTGCAATTTATTTATATAACACCTTTCACAGACAAGAAGTCAAAAAAGTGCTTTACAATAAAACATAACAGAATCAATAAAATGCCAGTTATAACAAGCCAACCATATTGTCAATTACAAGCTTGTCCAAAAAGATGCGTCTTTAAATGTTTTTTTTAAAAGTTCCACAGATCCCACAGATCTCAAAGTTAGCGGAAGCGAGTTCCAAAGCCTTGGAGCCACAACACAAAAAGCATGATCACCTCTTGTCTTAAAATGTGTTCTAGGAATACTTAAAAGATATTGGTCAGACGACCTCAAAGACCGGCCTGGAGAGTGTAGGTTTAGTAGGTCCTGGATGTAGAGTTGGGTTCGAGTCCACCTAAGCCGAGTCCAAGTCGAGTCCGAGTCCCAAAGGGCCGAGTCCGAGTCGAGTCAGAGTTCAATGAAACACTATGTTTTTCGGTATCTTAACATTGTTTAAACCTTTATAACTAGAATAAAGGCATGTAACTGAAGTTATGGGTGACTTGATTTATGTATTGTGACATCTTTCAGAGAGAAACAGCTTGTGAAAAATTATAGGGCAGGACTTTTTTTGTTATATAGTGGTTGTTGTTATATAGTGAATGTACAAATTTAAGGGTAGGGCTGGGGGCTGGGTAGGTAGCTTGGTGAATGGGACCTAAAGAGCAGAAAATGCACCTCATATCTCTGATTATGACTGTGTGTTTTGGGTTTTATATGATGAATGGTTAGACCATAGACAGAGTAGATGGCATTTTATTATTATTTTTTTTTCTTGGATGAAAATGAGGCCTACATTCTTTCCATAACTCACAGCTGTTTTATTTATATTTATAAAACCGTTATATTTTTTTAATGCATTTATAGTTAATAAAGTTTGTTATGTAAGGAATATCAATTTGGTGTTTGCAAACAATGATGAAGATTTTGTGGGCGGAGCTTATCTTACAGTTTTCAAGTAGAAGTCTATGAAAGCCATGCATGGAATAAAATAGTTTTAAAAAAAAAAATCATAATCAGGATTATTTTGGTCAATACTGTAATCAGGACTATTTAACACGATTATGAGTGGGTCCGGAACTTTATTTGATTGATTAGAGCCCTGCATTTCAGTCCCTTTTTTACGCCTCAAGGACCGGGCTTAGTCACGCAATAGTTCAGATGCAGGCCGGGCATCGCTGTTTTAGGCTTCTCCTTATTTTTTATATTTTCCATTAATTAGACATCCATCAATATGGTGATTAAAAAATTGCCACTTTAATATAGTCAGACTTTCGCTTTCTCTTTCGGGAGCGGCTCGGAAGGCGTTTTGTGCCTCAGTCAGCCGCAGTGCCTTCAGCGCAGCTTCGCATTCAAGGCTGAAACCTGCCACAAAGCACCGGCAAAAACAAATAACAATGAATGTGTCGGAGGGAAATAGTAAGGAGATTTTTCAAATTATTTATGAATAAACTAGTGTATTCTGAATCAGTGTCGCAAAGATCCTGACTCAAAATCTCCTCTTTGACCGCTTTTAAAGAGAAGTAAATCTTTCCGGATTAGCTACATTATTAAAACGTTTTTGTTTTTGATTTGGTTTATTTCGTTAAGCAATAATTTAAAGCTTTCTATATATGTATTTGTCACGTCTATCATGGAAAATCTTTAATTGTTTCCACTGGAAAAAGATGCAAGCAATGGCGCTGGCGCCTCCACTATACCTGCAATATGGCTTTAGCTTCCACTCTCCGCATAAACGGATTTATATCTATAGATTTTATTTTAGTCGTCGTGATGATTTGAGAAGGCAAATTATTTAAACAGAATAGGAAGAGTCTTCCGTTGGCGGCTGTTTGTACTTAAAAAAAAAAAAAAAACAACAACGTATATTTAACAAACAAAAAAATCCTCACAACAACTTTCCAAATTAACTTGATAAAAAAACGAAACAAAATGCCTAATCACATTTTCCATTACATACAAAACTGAACTGTTTAAATAGCTGTCTGTGTTCTGCAAATGCGCACCAAAGGGGGCGGAATCGGGAGCAATATGGTTTATCTCGATTGTGGTATTTTCAGAATCGTTAGAATCCAAAATCAGAATTAAATTTCGATTAATTGCACAGCCCTAGAATAAAAGAATAAATAAATTTTAAAAAGTACATTTGAGTTTGTATTTCAATATTTTGAATTTATTTTCGCAGTTCCGAGATTAAATCTCACAATTTTGATAAGAAAAATCAATGTTCTGCAATGTTCTTTTTTTCTCCTCGGCTTAAATCATTAAAAAATCGAGTTTATATCCCACAATTCTGGCTTTTTCCACTCAGAAATGACAAACTTTATATTGTTCAGTTAAATTGAGATATAAAGTCTGAAATACGATGAAAACTTGCATTTGCGAGGGAAAAAAATCAGAATTGTGAGATACAAGGCCTAAATGTACAATGTTATAGGATATAATGTTTCATGCTGCAGGGCTAATAAAATACGTTCCCTATGAACTGCATATGTGAAAATTATGTAGACCTATTGTTTAAATCAAATTTATGTTTTAAAAGCAATCAGCAAGTTCATCCATTAATCTGTCAGTTTAAGCGTCTGCGTGCAGCTTCAAACGGCGTCTTTGATGACACTATTCTATAACATTTTTTTGCATTCTGATTCTGGCCGGCTTTACTGGCATGACTTAAAAACAATAAAGAATACTGAATGTCACATTTGTAATAATACATGAGTCAATTACATTTCCGTCAACTGTCCCTGGACTCGGTTGGACTCGGCAATATTTTCCGAGTCCGAAAGGCTCGAGTCCAAGTCAAGTCCGAGTAAAAATGCGTCCGAGTCCACTAAAAATTGTACTCGAGACCGGACTCGAGTCCGAGTACAAGTCCGAGTACCCCAACTCTACCTGGATGTAAACAGGTGCCTGATCATGCAAAGCCCTATAAGTAATAACCAAAATTTTAAAATGCACTCTAAAACCAACAGGAAGCCAATGAAGGGCCTTAAGCACCAAGGTTATTATAGTTTTGCATTTTTAAATTAGTTTTTATTATAATTTCGTTTTCAAATTTGCAATAAATTTTAGTTTAGTTTTAGTTAGTTTCATGAATGGTTTTGTTAATTTTAGTTTAGTTTTTATTTTGTGAAAACATTTCTATTTCGTTTTTATATATTTAGTTTCAGTTTTAGGAATTATAGTTAATAGAACACTTCCAGAGCACACACACAAAAAAATTATTTCAGCAACATTTATTGTTTGCACAGTTGCCATTTATCTCTGTGCTTAACTCTGAATAACAAAAATAACACAAGGGTTTGAGATACAAATAGGGCTGTGACGGTCGCAATGACAACCGCGCCACGGCGGTCGTCGGTTGCCACCGCCGGTAATGTACGTGACGTCACACAAACTCTAACAAGCATAAAGTACAGTGATTCTGCAACATTCATTCTGCCGTGGCGGTGTTTAGTGTCCCCGCCGGCGGCAGCAGCGAGTGCAAGTGCTTTTGCAGCTGCTGGAAGAGATCTGCGTTCAAACACACGCAATAGACTAAAGCTGGGACAGTTCCGGGAAAAGTAATTACTATGAATGTGTCGGAGGGAAATAAGGAGATACTTAAACGAATTGTTACTAAACTAGTGTTTTCTGAGCCAGTGTAGCAAAGATGAAGTTGACGATCCTGACTCGACGATCAACTGCATCGTCATTTGCCACAGGTGATGCACGATTAAACACCCACATGTCAAATTTTCCGCAGTTGGATGAATGCTTATTAATTACTTACTTATTAATTTTTGCTAATTATTATTTTATTTTAGTTCGTTTTGCAATAGTTGTTGCTAGTTTCGTTTAGTTTTAGTTTTTCATTTATTATGATTTTTTTATTTTATTTCAGTTTACGAAAATGTTTTTTAACCAATCGTTTTCGTCTTAGTTTCAGTTTTCGTTTACGATAATAACCTTGTTAAGCACAGGAGTAATATGAGATCTCCTACTAGTCTTTGTCAGTAGCCTTGTAGCTGCATTCTGTACAGCTTGTAAACGGTCCATAGTAGATTTATTAAGACAAGTATAGAGAACATTGCAATAATCTAATCGTAAAGAAATAAAAGCATGAACACGCATCTCCAGCTCTTTTCTTGAGACCATAGATCTAATCTTAGCAATGTTCCTAAGATGGAAAAAACATGAGCGAACTACCGACTTTACATGGCTATTAAAACATAAGGACCTATCAAAAATAACACCCAAATCACCCAAATCTGATGATGATAGACCTCCAATAACTGTCCTAATCTTAGCAGTAATATTATCAGGAGCAATAATCAACACTTCAGTTTTATCATTGTTGAGTTGCAAAAAATTGTCAGCCATCCATTTGTTAATGGAGACTAAACAATCTTGCAACCGAGACAATTTATCAAGTCTATCTGGACCAAAAGAAATATATAATTGGATGTCATCGGCGTAACAGTGATAAGATATTTTAAAACTTCTAATAATCTTACCAAGAGGGAGCATATATAAACTAAACAACAAAGGGCCAAGCAAAGAACCTTGTGGGAGACCGCAGGACAGAGTTGCAGAGTCAGACATGTGCGAACCCGAGGACACTGAAAAACTCCTGTCAGAAAGATAGGAGGCAAACCCATCCAAAGCTAATCCAGAAATGCCCACTAATGAATACAACCTATTCATCAAAGTACGATGGTCAACAGTGTCAAAAGCTGCACTGAGATCTAACAACACCAGCACAGAACATTTACCTGCATCGGCTGCCATCAAGATATCATTTGAAACCCTAAGGAGGGCAGTTTCAGTCTAATAGTTTTTACGGAAACCAGACTGAAATTTATCAAAGATGTGACAGGAGAGTTGACAACTGATTCACTGAGAACTACAGTGAATGAACTGCGTGACAAACTGTCCACAGATTCATATTTAAGAAACTGATGTCAGACTGCAGTCTCTGCAGTTTCATCTTGGTGTAACCGGCCTCGCCTTGGCGCCGTTACGGTCTGCGTTGTGTTACAAATGAAGAGACGGATCACAGGAACTGCTGCTGATGGAGTGTTTATTAACGTGGAGCATGCAGATTCTGGATGGTGTAGAGAGAGAGAGTACAACAATGAGAAACGATTTTGTGGATAGATTAAACACCAGTTAATCAATTAGTTAAAATCAGCTGACACAAACAACTGTACTCTGTAATGAAACTGTTCAATCTCCAACATCCACGAATGAAATGCTTTCTGTTACATTTATAACACGCTTTACAAGAAGTAACTCATAATCTTATACTGATCAACTTTGCAATCTACGATGTGCATCTATCTATATGTATACATGACTACATACACACACACACACACACACACACACACACACACACAAATACATACATTATATATAAATATATATATATATATATAAACACACACAAAAAACTAAATCCTGTTCATAAGCTCAGTGTTTTTTGAGAATGTCATAATGGTAGAGTTTGTTTCAGGGAGACTCAGTAGGTTTTTAAGTTCAGTGTGTTGTTCAGCATCCTCTCTAGTTCTCTCCTTTCCTCTGAGTACTTTCCACACATCAAGAATACATGTTTGACATCTTCCACTTCTCCACAATGTCCACATAATCCTGTCTGGTGTTTACCTATTAATTTTAAACAGCCATTTAACCCTGTGTTCAATTCTCAATCTAGTGAAAATAGTTTCCTCCTCTCGCCTCAGATTACTGCACTGTAAAAAATGACTGTGAATTTAACTGTAAAAATGCTACAGTAAAAACCTATTAAATGGTTAATGGTAAAAGACTGTAAAATTTAAATGAATAACCGTAAAATAGAAATACAGTTTTAAAATGTGATGTTTTTTTGTTGAAATAACTGTTTCTTCTTTTTTTTTTTTTCTAGTAGGTTTGTACATTAGGGTTGTATGCTACATCTAATGTTGTTAAATTAATGTTTATTGCATTATATTGCATTATTTATTTTTCAGTTCCATGTGTGTCGTTATTATGGTGATCAGTGTTTGTGTGAATGACGCTGTGCACCTTCTTTACATGTTAATATTTAAAAGCTGCTTGTGATGGGCTTTGGTTTATCATATGACTTTCTCATCAGCACCTGCTTTGAAACAGATCTCCATATAAAGGATTCCATATAAATGTCTTCCTTTCTCCTCCTGATCCCATGTGTCCTGCCACATTTTAATAACATTATCTTTAATAATAACTTCAATTTCTGATTTACTGAGTTATATTTCAATATCTATCTATTTATCTTCTAAGGCTTCTTTTGCCAACTTATCCACCTTTTCATCTCCCTCAATTCCTACATAAACTGAATATAATGTAAAAATAAATTGATTTACCTCATCCAAGAGATCTTGCCTACATACAGATTTATAGATTGGACACTTATTAATGAAGACATGGAAGCTGAACAGGTGACTATTTTATGTGGTTTATTTTCATCTACTCATTGTAGTGCTAAAATATTTTGTCTGAGAAGAGTGATAAGTGGTCTGAAGTTCTTTTTTGGATGTTAATATTGTACTTTGGGATATGTATAGCTGCTTGTTATACCAGTTATTGGACCTTTGGATGCGTCTGTGTATATTTGTAGTGAATCTTCAGACCTGGTTTCTATATACTGATGAATATTTTGATATGCTCCCGATTTTTACAGTATTTTTTATTTCTGTATTTATTACAGGAGAGCAAAATAACCATGGTGGAATGACAGTCACACTTACTATTTTACAGCATGCAATCCTGTTTATTCCCATTTCCTTTGCCTCTCTATTTCCCCCTCCATCCAAAGCTACTAACATTAGTATAGCCATATTCCCATCACTCTTTAAGTACCTTTCTTGCAGGACATCATTAATTTGAGCCGTCTTCTCTTCAATGGCATCTCTCCTACTTCTAGCTGTATTGATGCTAGCGCTGATGTTTCCTCAACACAACCGCAGAGCCTTTGCACTCTGTCCAATCCTGTCAGTGTAGATTTAGCAGCAGAATCAGACACTATACACCCATAATCAAGAACTGAGCGAATATATATTATTTTCATAGGTGCACCCCATCTATATCCTATCAAACATTTTAATATATTTATACCTTTTTTGAACTTCTATAACATTTTCTGAATGTGGTCTTTAAATGTAAGTTTTGTGTCAAACCACAGCCCGAACACCTTATGACCTGTTCTTGTTTAAGTGATTGCCCATTCAGTTGAATATCTAGTCTGGGGTTAACTTGTTTTTTAATAAAACATATATATTGTGTCTTTTCCACTGATAAATGGAAGCCCCACTCATTTGACCCCTTTCTGACCTGATCTATAGCTTTCTGCATCCTTGACTCACCACCCCTTACCCATAATGCCCACACCTGAGAACACATCATCAATCATAATATTCAATAATATGGGGCTACATACACTGCCCTGAGGTGTGCCTTTCTCTATTTGATAAGTGTTTGATGATTCCACTGCTATTCTTACCTCTATAGTTCTTTCTTTGAAAAAATCTCTAATCCGATTGAACATCTTACCACCTGTGCCCATCTTGATCAGCTTAATTAAAAGTCCCTCCTTCCATAACATATCGTATGCCTTTTCTATATCAAAAAATGTTGCCAATACAAATTCTTTATTTATTTGTGCTTTCCGTATTTCATTCTCTAGACAAATAGGATCCATAGCTAAAATAGAAAAGCCCTCTTTTCTCTATTTCGTACACTCATATTTTAGAGATAATGTTCTCCATAAGCTTACAAAGATTAGATGTCAATGCTATTGGCCTATAACTTCTAATGTCTGTTTTATCCTTACCAGGTTTTCCTATGGAGACTATTACAGAGTGCTTCCGCACAGCAGGTATTCTCCCTTGCTCCCTTATTCTGATATAAAGTATTAAAATCACATTTTTTGCTACATCTGACAGTTGTTCAATCATCTTATAACATATCTTTGCCTGGTGATGTGTTTTTGCCATCTGTTAAGCTCAAATAATGTGACCTTTGCATCAAGTGGGCTCTCACTCGTCTCCTTTACCCCAGTATTTCTCTGTTTTCCTCAATTACCCTCGCTCTCCACAATACCTCCTCACTGGTTAAATTCTGGGAACTGTGTATTTCAACAAAGCCTTTTGCAAGCATTTCTGCTTTCTCTACATTAGTTGTTGCTTCCATACCATTATTTTTTAACACCGGCAATGAAAACTCCCTTCTAATGCCTCACATCTTCCTAATTTCTGACCAATACTACTGCAAAAACCCCTCCAATATTTCCATTTAGCTTCTCGCACAATTCTTTTAACTTTAGAGCGTGCTTTCTTAAAATGATTTAAATTACTGATTTGATTTGATTGAACCATTTTAAAAGTTTGGTTCCTAGCGTTTACACTCCTCTGACCACCAAGGTACCATTGTCTTCTTCCTTACACCAGATGTTTTACCTATAATTTCTTCTGCTGCTTCATACATTATACCTGTAATCGTATCATTTAGTTCTTCAATATCATCAATCCATCTAGGGAGCCAGTTCTCTTCTACCTGTAAGTTTTGATTTCCTATCTTAATCCAAATAGGGTAATGATCACTCCCTTACCATGCACTACATCATTCCTGGTCCCTCTTCCATCACTGAGGCTTACTAACTGGTTATCATCCATAAACGCTTCGATAATCCTTCCATTCCCATCTGTCTTTGTGCTTCCCGTAACATATTATAACGTATTATTAAATCTCCACCTTCCATCTCATGTATACTATCCAGCATTTCTCTAGATATCTTTTGGCAGGGATTATAAATATTGGCTGCTCTAACTTTGGATTTATTAACCCATATTTCAATTATTACTATCTCTAGATCTTTTTCACTCCTCCTCCTGTTCCAGAACTTCTATCTTTATGTATTCCTGTGTAACCATGAATTATAAAATCAAGTGAAGGTTTTAGCCAGGTGTCCTGCACACAAATGATGTTCGGTTTAACAGATCATTCTTTTATGTTCTGTTTTAATTCTTGTTCTTCTGGTCCTCCATGCTGACAAAAGCAGCATCTGTGGTTTTTTAACTAATAAGACCATTGAAATATGAGTTTTTGTGTTTTCTGTTTTGGGAGGTGACTGTGTTTCTGTGCAGGATGAGCACCGATTGGTTCCTGGAGTCTTCCTGATGCCACGCCCGCCGTGTCAGCTGACTTCCTGCTGCCTATAAAGACTCCACCATCACTTCCTGCTTCAGCTTTTGCTCGTCTGCATTTGTTTGCTGTGTTAGTTAGTTTGTTACATGTGTTGGAAAGACTGAGAGTTTGAGTGTTGTTGTTGTATTAGTGCGCCTAGCTATCCCTCATCATTTATTTTCTTTTGTAAATTAGGGAATTTAAAGGGTGTACAATATGAAATTGTTTCTGTTTGTTATTTTGGTTTTGTCGGCTCCTGAAGACATATTCTCCATGTGTATTGTAAATCATTGTTCTCAATAAAATGCTGTTCATTAGTTACTCAGAACTCTGTCTCAGGGTCGGCCCGTGGCATAGGCGAAATAGGCAGTTGTCTAGGGCGCAAAATGCCTGGGGGCGCCACACGAAAGTTGTTTTTTTTTTTTTTTCTCTCGCAGAAAAGTGCCCTCTTGTGACCATCATTCGCTCCTACACCCATAAGAAAAATTACTGACAGTAAACAATTTTAATACTGATCGATCATCATAGTCAGTGCTCAAATTGAATCAAGTCTTTATTATTATTATTATTTTAATAATAAAAGGTAATGACCTTTCAGATGGTATTTAATTAAAAATCTCTTTCGCAAGATGCTTTCCAGAAATCAAATAATTTAGCATTAGAAAATTAGAAATAGCATATTTTACCCATAAATAAAAAATATAAGGTGAATTACAAATAAAAATCCAGCATGTTGCCCACCCAACTCATTAGGTAAAATTAATGTTCAAATGGAAATAATAAGTAAATAACTCTAAAATAATATTATGGTTGTTAGACTGTTGTGTTGCTTTGCGCGCCATTCTGCAAAACGTTCGTATACTTTAGGAAAGTGGGGGTCCCGAGGTACTGACTTACTTATTTTGGGGGTCGTGGGCTGAAAAGTTTGGGAAGCCCTGGCTTATTTGATATTTTCTCTTTGCTATTATTGGATATCAAGACAGACACCTGCAATTCTGGCCAAATTAAAGAAACTGTGTGTGTGAATTTGCACATGCTATAGGCCTCATGTAAACATCATTAATGACCCCTTGTGTTTAAAATAAAACAATAAAAAAGATTCATTAGTGTAATTGAAGAATAATTTATAAAAAATGTGAATGATCAGTTATTGTCAAAGATTTAGATTTAATTTTAGATTCACATTTAAAAACAAAAGAATTATACACTTTTATAAAAAAAAAGTCATTTTCTTGAATCGTTTATGTAATCCGAACTGATTGCACTGTATTTTATGTATGATCATTTTTCATGTATGATCAGTTTTATGAAAAATGAAGATTCTTTCAAAAATGAAGCAGAAATGTTCCTGAAATAAGTAAGTCCTTATGTTAACTTTTGTATAAAATCTCAAATGAATAATACTGTTGCATAAATTCAATTTCACATTTGCAAACTCCCTTTAAAAAACTATAACTCGTCTTTGTGATCTCACAAACTTCCATTTTAATTAATGAGGCAACTGAATCTATAATTTACATTGTCTCTATACTTCTTTGTTACAGTGAATGACAAATGATCCTGTTACAATTAACAATGAAACACAGCGATGGCTGCACAGGTTTATGATTCAACAACATCAGTGCAGTGTTTTGTGACGCTGAAAGTGTTTGTTCTGAGCGATGTATTTCTGAAGTGAACAATGACTAACTGACTGACTAATTCTTGAGCTGGTTATGATCAGTGTGTGTTTGTGAGTCACTGCTGCCATCTGCTGCTCAGAGTCTTTAAATTACACTCATTGCTTTTATAAGAAGCGATTTGAAATCATATCATAGTATTTTGCAATGCATAGGTCAAGCTGTTTACTGTGAACCACTGCTAACAAGACATAAAGTCCAGTAAATGATAAATCTGTTGAGGCTATAGACCAGTGAAATATGATAGGAAATGCCCATTTGCACTATGAAGCAGCATAACAATTTATTTTGACCAGTTTAGGTCTTGCACATTCAAGTTATAAATGGTGTGCTGCTCTTGCATTAAAATACAGTGGACTGCATCAACAGAGATCAACAGTCTCTTACTCATGTGATCTGGATTAAATATTGAAACATGATGAAAGATGAAAGCAGGAAGATCCAGACCTACAGATTACTGACTATTGATCGATAAGATCCTCAGAGAGGAAGAATAATCATAACTACAGAAGAATGGTAAGAGTGTGTGAGTGAAGGTGGTGGTGAATGTGTGTAGATGTGTGTTAGTTACAGGATCAGAGAATGACACCGTTCCTCTGTCATAGTCCAGATTCACTCTCACACGATCAAGACGCCGTTCAACACAGAAACCAGAACCTGGAGACAATCCGTACGACACACACCAGACACCAGTCTTAAAGAAATCATATCCCTTCCTCTGGTTTGATGCTGTAGTTACTCCAAGACTCCACCATTGACTCTGTTTAAGCTCCACATCCCAGCAGTGTGTTCCTGAGTTAAAACCCTCTGAACCCAGAACACAGCGATAATAGTCAAATCTCTCTGGATTATCAGGAACAGGTTGATCGATCCAGCTGAATCTCACACTGGTCAGATCATCAGACAGAAGGAGAGCTGGATGAGCCGTGTTTGGATCCAGAATCACAGGAGCTGATGAGACACAATCAACAGATGCTGTTATTCTGATGTTCATATAATGATCAAGAGTGAACCCAACACAGATGATTATGAATTATGACACTCGTCCTGTTGATCAAACACATCAGACATTTTCCTCTCATCACTGTCAGTCATTCTCTGTCTGATTTATCAATACTGAAAGTTCAATCAGAAACACTGAGTGACACAAACTGAACACATATTCATTTCATTTACGCTCTCATTTATATTACATTATAGTCAGAAGATGCTTTAATACAAAACCTTACCTTTGAACACAACTTTACAGTGATTTCATATTCAAATGAGATCAACTATAATAATAATGCAGAACAAATAATGAATATATCTTTATAATTTTCCTCAGCTTTGTATGAAAGCTTTGTTTTTATGTCACCTAATTATTAAAAATATATAAACAGTAGATATTATTCAACCATAATGCAATATAATAATAATAATAATAATAATAATAATAATGTCTGCTGATATGAACAAATTAAAATTATTCAATTATTAACTTATCAGTCATTAAAATAAAGATGAATAAATTATACAAATAAACTTAAATCTAATAAAATTAAATGATTAAAAAAGTTGTTTTGGCAACTACTCAAAATAAATGAACGTTAAGTATTAAATTAGTATTACTAAAAGTAAAACAGAAATTAAATTATTTCTAATTATATATAATAAAAATTTAACTAAGATTTTTTTCTTACAGAAAGAAACAGGACAAAAACAATTATTTTAATTATAATTAAAAAAACTATAAATAAAACCCATTTCAAAACACTAATAAATAATTCATAATTTAACAAATAATTAAAGTAGTATAAAAACAGCAGTAATCATATGAAATAACCTTTTGTGTAGAAATGTTTCTGTCTGATCAAATAAAGAGTGTTAAAAACTGCTGAATCTCTTGTGTGTCTGTGATGATAAATCAGCAGTCGGTGGATCCATGAGCAAACGGTTTATTTCACAGACAACAAACAAGGTTAAACTGGCAAGGGTCGACAACGGCAAGACAGAGAATGGTCAGGTCCAGGCAAAGAGGTCGGGGCTACTAGCAATCCAAAACAACAAACCGATTAGGCAGGCGAGGGGTCACAAAGGCTGGCAGAAATCGTCACACGAGAGTCAAACAGTCCGAGTCGATAACAGACAATAATAATCCAGAGAAACGCTTGGTGATGATGGCCGGAGCAAATCAAAACTTCGCGAAGGGCTCGCGGCTCGGCGTCCTCTTTTAAAGCCGGCGGGAAGCGACCCGGAACAGGAAGAGAGTCCCAGGTACGGGATTATGGGTAGTGGAGTCCGTTAAAAGTCCGGGATAACTCCCGCTGACGGCGATCGGAGGGAGCCACAGAGACCGCGCTCGTGACAGTATCTTTCATGAGACTGAAAATGAAAGTCCCACTGAATTCTGGGATTGATTATTTCTAATACTTGAGTAATTTTACTTGATTACTGTATTATTTTGGGATATTAGTAGTTTATTCAAGTACAGTTTAAAGTGTCTACTTGTGCTTTTACTTGATTACATTTCTGAAGGAAAAGCAGTGCTTCTTATAATTTGATTTCAACTTGAAAAGTACTGCATTTGTGCATTTTGTATTTGTCTTCATTAAATATGGTTGATGGAGGCTCAAACGAGGTTTGTTTTTCTGCATCAATCACATCCGTTTCAGCTTCAGTTATAACTTTCATCAGCTAAATTCCTGTCTTCAAAACTTCTTTGCCATCAAATGTGAGGAAGTATATTAAGGTAGCTCAGTTTATTCATGATTTATTCATTATTTCTGTCTGTTTTGATGTAGCCATTAGCTGTCTATGTACTATATTGACTGAGTGCAAATCAAATCAGTGATAAGAATTTAAATACAATTCATGTTTTAGTGCCATGATTACTTTTGACATTAAATGATAAAAAAAAATCTCCAAAAAGTGTGTAAATGAACATTGTGTGTTAAATTAATTGTAAACCATGTTTAGTGATGTTCTTACCTGGGAGTATAATAATCATATATTGAGGAACAATTAGGACTGGAATCAATTATTATTTCATCTAAATAATGCTCATTAATTAATCTAATTAGTCATCAATAATTGAACACGAGTTCTTATATTGTGTCTGAAATATATTTCTGGCCCAAAAATGACAATTCTCTCATCATTTATTCATCCCAGATGTTTCTGAATTTCTTCAGATGAACACAAAGATGTTTAGTGCATATAATTCAAGTGTACAGGGCCGCTTCAAAACCACACAAAGTAAAGCTGAAATAATTAGTATTTGTCTGTTTCTTACACGATTATTGTTCACTTCAGGAGAAATCAACAGGGGTTATATGGGATATAAGGGCTATATTTACTGTCTCCTTCTCTTTCTATATTTTTTGAAGCATCATCTTTGGACATGCTCTACACTTGCATTATGTGCAGAAAGATTGATTATTTTCTCTAAAACTCTTAGTTTGTGTTCATCTGAAGAAGGAGAATCATATACATATGGGATGGCATTAAGGTGTGAAGGATGGATTTTAATTGTTGTTTTTGCACTAGATAGATGTGTTTGATCTGCTTTTGTTTTCTGCCTTTAATCAGACTTTTCTATGCACTTTATTTTAAGCAATTTCACTTTGCATTGAGCAGATGGTTCAATATGATGAAACGAGAATCTCCTTTATTGTCTTTCTTTTTGCAGGTTGCTTCTACTTTTTAACACTTGATCAAAGCTCAGATGTTCTGCAGTCAGACTCACTGTTCTGGACGATGTCCTGCATCTTCTTCCAGACTCTGAACGGCAGGTTGCCCAAGTAACGTGGCACATGAATCAAAGCTCCAGAAGGCGTCTGTGGATCCGGCTGTGAGATCTGGACTCTGGAAGAACATTCAGGAGTCAGAACTGCAGTGGCTTTGGATCAGAAGCAGAGAGACCAGAGACACCAGCAGATCACTCACCTTTCCATTGAGACTGGAAACTCCTGCAGAACAAACACACCATTGATCATCAACAACTCAATCAATCATCAATCAATCAATCAATCATCTGAAATCAGACCTTTAGAAAGCAGACATCACTGGCTTTCATCATCTCCTCCATGTCTTTGATTGTGTGTGAAAGAGCTGAAATGTGTCTGTTCATCTCCTCCAGCTTCTCCTTCATCATCTGCTTCTTCTGCTCCTCTTCCTCCCTCAGTGCAGTGATTGTAGCTTCTTCTTCATCTCTGAGAAACTGATGAAGCTTCTCAAACTGCTGTTTAATCTGACGCTCTGTGTGCTCAGCTTGAGACTGAAATCAAAGCACATTCACTTCAATCGTCTCCATCAACACACATCAACACAATCACATCATTCAGATCTGAGACAAACTAATCCATTATATCAAATATATCAGATCAGAACTGTAGGGTATTCAGCTGAACAGCTTCAAGCCATTTCTCCTGCAGTTGTACCTGCACTCACTCACATCAACTCATCCCTTCACACAGGTGTTTTTCCATCAGTATTTAGACAGGCTCGTATAACCTCTCTACTGAAGAAACCCACCCTGAACCCATCCCTTTCTCCTGGACAGAAATCAGTCTGGTTTCAGAAGTGGACATTCAACTGACTAGCAAGAGCTGATTCCAAATCATCAATACTTATCTTGCTGGATTTGTCTGCTGCTTTTGATGTGGTTAACCACAAGATCCTCCTGTCAACCCTATTAGCAAAGGGAATATCAGGAACTGCACTCCAGTGGTTTGAATCTTACCTCTCTGACAGGTCTTTTAAGGTTTCTTGGAGAGGTAAGGTGTCCAAGTCGCAACATCTAGCTACTGGGGTGCCTCAGGGCTCAGTTCTTGGGCCACTTCTTTTTTCTGTCTACATGGCATCACTAAGTTCAGAAACATGGCTTTTCATATCACTGCTATGCTGATGACACTCAACTCTACCTCTCATTTCATTCTGATGATCTGACGATAGCTGCTCGGATGTCAGCTTGTCTAACAGATATTTCCTACTGGATGAAGGACCATCATCTTCAACTAAACCTTGCCAAGACTAAACTGCTTGTGTTTCCATCAAACCCATCGTTTCATCACAATTTCACCATTCAGTTGGGCACATCAACCATAACCCCTTCAAAAACAGCCAGAAACCTTGGAGTTGTGATTGATGATCAGCTGACTTTCTCAGACCACACTGTCTGGTCCTGCAGATTAGCTTTATTCAACATCAAGAAGATCCGACCCTTTCTTTCGGATCATGCTTCACAACTCCTTGTTCAAGCTCTTATTCTGTCCAGATTGGACTATTGCAGTGCTCTTTTGGCAGATCTTCCAGTCAGTTCTATCAAACCTTTACAATTAATCCAGAATGCAGCGGCAAGACTAGTTTTTAATGAGCCTAAAGGACCCATGTCACTCCTCTCTTCATTAGTCTGCATTGGCTACCAATAGCTGCATTAAATTCAAGGCATTAATGTTTGCCTACAGAACCACCACTGGCTCTGCACCCCTTTACCTGAATTCATTACTTCAGACTTATGTGCCTCTAGAAGCTTGCGTTCTGCAAGTGAACGGCGCATTATTGTTCATCCCAAAGAGGCACAAAATCACTTTCACAGACTTTCACATTAAATGTTTCGGTAACACTTTCTATGAAGCCCATATTTATAATACATTATAAGGGTATTCTTAAGGCATTATAATGAATGCATAATGCATTATAAAAAACCTTATAATATGTTGTATCATCTCATGAGTAATCATAAGAAAAGTTGTAATGTATTATAATATTTACTTATTTGTGGTTATAGCTATTAAGAGTATGATGATTATAACACAATAAACACATCCACTTAAGTTACCATGAATTATACTTCTCATAGTTATAATGTGTTATAAGTCTAATTTCTCGCCATTTTACTTGTTGCTTTACTTAAAGCAGACAAAGTCCACTTATAAGTAGTATTAATAACAACAATAATAATAATATTTTTTTTCTGGAACAGCCATAAGATCAGGTATCAGAACAGATGAATGTGTAATATGACACATTTGCTTTCAACTATTTTTATTGTAATCTCAGTTTATTTATTTATGTGATTATTTTGATGGTGCCATTTTGACAGCTGTTGATAAGTAGCTCTAAAACTGCATGTCAACTAGCAGTATTTATTATTAGTGGTATGCTAAATATATGCTTTCTATTATTTGCACACTTTATTTTGATGGTTGCCCAAAAGACAAACTGATTATACGTAACTTTGACCTACCCTAACCTTAACCTAAGTCTAGTTAGTTAGTTGACATGCAGCAAAGTTGCTTATAGTCAATAGACTAAGGGGACCATCAAAATAAAATGTAAAAAAACAAACAAAAAAAGTCATATAGTCCATAATAAAAGTAGATTTAATATGGTGTTCATCGTGTGTTATAAATAAAAATGAATACCTCAAATACGTAAATATTATAATGTATTATAATTGTTGTTGTGATTATTCATGAGCTGATATAACATATTATAATGTTTTTTTATAATGCATTATGCATTCATTATAATGCCTTAAGAATACCCTTATAATGTATTATAAATACAGGCTTCATAGAAAGTGTTACCAATGTTTCTCTCTAGTGGAATGACCTGCCCAACTCACTCCAAACAGCTGGATCCATACCCATGTTCAAGAATCAGCTAAAAACCTTTATTTGACCCTCTAACTCTAGTACCCTCTTTTCTAATTCTATTCTTTAAAAAAAAAATGCCCTTTCTGTGTCTGAGTGCGTTTGAGCCCCAGTTGTAAGAGGTGGGTCAGGGCATGGTTCGGTTGGTTGCAGTGTGAGCTTAAACCGCGCCGGAGCACAGAACAGAAACTATTTAGTGTGCACTACTGTCATCATGACGATCGCAAACATGTTCTATTATTACTACTACACTACACTTTTCAATTAATTTAATTAAATCAAGTATATTTAGGTTTATAATGGGTCTGGATCTCATCTTTTTGATGAACAGGAATTTTAGTTTGCGAGTAAATTATTTCATTACTGTCAGCAATAATAATAATCGTGCTCGGGCTCGGTTCAGGGCAACCATGCCTATACCCTATCATTTACTTTCTTGTTTTCTTAAAAAAAAAAGATTAACTTGAGCTTTTCTCTATACAATTTACAATAAAGCTTAAAAGAAGGCCTCTAACACTTGCTTGCTTTTTCCTTTTTATTCTATTTCCTTTTTATTTATTATATCATTAAAAATGCATATGATAAATGTCTAAATGTAATGTATGCAAATGTATATAGTGATCCTACAGCTGGAATCAAAATCACTCTCCATTCTGTTTCCTCACCTTGATGTGTTCAACTGTTTTCTCAAACTCTCCTTTCATTTTTTCATTGTGTTTTAGTTTCTCCTGTAATGATTTCAGTGCTGTATTGAGCTTCTCCTAGAATTAAACAAAATAAAAATACATAAAACACCAGATTACAGTGAAAAAGAAGAGAAGACAGTGATATGATCATATAATGCAGTGCAAAAGTATTTGCCCCCATCCAGATTTATTCTGTTTTTGTGAACATATATTTATTGAAGCAAAAGTAATTCTCCAATACCAACTGGGTCTGTGTGTAAATCTATTTGTCTCGTAGTTATTAATTCCCCAAATCTATGAAACTTTATTGATAATGAAGTTCAGCTCTGATCAGTCAAATCAACACTTAAACAGGACTTTAAAACAACATGAAGTTAATTTCTCTCACCTTATATGATGAAACCACTTCACTGATGGGTCTGAATTTATGATTGTCATGTTTCTCTGAATTCATACAAACTAAACACACCGGCTGTTTGTCCTCCAGACAGAAGAGTTTGAGTTTCTCACTGTGTAAACTGCAGATCTCCTCGGATCCTGATGAACGGCTTTCTTTTCTCTCCTTCAGGAACGACTCACACAAGTTTTTTAACACTAGATTACAGGGAGGTTGTTCTCTTGATGATCTTCTCCTGCAGACGGGACACTCCTGAGTTTTCTTGGTTCTCCAGAACTGTTGAAGACACTCTTTACAGACACTGTGACTACATGATAAAAGAACAGGGTTCTTGAAGATTTCCTGACATACAGGACAAGAAATATCATCTTCAGATAGTGAAGCCATTTTCAGTCTCTGAGCTCCAGCGATCTAAACTTTACTTTCACTTTCTGAACAACAGTTTGAAAAACAAATCACCACGAGAATCACAGAGATCTGCTATCTATTCAAAAACAAACTGAACAAAAATCCTTCTGTGAAGTGTTTGTCTTGGTTCTTCACTGATGGCTGATTGTTTATTGGTTTTGTCAGTAGAGAAGAGAGTCAGTGTGACAGAAAGCAGAAGAACATGTCAGTCTCTTCCTGTAAGAGCTGTAAGAGGGTGGAGTTATGATCAGAGGAGTGTTTAACCCTTGTGCAGTGTTGCCAGATTGGACCGGAGAATAACACATTGGGCGGGTAGACACATCTGCTGCTTTTTCTTTGCTTTTATCTTTAGTCATGCTATTTTAATGTGTTAGAGCTCAACCGGGGCTGTATGTTAACTTTTTTTGCACATAGCACTGGTGCTACGGAGGTTGGACATTTTGTAGCACAGACCAAACAATTGTAGCACAAGTTTAAATATCAAATCACATATTTTTTTTCAGGAACATCATAAATTTTATCATGATTCTTTGTCATGTTGGCTTTACTATTTACTGCTAATTTCCCCCATTGTGAAACAAAGCCTTTTAAGATAACAAAATAAAAGCTAAAAAAGAATGACATACATTTAGGTCAAAGTGGTTAAAGATACAAATGTTTGTCATTATTTTATAGTTGTTATTAGAAAATAAGAGCAAATATATACATTACAAATACACATAATATACAGTATTTAGCAGTTGCCAAATATTCAATAAATTAAATAAACAAATATTAAAATAAAGCACTACACACTATATACATCAATTATATTTTTAAAGCAACTGTATTAAAGTTCATCAGTCATGATTATTAAAATTAAAAGAATAGTTCACCCAAAACTGAAAATTCTGTCATCTGTCTGTCAATCCTGTCAGTGTTTTACTTTTATACCATCATTTACTCTCTCTCAAGTTCACTGTAAACCTGAACAGTATGACTAACCTATAAAAACTGAGAACACCATAATCAAAAATGGTTAAATAGTTTATTGAACTTACAACTATTGGATTTTCTGAACAAATTACTTCATTTTAATTTTGCGTGAGTCATCGTTTTTGAGTAGACATTGCTACTTCAAATATATATTTTTAAGCGCACATTTTTGAACGCCATAACGTAAATCCTATTGTCTTATTTAATTCACATGTGTTACTGTAATGTAACGTTATCAGTTAATTAACGGCAATCATACTATTTGTGGTGTTTTTCTTAAGCACACTTTCCTGTTAAATGTGATTTTATGCTTGCGTGTGACTGTTATTAAACTTGCTGTAACTTTTATCCACGATTAACTTAAGGCTAATGAGACAGAGTTGGCAAGATATTGGAAATAAAAACCATATTTATTGTTTTGTAGGCTAAAGTGGATGCAGATTCAAACACGTTGAATGTGAACTTGGTATGTATCTTTTTTACCCGTTTACTTTGGATTACTTTTAGCAGCTTCACAGGTAACTTTAAATGTTTAATTCATTTTGTACAGACCAAGTTACCAACTGAGTGAAGTAAAACAACGTGTTTTCAGATCGCCTGAATGAGCACTGGCTGTGGCCTTATTGGTTGAATTTGTGGCATTTGCCAGATCTAAGCTATTATAATCATGAAAACGTCTCAGGTTACGTATGTAACCATGGTTCCCTGGATAGGGAACGAGACACTGCGTCCTCTAGGGGGCGCTAGGGGAACGCCGTCAGCGTGACTCGTGTCTGAAGCATACATCCAAAACTACAAGCGGTGGCCGGCGACAGCCTATGACGTCACTCTCGGTGCGACTCGTCGCCGCCGCCGCGTCACTACCAGGTGCGACCATAGCATAAAAGGCCGCCGGTAGAACACGTCATTCGCTTCTTCGTCTGAAGCTTACGTCCGAAGCATGGCGACCAGCCTAGAGGACGCAGTGTCTCGTTCCCTATCCAGGGAACCATGGTTACATATGTAACCTGAGACGTTCCCTCTCAAGTGAACATCGAACTGTGTCCTCTAGGGGGCGCTAGGGGAACGGTTATACCCACGCTGTCATGCTGAGGGGAGTGCATGCTAATGAGGCGAGCACTAAGTACCAATTCACTTATCTTTAAGAGAATTGCCCCAGAGACGTTAAGTGATGGCTGTCCGAGACATCACCCCCTTCGGCCAGACTACCTGAAAGGAGGCAGAAGGGTAGAGCTCAGGTTTGGAATCTAGTCCTAGTGAACAAGAGCCTAGTGAAAACTGGGCCAGCTTGTCTAGTAGGAGCTACGAGTAGTTCCGAAAAGGTCTGCTCCCTCAGGAGCCGACTTACAGAACACAGGTAGCAATACCCTGTTCAGAGGGCAGTCTAAGCCTAGGAGTGCCTCAGCAAGTCCTAGAGCTAAGAGGTATCAGAAGATACGAGGGTGGAGCGGAGCCCAAGGAGACCGGGGCATAACCAACTCAAGAATGGGAACGAAGTCTAGCGCGTAACCCATACCATATAGGATTTAGAAAAGTGAACAAAGACCTGAGTGCACACTTACCACTCAGGTGGATTTTAGCGAAGAGCCCAGAGACTTGCGTGCGCACTTCCCATGAACATGGATTGAAAAAACGTTACTTAGGGGAGGTTAACCAAGGAATGCCTCGGCAAATCCTAGGTAGCGGAAGCTCAAGAGGTATCTGTTAGGATACATAAATAGAGAAGGGCCCAAGGTAACTGGGGCGTGACCTACTCAGAAAATGGGAACGAAGTCTAGCGCGTAGCCCATACCATAAAGGATTTTAGAAAAGTGCACAAAGACATGCGTGCGCACTTACCACTCATGTGGATTTTAGAGAAGTGCCCAGAGACTTGCGTGTGCACTTACCACAAATGTGGATTTTAGAAAGGTGCGCAAAGACTTGCGTGCACACCTACCACTAATGGATTTTAGATATAGTGTGCCAGGGAGGTCACACTCAACAGGGCTCCGAGTGACGGGCAGTAAGGGCTATCTATAGGTAACCCTCAGGTGAGGGGAGCATTGCTACACCCAACCAGGACAGGTAGCTCTCAAGCTGCTAGTCGACTGGTAATACTGCCATGGAGCGAGATATCTTGAGCTTCATGGGGTGGCAAGCTCTTAGGAAACCCCTCCGCAGAGAGGGGAGCATAGCCGTACACAGCCAGAGAGGCCTGAGAATGAGAGACAAAGCTATAACCAACCCAGTGGATTAGGCTTTCTGTCTCGACAGAAGCCTGAAGAAATTACCTGGTTCCTCGGAGCCAGCATTTCCAGAGGCAAAAACACCTCAAAATCAGACCCACTCCACAGGGGTGTGACAGAAAAACCACTAGTGTATAGCTAAAAGGAAGCCCCTCAGGGCGGGTTCTCAGAGACAGGCCTCCAAGGCATGGTGTCCCACCAGGGATGGATAGGAACAGGTTCCTAACTCCTGAAAGACAGGGAGGAACACCTGATCCACCAGGGGTGGCGAGCTCTTAAAAAACCCTTCCGCGGAGAGGGGAGCATGCCATACCTTACCGAAGAGGCCTGAGAAAGGGACCAAGATTTTCCACTCGACATGCCTGCATAGAAGCAGCATCCCCTGCCCTCAAGCTGTAGGGGGTAGTATCGAGGGACATTGGTTATAACCAACCCAAAGTGGATCATGCTTTGTCTCGACAGAAGCATGGACTTATGACTCGACCAGACCCCGCAGAGTCTAGAAAGCCAGAAGCCTGGAGAAATGTCGCTCCTCGGAGCCAATGCTTCAGGAGGGGTTTTCGCAAAAACACCTCATAATCAAACCCACTCCGCAGAGGGATGATTATAAATCCACTAGAGAAGGCTGGGTGGCTAGAACAGGAAGCCCCTTAGGGTGAGTTTTCAAAAGACAGGCCTCTAAGGCAGGGTGCCCTGCCAGCGATGTCCAGGCGCATTCTGTGAAGAAAGACTTCAGAAAGCTTACCTAAAGGAAGGACTATGAATCCTAGGATATCATGCTTTAATAGGGGACCTGGAAGCCGGGAGGTTCCACAGGGATCTGAGGCAGGTAACAGCAGATCCAGAGTAGACGAGCAAGCCATAACCGTAGTCAGCAGACCAGAGGGGGATACTCGTTGAGGACCTACCGAGAAGTAAAAAAAGCACAACAGAAAAAGGTCCCCAAAACATAGCAAAGGAGGCAGGATACACAAAAAAGGATCATACTCACCCGTCCAAAAACAGGCAGTTCCTTGGAGCAACACCAAATGATGCATCTACCTGCATAGAGGAACCACAGCGGTTCAGGGGTTGCAGTCATGTACTAGGGGCCCAGTAATCAGGGAGACTATCTTCAAGTGCTTTAGCTGCAGACTCCAGAGGCAAGGGTCCCATATCCCACAGAGAAAGACTGACGAGGCTCTAACCTGAAACATAGGAAGAACACAACAACAGCCATACATACTGCAACACCAGGCTCACCATGAAGGGAAGACAGCAGTGTCTAAATAAGGAGTATACTTAGACAGTCGCTGAACTTAACACGTAGATATCCTCAGATAGCTATGAGTATAGGAAGGACTATCTGAGTACAGAGAGTGGGCTGTGAAAAGAGATGGCAATTTAAACCCTAAGAAGGGGAGCAATCACCAAACTAGCTCATAGCTTCCCTCAGAAAGCTATGCACTAGGAAAGGGGACCTCTGCAGATGCCAAGACCACCAGTAGTGGGCTGTCTAATTATAAACCCTAAGGGGAAGACAGCACTAACCAGGCAGAGCTCAAGAAGGCCGCTACTTAAACCCTAAAGAGGGGAGCAATCCCTGAACTAGCATATAGCTATCCTCAGACAGCTACATATTCAGGAAAGGGCTAGTTAACACACAGCTAGCCGCAGATAAGCGGCACAGCGGCTAAGCGTAAGTGTTTGCGTAATACTTTATTTCATTTAGAGTTGTGTACTTTGCAAGTTGCTGCTAGAACTTTTCTTTTTCGTTTCGTACATTTTAGTAACTATTATCGTGGTGTAATTTGAAATTGTAGTTTTGATAGCACTTATTAAAAGTAGACTAGTAAGCCGTCGGCGAAACCAAGCTGTTGTTATTGTTATTGCTGCCTTCCTGCAAGCACTTAAGTGTCTCGGTTTAGTTTCTATTTGAGCCATTTGCCTTGCTTTCGGGTGAATTAAGCAGTAGGCGTAACGGCTTTTCCCCCTAATTATCGTTCGATTGAGTATTTATTTGACATCTGAAAGCTGACGCGGAAGCGTCAGCGGAAGCGTTCAGCCTCCTCGCGTGAAGACCGACGAAAGTAAAGACCTGCGACTTTTTCCTGCGCGACTTTACCCGAGCAACGAAACCGACAACGCACACAAGTACTTCTTTCATTTTCTCTCTCCTCTCTTTTGCCTGCCAATTCTATCATGTGTTTTCAATGTATTCCGGTTGTCACTCAACCACGCACTAACTCCTCACGCAAACGGCATCGCAATCTTGCTAACCTACGTCCTATCACTACATCCTCTACTCCACCTCTTGCTTTTTCTGTTGGCCTCTGGAACTGTCAGTCCGCAGTCAACAAAGCAGACTTCATTTCTGCTTATTCCATACAATCTGATCTTAGCATCTTGGGCTTGACTGAGACCTGGATTCGTCCAGAAGACTCAGCAACCCCCGCTGCTCTCTCTAAGAATTTTACTTTTTCTCACACTCCGCGTCAGACTGGGCGGGGTGGGGGAACTGGTCTGCTCATTTCTGACAAGTGGAAATACACAACACATTCACCCATATGCAGTCATAGCTCATTTGAATGTCATGCAATAACACTCACAGCTCCTGTAAAACTCCAGGTTGTGCTCATTTACCGCCCTCCAGGCCAAATTCTAAACACCTTTCTAGAAGAATTGGATGGACTGCTATCCTCTTTTCCAGAAGATGGCAGTCCACTTTTGGTCTTTGGTGATTTTAACATTCATCTTAACAAGCCTTATGCTACAGATTTCCATTCACTTCTTGCCTCATTTGATCTCAAACGCCTTACCACTACGAGCACTCACAAATCTGGCAACCAACTTGACTTAATTTACACTCGCAATTGTATCGCTGACAACATCCTGGTCAAACCCCTACACGTCTCTGACCATTTCCTTATTACATTTAATATTCATCCTTCAACCTATGCATCACCAACCCCTCTACCAGTTACTTTCAGACGAAACCTACGCTCCCTCTCACCCTCACACTTTTCCTCTGTACTTTCCTCCTCTCTTCCCTCACCTACCCATTTCTCATCTCTGGATGTGGATGCAGCCACTGACACCTTATGCAACACCTTAAAGTCTTGTCTCGACGTTATCTGTCCTCTTTCCACCAGGCCAGCACGAGCTACCCCCTCTAACCCCTGGCTGACTGATGTTCTTCGTGAACATCGGTCCAAACTCAGGCAAGCAGAAAGAAAATGGCGCAAATCTAAACACCCGTCTGACCTGAGCATGTACCAATCGTTGCTTTCTGCTTTTTCTACTCAACTCCACACTGCCAAATCCTCATATTATCATAACAAGATCAATAGTGCTTCTGACATGCGCAATCTCTTCAAAACATTTAACTCTCTCCTCTGTCCCCCTCCACCACCACCCACCACTACACTAACAGCTAATGATTTCGCACAATTCTTCACAGACAAAACTCGAACAATCAGCAAACAATTCTTAGCCCCTCATACACATGACTTACAACCCACCACACCCACTTCGAACACTCTCACTTTCTCCTTCTGTCCCCTCACTGAGACAGAAGTATCAAAACTTCTCCTCTCCAGCCACCCTACAACATGCCCACTTGATCCCATCCCCTCACACATTCTTCAAGCAATCTCTCCTACTGTCTTACCAGCACTCACACACATCATAAATACATCGCTCCTCACAGGCACTTTTCCAACTTCTTTTAAGCAGGCTCGGGTAACCCCACTGCTTAAGAAACCAACACTGAACACCTCACTTCTTGACAGCTACAGACCGGTCTCTCTGCTTCCATTCATAGCAAAAACCCTCGAACGAGTTGTTTTCAACCAGGTATCATTGTTCTTTTCACAGAACAACTTACTGGATCCTAACCAGTCAGGTTTCAAGAGGGGCCACTCAACTGAGACTGCGCTACTGTCAGTTACTGAAGCCTTGCGGACAGCAAAAGCTGATTCTAAATCATCAGTTCTAATTCTGCTTGATTTATCCGCTGCTTTTGACACCGTCAACCATCAGATCCTCCTGTCCACCCTCTCATCGCTGGGCATCACAGGAACTCCGCTTCGCTGGTTTGAATCCTATCTCACCGGTAGGTCATTCACGGTAACCTGGGGAGGAGAGGTATCCAAAACACATCAACTGATCACTGGGGTTCCTCAGGGATCAGTTCTTGGTCCTCTCCTCTTCTCCATATACACAACATCACTGGGTCCCATCATAGAGTCACATGGCTTCTCCTACCATTGTTATGCTGACGACACACAACTCCATCTTTCATTTCAACCAGATGATCCAACAGTACCTGCACGGATCTCAGGCTGCTTGGCGGACATCTCAACGTGGATGAAAGAACATCACCTCCAGCTTAACTTGGCAAAAACTGAGCTTCTTGTTTTTCCTTGCACTCCAAACTTACAGCATGGGTTCACCATCCAGCTGGGCTCTTCCACAATCACTTCTTCGAACTCAATCAGGAATCTGGGTGTCATCTTTGATGACCAGTTGTCTTTCAAAGATCATATTGCAAAGACTACTCGATCTTGCAGGTTTGCTTTGCACAACATCAGAAAGATCAGGCCCTTTCTAACAGTGCAGGCTACACAACTTCTTGTCCAGGCCCTTGTCATCTCCAGACTGGACTACTGCAATGCTCTTTTGACTGGTCTTCCATCATGCACAATCAAACCTCTACAAATGATTCAGAATGCAGCAGCATGGCTGGTCTTCAACGAGCCCAAAAGAGCCCATGTTACACCTCTCTTTATCTCCTTGCACTGGCTCCCAATTGCGGCTCGTATCAAGTTCAAGACCCTGATGCTTGCATATAGGACAACCACAGCTACTGCACCTGCTTATCTGCACTCGCTATTGCAAATCTACTCCCCCTCCAGAACTCTGAGATCTGCTAGTGAGCGACGCCTTGTGGTACCATCACAGAGAGGTGCTAAATCACTATCCAGAACATTCTCTTTTACTGTTCCTGGCTGGTGGAACGATCTTCCTACCCCTATCCGGAATGCTGATTCCCTGACAAGCTTCAAGCGACAGCTTAAAACTCATCTCTTTCAACTCTATTTGCTGTTACAATAAAAAAAAAAAAAAAAAAAAAAAAAAAAATTAATCTCTTTATTCCTTCCCTTTCTAGCTTGTACTTGTCTGAAGCACCACTTGAAATCTGGTATTATAGCACTGCCTGTGTCTGTTTGTCTCCTTAAGAAGAATCGCTCTATGTTCTCCCAACTGTATGTCGCTTTGGACAAAAGCGTCTGCCAAATGCCTAAATGTAAATGTAGATAGCCGTATTCAAGCAGCCCGTCCTGTAATAACAGTGACTAAAATAAAACCATCCTCAGATGGATATAATAGAGAGGTCCCCCATCAGAGTCAGTCCCACAATAGGCTAATGAGCACTCCACCGGGCCAGCTCTGGAGAGATTCCCACAGGAAACACCTCCTAAGCCCCCTTAAGTGAAGCCCATCAGCCTCATCATAAATCCCCGCAAATTCACCCTCTTTCGTGCCTCAGCAATAGCAAGATGTGACTTGCAGGGAGCAGATAGTTGCTTTTCCTTCCTCAAAATGCACACACAACAGCCCCAACCGGGGATATTGCGTGCATGTGCGATATGGCGTTAAAGAGAGTGTGTATCATCAAGTGTCAAAAAATGAGAAGACACGGATTAAAACACACTTCTAAAATGTCTGGCTTGTGCTTGCCAAAAGAAGAGGTAAGAATAGATAAGCTTACCAAAGATGCATGCCTTCAAACAAAGTAATCACTGAAGACGAAGAAGAGAATGATGTGTTCTACCGGCGGCCTTTTATGCTATGGTCGCGCCTGGTAGTGATGTACAGGTGTGGAGTCAATAATGTTGTGAAGATCTGATTAATATCATTGGTAAATTGCGCTTGAAATGATGTATTAATAAATTAAATGCAGATTAGTTTGCTGGTATTGCTAACGTTACGTAATTTTACTGGTTTTGCATTGCTTTAATGAAACTTTTCTCAAGTGATCAAATTCAGAATATTGACACATTTATCTCATTTTTAAAAGCAATCGGTCTGGGATATAAAGACTTGTATGTTTTATAAGATATGCATGTTACATTTAGGTAAATTTCTTAGTTTTAAAATGAAAATGAAATGAAAGGAGAAGATCACGTCAGTCTCTTCCTGTAAGAGCTGTAAGAGGGTGAAGTTTATGATCAGATGAGTGTTTAAAACAAGACAGGAACAGCAGGATTTATGCAGGACAAAATTAACAGATTGTATTCAAAATAAACTTACATTGAGACATTAAAATAACCTGATATAAAACGCAAAATAACAATGAAAATACACAAATATTAATAAAACCCCAAATCCTTACATTCAGGCCCAGATGAAGAATTATTGGAATAAGCATCTTTTTTGGCATTGTTTTTCAATGTATAGTCAAGGCCAATTGGATTGTATTGCTTTCTCTAAAATGTTTTAACAAAAGGAGTAATTGCATCACTTTTAATCAAAAGATGTTTGTTAAAGATAACATTATAACAGTCACAAGCCTGTTATAGGTTTGTGAAAGACTGTGGGTTATTCTCTTCCACACCAGCGGGGGCAGTATAGTGTGATAGTTTCTCTATAAGTCATGGCATGGTATAGAAGAAGGATACAGGAGTGTTATTAGTTCAATTCTTTTTAATATCATGATTAATGACATGTTTGATCATTTAGGATATGGTGTGGGATGTGCATTATACACTGATGATGGAGCTCTCTGGAAGAGAGGTCGTAATTTAGCACAAGTGACTTCACGTGTTCAAGATGTTATTAACTAGCTGGAAAAATGGAGTTTTAAGATGTCTATCAGTAAATCATGTTATATGATTTTTAGTAGGAAAATAATAGATTATAATCATATAGAATTACTCCTGTATGGGAAACCATTGGAGCAAGTTAAAGTTTTTAAATATCTAGGTATGTGGTTAGATGATAGATATTATTGGAAAAAACAGATTGAGGAAATTGATAAAAAATGCAGGAGGATTTTAAACGTGATGAAGGCAATAGTTGGGAAAGAAAGAGATTCAAAGATTTCTATATATCAAGCTTTGATAAGATCTACAATCGATTATGGATGTTTTATATATGGCTCGGCATCAGAAACTGTATTAAGGAGTTTAGATAGGATACAGTATAGAGCTCTTAGGATATGCTTAGGGGCAACAAAATCGACACCAGTCAACGCTTTACTAGTAGAGGCAAATGAAACGCCATTCAAATTAAAGAGGAATAAATTACCCTTGGTTTTTTGGACATCTTTAAAAAGCTACCCTGGACAGCATATAGCTAAAGATGTTTTAAATATTTGTTGGGAATACTCAAAAATAAAAGGGAAAGCATATGGGTGGAAGATTAATAAGCTATCAGAGAATGATCAGATGACAAATATCGAATGTAGTGTGTCACCTGTTTGGGGAGAGATTCCAGTATGGATAATACCTGAGGTCAGAATAGAGTTAGAGATTCTAGATAAGAAGCGGGAGTGGGAAGAAATGGGCTTGGTCAAATTTCATGTTAATAAGTATTTACTGGAAAAATTCTATGCAGGTGTGCACATTTATACAGATGGATCTAAAGATCCTAGAATTGGGAATACAGGAATAGGGGTGTATATTCCTGAGTTTGAAATATCAATAGCTAAACGATTAACAGTAAATTGTCAATATATTCTGTTGAAATGGTGGCTATCATAATAGCATTAACATGGGCAGAGGAGACAGCCCCTGATAGAATAGTGATATGTTCTGATTCTGCTTCGGTCTTAACATCTTTATATTCGTATAATTCTTCTAGAGAAGGCCTGATGTATGCAGTATTTTTATTATTATGGAGAATTCAAAGGAAAGGTGTGTTAGTTGGTTTCTGTTGGATCCCAGCGCATGTGGGAATAATTGCTAATGAGACTGCTGATGAATTAGCAAAAAGTGCTTTAAATAGGGAAGCAGTAGATCTTGATGTTCCTTTAAAGGGGAAATTAAATCTGTTATCAAGGAAAATATTATTAAAGAGTGGCAGGAGACATGGAATACGGATAATAAGGGACGACATTTGTATAATATTAAGAAATTGGTAGATAGTAAGAAACATATAATTGGCAGAAATAGGAAAGAAGAGGTCATATTTACTAGAATGAGACTTGGACACACAGGATTGAACGCATCTTTGTTTTTAGTCAGAGCACACGAGTCTGGTTTGTGTGAGTTTTGTGGGAGAAAGAAACTGTGGAGCATGGGATATTTGACTGTAAAAAGTATGATGAGGAAAGGAAGGAATTAATAGTTTTTTTTAATAACAGAGTAAGGTAAATAAAGATTTAGCTTATTTGTTAGGTTATGAATTGAATATGGTTATAGAGTGTTATTAAGATATATTTTTTCAGCTGGGTTAAGTGAAAGGATTTAAATCTAATAGGATGATAAAACTCATTCCTGATTCTGGAGATCTGACCTGGAGGAGCTGAACACGCAGCGCCAGGTGCATCTGTTAAAGATGGAGTGGGAAGAAGCATCAAATTATAAAGATACGAAAGGATATACGTGGTAAAGGGAAATAAATAAAAAAAAAAAATAATAATATAAATTAAGGAAATTGAGATTAGAAGCATGACTGCACAACAGAACCTGTAGGTGGCGATATGCACAAAGTTTGCAAAGCCCCAAAAAACAGAAGAAGAAGAAGAAGAAGAAGAAGGAGAATATAGCCTGGTGTTGGGAAGGCATTATATGCAGATGATGGTGCAGTTTGGAAAAGAGGTAGGAATCTAGGAAATATAGTTAAAGGAATACAGGAATCAAGAAGTGAAGTGGAAAGGTGGTCAGTAGAGTGGGGACTGAAGTTTTCAGTGGCAAAGACTCAATATATGGTTTTTACAAAGAAAAGGAAAATCGAGGATATAGCACTGAAATTATATGACCAATTACTAGAGAAAGTTACAGAGTTTAAATATCTCGGATTGGTCTTTGATGAGAAGCTAACTTGGAAAGGACATATTAAGAAAATTGAAAATAAATGCAAAGGGGTTTTAAATTGTATGACCTCAATAACCAAGTATGAATGGGGAGCAGGAAAAAGTGCGCTGTTACGGGTAGCAGATTTAAGACGGAATTAAGTTTAAGATTAAGTGATAAGCTGTCTGTGTATTCTTCAGAATTAACTGCTATAATAGTAGGGCTGCAATGGGTAGAAGACGTGAAGCCAGATAGGATAGTAATCTGTTCAGATTCCGCTTCAGCCCTTAAAAGTATAATATCTACTAAATCTGATAGAGAAGACCTGCTAGTAGAAATCTATACTTTACTGTACAGACTGAAAGTGGAGGGTATAATCGTATATTTTTGTTGGGTACCGGCACATATTGGGATAACAGGGAATGAAATTGCTGACAAATTGTCGAAGTCAGCGTTAAAGAAAAATTTGGTGGATATTGAATTACCTCTGGGACGAAGCGAGATAAAGTCAGTAATAAATAGGAAATTAATAGAAATATGGCAACAAAGATGGGAAAATAGTAGCACAGGTAGATGGTATTATAGTATTGTAAAATCAGTGGGGAAAAAAGAACAATTTTATGGAAGGTATAGAAAGGAAGAAATAATGATTTCAAGATTAAGGATGGGGTTGAACTCAACACTTGCATTAGTGGGAAAGCATGGAAATGGTATGTGTGATGAGTGTGAGGTTTTAGAAACAGTAGAGCATGTGTTTTTTAATTGTAGCAAGTATGAGAATCAGCGTAATAAACTTTTTAGTAGTATAAGGAATGGGCCAGTGAGTAGTGTGGATCTTTTAGGGCAGGGCTTGAATAATAAGTGACGAGACACGAGGCCAAGTATGGTGACCCACACTAGGAATTTGTGCTCTGCATTTAACCCATCCAAGTGCACACACACAGTAGTGAACACACACACACACACACACACACACACACCGTGAACACACACACACACACACACACACACACACACACACACACACACACACCGTGAACACACACCCGGAGCAGTGGGCAGCCATTGCATTGCTGCGGCGCCCAGGGAGCAGTTGGGGGTTCGGTGCCTTGCTCAAGGGTCTCACCTCAGTCGTGGTATTGAGGATGGAGAGAGCGCTGATTAATCACTCACCCCACCGTCAATCCCTGCCGGACCTGGGACTCGAACTCGCAACCTCTTGGTTACGAGTCAGACTCCCTAACCACTATAATAGGCGGATATATGAGGAGGTTTTAACTTTTTTAGGAAGTACGGGGCTAGATCAAAGGATATAAATATAGGAATCTGAAGGTGAGGAGAATGATGCTTCTGCCCGTCTCGAAGGTTGAGGAGATCAGTGTGGTAGGTGAAGGAGCTGAACACGCAGCATCATCTGAAGCCTGGTCTCTGATCCTTTGAGGTGGGTGGGGCGTTTATTTATTTATTTATTTTATTTTATTTTATTTTTTATTTTTTTTCTCTAAATACTGATTCATCACCCATGTGCATAAGATACAGTAGGTGGTGGTAATACTCCCATGGAGTGAACGGCCATTTAACAAGAAGGAGAAGAAGAATATAGCCTGTAATGGCTGAAACATGGCCTTGTCCAGGTGGCCAAACTTGGCTTTGAGAGAGTAAGGTGAAGCTGCAGGCCCAGAGACCCACATGCACGCTCAGACCAGCATTTTGGATGATTTTAGCGTGTTGTGTGTACCATTATCATTTCCAACATTGACACGTGAGTAAGGTTATTGGTTTCATTAAAGCGATTCCTGAAAATTACTAGGTTTTATGGCATAAATCAGTGTGACATCTTATTACACCAACAAACAAGTATTTCAGTGTTTGATCAAAATGAGTGTCAAAAGATAGCATTATTTTATAATATTTACATCTTGCTCTTATTTTATGTGTTATTGTACCATTCTGGGACACTTAATGTTTTCTAGTAAAATAAAAAAACTTTAAAGTAAAAATGTTAAAACAAAATGTATAATATATAATACAAGTATTATTTGCAACATATTTTAGTAGGTCTACTGTACTTATTACTGTATTATCTACTTTTATTTTATACTAATATCACTGCTACACTTACTAATTGTAGTATGTGTAAGAAAAATAATTTTGCATTTTCTTTTTATTGTACTTTACAAATCTCAAAGTGCTGCCACAGACAATAACAGTAACACAGTGTAATAATTACAGATAAGATCTTTGGAATAAAATCTGGTCTTCAGTTTATTTTCATCTAAATATCAAGTAATCTGCATAGAATTTACAATATGAGCTCTGTTGGCTTGTCTAAATAATTTGCTTATTGGTGCTTTTTTTTACTCATGTTAAGATTTAAAATGTAGTTAATTGATTTAAAGCTTTTTTATAAACACTGTAAATGATCTTTCACCCTCTCAATGGTGTGTGGCACTGGGTTTCAATTCAATTCATTTCAATTTTTTTTTTGTATTATTTATGTAACCTTTATTTTACCAGGTTTCTCTTGTCAGAATGGTGCTTTTATTTATCAGAGCTAAAAATGTAACTCAGGTGGTGGTGTATTTTATCTTGCTTTACTCTAAACAACATTTCCTTCAAAAAAGGGGCATGATTGTTGCAAGCACACCCAACATCATGTATTAACAAAAACATGTTGGTTAACTAATTATATTCTTTAAATTATGCTCTTTTTTTTAGATTTGTACTCTATCCATTTACTTACTGCTTGTTTTCTCTAATAAAAAAAAACACTAGTTTTTCTATCTTTACAATTAACAAAAAAGCTAACACTAGCTTTTCTTTAATTTATGATGTACTTCAAAAATCCTTGCTACATGTACTGCGTTATGAGACGTGTCATAGCACTTGTTTTGTTGCTCTTTTGTTGATTTCGATTGCTTCCATTGTTCTCCTTTGTAAGTCGCTTTGGATAAAAGCGTCTGCTAAATGTCTAAATGTAAATGTAACTGTTAGACTAAACAGTCTTTCTTATGACTATGATGATATGCCTATCATCCTCCAATGGTGGTGTCTTCTACTCATGGAACGACTTCAAACTGATGGGTATGTCAGTATTTTTTTTTATTTTCTTTTAAATCTGTCAAATTTCAATTTGATATTGTGTCAATACCACAACTTGTAACACGAGTAACAAAACATCCTTAATATCTCTCTTACCGCTGACCAATTATTATGGATTTCGTCTTATATTATATTATTATATGTTGTGAGTTGCAGGGCTTGTCTTGGCAGGAGATTGAAGAGGTGTTCCTCCAGGGCCTCATTTATCACTCAAGGGATGTTTTCAATTTTTGTTTGTACAAAAACTGTTAGATGTTTTTGTTACACAACATTTCTGACAACAGCATTTATCTTTTCTTTTAGTGAAGTTGAGGAATTTGACAGAAGAATTGCTCGAGAAATGAAAAATCTACCCAAAAATAATGTAAAGCATTTATTTTATGTTATTTAATATGTAATAAATACATTATTAACCCAAGTTTTTTTTTTCTCTGCATTGTTTACAGCTCGATGACTTGTAGGACCTCATGAAAAAGAATACAAAAATAAAGTTTGGTGTGAGAAAATGACTCAGAGCACTATAATTTATTGTATGTAAATATAGCGCTAATGTTCATTCGCTAACTCAATACTAAAAAATGTGATAAATCCTTAATGATTAGGAAAACAATAAATGACTATGACAATATTTAAGTAACTGAACAATTTCTATTTACAAATAACCTAGTGTGTGTAATATTTTATATATTAATGCATTCAGTCATAGCATAATATTTTATAGTAGAAAAATGGTGTAAGTTACAATCTATCAGCAACTGAATTCAGGTTAGGCACTCTTTCAAACAGCAGGTGGCACTGTCTGAAAAAACGATAGGTCTGGAAGTGCAGGTCTGAGCGTGAAGCTTCATAATGTTGCTTTGAGAACCTTGTGTTTTATGCTCAACTGAAAAAGGACTTTTTGTTCTATGGAGGAATATAGTGTTTGATATGGAGACTGTGGAGGAAGTCTAAAGTTTCTTCATCTTCTTGTGCCTTCCCTTTGCTGGGAACTTTGGTACACTGCAAAAAATGCTTTTCTAGCTTAGATTTTTTGTCTTGTTTCTAGACAAAATATCTAAAAGTTCTTAAATCAAGAAGGATTTTCTAGACAAGTCAAAATGGTCTTGTTTTCAGAAAAAAGAAGTCAAAATTAAGTGAGGTTTTGCTTGAAACAAGCTAAATAATCTGCCAATGGGGTAATACTCTTATTTCAAGCAGAAGACCAGATAATTTTGTTTGTTTCAAGCAAAACCTCACTTAATTTGAACTACTTTTTTTCTGAAAACAAGACATTAACGTGTACTTGTCTAGAAAATAATTCTTGATTTAAGAATTTTTAGATATTTCGACTGGAAACAAGACAAAAAATCTAAGCTAGAAAAGCATTTTTTGCAGTGTATTGATTACAAGACATATGGACAACATTGTTGGACATTTTGTCATGTGAACTGGGAACAGATAAGACTTTATTCATTCTCTCTCTTTTCATTCATCATCCATGGACAATGACCTCTTTTGGATTCAACCAAAAAGTTGTTGTTTTTTTTTTTTTGATTGGTTTTGTGTCTGTTTGTTTGGTTTGTCATTTGCTATAAGTGTTCACCAAAAAGTTGAAATTATCTGAGATGTGTGCTTAAATTTTCTACTAAATATAAAGTGTCAGTTTAGCATTTAATGAGTGACTCTAATTATTGTCTTATAAGATAAACTATATTACTGCAGTTGGTTACCTTTTTAAATTGTATAGCAGTTTTTGGAATTGGTAAATCCAGAGACCGTTGTAACTTTCTAAATCATAAACATCTAAAAGTTTGTGTAAAGTCAATTTTGAGTTTGTTTTGAATTTCATGGCTTGTGTAAGTGGCATTGTTTGTAATTGTTTGCACAGTTTGATCCAGCTGGGGGTCTTATGCTGAATTTCAGTAGTGACATGAACAGCTGATCAACATACGGTCAAAGGCCTCAATTTGAGCCCTCAGAGGAAACTGATTGGACCCCAGGAGCTGCAGCACATCAATAAGAGAAGACATGTAATATCGATTCCTCTGTATTGGTTCTGTGTGCAGTAGGCTCCAGATTTCTTCAAGTCAGGTGCTCTTTGGACATTTCATGCCTGTTGAATCCTTTGTTTGTTTCTACTCTGTGCTTCCAGTCGTGGAAACCTTTGGGTCGAGTCTAGTCCCGATCTGCGTAGCACACCTAGCATTACATTTTCTGCAAGGGTAGCAGAATCTGCTTTGACAGAAAACACGAGCCAATGTCTTTTTTGAAACCGAGAGTGTAAAATGATCTCTTTCTTGTACCAAACAGTACTTATTTTTCCTCTCATAGGCCCATTCTCTCCCGAATCATCAGGAGCTCCTCTGCTGGCGCTGGGCTCTGTCACAGCTGTGATTGTTTTCGCTGTTGGAGTGACAGAGAAGCCTTTCCTTAAATCCAGTATAGAGCTTGCAAACCGACGTCACTGCGCAATGCATTCTGGGACGTAAACAAGAGGGCGCCGCCATATTGTGAGGCCACCACTGCCTATGGTTATTACAGTAAATGTGTGAAAAACAATGTTGAAAAGTCGATTAAAATAACCAAATGTACTATACAGAGACACGTATCTGAAGCTGGCTGATAGCTATGATTTTCAGGAATTCAGGAATGGAACTTTGAGAAAAATGGGTTTAAAGTGAGACTTAGTTTTACTTTATACGGGTTTAACAAGAGCGCTATACTGCATTATTACACAAACAGACTAACGTATGTTTTCCGTTGTTTATCGTGGGTATAGTCTCCGAACTTTTGATCACCACTTGTATGTTTATATAGCAGGAATAATGTACCTTGTAGTTGTAGTTTACATGAAGAAACGCCAGCGCAGCACAACGGTTCGCGCACTGTTTATAACAGACTGCTACCGGACCAGGCTTTTGTGATGGGAAAGCATAACTGGACTAACCAATGAACCGATCTCTTTGCACCGCATCTGAAATCCTAGTTTTGTCAATCTAAATGCTTGACTAAAGTCTCAAACTGCTTCGTTATAACTCCCAAAACTGTTCCCAAACACAGACTCCGAAAATAACATGACTGCGTTTCATCTGCACGCTCTGAACCTTTTACAGTTAATGTTAATGTAGCGAATAATGTATTATATATCTATATGACCAAAAATGACATAGTAGCCTATTTTAAGTTGTTTCCGTTGTTTTTCCTATAAGAAAAATACTCTAAGCGATCGCACCGGTGCCACTTGGGAAATAGGCCTATTTGTTTTCGTGCCGAATGAGAGATGTTGGTGCGTTTAGGTTTCTCTTTAAATTCGTTTTGGTAAGACTTTTGTATGTTTTTTTTGTTTGTTTGTTTTTTAACGAATTTCATTATAGTGTGTGTTTTATTTTATAATTTGTAGGTTTCTTTGCCATTGTAATTTGTTTTATTTTATGATTTGTCTGCTTCTTAAATAAATTTGTTTTGGTTAGGTTTATATTTTATTAACGAATGCCATTATAATTTGTGTTTTATTTTAGAACTTGTCTGTTTCTTAAATTAGTTTTGGTTAGACTTATATATGTAGTTTATAACGAATGCCATTGTAAATTGTGGTTTATTTTATAATTTGTATATAAATATACTATAATTTTTATAGCTTGTGTCCCCCTATGAAAGATTCTCCCATTGAAGATTTTCTGCCATGTCCCTGGTTCAAGTAGCTATATGAAACAATGTTAGTTTAAACGTTAAACCCATAAATTTGCGCTATTAGGCGCATAGGCCTATCCAAAAAGCTGAAGCTGCTTTGAGGTACATGGAGGCACCAGCGCGATCATTTGCATTTTTTCAATGGAAAAAATGTAAAATTAGCCTATCCGTCATTTTTGCTCACAAAGGTAAGAGCAAGCTTACTGTTTCCCCCGACACATTCATTGTCATTACTTTTTGGCAAAATATTGTTGTGTTGCGTCTTGCTCATATGCTGTTCTTATCGTTATGCTCTGCTTATAATGACACACATATACTCTGATCATTCAAGCAGGTGTAGTTGCCTTAATCAATTTTGATAACAGATACATTTATGGCTAGGCCCACCCAGTTTTCTCTGGGCACACCCATATTGTGAATCCTGGCTACGCTACCGTACCGGACTCTTCATCTTTAGTAAGTTCTTCATCCGATCCTTCATCTCTGGATGTGAAATAGTCCATTATAACATCGTATAAGGCACTGACATCACCAGGATTGAGTAGACTGAGGCCAGGTAGATCGTTTTGAGTGAGCAGCTTCTTCCGACTGCGTTGATCTCTTGAGCTCCGACATCTCACGGTATCAATAAATAAATAAATACAGCTTTGCGTGTCGTAGTTTACACAGGACTGGTAAGAAATGTGCATTGATACACCATTATTAAATATGTCACATGGATTATTTTGATAGGTCAACTGTTTTTGTGGTGTTAGAGAAAGCACCTCTGCAGCACGTTCTTAACATAGAATAGACTCTTAAGAGAATTTTATTGCACTAAACAAGCGAATTTTGCCAAGATATTTTCAGAGATGACAGACAAGATGTTATAGAAAAATAATTTAAAGAACACCTAATTTTGACAAAAAAAAAAACTGACATTCAAAACATCCCAGCGCGCCATCCGACAGATTTTCCCAGATCGCATCACACAGGCTATATACAAACCGAGAACACAATCATCTGCTGCTGACGTTTATACACTTTCCTGAATGAAAATGCCTGGAACACACTTTCAATGACCTATGGATGTCTCCGAAGTGCATGTCCGTGCGTCTCATGGCGGATATCCAGGTCATCCGTCTCCGCTGTTATTTCAGACACATGACTCCCTTCGTTCGTTTTACAGGTTGTAAAACTATAAAAAGAAAGTCCGTCTATTTTTCTACCCGGTCGATCGTGTGAACGAACATTACAAGAAACAACACAACGCGTTCTTCCCATGACGACGATCACAACAACCTCAACGTTCCTCAATCAACAAGTGGCCTCACAAAATGGCGATTTTTCCCATAAGACACCGCGGCGCTAGGGCCGTGACGTCACACCGGCATCCCCTACTGGTTATCATCCATAAACGCTTCGATAATCCTTCCATTCCCATCTGTCTTTGTGCTTCCCGTAACATATTATAACGTATTATTAAATCTCCACCTTCCATCTCATGTATACTATCCAGCATTTCTCTAGATATCTTTTGGCAGGGATTATAAATATTGGCTACTCTAACTTTGGATTTATTAACCCATATTTAAATTATTACTATCTCTAGATCTTTTTCACTCCTCCTCTTATTCCAGAACTTCTATCTTTATGTATTCCTGTGTAACCATGAATTATAAAATCAAGTGAAGGTTTTAGCCAGGTGTCCTGCACACAAATGATGTTCGGTTTAACAGATCATTCTTTTATGTTCTGTTTTAATTCTTGTTCTTCTGGTCCTCCATTGTAAAAGGGATAGTGCCATTAGTGCACATGTGGACTGTGATTGAGATTCCTCTGCTGTTTGTGCATTGATTAGTTTGGCTGATATCTCCTCTATCCCTAGATACTTCTCTGCTGCTTTTTTTTCTTCTTATCCACAATTAATGTGTCATTAGAGATTTTGCTGCTTTTCTGTCCTAAGTTTTGAGCTGGGATTTGGACCACAGGCATTGTCCTGGAGCTTGCATTGTGTCTGCTTTCCTAATAGCTTCAGCATCAGTAAGCTTTTGTTTTGTTCTCAAATGTTGAACTTGCACTGCTTTTTTGTGCTTCACATCCCTTGTATGCAGCACTGTGTTCTCCTCCGCAATTACAGCATTTCATTTTTATTCCTTCCTTACATTTTCCCCAAATCATGTTGCCCTCCACATTTTGCACATTGACTTTTGGCCCTAGGGCTGCTGCAACATGTCCATATCGTCGACATTTAAAACATCTCGTTGGCGGAGGGCCGTATGGTCAGACTGTAGAGCTAACATATCCAATTTTGACCCTTTTATCTTCATTAAAGATCAACATTACAGACATACTTTGCCCCTGACTCCATTTCTTGTGTATGGCAGACGCTTCACTTCAGTCACACAAACTCCTTTTATATTGCTCTGTGTTTGATCTTCCGCTTTCACAGCTGCATCATTTAGTAAAAAAGTAAATGCATTTAAAACATTTTGATCAAAAGTTGTAGAGGAAGAATACACTTATTTATTATTTCTATGTGTCTGATGACAAAAGCAGCATCTGTGGTTTTTTAACTAATAAGACCATTGAAATATGAGTTTTTGTGTTTTCTGTTTTGGGAGGTGACTGTGTTTCTGTGCAGGATGAGCACCGATTGGTTCCTGGAGTCTTCCTGATGCCACGCCCGCCGTGTCAGCTGACTTCCTGCTGCCTACAAAGACTCCAGCATCACTTCCTGCTTCAGCTTTTTGCTCGTCTGCATTTGTTTGCTGTGTTAGTTAGTTTGTTACATGTGTTAGAAAGACTGAGAGTTTGAGTGTTGTTGTTGTATTAGTGCGCCTAGCTATCCCTCATCATTTATTTTCTTTTGTAAATTAGGGAATTTAAAGGGTGTACAATATGAAATTGTTTCTGTTTGTTATTTTGGTTTTGTTGGCTCCTGAAGACATATTCTCCATGTGTATTATAAATCATTGTTCTCAATAAAATGCTGTTCATTAGTTACTCAGAACTCTGTCTCAGGGTCGGCCCGTGGCATAGGCGAAATAGGCAGTTGTCTAGGGCGCAAAATGCCTGGGGGCGCCACACGAAAGTTTTTTATTTTTTTTCTCTCGTGGAAAAGTGCCCTCTTGTGACCATCATTCGCTCCTACACCCATAAGAAAAATTACTGACAGTAAACAATTTTAATACTGATCGATCATCATAGTCAGTGCTCAAATTGAATCAAGTCTTTATTTTTATTTTTATTATTATTATTATTATTATTATTATTATTATTATTATTTTAATAATAAAAGGTAATGACCTTTCAGATGGTATTTAATTAAAAATCTCTTTAAAATCTATAATACCTTAAGCTTATTTCAGGGGTTCCCAAAACCAGGAGGAGGGGTCGCAAGATGATTTCCAGAAATCAAATAATTTAGCATTAGAAAATTAGAAATAGCATATTTTACCCATAAATAAAAAATATAAGGTGAATTAAAAATAAAAATCCAGCATGTTGCCCACCCAACTCATTAGGTAAAATTAATGTTCAAATGTAAATAATAAGTAAATAACTCTAAAATAATATTATGGTTGTTAGACTGTTGTGTTGCTTTGTGCGCCATTCTGCAAAACGTTCGTATACTTTAGGAAAGTGGGGGTCCCGAGGTACTGACTTACTTATTTTGGGGGTCGTGGGCTGAAAAGTTTGGGAAGCCCTGGCTTATTTGATATTTTCTCTTTGCTATTATTGGATATCAAGACAGACACCTGCAATTCTGGCCAAATTAAAGAAACTGTGTGTGTGAATTTGCACATGCTATAGGCCTCATGTAAACATCATTAATGACCCCTTGTGTTTAAAATAAAACAATAAAAAAGATTCATTAGTGTAATTGAAGAATAATTTATAAAAAATGTGAATGATCAGTTATTGTCAAAGATTTAGATTTAATTTTAGATTCACATTTAAAAACAAAAGAATTATACACTTTTATAAAAAAAAAGTCATTTTCTTGAATCGTTTATGTAATCCGAACTGATTGCACTGTATTTTATGTATGATCATTTTATGTATTTTATGTATGATCATTTTTCATGTATGATCAGTTTTATGAAAAATGAAGATTCTTTCAAAAATGAAACGGAAATGTTCCTGAAATAAGTAAGTCCTTATGTTAACTTTTGTATAAAATCTAAAATGAATAATACTGTTGCATAAATTCAATTTCACATTTGCAAACTCCCTTTAAAAAACTATAACTCGTCTTTGTGATCTCACAAACTTACATTTTAATTAATGAGGCAACTGAATCTATTATTTACATTGTCTCTATACTTCTTTGTTACAGTGAATGACAAATGATCCTGTTACAATTAACAATGAAACACAGCGATGGCTGCACAGGTTTATGATTCAACAACATCAGTGCAGTGTTTTGTGACGCTGAAAGTGTTTGTTCTGAGCGATGTATTTCTGAAGTGAACAATGACTAACTGACTGACTAATTCTTGAGCTGGTTATGATCAGTGTGTGTTTGTGAGTCACTGCTGCCATCTGCTGCTCAGAGTCTTTAAATTACACTCATTGCTTTTATAAGAAGCGATTTGAAATCATATCATAGTATTTTGCAATGCATAGGTCAAGCTGTTTACTGTGAACCACTGCTAACAAGACATAAAGTCCAGTAAATGATAAATCTGTTGAGGCTATAGACCAGTGAAATATGATAGGAAATGCCCATTTGCACTATGAAGCAGCATAACAATTTATTTTGACCAGTTTAGGTCTTGCACATTCAAGTTATAAATGGTGTGCTGCTCTTGCATTAAAATACAGTGGACTGCATCAACAGAGATCAACAGTCTCTTACTCATGTGATCTGGATTAAATATTGAAACATGATGAAAGATGAAAGCAGGAAGATCCAGACCTACAGATTACTGACTATTGATCGATAAGATCCTCAGAGAGGAAGAATAATCATAACTACAGAAGAATGGTAAGAGTGTGTGAGTGAAGGTGGTGGTGAATGTGTGTAGATGTGTGTTAGTTACAGGATCAGAGAATGACACCGTTCCTCTGTCATAGTCCAGATTCACTCTCACACGATCAAGATCCTGTTTAACACAGAAACCAGAACCTGGAGACACTCCATACGACACACACCAGACACCAGTCTTATAGAAATCACCTCTCTTCCTCTGGTTTGATGCTGTAGTTACTCCAAGACTCCAGATTGAACTCTGTTTAAGCTCCACAACCCAGCAGTGTGTTCCTGAGTTAAAACCCTCTGAACCCAGAACACACTCATAATAGTCAAATCTCTCTGGATTATCAGGAACAGGTTGATATCCGCTGTCTCTCACACTGGTCAGATCATCAGACAGAAGGAGATCTGGATGAGCCGTGTTTGGATCCAGAATCACAGGAGCTGATGAGACACAATCAACAGATGCTGTTATTCTGATGTTCATATAATGATCAAGAGTGAACCCAACACAGATGATTATGAATTATGACACTCGTCCTGTTGATCAAACACATCAGACATTTTCCTCTCATCACTGTCAGTCATTCTCTGTCTGATTTATCAATACTGAAAGTTCAATCAGAAACACTGAGTGACACAAACTGAACACATATTCATTTCATTTACGCTCTCATTTATATTACATTATAGTCAGAAGATGCTTTAATACAAAACCTTACCTTTGAACACAACTTTACACAGTGATTTCATATTCAAATGAGATCAACTATAATAATAATGCAGAACAAATAATGAATATATCTTTATAATTTTCCTCAGCTTTGTATGAAAGCTTTGTTTTTATGTCACCTAATTATTAAAAATATATAAACAGTAGATATTATTCAACCATAATGCAATATAATAATAATAATAATAATAATAATAATGTCTGCTGATATGAACAAATTAAAATTATTCAATTATTAACTTATCAGTCATTAAAATAAAGATGAATAAATTATACAAATAAACTTAAATCTAATAAAATTAAATGATTAAAAAAGTTGTTTTGGCAACTACTCAAAATAAATGAACGTTAAGTATTAAATTAGTATTACTAAAAGTAAAACAGAAATTAAATTATTTCTAATTATATATAATAAAAATTTAACTAAGATTTTTTTCTTACAGAAAGAAACAGGACAAAAACAATTATTTTAATTATAATTAAAAAAACTATAAATAAAACCCATTTCAAAACACTAATAAATAATTCATAATTTAACAAATAATTAAAGTAGTATAAAAACAGCAGTAATCATATGAAATAACCTTTTGTGTAGAAATGTTTCTGTCTGATCAAATAAAGAGTGTTAAAAACTGCTGAATCTCTTGTGTGTCTGTGATGATAAATCAGCAGTCGGTGGATCCATGAGCAAACGGTTTATTTCACAGACAACAAACAAGGTTAAACTGGCAAGGGTCGACAACGGCAAGACAGAGAATGGTCAGGTCCAGGCAAAGAGGTCGGGGCTACTAGCAATCCAAAACAACAAACCGATTAGGCAGGCGAGGGGTCACAAAGGCTGGCAGAAATCGTCACACGAGAGTCAAACAGTCCGAGTCGATAACAGACAATAATAATCCAGAGAAACGCTTGGTGATGATGGCCGGAGCAAATCAAAACTTCGCGAAGGGCTCGCGGCTCGGCGTCCTCTTTTAAAGCCGGCGGGAAGCGACCCGGAACAGGAAGAGAGTCCCAGGTACGGGATTATGGGTAGTGGAGTCCGTTAAAAGTCCGGGGATAACTCCCGCTGACGGCGATCGGAGGGAGCCACAGAGACCGCGCTCGTGACAGTATCTTTCATGAGACTGAAAATGAAAGTCCCACTGAATTCTGGGATTGATTATTTCTAATACTTGAGTAATTTTACTTGATTACTGTATTATTTTGGGATATTAGTAGTTTATTCAAGTACAGTTTAAAGTGTCTACTTGTGCTTTTACTTGATTACATTTCTGAAGGAAAAGCAGTGCTTCTTATAATTTGATTTCAACTTGAAAAGTACTGCATTTGTGCATTTTGTATTTGTCTTCATTAAATATGGTTGATGGAGGCTCAAACGAGGTTTGTTTTTCTGCATCAATCACATCCGTTTCAGCTTCAGTTATAACTTTCATCAGCTAAATTCCTGTCTTCAAAACTTCTTTGCCATCAAATGTGAGGAAGTATATTAAGGTAGCTCAGTTTATTCATGATTTATTCATTATTTCTGTCTGTTTTGATGTAGCCATTAGCTGTCTATGTACTATATTGACTGAGTGCAAATCAAATCAGTGATAAGAATTTAAATACAATTCATGTTTTAGTGCCATGATTACTTTTGACATTAAATGATAAAAAAAAATCTCCAAAAAGTGTGTAAATGAACATTGTGTGTTAAATTAATTGTAAACCATGTTTAGTGATGTTCTTACCTGGGAGTATAATAATCATATATTGAGGAACAATTAGGACTGGAATCAATTATTATTTCATCTAAATAATGCTCATTAATTAATCTAATTAGTCATCAATAATTGAACACGAGTTCTTATATTGTGTCTGAAATATATTTCTGGCCCAAAAATGACAATTCTCTCATCATTTATTCATCCCAGATGTTTCTGAATTTCTTCAGATGAACACAAAGATGTTTAGTGCATATAATTCAAGTGTACAGGGCCGCTTCAAAACCACACAAAGTAAAGCTGAAATAATTAGTATTTGTCTGTTTCTTACACGATTATTGTTCACTTCAGGAGAAATCAACAGGGGTTATATGGGATATAAGGGCTATATTTACTGTCTCCTTCTCTTTCTATATTTTTGAAGCATCATCTTTGGACATGCTCTACACTTGCATTATGTGCAGAAAGATTGATTATTTTCTCTAAAACTCTTAGTTTGTGTTCATCTGAAGAAGGAGAATCATATACATATGGGATGGCATTAAGGTGTGAAGGATGGATTTTAATTGTTGTTTTTGCACTAGATAGATGTGTTTGATCTGCTTTTGTTTTCGGCCTTTAATCAGACTTTTCTATGCATTTTATTTTTAAGCAATTTCACTTTGCATTGAGGAGATGGTTCAATATGATGAAACGAGAATCTCCTTTATTGTCTTTCTTTTTGCAGGTTGCTTCTACTTTTTAATACTTGATCAAAGCTCAGATGTTCTGCAGTCAGACTCACTGTTCTGGACAATGTCCTGCATCTTCTTCCAGACTCTGAACGGCAGGTTGCCCAAGTAACGTGGCACATGAATCAAAGCTCCAGAAGGCGTCTGTGGATCCGGCTGTGAGATCTGGACTCTGGAAGAACATTCAGGAGTCAGAACTGCAGTGGCTTTGGATCAGAAGCAGAGAGACCAGAGACACCAGCAGATCACTCACCTTTCCATTGAGACTGGAAACTCCTGCAGAACAAACACACCATTGATCATCAACAACTCAATCAATCATCAATCAATCAATCAATCATCTGAAATCAGACCTTTAGAAAGCAGACATCACTGGCTTTCATCATCTCCTCCATGTCTTTGATTGTGTGTGAAAGAGCTGAGATGTGTCTGTTCATCTCCTCCAGCTTCTCCTTCATCATCTGCTTCTTCTGCTCCTCTTCCTCCCTCAGTGCAGTGATTGTAGCTTCTTCTTCATCTCTGAGAAACTGATGAAGCTTCTCAAACTGCTGTTTAATCTGACGCTCTGTGTGCTCAGCTTGAGACTGAAATCAAAGCACATTCACTTCAATCGTCTCCATCAACACACATCAACACAATCACATCATTCAGATCTGAGACAAACTAATCCATTATATCAAATATATCAGATCAGAACTGTAGGGTATTCAGCTGAACAGCTTCAAGCCATTTCTCCTGCAGTTGTACCTGCACTCACTCACATCAACTCATCCCTTCACACAGGTGTTTTTCCATCAGTATTTAGACAGGCTCGTATAACCTCTCTACTGAAGAAACCCACCCTGAACCCATCCCTTTCTCCTGGACAGAAATCAGTCTGGTTTCAGAAGTGGACATTCAACTGACTAGCAAGAGCTGATTCCAAATCATCAATACTTATCTTGCTGGATTTGTCTGCTGCTTTTGATGTGGTTAACCACAAGATCCTCCTGTCAACCCTATTAGCAAAGGGAATATCAGGAACTGCACTCCAGTGGTTTGAATCTTACCTCTCTGACAGGTCTTTTAAGGTTTCTTGGAGAGGTAAGGTGTCCAAGTCGCAACATCTAGCTACTGGGGTGCCTCAGGGCTCAGTTCTTGGGCCACTTCTTTTTTCTGTCTACATGGCATCACTAAGTTCAGAAACATGGCTTTTCATATCACTGCTATGCTGATGACACTCAACTCTACCTCTCATTTCATTCTGATGATCTGACGATAGCTGCTCGGATGTCAGCTTGTCTAACAGATATTTCCTACTGGATGAAGGACCATCATCTTCAACTAAACCTTGCCAAGACTAAACTGCTTGTGTTTCCATCAAACCCATCGTTTCATCACAATTTCACCATTCAGTTGGGCACATCAACCATAACCCCTTCAAAAACAGCCAGAAACCTTGGAGTTGTGATTGATGATCAGCTGACTTTCTCAGACCACACTGTCTGGTCCTGCAGATTAGCTTTATTCAACATCAAGAAGATCCGACCCTTTCTTTCGGATCATGCTTCACAACTCCTTGTTCAAGCTCTTATTCTGTCCAGATTGGACTATTGCAGTGCTCTTTTGGCAGATCTTCCAGTCAGTTCTATCAAACCTTTACAATTAATCCAGAATGCAGCGGCAAGACTAGTTTTTAATGAGCCTAAAGGACCCATGTCACTCCTCTCTTCATTAGTCTGCATTGGCTACCAATAGCTGCATTAAATTCAAGGCATTAATGTTTGCCTACAGAACCACCACTGGCTCTGCACCCCTTTACCTGAATTCATTACTTCAGACTTATGTGCCTCTAGAAGCTTGCGTTCTGCAAGTGAACGGCGCATTATTGTTCATCCCAAAGAGGCACAAAATCACTTTCACAGACTTTCACATTAAATGTTTCGGTAACACTTTCTATGAAGCCCATATTTATAATACATTATAAGGGTATTCTTAAGGCATTATAATGAATGCATAATGCATTATAAAAAACCTTATAATATGTTGTATCATCTCATGAGTAATCATAAGAAAAGTTGTAATGTATTATAATATTTACTTATTTGTGGTTATAGCTATTAAGAGTATGATGATTATAACACAATAAACACATCCACTTAAGTTACCATAAATTATACTTCTCATAGTTATAATGTGTTATAAGTCTAATTTCTCGCCATTTTACTTGTTGCTTTACTTAAAGCAGACAAAGTCCACTTATAAGTAGTATTAATAACAACAATAATAATAATATTTTTTTTCTGGAACAGCCATAAGATCAGGTATCAGAACAGATGAATGTGTAATATGACACATTTGCTTTCAACTATTTTTATTGTAATCTCAGTTTATTTATTTATGTGATTATTTTGATGGTACCATTTTGACAGCTGTTGATAAGTAGCTCTAAAACTGCATGTCAACTAGCAGTATTTATTATTAGTGGTATGCTAAATATATGCTTTCTATTATTTGCACACTTTATTTTGATGGTTGCCCAAAAGACAAACTGATTATACGTAACTTTGACCTACCCTAACCTTAACCTAAGTCTAGTTAGTTAGTTGACATGCAGCAAAGTTGCTTATAGTCAATAGACTAAGGGGACCATCAAAATAAAATGTAAAAAAACAAACAAAAAAAGTCATATAGTCCATAATAAAAGTAGATTTAATATGGTGTTCATCGTGTGTTATAAATAAAAATGAATACCTCAAATACGTAAATATTATAATGTATTATAATTGTTGTTGTGATTATTCATGAGCTGATATAACATATTATAATGTTTTTTTATAATGCATTATGCATTCATTATAATGCCTTAAGAATACCCTTATAATGTATTATAAATACAGGCTTCATAGAAAGTGTTACCAATGTTTCTCTCTAGTGGAATGACCTGCCCAACTCACTCCAAACAGCTGGATCCATACCCATGTTCAAGAATCAGCTAAAAACCTTTATTTGACCCTCTAACTCTAGTACCCTCTTTTCTAATTCTATTCTTTAAAAAAAAAATGCCCTTTCTGTGTCTGAGTGCGTTTGAGCCCCAGTTGTAAGAGGTGGGTCAGGGCATGGTTCGGTTGGTTGCAGTGTGAGCTTAAACCGCGCCGGAGCACAGAACAGAAACTATTTAGTGTGCACTACTGTCATCATGACGATCGCAAACATGTTCTATTATTACTACTACACTACACTTTTCAATTAATTTAATTAAATCAAGTATATTTAGGTTTATAATGGGTCTGGATCTCATCTTTTTGATGAACAGGAATTTTAGTTTGCGAGTAAATTATTTCATTACTGTCAGCAATAATAATAATCGTGCTCGGGCTCGGTTCAGGGCAACCATGCCTATACCCTATCATTTACTTTCTTGTTTTCTTAAAAAAAAAAGATTAACTTGAGCTTTTCTCTATACAATTTACAATAAAGCTTAAAAGAAGGCCTCTAACACTTGCTTGCTTTTTCCTTTTTATTCTATTTCCTTTTTATTTATTATATCATTAAAAATGCATATGATAAATGTCTAAATGTAATGTATGCAAATGTATATAGTGATCCTACAGCTGGAATCAAAATCACTCTCCATTCTGTTTCCTCACCTTGATGTGTTCAACTGTTTTCTCAAACTCTCCTTTCATTTTTTCATTGTGTTTTAGTTTCTCCTGTAATGATTTCAGTGCTGTATTGAGCTTCTCCTAGAATTAAACAAAATAAAAATACATAAAACACCAGATTACAGTGAAAAAGAAGAGAAGACAGTGATATGATCATATAATGCAGTGCAAAAGTATTTGCCCCCATCCAGATTTATTCTGTTTTTGTGAACATATATTTATTGAAGCAAAAGTAATTCTCCAATACCAACTGGGTCTGTGTGTAAATCTATTTGTCTCGTAGTTATTAATTCCCCAAATCTATGAAACTTTATTGATAATGAAGTTCAGCTCTGATCAGTCAAATCAACACTTAAACAGGACTTTAAAACAACATGAAGTTAATTTCTCTCACCTTATATGATGAAACCACTTCACTGATGGGTCTGAATTTATGATTGTCATGTTTCTCTGAATTCATACAAACTAAACACACCGGCTGTTTGTCCTCCAGACAGAAGAGTTTGAGTTTCTCACTGTGTAAACTGCAGATCTCCTCGGATCCTGATGAACGGCTTTCTTTTCTCTCCTTCAGGAACGACTCACACAAGTTTTTTAACACTAGATTACAGGGAGGTTGTTCTCTTGATGATCTTCTCCTGCAGACGGGACACTCCTGAGTTTTCTTGGTTCTCCAGAACTGTTGAAGACACTCTTTACAGACACTGTGACTACATGATAAAAGAACAGGGTTCTTGAAGATTTCCTGACATACAGGACAAGAAATATCATCTTCAGATAGTGAAGCCATTTTCAGTCTCTGAGCTCCAGCGATCTAAACTTTACTTTCACTTTCTGAACAACAGTTTGAAAAACAAATCACCACGAGAATCACAGAGATCTGCTATCTATTCAAAAACAAACTGAACAAAAATCCTTCTGTGAAGTGTTTGTCTTGGTTCTTCACTGATGGCTGATTGTTTATTGGTTTTGTCAGTAGAGAAGAGAGTCAGTGTGACAGAAAGCAGAAGAACATGTCAGTCTCTTCCTGTAAGAGCTGTAAGAGGGTGG